>OV050030.1:184745314-185345314 GCA_920105625.2 Clusia tigrina | reverse complement strand
CACGGATTTAACTACCCAGGCCTTTTTAGCCGCCCTGTCTAGATTCATTGGGCGACGGGGGTGTCCAGCTAACATTTATTCCGACAACGGAAAGAATTTTGTGGGAGCAGAAAAGGTAGTACGCATGGAGTTCGCACGTGTGATTCGAGAAGCTAAGGATCAGGCAACCTCGCAGCATTGGTTTCACCAATTGAAATGGCATTTTATACCTCCAAACGCTCACCATATGGTAGGACTGTGGGAAGCCGCAGTAAGTTTTATTAGCCCGCGTCGAGGCATGTCTGAACTCTCGACCGATTAGCGCACTCAGTGATGATCCCGACGACCTCCAACCACTTACCCCAGGGCACTTTCTTGTAGGGGGACCACTTCTTGCACCAGCCGTCTCGGAAGAGACCACCCCATTTCTTTCCATTCTTAATCGATGGCGTAGGGTTCAAGTTCTCTCCCAACAGTTCTCAGTACGCTAGAAACATGAGTATCTTCTGGAGTGCCAGCGCAGGACAAAGTGGAAGACCATTCAAGAAAATGCAGCGAAAGGAGATCTGGTGGTATTACAGGATGACCACGTTCCACCCAACGAATGGCGATTGGGAAGGATCACTGAGGTCCACCCGGACTCAGACGGTAGAGTGCGAGTCGCGAATGTGCGGACAGCACGCGGAGTCTTTACAAAGCCCATCGCCAAGATGGTTCTACTCCCTCGAGCGGGAGTGCAGGCTGAGTAATCCCGGCATCCGGTCTTTTGGCCGTATCTGTAGCTAGTCCCATTCTTCGTAGCCTCTAGTTTGTAGCCTTTCCTTTTTTATATATACCTCCTCGTTTCTTCTCCATGGAATCCTTAGTCTTCCTCGCTAAACGGTAGTCGTAGATCTCGCATGGCTCTGCCACGGGATAAAGCTGTAGTACTTTATGTAGTCTTGTAGCAGTTACTTCTCCTACTATTGGCGTCTTAACTCCTATTACTAGCATCTTATGGCTGATGAGTAATCATAATGTTTATTTCCACAGACCTTTCCATCTTGCCGTGCCGACTGGCGTGGCAGACGCTACATCGGCCCCAGCGACCGCTGTGCCGCCGAGTACGGGCGATCAGTGTTCCCGGTCCCCATCATGATGAGAGAATGGCGCCATCACATACCCCAGGGGCAGCCACGCCAGCTAGTGCTACAGTTGCGGGTGTGCCGTTACGGACCCCAGGGGCAGCCACGCCAGTTAGTGCCAAAGTTCGTGCGCCAGTACGGACCCTAGTGGCAGCTAAGCCAGCTAGCGCCACAGTGGCAATTGCGCCATCGCGTGCTCGCGCCCGATCTGCGCCAGCGCGCACCTCCGTGGTAATCTACTGCGACATAATTGATTCAAAGTATTATATTAGTTAACAAACTGAAAAGAAAATAAAATTATAAACAAAAAAACAAGAAAATGAGTTACAGTCCCCACAGTACTCCAGAGGTAAACAATCTGAATAATACGATTTCGGGAACCCCTCAAAATACGCGTTAGTTTCGGTAATCACTTCTTCGTTTGAGATGAATCTTTTTCCTACGAGCCATTTTTTCAAGTTTGGTAAAAGGAAAAAGTCACTAGGAGCTAAATCTGGACTATAAGGTGGATGATTAATCAATTCGATGTGTATTTCACGTAATTTTAGCATCGTATCTAATGTTGTGTGAACCGGTGCGTTGTCTTGAAGAAAGAGTATTTTTCTTCTTTAAATGTGGTCGTTTTTCCTTGATTGCATCAATCAATTGATCCAATAATGCACGACGATACTTTCCTGTGATTGTGGATCCTTTTTCAAGATAATCGATGAGCAATATTCCGTGTGCATCCCAAAATACAGTGGCCAGCCGATTTCACTGCCTTCGCCTTCTTCGAAGCACTTCCACCAGCTTCCACCCATTGTTTCGATTGATTTTTGGTTTCAGGTGTGTGGTGGTGGACCCACGTTTCATCAACAGTTATTAATCGACGCCAAAAATCAACAGGATTACGCTTTATCATGTCCAAACACCGCTGTGAAGTGGTCTGTCGAACTCGTTTTTTTCGACACTGAGCAAACGCGGCTCCCATCTTACCAATAGCTTTTTCATATGCAAATGTTCATGCAAAATGTTGAACACACGTTCATATTATATGTTTACAATTTCAACAATCTCACGCAACTTGACTCGGCGATCATTCATAACGATATCGAGGATTTTCTTGATATTTTCTTCAGTAACCACTACTTTTGGCCTTCCTGTTGATGGTTTGTTGCAGTGCTTGTTCGGCCGCGTTTAAATTCAGCAATCCAATATTTTACCATGTAATCTGACGGAGCAGACTCACCGTAATGTTTGTCGAGCAATTCTTTTGTCTCTTTCGCCGTTTCCCTTTCAAATAATAGTGTTTAATCACTGCACGAAATTCGCTTTTTTCCATTTTTCAAGTGACACAAAAGTTGCTTACTTCAAACGACTACAACAAATAAACTAATCGATGAATTTGGGTGAAACTACAACAAATAAACTAATCGATGAATTTGGGTGAAATTTTAACAGCTGACGTTTGACAGATCGCAATTTCTAAAAAAAAAAGTTTTTGTGTTCGTGCTGCCATCTAGCGCTAGGTAGCTTCAACATCAATCCGCCCTCGTACTTATCCATATACATAGAAACGAGGTCTGTTCAAAACGTATCGCAAATTTAGAATTTTCGCGGGCTACAGATGTTCGATTTTCGATCTTTTTGTGGCGTTATGTTGGTACTCATGACCCTCACTTATGTTGACAATTGAAACCATTTTAAATGTTCAATTTTGTCTATCCCGAAAAATGGATCAAAGAATTTGTATCAAATTTTGTTTGAAACACAACATAAAGTGCGCGGAAGTATTCCGAATGTTGACTGTTGCATACAACGAAGCTACTTTGGACAAAAGCAGCGATTATCGGTGGTACAAAATGTTTTTTTGAAGGCCGAGAAGGTGTGAGCGACGAAGAGCGTTCCGGACGCCCGAGCACGTCAACAACAGACGAAAACATTGATGAGTAAAGAAACTAGTATTGGTCAATCGTCGAATCACTGTCAGAAAAGTTGCTGAGGACCTAAATATATCGATTAGCTAGTGTCATTCGGTTAACACTAAAAGTTTGGGCATGAGACGGGTCGCCGCAAAATTCATACCAAAATTACTCAATTTCTACCAAAAACAACATCGCATTGACATTGCTCAGGAGCTGTTGGAATCTGTCCGCGACGACCCAAATTTGCTGCAGAGAATCATAACTGGTGACGAATAATGGGTATATGGTTATGACGTAAAAACCAAATCTCAATTATCCCAATGGAAGCTGCCGCTTGAGCCAAGACTGAAAAAGGCACGCCAAGTTCGGTCGAATGAGAAGGTTTCGCTGACTGATTTCTTTGATTGCAGGGGCGTGATGCATTATAAATTCTTTCTGTAGGGTAGAACAGTCAATAAGGAATATTATCTTCAAGTTATGCGGAATTTGCGACAAGCAATCCGCCAGAAACGCCCGGATTTGTGGAAGAACAAAAATTGGCGTCTGCCTCATGATAATGCCCCTGCTCACACATCATTACATGTTCGCGAATTTTTGGCCAAAAATAACACTGTAATAATGCCGCAGCCACCGTATTTCCCAGACCTGGCCCCCTGTGATTTTTTCTTGTTCCCGAAACTGAAAGGGCCCATGAAAGGACGACGCTACGCCACGATTGAGGAGATAAAGAGGGCATCGAAGGAGGAGCTGAACAAGATCACAAAAAATGATTTTACAAAATGCTTCGAGGATTGGAAAAATCGTTATCACAAATGTATAATGTCTGATGGGGAGTAATTTGAAGGAGACAAAATAGATATTAATGAATAAACAAACAATTCTTGAAAAAACATGAAATTCGCGGTACTTTTTGAACAATCCTCGTATATACATATACATATACAAACACAAAAAATATACATATACATATACATATACATAAACTTATACATATAAATACACACATACATTAAATATACGTATACAAATACATACATGACACACATACATTCCTAGGAACTTATCAACTCAAATACACTCAGCGAGACATATTTGAAAAAAAGCCTAAGCTAGCCAGTGAAAATTAAAAAGATCGAAAATAATAAATTGAAGTTACAGAATGAAAAGCAGACGAGATGTGTGAGATATAATATGTTTCCATTTAATAAAAAGGATTTTTAATTAAATAATTATTTAAACAAAATAACAAGATATCAATGACATACAAGAGTTTATTACCTTATACCTAAGAACACAAGAATTGTCGTCACCATGACACCGTCAAAGAATCCCCGACATGGACCCATAAAAAGATATGAAACGTCCACTCTCCAGGACTGTAAATAAATCAAGGATACACTGGCGAGCTTAACCCCGGTATAAAATAAAATTTTGTTAGAGTGGCGCCCGAGCAGGTAGCTTTGAAAAAATTTATATTTTTCAATAAAAATTTTAAAATATTTAAAAAAAAGTTAATTTTTTTAAACGTCGAACAACATTAAACATCTAGAAACACAAAAAGAAAATAAGATGGTGAAGAGAGGGTGGATATATACCTTGGATATATACCATCGAGCTCAATCTTAGTCCAACCGCCACAATAGAAGAACTCCGGAGCAATTTAACAGATTTACCAGGTGGTTCGTCTGGCCGAACTGGAGGTAAAACAAAGAAATTACACAAGCATTTGCAGCCAATTAAAGTGTGGAGGACGAACTCTTTATGATGTCTGACCCCAATGATGACTTATTTCTAGTTCTGGACTTTATGTCTACAATCGGAACAACGCTCCGGTGAGGTAACGAATAGAGAGAACTTCACAGATCACCACATTTACAACAACAAGTGCACGTCAATGAGGGAGGAACCCCTCAGTGGATACTGGAAAATCCCAATAGTGGAAGCCAGTAAAGAATACATCGCCTTCGCAGCGCCTTTGTGAGGACTATTCCAATGGATAGTCACGCCTTTTTGACTGCATTCATAGGCCACGAAAGGGACCACATGCTTTCGCGTATTTAGATGACATTATAGAATGCGGTAGATCTGTGGAAGAGCCCGTGAACAACCTGGGGAATGTAATCAGGAATCTGCGAGAGGCTAATTTGCAAATCAATATGAAAGAGTGCGAATACTGATCCAGAGAAAATCAGAGCCAATCAAGAATTACAGACTCCATAAAACCGAAAACACTTTCGACCCTGTCTGGGAATAGCCTTGTGGCTTTTCATTCACATTACTGAAGAATGAGAAAACCTTCAAGTGGGGCGATGCGCAGCAAGAAGCCTTCGTCACGCTCAAACAGAAGTTAACGGAAGCGCCAGTCCTCGAACATCCGGATTTTACATAAATATATACACTGTAAACAGACGATAGTGACTTTGGATTAGGCTGAGAAAAACTATTCTGCCACTGACAAAGAGTGCCTAGCGATTGTTTGGAGCAATAAGAAAATGCGACCATAGTTAACGGCTACCAATTTACCATAATAACAGACCACCATTTGGTTAAAATAGTTGAACTCAATCGAGAGTCCTTCCGCACGTATCGCTAGTTGGGCCCTGAAACTCCAACAGTACTCCTTCGATATTAAGTATAGGAAGGGCCAGCTAAACGTTGTGGCTGACGCTTTATCACGACGCTCCTACGGCAGGCCACATAGGAATACCTCCGGCCGGGATAGTATCAAGATACTAGTCGTTGCGTGCACAGTTGCGAACTCTGACAAAAATTTAAGAGTAGCCAACAACAGCCTGCTGGCAGAATGCTAACGCAGATTCCGGACGAACCATGGGCTATACTGTGTGCCAATTTCGTAGGACCACTATCACGATCAATTCACAGCAACACAATACTAATCGTTTTCCATTACAAATTTACAAAGTGGACTGAGTTGGCTCCAGTCCTCAAGGCCAGAACTGAGACTTTACAACAGGCCCTCCGGGACTGCATCTTAGCACGCTCTCAAAGTAATAATGACTGATAATGGATCCCAATTCAAGAGCAAGGCATTCCGTCGAATCACAAACGATTATGGTACGAATAATCAGTTCACGGCAGCATACACAGGGACACGGGACAACTACAACGAACACCCAACGATTGTGACATGCTGAGAACCTTTATTTCCCTAGCCATCGTTCAGCAGTCCCAAGTGGGGAACATACAGATAAAAACGGCACATGTCAGCCAATATTAATTCAATTCTCTCACGGTGCGGTCTGGCTTCTTTGCACTCTGGTTGCAAATCTAAATAACTTAAAAATAAAAATGTCAAAAGTGCGACAGGTCATTTAATTGGCATTTTTTTATAAACATTGTTTAGTGGTGGTTGCAGTCTGCCATCTAATAAATAGTGACAATAACTTTAAAAAAAATGCTACAAAACAAACAATAACAATAATCACACATATATATTAAGCGGTAAGTGCACCAAAATGTGTGTTTTAGGCTTATCACAGAATGACCGTAGGAATACACAAAAAAATTAGATAGTTACAGTTATTAAAGAACAATGCCCGAAGAACTATCAATGCCCGGGCGGCTCGCCAACACTCTTAGAGAGAGATCTTCTCCACAAAAAAAAACAAAAAGGTTGAGTGTATAACTATGCAAGGTGTCCTGTCGTCCTCAAACAAACTCTCCGATGCCCTAAAGATCATCTCAACTCTGGTGTCATCAAATGCAAAAACAAATACAAACAATTCCAACGCAAAAACAATATGTGGAAGCAAACTCACTACGGCTTCAGCTCCACCTCTAATTATTGAAAATTGCTCAGCAGCAATAACCTACTCAACACATAACAGCATTAACCCACTCACAATTAAGCATCCACTAGGAAATAACCATAATGAATCACCATATAACAGCCGTGCACTTACTCCTAAAATTCATCTAACAACAATAACCCACTTATCAGATAAATATATATATATATATATATATATATATATATATATATATATATATATATATATATATATATATATATATATACATATATATATAGTCATATATATATATATATATATATATATATATATATATATATATATATATATAGTCATATATATATATATATATATATATATATATATATATATATATATATATATATATATATATATATAGTCATATATATATATATATATATATATATATATATATATATATATATATATATATATATATATATATATATATATATATATATATATTCACTCACAACAACACATCCAGTCGGAAATATTCAAAACAATCTAAATGTCGTATACATATTACTGTGGTGAAAACAAACCAAACCTCTAAGCGCGCTAGATCAAGCCCAGAAAACACTACAAAAAATAAACAGTCAAAACTAGTCGACTACTGGCTTGATTTACCAGCTGGCTCAAATAGATTCGCGATACTATCAGAAGTCGAAATCGACGGTACAAGAAAGGGACCAAAGAGTCCCGAAACCCCCTCCAATCTTCGTCTCTGGAGAAAATATTGCTCAACCGTTAGAACTGCTAAAAAACTTTGCGAAGAATGAATATCAGCTCAAATTCCTTAAAGATAGCAAGGTTAAAATGCAACCTAAGTCAGGAGAAGGGTGCAAAACTATTACAAAAGCTCTGGCTGAAGGAACACAGAATTCCATACATATAAATGGGCTCTACCACACAGTATCAACAAAAGAAATTAAAGAGGAAATAACTAGGTTGGGATTCGATGTTACAAACGTTTCAGAGAGATTAACAAAGCATTTGTTGTCGATATTTTATGTCAACTATGAGAACGTTTATTATTACTTATTTACGCTCCCACTCCCGTATGTGAGAACTCGTAGTGCCTGTGGTAATGACGAGAAACGTTCGAGGAAGTATATTTCAGATATTGTTATTGTATGAGATTTAATTATCCTTTATAACACCGTTACTTCCATTTCGGTTACCATTTGTGAGGCCAATGCGCTTTTTCCAGAACTAGCCACATTGGGTCGTTCCATCACTACTCACATCCCGACAGTTCGAAAGCGTATTTTCCCCGAGTGGAGAAATCAGTGGGATTCGATGGAGAATTAACGTGAGACTAGAGGTCAGTACAAACTTTCTCTTCGATAAGTGAGACGCGAATTGCAACAAATGTTGCCCACGTATGAACAGGTTTCTTAAGCCAGGCGAGAATAATTGTCGAATCTGTCCAGAATTGCTTTGTATAGGATGTGACAGGAAGATGTCTCAATACCACTTTCAATAGATGCGCTGCCGGAACTGCATCAGACTGTACCTGGAAAAAACACACATTAGTATTTGCGTTCTATCTAATATCAAGAGTTTTTGCTGTGCTCTTATTAGACAATGTTAAGGAAATTTCATTAAGAAGGTGATCAGACGTAATTCCTTGAGGGGTTCCACGGGAGTTGGAAGCCCACTTCCTTAACTCGAAGCAACCCGCTGCGAGAATATCTTTGATGTCGTTATGAGCATGAGTCGCTGAGGCAACCGAGTGTGTACCCTCAAGGACGTAATCTACGTACATATTTTGACACAAAATCTGAGCTCTTTTGAATGTCACCGTTAAAGACAATTTTATACAATCGCCACTTAAGAATAGGAATGGTTATATCCTTTTGTAGCATCGGACCGACATGAAGCATGTTATTTAAGCTGCGACTTCTCCAGGGTGGTGAACACGCGTTAAATACTACGCGCAGCTTTGTGGTGGTGCTTGACCGCATGATGGGTCTGATAAGAATGTCATGGAGATTTGTCGGCCGTAAGTTGCTTTAGTGGCATCATTTGTCCTAAATCTAAATATTCTGCTAGAATTTGATCGCATTCTACCTTCCGGGCGCAGTATCAATGTTCATTCATTGCGGAGAAACTGCCTACATACGATGAACCGAGTTTCCCCTGGAGATGCTTATGCGCCTGACTTCTTGAATGGAAGATCAACAACGTAATGACTGGAAGGAAATCGTCTGCGAGATGCGTGGAGGCGCACAACCTTTTTCCACTTCCCAGAGCTTCTTAAGCTGTACGTTAAGAGAAACTTCTGTGAAGTGGGCAGATACAGGAGTACTGACTAATGTATCGCGCGCTCCAGCCAAAGGTCCAGTAAGTATCCACCCAAACGACCTGAAGTGTGCCAAAAGTGAATTTAGGATATCACTTTTGAGTCCTTTAGGTATAATAAGAATTTGCAATTCACTACCCAGGAGAAGCCAGTGATTTTCATGAGTGTAGTATGTCGATAGCGGTTTCACGAGGCTCGCTTTTAACTATTGGTGCGAAAACAAGAACAATTGCGGGGTAGTAACAATGGCAACTCTCGCAATGTAGAGAAACGTGTCGCGCATCCAACTGCAACTCCACACAGTAAAATTGCGACTGCCCCCAGCAACGGAAGTAACCAGCGATCGCCCTCAGATCAGAGATAATGCCCAACCGAGCCAATGGCACTTTCCGCGCATGCTTACTCTTGGAGCGCTCAGTGTTCAACACCCAGCCCAACAACGTAAACAGCAAAAGAGTGCACCCAACTTCAATACATTCAATCCGCGTCTGAGCATGTTAATGCTAAGCCACCAACATTAGCTGAGTGCACTTTAATAGTGTAAAAGCTCTCACACCAACAAGCGGCCAGCAGAAGATCTATCAAATAACTCAGCAGAGTGGAATAACGCAAACTGGTGTTGATAGATATATTCTTATAACTAAGCGTAAGCGAAATCCACAATCAAGTGCTATTAAATCTAACATCCCAAAAATTATTAAAACCGGTGAGACCAACTGTCTAGCAAACAACCTCTTCGCTTTACTTCAAAGTGTTGTCAATATTATCTATGATTCCGAAACCAGGAAAATATGTGTCCCAATCGGCATCCTATATACCTATTAGCAAACTGCCAATCATGTCAAAATTCTTCGAAAAACTTTTTCTTAGTAAATTAATGCCGCATCTAAATGCAAAACGCATTATTCCTCATCATCAATTTGGCTTTCCTGAATATCATAGCATAATAGAGCAGGTTCATCGAATAGTTAACGAGCAAAAAAATTCAGCTGACAAAAAGCAATACTGTTCGGCCATCTTTTTAGACGTAGCCCAGGTGTTTAGCAAAGTATGGCAAAATTAAAAAACTGTTGCCTGCAAAGCACACCAAATACTGGAAACATATCTTAGGGGCAGGAAATTCAAGTGAGACATAATAGTTCTTACTCTAAAAACTATGACATCAAAGCCGGCGTTCCACAAAGAAGCGTGCTAGGTCCCTTGCTGTACTTAATATAAACTTTGGATCTGCATACAGACAAACATTTAACTACAGCTACTTTCGCCGATTCACTGCAATCCATAGCACTCACCCAAAACACAAAATTGCATCTCGTGATCTAGAAGACCATCTGGTTTTAGTAGAAAATTGCCAGACTGGCGAATTAATGTCAACGAAGCGAAAGGTATGCAGATCAAATTTACTCTAAACAATGTGAATGTCCAGTTATAAAACTGAATAATGTTTTTGTTCCGCAAGCAAAAGAAGTGAAATATTTAGGAATTCATCTTGAGAGACGATTGACCTGGAAGCGAGCCAAGAAAAATCATATGATACTAAAAGCTAATAGCCTATATTGGTTTATCCAGATTGAGTTTAGAATACAAAATAATTTTGCACAGAGCTCTTGTACAAGCCAGTTATGAGGTTGCGCAAGCAACTCTAATATAGAACTAATAAAAAGAGTACAATTCAAAATTCTCAGAAGCATTAATGGCGCACATTAGTTCATTAAAAACATCAACATTCAAAACGACCTGAATATACTACTCGTGAAAAAAGAAATCAATGATTTCTACCGGAAATATATGCAAAAGATTAAAAGTCATCATAAAACGGACTGAAACACCACCACTACAATCATTTACAGTCTAAATACATATTATGTACTACTACAAATTCAATGGATTTAATTTATTTTAGTAAACAATGTACATAGATCTTTAAAATACACTAAGCATTGGCAAGGTATATTATTGTTAATTAATTAGTTTTTAAGGTTTGCCTACTTATTGCTGGTTAGAAGATACAATAAATAAATATATGGGAAAAAAATATTTCATCGTTTGACAATTCGTTGTTTGACCTGTGTTTGGACGAGGAGTTACAATTTCTGTTGACGGGTACAAGAGTAAATGTAGGCTAGTTCATATCGGATAGAATGGTTGGCATTTGGAGCAAGTATTTTTACTTGGACAGTGCTTTAATAGATGATGTTCTGACAAACAGTTGAAACAGCGGGCCAACTTCTTGTCAGGCGACAGAGTACGTATTTTCTACCACACACTTATCTTCATCGAGAACTTTTGCTGCTCCTAAGCACGACAGATAAGACAAATCTATCTGCTGCCTCACTTTGGCAAGACTGTCTTGATGCAGATTTAAGAGAAACTCATTTGATTCGTAGGTATTCGATTGCTCAATATTATTTGATAGCGTATGCAGCTGGGCAAGAGTTGCGTTGAAATTGTCCATAATGGCACGAAAAAATAAAAAACGTCGGTTAAGCAATG
This sequence comes from Clusia tigrina, assembly GCA_920105625.2. Classification (NCBI taxonomy): domain Eukaryota; kingdom Metazoa; phylum Arthropoda; class Insecta; order Diptera; family Clusiidae; genus Clusia; species Clusia tigrina. The sequence goes on along the minus strand of OV050030.1, from coordinate 185,333,712 downwards.
CCAATATAAGTCAGTAATAATTTTTGAAGTTATTTAGTGAGTCGACTACAGCTGGTTATAGTGTATTTTCAATTTGCACAAACGACTGCACACAAAAATTCAAACGCAAAGTAAAGAACGAAAAACTAAAGCAACATATAAATGCGGCGGCTGCATAAACGAAAAAGAAATGCACTAGAATTTAACGAATGTAACGATTACGGCATACCTATACGAGTATATGTGAATATGTGTCATGCGAATATTTTCTGTAAACGATCTCAAGTGGCGTGGATATAGAGATGACTTGCCAGTGGCGTGAACACATCCATAATATATACACAGTACTATCTCGAGATGCTTCGGACACATCAATAATCCGGACACTGCTACAAGCCGGACACTTTCACTTTATTTATTCCATAATCCAGACAGTAAATTTTGTTTTGATTTCTTTTCTTGTTGTTCACGCCACTGGCGTACGTTATGCTGCAGTCATTGCATGAGAGAGTCTGCTTTAGAAGTTTCGAGACGGACTCTACGCACATACATACGAACGCACATACATACATATACCGTAATCAGTACATTCGTTGCATTCCAGTGCCTTTTCTCTTTCGTTTATGCAGCCGCTTTTGGACTGTATTTATGCGCTGCCGTTAGTTTCTTTCCTTTTTCGCTTTCGCCGCTGCTTTTACGGATTGCACTTTAACCTGGATAGGAGGTAGGAACTTGAAATAGTTGTTTCAAGCACTTGAACTTGTACAACTTGCTGGGATGAAATAAACTTCACTTGTTGTAAGCTTGGTTATAATTCACGAGATTATTTGCAAGTTATGGCATTAAATACAATTCTATCTACAATTAATTACAATACCAATGTTCGTAGTAACACTATATTTATTTATAAATACTCGTATTTTAGTAATATAACAATGTCTCTTAATATCACAATGTTTAACTCTCTTAATTTAACTCTCTCTCTCTCTCTCCTCGTTTAATTTTGTATATGTATTTTTGATGTATTAGCATAGCTTGCACTGGGCAAATAAAATTCCCCCCAGTTGATCATATACCTTAAGCACACGTAGTTGCAGTTTTTATTATCGGTCGTTTAAAAATTGAATAGTTCAAGCGGTTGGTAAAAACGCTTACCATTCCCATAAACATTTGGTGACCCCGACGTGATATCGGTTGCGTTTTTTCATTTAATTCGTTTTTGGATTGGGTATTCCAACGGGCTTTTACTTGGTCGGAACTTTTCCTGCTAAAATTGGTTGGCTGGAAAGTACACCGACGCCTTCTTTTTGACTTTGTGTGACCTTCGGGGATAATTGGGGATTCAAACACTTGGTTTGATTCTCACATTAAACATTATCTGCTCGCTGCCGCTGCCAGCGCAATTTCGCTTACTTCGTTTACCTTTCGTTGCCGGTGTATACGAGTATATTGCTTTCTCGCTGCTTCGTTTAGTGTCGCTACAGTTGTGTTCGGTCAATTCAGTTCGCTGCAATCGTGCTGCTACCTATATTGTCATATTAATTGATTACTTTGTGATCGTGACTTTCTATAACACAGTTTTAGTGTTCGGACATTCGGTTTAATAAGTTCATGAAACTTGTGCATTTAAATGCAAGGGTTAAAATAATCACCTAAAGTTGAGAAGCAAAATAAATACGGTTTCGGACATAACGGTACTCGCTATTTCTCAGTTTACCTTTCGTTGTAGCTACACTAGACAATATCGGTACTTTTTGTTCGTCATATTGGTTTGTGATTTTTAGTTTACAACAAATACTACCATGTCAAGATCAAAGAAAGGTCGACATTCCGTGTCAAATCCAGCGGTTCTGGAAACGGTTAATAAAAATCGGATATTCTTGGCGCGTAAAAGTGCATGGTTCATCTCGCAATTGCAGTTAATACAGAAGGGACTAACTGAAATTGTGTTACAATCATCTGATGAATTACTGCTTTCCATCAAATTGGAGCAGCTCAATCGATTGCAAGAGCAGTTCGAAGACGTGCAATCTCAATTGGAAATGGAGGACCATGACGAAATTTAGAGTGATGCTCGATGCCAATTTTTTGAATACTTTTCGGAGATTAAATCTGCGATTGCCAAAGAGCTAAAGGAGCGTGCGTCTTCAGGTGCGATGGCATCTACTCCCAAGACAGTTTTCGGTGGAGGCTCAGATGTTTTAAACTGTAAAACTTCGTATTTGCCGAAGTTAGAGTCGCCACGCTTCGATGGTACGATCACTGAGTGGCCTGACTTTTGGTCATTGTTTGAAACAATAATTGGCAACCATCAAAATTTAAAGGGCGTGGAAAAATTCCAGCATTTAAAATCTTGTTTGAGTGGAACAGCGATGGATGCCATTCGGTCATTGGAAATAAACGACCAAAATTATATTAATGCGGTAACTTTGCTAAAATCTAGATTCGATATTAAACGCATTCAGTTTCAGACACATGTTAAGGAAATTTTCAATCTAAAGACGGTTCGTGATGGCTCTGCCATTGGTTTAAGGCAAATGTGTGATAAGATTAAATCTCACCTTCGAGCCTTGTACTCTATTGCCGGTCGAGATGAACTTCTTGATAGTGTGCTCATATATCTGGTTAACAGCAAGGTCGATGCTGGAACCAGAGCGAAGTGGGAGGAGGAATCTCCTTCGCACGACATACCAACGTGGGAATCTATGGTGGAGTTCCTGGAGAAGAGATGCCGGATAATGGAAGGTATAACTGCAGCCTCGGTAAGCCAGACACTGAGCAAGCAGGTGGGTACTAAACATACGTTCGTCACAGTTCATCCTAATCAACCTTGCACATTTTGCAATGTAAGGGAGCATCCAATTACTTCCTGTTCGCCTTTTTTAAGGTTATCTCCCACCTTACGGTTTAAAGAAGCCAAAAGGCGACAGCTATGTATTAATTGTTTGAAACCAGGGCATATTATCAAAAATTGCAAATCTGTCTGTTGCAAGCAGTGCTCATCTAAGCTTCATACACTATTACATTTTGATCGCATTGCTTCGCCTCAAGCTGCTGCTGTAATATCAAATTGTTCTAACCTTTCTGCTCCTGCCCACAATTCACAGGCAGCCCTGGTGTCAACTTCACTTCTGAACTCTCAGCTTGCCACATCAAGCGCAATGCCTGAAGATTTTATTTTTCTCGCTACTGCAATTGTGTTTTTGAAACCAAGAACAGGAAACCCGATTCCATTCAGAGCAATCCTTGATTCCGCGTCACAATTAAATTTTATAACAAATCGTGCCGCTAGTCAGCTACAAACTCAAAACAACCAAATCAAAAACCCAAGTGTCTGGAATTGGTGAAAGGGATTTTGTGGCTGACCAAACTGTTGATATCTGTTTTCAATCTCATGATGGTGGTTATCATACCTCAATCACAGCCGTTACCATTCCTTCTATCACCGACCATCAACCCAATATCTCTTTAAATGCAACATTTTGGAATATACCTTCAAATATAACTCTTGCCGACCCAACATTCTTCAAATCTCAGCGTGTGGATATTTTGATTGGAGCCGGACTCTTCTTTGATTTGATGTGCGTCGGCCAAATTCGATTGAGCCCAACCTTACCACTCCTTCAGAAAACAAAGTTAGGCTGGATTGTATGTGGTGGAAGACAACCTTCCACTAGTAAAATTGTATCTTTAGCAGTCGTCGATAAACGTGCTTCAGAAAATGATTCTGATGGCTCTTTAGAGCAGCTATTAAGGAGTTTTTGGGAGATGGAGCATTTTCTTGAGACTGAGCGTAAGGCTACTAATGAAAGCTCTGAGTGCGAATTGCACTTCAAAAACAATGTTAAACGTTTAAGTTCTGGCGAGTACTCTGTGCGTCTTCCCACAAAACATAGCATTGACCTCCTTGGTGAATCGTATCAGCAAGCATTATTGCGCTTTAAGTCTTTAGAAAGAAACCTTCTTCGAAACACTGAATTACGAATTCAATACTCATCATTTATTAAGGAGTACAGAGATTTAAATCACATGTCACTTGCCGACGATTGTTACCTTGGCACTCCAACGTATTTTTTGCCTCATCATTGTGTCTTTAAGTCAGACAGCACAACAAAAAAATTGCGAGTTGTGTTTGATGCGTCGACATCAACTTCCACTGGCTATTCGCTTAACGATTTGATGATGGCTGGACCTACAATCCAGCCAAATCTTTTCAGTATTCTATTACGCTTCCGAACCTTTGAGATCGCTCTAACAGGAGATATATGCAAAATGTACAGATGTGTACGAATGCAGCATCCTGACAATTTTCTTCAATGCATTTTATGGCGTGACTCTCCAGAGGAAAATATACAAATATATAAGTTAGATACGGTCACATACGGTACCAAATCGGCGGCATTTTTGTCTATTCGTACCATGCATCAATTAGCTTATGATGAAGAGCGAGTTCTGCCAATCGGTGCAGAGACAGTTCGCAGAGATTTCTATGTTGACGACCTCATTTCAGGAGGAAATTCTGAAGACGAAGTCACGGAGATTATGCGTCAAACAACTGAGCTCCTTAATAAAGGAAATTTCAAATTAAGAAAATGGTGTTCCAACAATTCTACGGTGCTAAACCAAGTTCCAGAAGAAGAAAAAAGAAAGAGAAGAAAAATATTTGAGATTTAGTGATGGGAGCGACGTGACCAAAACTCTTGGCTTGGTATGGGATCCTGTGGCAGATTCTTTCTTGTTTTCATTCATGCCACACTCACTTCCGGGTAAAGTGACAAAACGATCGGTATTGTCCACCATTGCCCGATTTTATGACCCATTAGGCTTGATTGGTCCTGTCATCACTAAGGCCAAAATCTTGCTTCAACAACTATGGAAGGACAAGGTAGACTGGGACGGGAGCTTACCCCAGACATTTTATTCAACTTGGGTAAATTTATTGGAAGAATTTAAAACAGTAGAGAGTTCTAAATTTCGTCGCTTAGTTTTGTTGCCATGCTCGCAGGTGGAAGTTCATGCATTTTGTGATGCAAGCCTGTCGGCATATGGTGTGTGCATTTACATTCGATCACAAAATAAGAATGGAATCAATGTAGATTTACTTTGTTCGAAATCACGAGTTTCACCACTAAAAACCCTGACAGTCCCAAAACTAGAGTTATCTGCAGCTATGCTCCTATCGGAACTTGGAAGCTCAATTTCAAAATTAGGAATTTTTGAATGTGATTTTCACTGTTGGTCAGATTCCATGGTGGTATTATCATGGTTACGAAATGAACCGTCGAATTTCACAGTATTCGTTTCAAATAGAGTGAATAATATTCAAATTCTCACTGCAGGAATGAAATGGCATTTTGTACCAACCACAATGAATCTTGCAGATATCCTGTCAAGGGGATCCACACCACGTGAATTACTGAAATGTAAGCTTTGGAAGCATGGCCCCCCTTTTCTTCAAGGCGATCGAGATACGTGGCCAGATACCCCAGGTTATGTTAAGGAACTGCCCGAGAAGCGCAAGAATATTTTGCTTTCAACATCAAACATGTCGGACTTATCATTAAAATGCAAATTTCTTAACTCCTTTGCAAAGCTGCCCCGAAGGGGTCCACTTACAGTAGAGGATGTTCATCAAGGCACATATTTATTGATTCGAATGGTACAACAAAGGGACTTCCCAGATTACAAAATACTCAAATCTCGCGTAGCATCATCTAGCAAAATCTGCTCTCTCACACCATTTTTAGATAACTTTGGTTTAATGCGAGTGAGAGGACGCCTCCAGCATTCAGCTCTGGACTTTGAATCGAAGCATCCAATTATATTGCCCCAAGGGCATCCGGTTACAAATTCGATAATAGAATTCTTTCATCGCAAATTATTGCATGCAGGGACGCAGGCATCATTAGCCGCAATTCGTCTACAATATTGGCCAGTAGGTGGTCGCAAGGCAGTAAGCCACATCATTAATAAGTGTATCAGGTGCTTGCACGTACGGCCTAGGTTAACGGAGCACATCATGGGAGATTTACCGGAAGGCAGAGTAAAGGCAAACAGAGCCTTTCTAGTGACTGGTACGGACTTTTGTGGGCCATTCTACTATCGGTCTGAAGTTCGGAATAGACCACCAATAAAATGTTACGTCTGCCTATTTATTTGCTTTTCTACAAAGGCTGTCCACTTGGAACTGGTAAAGGATTTGTCTACTCCAGCATTCTTGGCAGCTCTACCCGCAGCTCTCGCCATTTTACATGCACTCGAGGAAAACCGAAAACCATTTGGTCAGACAACGCAACAAATTTCGTAGGGGCGAAAAATGAATTGGTTTCTCTAAAAAGGTTGTTCTTCAATGAGATACACTTAAGGGCAGTTGAGCAGCAATGCCTCAGCGATGGAATTGATTGGAAATGCATACCACCTAGATCTCCACATTTTGGAGGACTCTGGGAGGCGGCAATTAAAACCACCAAGTTTCATTTTTATCGAGCTGTCGGTTCAAACATTCTAAATTTCGAAGAGCTCCGTACTCTTGTGTGTCAAATATCCGCAATTGTAAATTCACGTCCTCTTTGTCCCATTTCAGAAAATCCTGACGATTTAGACGTACTAACTCCTGCCCATTTTCTTATTGGCGGTCCATTCACCGCTATAATAGAACCGGATGTCACTCCTTTGAATTTCAATCGATTAAATCGTTGGCAACGCGTTTGCTATATGCAGCAACAATTTTGGAGAAAATGGAGTTCGGAGTACTTAACTCTTCTGCAGCAAAGAACCAAATGGCAACACGCTTCAGCAAATCTACAAGTGGGAGCTCTTGTTTTAATAAAGGACGAAAATATTCCACCTTTAAAGTGGCAAATGGCAAGAGTAGCGGAAACAATTAAGGGTGATGACAATGTTGTTCGTGTGGCGGTTCTTCGCACATCAATTGGTATACTCAAACGAGCCGTGACCAAACTATGCTGCCTTCCCACAGATTCTGGCAATGTTGAAAGCGTGACCCTTCCAACGGGGGGAGGATGTTCGTAGTAACACTATATTTAATTATAAATACTCGTATTTTAGTAATATAACAATGTCTTTTAATATAACAATGTTTAACTCTCTTAATTTAACTCTCTCTCTCTCTCTCCTCCTTTAATTTTGTATATGTATTTTTGATGTATTAGCATAGCTTGCACTGGGCAAATAAAATTCCCCCCAGTTGATCATATACCTTAAGCACACGTAGTTGCAGTTTTTATTATCGGTCGTTTAAAAATTGAATAGTTCAAGCGGTTGGTAAAAACGCTTACCATTCCCATAAACAAACAAAATCTTAAGATGTACGGTAAAATGAATACACAACAAAATATTGAAGAATGCAAATGCAGCAAAGTAAGGCTATTGGCTTATGGGTAACGAATTGGCGTTGACTCAATGCAACGTTATATTTGTTGTCAATATGCATGATTATTTCTGCTGACTCGCCAACATAGGGGTGTTTCACCTACTGCTACCAATGGTAATTGACTTGCCGCGTGCTGTTATGGAGCGGATGACGATGTTGTTGTGCCTATGAAAATTTCTTTTCGTACATTCCCCCGAGTTGATCAATTTTGGTCAACTCACTTCTAAATTGACGATGAATGGTGGGGGGTGTTGTCGCGGCGTTCGTTTTGACTGAAATTTCTGGGACCTTTTGAATTTCCATATGGAGCACATGATGAGAACTGTTGCGGATACCAAAAGGGCGGTATAGCTGACATGGTGGTGGTGACTGTTGGACATTATTGTTTCTGGGAGGTTCTGGTAGGTCTCATGTGTTAGGCGCGTTTGGAGTGCGGTGAGGATGTCCAATTGAGTTTTAAATGTAATGCTTTTCTCATTGGGGGCCGTGGGTACTTCGTGCATGGTGTTGATGCTACTAAAATCTTGGAATCAGGCGTAGGATGTGTATGTGGAACTGGAATTGCTGTAGTGACTTTGAATTGTGATTACTTTAGTTTTGGCGATACACTTAGGATGCATGGTTAATATTCCAGAGCCTGTTATTGTTTGTTGAGCAATCTGGGCTCCACACACTGTTGACAGTTCAGTTTCTGATGTAGTGGAGAATATCCACTGATTCTTCTGATGCAATTGGGTCCACATAGAGCTACAATGCGATTGTGTGATGCTACAATCTGTTGTAGCTTTGTTGTTGAATATATTGAAAATGCCGCTGATTCTCTTCCATAGGACGTGTGGTTGCTTTCACCTATGTAGGCGCCTTCCTTGGTTGTGAAGCATTTGTCCAGTTCATGTGAACTTAGTGGGATGTACTGATCACGATGAGTGTTGACTGCTAGAAAGGAGGTATCTGGAGCTATTGTGTACATTGATTCGTTCCTCGTAATTGGAATCGGGATGAGTTGGAAAAGGTCGAAATGTTGTTGATCGATTAGAGGTACCCTGATTAGAAATATGACCTTGCTCTTTGTGACTGCTCCTTCTGCTATTATTATTTTATAGAACTGTACTATGTTGGATTGTTCAGTGGGCAGTTGTCGAGCTAATGGAAGGTGCGTTTTAATGGTGCTGATCTGAGCTTGTAGTTGTTGCGGTGTGAGTAATGTTGGACTGACTCTAATATGGTGTGTATCTGTGAGCACATCGATGATGTCTGCCACTATTCGTTGAAGGTTGGCCGCCATTAAAGACAATTGGGTTGCGGCTAAAATCAATAACTGCGCAATCTTAATTTGATTTGTGTTGCCGATCACGCTGTTATTTACTGCGTCTATGTCCTTCTGTAGCTCAGAAATTCGTGACCTTGTTGCTGGTTCGTCCTTCATGATGACATTAATGGCAGAGTCAATGATGGAGGTATGATTTTGAAGTAAACGGTGCAGATGATTTTCGTTGGTTTTTACTTCATTAATTGTTTGAGACATTTCTTCCGCGTAGTCTGAGTCGAGAACACCGAACAGGGTGCGAGCGACGTTTCCAACTATATTGAGTGCTGCTCTTCTTTTGCGCCCAATCGATAGCATATCTTTGTCCTGCGATAATTCATCCCGTGTCTGATTTAGGTTGCTGCTTAGGGAGTAAAACGTGGAATTTTGTTCTGCTCTTGTACATAAGTTCTGGAGTGCTAATATGCCGGAAGAGAAGGTATGGATTTCTGCCCAAAATGATGCCAAATCATAGTACACCACCATTTTCCATTCTGCTGTTATCATTCCTGTTGTCCCGATGCCTTCGAATTATATCCCAGGGTCCTTACCAATGTTATTAACATGGACTGAGCTGCTTAATATTGCCGGGATCAGTAGCAAAGAAACAATAACTGTTACCAGGAGAGAGCTGGTCGTTGAGGCTCGCCTCCTTTTTGTTGGTATTACATTCGATTCGGTTGAACGAGGCTGGGTGGTTGTGAGATGGACGCTGTGGAGGTTATTATTGCTGAGCTGGGAAGGTACACCGAAATCGTTATCCGCATCAGGGTCCGTTACTGGAAGGGGTGCAAGCCTGTGGATTGGACGCTTCCAGACTCCAGTTGACGTTTGAATGTCAGCGAAATGTGGTGCTCTTGGTGGAATGAAATTGCACTTGATGCCCTTGTTGCTGCATTCCCTGATTACAGCTTCCTGTGCCTGTTCCGCATGGATTGCTTCTTTTAATTCTAAAAGCTGATTTTTGGCGCCGACGAAGTTTGTTGCGTTGTCGCAGTACAAATATTGACAGTGCCCTCGTCGGCCTATGAAGCGCTTTAGGCATCCAATGAATGCTTCTGTGATCATCAGTGGATGATGACTGTTAGTGCTTTGTTCTTGAGAAGTTAGCGCAGTGTGACTTCTTCGTTCCTTCTTTGTAGTCTTTGAATTATTTATAAATCTCAATACATATGCTACAATGTTTGTTAGTAATTTGAACGAGTTTTTGTCGTTAATTTTGTAGATCATATCCTCTAAGTCGTTTGCAGTCGTAATAGTTGCTGGTACCGCGGTTCGTCTCCTTTCGATCGTAGTCTCGATGGTCAGTTCTTTTGAGTATGGTTTCGGCCAATCGTCCATTTTTCTGTGAACGAAGATAGGTCCATAAAACCACATATTGCAGGTGCCTAACTCTGATGGTTCTAAGCCTCTGGATAGTGTATCTGCTGGGTTTTCCTGAGAACGGACGTGTCGCCATTGGGAGGCGATAGAGAGCTCTTGAATTCTTGCAATTCTGTTAGCGACAAAGGTTTGGAATGACGTAGACTGTGCGTTGATCCATGAGAGAACAATTTGTGAGTCAGTCCACAGATACGTTGGGACATCGGTTAAGCTCAAGTCCTCCTTTACTCGTGCTACTAACTGGGCACTGAATAATGATAACCAGAGCTCCAGCCGTGTTATTGTTTGTGCTTTCAGTGGAGCTATGCGAGGTTTTGCGGATAGAAGCCGTACGACAATTGTTCCGTCAGGGCGGAGTGATTGAGCGCAAATTGCCGCACCATATGCCTTCTCTGAGGCATCAGCGAATGCTTGCAATTGAAGTAATCTCTTAGTGGCTTCTTGAAATATGTGTCTGGCAATGTGGGTATTGTTGAGTTTGTTCAGGCTACTACGGAAAGTGGTCCATTTAGTATGTAGTACTGTCGGCAATTCGTCATCCCATGACAGCTTTGTCTGCCACAATTCCTGAATGAGAATTTAGCTGTTACCACTATCGGTGCCAGTACATCGAATGGATCGAAAATTCTGGCTATATCCGGGAGGATGGTTCTTTTGGTCCATTTAGTATGTAGTACTGTCGGCAATTCGTCATCCCATGACAGCTTTGTCTGCCACAATTCCTGAATGAGAATTTAGCTGTTACCACTATCGGTGCCAGTACATCGAATGGATCGAATATTCTGGCTATATCCGGGAGGATGGTTCTTTTGGTGATTTGTTATGTGTGGTGGGATTCACTTTGACGTAGAATTCATCAGTCTTCGGTAACCAGGTGAGTCCTAGGGGTGTGATTATGTTATTGGTGTCATTGTTGAAGTCGAGATTGACTTCCTTGTCTTCGTTTGGAACAGATTGAAGTAATTTTGGATGGTTGGCGCACCATTTCCGCAATTGAAAACCGACTTTGAGTAGAATGTTCGTGAGCTGTTTTTGCGTTTCCATTGCTGTGATTAAACTGTCGGATCCAGTTAAACAGTCATCCACATAGAAGTTGTTTCGGAGAGCTTCAGCCCCCAGTGGATATTGAGAACTGTGCTCTAATTGTTGAAGAGACTTGACCGAGTTCCGTATGTCACCGTGTTTAGTTGGAAATATTGCAGGTTTTCGGTGGAATCTTTCCTCCAAACGATTAGCTGGTACTTTCAATCGTCCGCATGAACCAAAATTTTTCTGTACATTTTTTGTATATCAGACGTGAAGACAAATCGTGGACATCGGATTCGCAGTAAAATCGTAAAGAGTTCGCTTTGAATCGTTGGTCCTGTGTGCATAAGGTTGTTGAGAGCTAAACCTGTTGACGTCTTCGTTGTGGCATCAAACACGACTCTTAACTTCGTGGTGCTGCTTTCTGGCCGCTTGATGCAATGATGCGGGATGAAATAATAGGGTGATGTTATGCTGTCGAGATTTGTTTTTGTCATGTGTCCCAATGATGTGTATTCGTCCATGAATGCGGTATACTGAACCCTCAAGTCCTTATCTGCTGCCAGGCGTCTCTCCAGCTGATAGAATCGATTGGTTGCGATTTTCTTTGAGTCGCCTAGAGCGGATGTATGTTCTGCGAATGGAATCTTGACTATGTATCGACCTTGATGGTTTCGAGTGGAGTTCAGTGCGGAATGAGTTTCACACAGTTTTTCTGTGGCAGGCATTGTTGGTTTTGTGTCTTCCAGCTGCCACCCAACCAAGCACTGTCTTTTGTAGGATTGGGAGATTTTCTCCTAACCTTATTTGCCCGGTTAGGAGTAGCTGATGGTGAAATTCAGCGCCAAGCAAAACGTCAATTTTGTCAGGGCGTGTGAAGTGAGGATCGACTAGTAACACTTCTTTCGGTATTCACCATGATGAGTTGTTCAGAGATTGTGCCGGTTGCATTGGGACAAAACCTGCAATACAAATGCCTCTAACCTTGTAGAAAAACTGCTTGTTCGTGACTCGAGTTTGATGTTGACGCGCTGGTTTGCCGGTTTTCTGCTGTGACCAATGCCTTCAATGCGGAGCGTTGCGTTGCTTGGAGTAATTGCTAGCCGCTTGATCAGCCGTTCGGTCACTAAGTTGACCTGTGAGCCGGAATCTAAGATGGCTCTGAACTCATAAGATTGTCCGTTCCTTACCGTGATCGTTACTCTGGCTGTTGCTAACAAAACATGGCTTTGGGGTGCCGACAATTTACTGGCTTCTGCTGATGTAACTGATGAATTGGCCGCTTTGGGTTCTATTGTATGTTTTGTTGATGGGAGATAGGTTCCCAAGTGCAGCAGTGAATTGTGTTTTCCACGTGCCGTGCATGTTTTTGACGTATGGTCGCCCTTAAGGCAATTAACGCATAGTTATTGACTTTCAGCCCAGTTTAGTCTAGCTGCTGCTGATAATTGTAGAAATGATTTACAATAATACAGCGGATGGTTTCTGCCTTGACAAAAGTTGCATTTCGTAGTCGCAATTGCAACTGTTGACACTGCCCTTGATGAATGTGGTCTTTCTCGTCCACCGAGAGTTTCCAGAGATTGGAAACGAAGTGCAGAAAGAATTCCAACGTTTGAATCTAATTTGGATTCTTTTATGACTGCTCGACAGCAAGTGACGGTGTTACTTCTTCACGAGGATATGCAGTAATATTTTGTCCCACGAGGATGTGTCAATTCCTATATTGTTGATGGGCAAGATGCATTTTCTTACAACATCATGGAGGTTTCTTATTGCTGCTGAGGATTTGTTTTCTGGTGATTGGCTTGATTGCCCTATGATATTTTGGAGTAGTGTGGAGATCAGCACTCGTTTATTGTGGCACCGGTCTTGGAGAAGGTTCCACGCTGTCTCATAATTCTCCTAGGTTAATGGTAGATGCCTGATTAATCTTTCAGCTTTTCCAGTGACATTCGAATTCCACATATTTCGTGTTGGGGCAATTGAAGTCTTGTGCACCATTTCTGAGAACATATCAAAGAATTGGTGCCATTTAAGGTAAATGCCGTCAAATTTTGATATGGAAATTTTGGGCAAATGACATGCAAGCGATTCAGGTTGCAGTGTGGAAGTCGGAGCTCTTGCTTTGGTGGACAAAACAATCAACTGCTGATGAACCGGATTTTCCATGTCCAGGTATGCTGAATGGTCATACCCTGCTTCTTCTGGTGTTGATATTTCCTCAAATATCTGGTAATTTATGGTCTCGATCTCGTCCCATAGATTTTTGATTCGATTAAATTTACCCTCGTAGTACTCCTCTGGTTGCTCGGTTATGATGTTCGACAATCCAGAAAGTAGCCGGCCAAGAGACATTAAGAACGCTTGTTGTTTGCGCATGATGCCACTTATGTTGGGTGTGGCACCAATCACCTGCCTCTCTGTAGGCGTTGGAATCCATGCGGCAGGTCGGGGTTCTATTTCCTTTGAATGAGTACGGTCTGCTGACGTTGTAGGTGCTGGATGATGGGTGCTGGCTCTTGCCGTCAATGCGATTTCAAACTCTTCTCGGTATTGAGAGACTAGTTTTGATATTTCATGGTAGTAGTCATTCGTGAAATACCGATTGTCCATTGATATATTTTCCAGCTGCCTTATTATGTTGTCGGTTGTTTCGAATTGTGCCCATGCCTCATTTAGACATCGACAGCGTTCTTCAAAATAGGATGTGGACTGTTTTCGTTCCACCGAATCCTTCTTGTAGTTCCGGATTATTCTCTGTATTCCTTCGCCGGTTTCCTGCTGCGATGCAACTAAATCGCTAAATTTGTCCATATTATTGCTTCCTTGCGCACACTGATGTGAATGCTGCTTGTTGGTTCGCAACGTTGGACTTTGTCGGTTTGCTAAATGATAACACTGGTACTTGCACCAGGATATCGCAAATGGTACGTGTTTGGATCACGTCGGGTTCACCAATGTTTTATTCCTAACTTTGATTCCTATACAGGCACTTTAACCTGGATAGGAGGTAGGAAGTTGAATTAGTTGTTTCAAGCACTTGAACTTGAAGAACTTGCTGGGATGAAATAAACTTCACTTGTTGTAAGCTTGGTTATAATTCACGATTTTATTTGCCAGTTATGGCCAGAATTGTATATCTAATTACAATTAATTACAATAACAAAATCTTAAGATGTACGGTAAAATGAATACACAACAAAATATTGAAGAATGCAAATGCAGAAAAGTTAGGCTATTGGCTTATGGGTAACGAACTGGCGTTGACTCAATGCAACGTTATATTTGTTGTCAATATGCATGATTATTTCTGCTGACTGGCCATCATAGGGGTGTTTCACCTACTGCTACCAATGGTAATTGACTTGGCGCGTGCTGTTATGGAGCGGATGACGATGTTGTTGTGCCTATGAAAATTACTTTTCGTACATTCCCCCGCGTTGATCAATTTTGGTCAACTCACTTCTAAATTGACGATGAATGTTGGTGGGTGTTGTCGCGGCGTTCGTTTTGGCTGAAATTTCTTGGACCTTTTGAATTTCCATATGGAGCATATGATGGGAACTGTTGCGGATACCAAAAGGGTGGTATAGCTGACCACATGGTGGTGGTGACTGTTGGACATTATTGTTTCTGGGAGGTTCTGGTAGGTCTCATGTGTTAGGCGCGTTTGGAGTGCGGTGAGGATGTCCAATTGAGTTTTAAATGTAATGCTTTTCTCCTTGGGGGCCGTGGGCACTTCGTGCATGGTGTTGATGCTACTAAAATCTTGGAATCAGGCGTAGGATGTGTATGTGGAACTGGAATTGCTGTAGTGACTTTGAATTGTGATTAGTTTAGTTTTGGCGATACAGTTAGGATGCATGGTTAATATTCCAGAGCCTGTTATTGTTTGTTGAGCAATCTGGGTTCCACACACTTTTGACAGTTCAGTTTCTGATGTAGTGGAGAATATCCACTGATTCTTCTGATGCAATTGGGTCCACATAGAGCTACAATGCGATTGTGTGATGCTACAATCTGTTGTAGCTTTGTTGTTGAATATATTGAAAATGCCGCTGATTCTCTTCCATAGGTCGTGTGGTTGCTTTCACATATGTAGGCGCCTTCCTTGGTTGTGAAGCATTTGTCCAGTTAATGTGAAGTTAGTGGGATGTACTGATCACGATGAGTGTTGGCTGCTAGAAAGGAGGTATCTGGAGCTATTGTGGACATTGATTCGTTCCTCATAATTGGAATCGGGATGAGTTGGAAAAGGTCGAAATGTTGTTGATCGATTAGAGGTACCCTGATTAGAAATATCACCTTGCTCTTTGTGACTGCTCCTTCTGCTTTCATTATTTTATAGAACTGTACTATGTTGGATTGTTCAGTGGGCAGTTGTCGAGCTAATGGAAGGTGCGTTTTAATGGTGCTGATCTGAGCTTGTAGTTGTTGCGGTGTGAGTAATGTTGGACTGATTCTACCAAGGTGTGTATCTGTGAGCACATCGATGATGTCTGCCAGTATTCGTTGAAGGCTGGCCGCCATTAAAGACAATTGGGTTGCGGCTAAAATCAATAACTGCGCAATCTTAGTTTGATTTGTGTTGCCGATCACGCTGTTATTTACTGCGTCTATGTCCTTCTGTAGCTCAAAAATTCGTGACCTTGTTGCGGGTTCGTCCTTCAAGATGACATTAATGGTAGAGTCAATGATGGAGGTATGATTTTGAAGTAAACGCTGCAGATGATTTTCGTTGGTTTTTACTTCATTAATTGTTTGAGACATTTCTTCCGCGTAGTCTGAGTCGAGAACACCGAACAGGGTGCGAGCGACGTTTCCAACTATATTGAGTGCTGCTCTTCTTTTGCGCCCAATCGATAGCATATCTTTGTCCTGCAATAATTCATCCCGTGTCTGATTTAGGTTGCTGCTTAGGGCGTAAAACGTGGAATTTTGTTCTGCTCTTGTACATAAGTTCTGGAGTGCTAATATGCCGGAAGAGAATGTATGGATTTCTGCCCAAAATGATGCCAAATCATAGTACACCACCATTTTCCATTCTGCTGTTATCATTCCTGTTGTCCCGATGCCTTCGAATTATATCCCAGGGTCCTTACCAAAGTTATTAACATGGACTGAGCTGCTTAATATTGCCAGGATCAGTAGCAAAGAAACAATAACTGTTACCAGGAGAGAGCTGGTCGGTGAGGCTCGCCTCCTATTGTTGGTATTACATTCGATTCGGTTGAACGAGGCTGGGTGATTGTGAGATGAACGCTGTGGAGGTTATTATTGCTGAGCTGGGAAGGTACACCGAAATCGTTATCCGCATCAGGGTCCGTTACTGGAAGGGGTGCAAGCCTGTGGATTGGACGCTTCCAGACTCCAGTTGACGTTTGAATGTCAGCGAAATGTGGTGCTCTGGGTGGAATGAAATTGCACTTGATGCCCTTGTTGCTGCATTCCCTGATTACAGCTTCCTGTGCCTGTTCCGCATGGATTGCTTCTTTTAATTCTAAAAGCTGATTTTTGGCGCCGACGAAGTTTGTTGCGTTGTCGCAGTACAAATATTGACAGTGCCCTCGTCGGCCTATGAAGCGCTTTAGGCATCCAATGAATGCTTCTGTGGTTAAATCGCTAACTACTTCAAGATGCACCGCCTTTGTGGCAAAACAGCAAAATACTGCTACATAAGCTTGTGCTTGCGCCTTGAAATTAATCCAGAAAGGGCCAAAGAAGTCGACTCCTGAATTGATGAATGGTCGTGCTGGTTGGACTCGTTCTGCAGTTAACCTCCCTATTATTTATTGGAAAAGTTTAGGCTTCGCTTTGGTGCAGCGAACGCAATGCTGCACAATTGACCGTGAAACGGATTTGCTTTTTATGGGCCAGAACTGCTGACGAAGGTGGTCTAGTAGAGTCTGTGGCCCACAGTGCAAGTGTTCTTTGTGATACTATGTTACGAGAAGTTTTGACAGGGGGTCGTTGTATGGAATGATTATTGGATGCTTGGAATTATATGAGATGGTGGCTGCTTGAAGGCGTCCTCCCACACGCATTATCCCTTCGGCGTCCACAAATGGGTTGAGGTTGGCTAACATACTGTTTTTGCTCAGATTTGTATTTTCGGCGAGGGCCTTGATATCTTCTTTGAACTCAGATACTTGCATGGCGTAGATGATGACTGCAATGCCGTTCGGTCACTAAGTCGACCTGTGAGCCGGAATCTAAGATTGCTCTGAACTCATAAGATTGTCCGTTGCTTGTCGTGATTGTTACTCTGGATGTTGCTAACAAAACATGGCCTTGGCAAGCGGCGGTCAAGGTTTCTAAAATGCACTACCGACGTATGCCGGACCAGAAAACATACACATTTGAAGAGTTTCAACTGTTCTGTCCAGAATTGAAGAATGCATGAACTCCCGACCTTTAAGTACCAATTCATTCGACCCATCCGGCTCGACAGCACTTACTCCCGGCCACTTCTTAATTATTGTCTCCGGCCAAGCCCGACACGACTTCTGACTCCATCAGTTTTTTCAATCGTTGGCAAAAGATTAGAGATATTGCCCAAGAATTTTTTCACCGATGGAAAAATGAGTTCTTAAAGGAATTGTACAATCGCAACAAATGGAAGACACCCCATGTTAATGCTCAAGTCATGACACGACCGCACCACTAGAATGGTCTCCTGCGCGCATTGAAAAAATATACACAGGAGAAAATGATCGGGTCCGAGAGGTACACCTCATTACTAAGAACGGACCACTGACACGACCAATCAATAAACTTGCGCACATCCGACTAATTAATTCCGAACTGCGATCATGGCGGTATAACCAAAAGCTACTAGCCACTATATCCATACATACCAAGTGGACCTTTTAGTCTTCTTTGTTTTTTCATTATAGCTCTTGGAAAATACTTTCGATCTATTTTATAAACGCATGTCACCGTAATTTACTTCATCGACATCAAGTTGCAAATAATGCAAGAGGATAAGTGAATTGCCGCAAGTGGCTCTGTTGCATCTTACACACATTTTTAATGCAATTCTCCGTCTGGGCCACTTTCCTACAACATTGAAAACATCCGCAATAATAAAGATACCAAGTATTTTCATATCGGCCCATAAGTCTCGTGCCAACTCTCTCTAAATTGCTCGAGCGATTATTGCTGCAAAAATTAACATCAAAGTTCAATTCCATTATTCCTCATCACCAATTTTGGTTCTGCCAGCGTCATGGAACTATCAAGCAAGTGCTTCTGAAATAAGTCGAGCATTCAGAGTTATATATAAGGAATTCCTAACACCAGACTGAAATTATGGCTAGAGTGCAACAAGGTGAGCTTGGCCCTTTGCTATACACTTTGTATACTTCTGATTTGCCAACCGATAAACACCTCGTTACATCGATTTTGAGGATGACGTGCCAACTCTCTCTAAATTGCTCGAGCGATTATTGCTGCAAAAATTAACATCAAAGTTCAATTCCATTATTCCTCATCACCAATTTTGGTTCTGCCAGCGTCATGGAACTATCAAGCAAGTGCTTCTGAAATAAGTCGAGCATTCAGAGTTATATATAAGGAATTCCTAACACCAGACTGAAATTATGGCTAGAGTGCAACAAGGTGAGCTTGGCCCTTTGCTATACACTTTGTATACTTCTGATTTGCCAACCGATAAACACCTCGTTACATCGATTTTGAGGATGACACAGCTATCCTGAGCACTCACAAATATCCAAGGATAGATTCGCGGGATTTAAAAGGATATTTAGAAATATAGAAAGTTGGCTAGCCGGCTAGCGCATCAAGGTCCCCTCGACCCCAGGTTATGTCCGGCAGCCTCCTTAAATTGCATTGAAATCCCATAAGCATCAGAGGTCAAATACTTAGGAGTGTATTTCGACTGACGGCTCACTTGGAGAGTGCATATAGAAGCGAAGAGAATCCAAATGAAACTCCGGGCAAGTTCCTTGTACTGGCTTATCAAGAAATGATAAAGTTTGCAATATGGAGTGCTTATATCAAGGCCATATTTAACCCAATTTGTATTTACGGGGTCCACATTTGGGGCACTACCATTGCATAAAATTTACAAATAATCCAAAGGACTCAATCCTAAGTATTGAGAGCGATCACCGGTGCTCCATGATTCGCAAGAAATGAAAATATTCACCGTGACCTGAATTTACCACCATTTCAAAGAGACCTCGCAGACTTAAAAAGGATATATAAAACCAAACTTAACTGTCATCCAAATCAACTAGCAAGGCATCCGTTTCAAGGGATATATACATTTCGTCTTAAAAGACCACATTGTCAGAATGAAATAATATAACTTTCAAACTGAAGTTGCTCCAAGCATTGGTGCAGAGCATCAATTTATTTATTAGATAGTTTGTAAGCTTCGCAATATTATTGTTGGTTTCAGTTGATTTAAAAAAAAAAAAATTAGCCCCCATCTATAGGCACAGATGGCATAACCCACTTCGGTCACTCTGTCACGAATATTTGGAACATAAATCAAAGAAACACAAAAAAGTCTCTGCCAATGTCTATCATTGAGCTTAAAACAAACCCAAACAATAAAAAAATTTGTGAAGTCAAATACCTGTTTCATACAAAAATTGCATTTGAGCTCCTCGCGATATTCCCCAATGCGCTAACTGTCTCCAATGTGGGCATACAAAAACGAACTGTCGCAAAAGACCAACGTGCATTAAATGCGTCGGATGCCACACGTCTTCAGATTATGTAGGAAAACCAGATCAGATGAAGTCAAATGCGCCTTGTGTGAAGGTAATCACCCAGCAAATTGCAAAGCTAGTATAGTTTATAAAACTCTGCAGAAAATGAAATTCCGACAATTAAGGAAAGTAGACATTTTACCCATGAATGCCACACAATAGCGGGAAGTTTCGTTAAGCCTAGAACATCAAAACAAGACCAAATATACTTTCATACGTTCAGGCACTGAAACATTCTACATAGCCCTACCTATAAATACTACTCCTGCAGAAACCCAAGCTCCGAACGAAATGCGAGAAATACTAATGCTACTCCGGCAAGTTACGCAACAACTCACGACAATGATCAACTTTTTAGTGATCCTCACGACTAAGAGTTGCTCCTCCTCAACCGCATAAAATCATATTATGAATTTTCAGATTCCGAAATTTAAGCTATATCACGCCGTGCACCCAGATAATGAGGCTAATGCAAGTAGAACAAGTTTAATACGTAATAATACACACACACATATTATCGCACAGATGCTATGGTAGGTAATTAGGTAAAGTGGTCTCCCGAATGGCTGAATTCCGCCGTCATTGACCCCTTATGCTGCCGCATGAGACACAGGTCCCATCCCTTTTAAAGGTCCAGCCATTTGGTGCTTTTGATGAATCAGTTGATGGAGCTCATCTTTTTAATTGAGATATCTCAAAGAGTCTAGAAAGTGGCCACCTAGGAAAGTGCGCTTCTTTCTGGACAACCCAGGACACGTGTATAGTAAGAGTCCAAAAGACTCTTGCTCGCCCTCGTCCGTGCAACTACTGCAGAAGTCGCTTGAGGCAACTCCCGGAATGCTACTACCGTGACTACCCAGGTTCCAGTGTCCAGTTAGGACACTAACTACTAAACCTATACTCAGTGTGTTTAGATATATTAAATTCCTTCAGCTATGGACATTTAAACCTGGCCAGGTCTGTCTAGCTATTTGGCATCCTGTACATTCAGGCTATCCACTGAACGCTTTGTCTCATGATATTGTATTTATTAATATAGGAATAGCAATAGGAATACCGAGGTTTGACCTATCTGGATCAATCGGTATGGTACTACCCTCACGGTTAATTTCATCCGCTTTAGTATTCCTGGAATATCCCTGTGGCCGGTAACCCAGCCCAGATGCAGACGGGTCTGCTTAGCCATCTTGTTGAAAGATTTGCATCTAGGGAGCGCAAAGCTGCTGTCAGATACAAATATCTTGTCCAGATATCTTCTTCTTTAGCCAAGACAGTGCTGTGTCCATAACCGTGACCTCCGCCTGAATAACACAGCACTGGTCGGGCGGCCGAAAGGAGATGTTAATGTTAAAATCTTCTGACAATACACCCTCTCCCAACCTACTCTGAAACTTGGATCAATCTGTGTAGATGTGAATCCCTTTTGCATGAGGGGGGATGTCTTTCTTCTATTCGCCCCTGGAGGGAATAGAGATATAATGTTGTGAGTTAGAATCAAGCTACCTGCGCGTAGTTGACTCACAGCATCGACACCTAACAGACACTACACATTTGGTGTGGTCAGCTTTACACAATTTAGTTATTTAAGAAAGCACATGTTTCTAGGGTGCGAGTATTGTAAATAACCAGAATCTATGTATTAATTATTATGTAAACATTTAGGGCGTTACAGTTCCGCAGTCGAGTCGACGAAGGGCATTGGAATTTAGAATGCACCGTCGACACTTTTACAGTAGGTCAGTTGGCTTGATCAACTGACATCAATTAACAGGTGCGGAACTGGAACACCAGAAATGTCAGTACGTAGACTGAAAGTGTTCTTTGTAAATAGTATATAAGAATTATGATTTTAAGAATAAACCTGCTTGTAGTTTTTTATTCAACAAGAGTGATTTTAGGTTTGCAGTTACACGCGAGCCCAGTATAGGCAGCAAGAGGACGCTCCACGAGGACACCAGCAAACACGTTCCCTAACATTTTGGCACAGCCGGTCTTAAGGACCTACAGGAGGAATCCCTGGGCAAGGAACCCTGAAGCAGGGAAGAATCCTGCAACAAATTTAAAGGATAAAACCAGGACAAAGGACCTTGAAGCAGAGATGTCATCAGACAGGATAATCGTGAGTAGAATTATAATATCGTAGTTTAAGTAGATACTTCTGGATCCTGAATTCGCCGCAGCGCTGGTCAAAGAAGTTGCAACATATAGGCACGATTGAGCTGTTGCACGCAGCTTTGTATGCTTAACCATAAACCGTCAGTATGATTGGACGGTCTATGTACGAGTATGTCGTCTTAGCTGTGTGGATTTTTTTGGTAGGGGATTTGTGTTTGTATTTATATTTGGATACACATTTTTCACTTTTTTACACACAATGAAATACCATTCCATGTTATTATTAAGTGGCGCATACGTTACTGATTTATTTTTGAATATTGATTCAAATTTCTGGGAATGCATTAAGAATCTTTTGTCTGTAAAGCCAATTTCAGATTTTGTCGAACATATGGCCATTTTATATGGATTTTTGGGAGTAAATTGGATATGAGAAAATTGGATATGGGAATACATGTGATGAAATCAAGGAGTATCTGTGAGGAAGTCAAGGACCGATTTGTATTGATGTAAGGACTTAATGGACTCCGGTAGATAGCGAATGTGGAAATTGTAATGGAAAACCAGTAAAGAAAAAATATATATAAAAATTGAATTTACGGTGGAATGCTGTTTAATAAATTTGATCGAATCATTAGAAATCTGATAATGTTGGTATTTTTATTTGAAACCAGCATAAATAAAATAAAATTTTGATTGAGTTGAAGTGCATTTGGTTTTGTAGAAATATCTATTGTAGAAAAAACTGCGTAGTCATAATGAGATTATGGTTTTATGAATTGGCATTTGAAGTAATTGTCAAATAAAGTTAACGAATCACTGAAGGCTCAGGAAGCAGTGGATAATAAAAACCAGATGTAGGACCTTTTTTTTACCACTAACGGGCAGTATAGAAAAGATGGGTATAGAGGAGATTTCAAAGGCAGTGGCCAGGCTAGTACCTGTGTTTACTGCTGCTGTTTCAGAAGACTTTCTACTCACGGTGAGAACTCAACAGGTTCATTGAAGGTTGTCAACTTGCAAAGCGCAGGATAAGCCCTGATGAGTTGCAGGACTTCTTCGACGGTGTTAAGCTAAGTTTATTTGGAGATGCATACAACCTTGTGCTGCCAAAGCAATTAGCCAGTGTGAACGATCTGTACGGCCTTCTAAAGAGAACTTATTTAAAAGAGAGAACTCTGGAAAACATACCCCAAGAGATCAGAACCGGAAGCAGATGGCAAGTGAAGACATGCGCGCCTTTGCCAGGCGTTTAGGGTCAATTCAGATGATGTCCCAGGAAATAATAAGAAATAATGGCGTTGGAGATACAGCATTTTTATACGAAGTTGACAAGTAGGTTTTAACAACTTTCGTTGTGAGCCTCCGCAACTCTGCTCTAAAGCTTCATATGCTGAATAGCAGAACAGGAAATATGGAGGAATTAGTAGAAGAAGCAATTAGAGCACAAGTCCTCGTGGAACGGAGTACGGCCGGTTTGGGGAAGGTACATATGTTCGAAAACAGACAGGACAGCTTAACTGCCGCTGCCATGGATAGAGAGGGAAGTAATTCCATCCCAAACATATACAGAGGAGCGTATAATCCCGGTGTCTCCGACAACAGAGCCGCGAATCCGAGAAATCCGTACAGGGGGTTTGTACAGAGGACACCCACATGTTCGTTCTGCCGTAAGCAAGGTCATACAAGGGATGAGTGCATTACACGCAAAAACATGCCCTACTGTATGGAGTGCCAAACATATGGTCATGAGGCAAGTAGACAGTGCCAAGTAGACACTAAATGGGATCAAAGTAGAAGGTAGCCAGGTACGAGGCGCTCGGATCCACCCTTTAGGGACAGCAGGAGTAGCAGTCCAAGAGTTAATTCAACGGAAGGAATTAACCAAGGAAGAAATCCTTTCAACCCTGGGAGTGGTCAGCAGCGATCAAATTGGGATTCCGGAAGTGAACCGAGGATAAACAACACGATACAGGGGTTGAGATGCTTCTTATGTGGACGAATGGGACATCTGGCAGCGGACAGCAGGGATAGATAATTCCAACAGAGGGACCAGGGAAACTTCCAGTGTCCCAGTCAAGGCCAGTAGACTGGAAAGCCAAAAGAAAGTAAGAAAGAATTAGGCCAGAAGTAAGTGTGACTAGTAATGTAAGAACTTTATTCCAGGAGAAGGAGGAGCAAGAGGCTCTCGAATACCACGTACCGAGTAATATAAGAACAATGGATCAAGATACGGAGGAGCAATATTCTCTCCGGGGAAAAGTTTTTGATTGCATTTTGATTTTGGTAACTGTGATGATTCTAGTACTTAGGCTAAGTTTTACAAGGGTGTATAGTTAATATGTTCACGGTAATTTTGAGGGAGTATAGGATAATTGTGTTGCATGGAGGAATTTGAAGAGTTAGGTATTAGATACGCGTCCATTTTGGAAACAAAAGGAAGCTCTTTCGGTGTGAGCAGGATAGCTGATGCTTTAATCGAGATACCCTGCAAGGAGGCAGTTTGTGGAAACCTAGTGCTTTTGGTAGACTCAGGGGCGGACACCAGCCACGTAAAATCTAGTGTTTTACGGAAAGGACTAGTTGTTAACACAAAGGATGTAAGAACGCTTAATGGAGTGTTTGGAGGTTGCATCAGGATATTGGGGTCGCTCAGAATAGGGCATGAGTTTTAGAGTCCACGCAGTGGAATTGGATATGGAAGGTATCCCGGCCGATGGGATAATTGGCCGCGATAATCTTTGGGGCCGCACCACACTGGATGCGCTCGAGAAGCAGCTATCATTTTATGATGATAATAAGAATAGAAACCTTACTCTTCCATTAAAGTCACGGCAGGAAGGAACCGTGAATAGGGTTAAGATTTGTATGGAGGTAGCAAATGCAAGGTCAACCAGAATAGTAACTATGCATGTAATCACGAAATGTAGTACTCTAGTTTTGCACAAACAGCACCTAGCGTATATATGGGAGAAACCATAACGCACGTTGACAAGGGTAAGGTGTACGCTTGCGTACTCAGCGCATCAGAAAAAGACTACCTGATAGATGAGGATTTTAGCCCTAAGCTCACTAATTATGATAACTTTAAGGAACCGAATTATAGATCAAATTAAACAAGTTGATATAATAAAAATAGTGGAGAGAGTATTAGAATCACGGAAGTTAAAGAAGCTAATGAACAATGTGCTAACATACTTGCAAGGGTTAGATTGTTTTGTGTATCTTGATGATATTGTAATTTATGGGAAGAACTTGCAGCAGCATTCGCAACGCTTGTGCAAGGTGCTCCTGAAATTATGAGAACACAATTTGAAATTGAACACGGAGAAATGTCAATTTTTGCGAAGAGACGTGGTTTATTTAGGCCATCGTTGCTCAGAGGCAGGAGCAATGCCTGACCCGAAGAAAGTGGAAAGCGTTAAAAATTTAGCGATTCCGAGAAATAGAAAGGAAGTGCAACCAATCCTAGGTATAGTGAACTATTATAGAAAGTTCGTGGAAGGACTAGCCGGAATTGGGTTGCCAGTGGATAAGTTGCTCCGAAAAGAAGCAAAGTTCGAATGGACAGAGAGCTGTCAGCAAGCATTCGAGAGGCTAAAAGTAATAGTTAGCTCGCCACCGATTTGGCGTACCCCGACTTTGAGCAAACATTTTTGTTGACCACTGATGCTAGCAATGAAGCATTAGACCGACCAATAGCACTCGCAAGCAGAACGCTTAGCGATACGGTGAAGAGATACTCCACAATATAGAAGGAATTCCTAGCCATAGTGTGGGCTACGAAGAATTTTAGGGCATATGTGCTAGGACGCCAATTTAAAATATACACCGATCACCAGCCGTTGAGAGGCATAACCAATTTGAAAGACCAAAACTCTAGTATAGCCAGGTTCAGACACAAATTTTCTGAGTATGAATTGGTCGGAAATCATATACAAACCTGGGAAGAAGAATCTGAATGCGGATGCACTCAGCAGAGTACCGCAGGCACAGACGGTATCAATAGTGGAAACGAGGGCCAAAGCAAAGTCAGAGAAGGAGAAAGCCGGGAGAATTTAATGGGATAAAATTGATACGACAAGAGATATTAGCAATACGGGTTTCGATGCCAATGAACAAACAGCCAGTAGTGTGGAATGGCTTGGAGGATAAAAAAGATATCCAAGCTGTGTTAGAGGGTTTCCATGATTCACCAGGGATTCTGGAAAACCCATGACAGAATTGGGCGGGTATATGGATGGAAAGGTATGCTCCGAGACATAAAAAAGTATATAAAGAGCTGTCCAAAATGTCAGGCCAACAAGAGTTCAAGGCTAACAAAGATACCAATGGTGTTAACTGACACACCAAAACAGCCATTTGATAAAGTTCATATGGATATTGTAGGTATTTTACCTGAAACAGTTTCGGGAAATCAATGCATCTTGACGTTCCAAGACCATTTCTCAAAGTATATGGCGTGCGTGGCTATATCCGATGCTGAAACAAGTACGGTAGCCAAGGCATTCTTTGACGAAATTATAGCACGGTACAACATACCTAAGGTCTTGAGAACCGACAATGGTTCCAATTTTGTATCGAAACTATTCTCAGAAACGTGTAAACTGTTGGGAATCAAAAAATTGCATATAACACCATATCATCCTCAGGCGAATGTATCACTGGAATGTAGTCATCGACCTCTGGCCGCGTACTTGCGCAGTTTTGCCAAGGAAGACGGTTCGAATTGGGATCAATGGTTGAACACTGCAACGCATGTGCACAACAATACTGTACATGTATCAACGAAGCAAACTCAGCTTAGAACACTCTACGGGTTTTATTTCAACATGCCAGCAAATTTGTAGCGCAAATGTTCGCCAATATACAATGCTGATGACCCAAAAAAAGTGCGGAAATATCAGTTACAGCGAGCGCAAGAGTTGGTTACAGATACCAAGATTGTGCTAAACGAGTAGCCAGGTAAGCCTGTGGTCTCGTATGGGTATTTTATTAAAATTATTCCATACGAGACCACAGAATTAAAGACTTGTGTTGACATTGTCTGACAAGTGTAAACACAAGAAGAACAACGAATACGAACTGATATCACGTACGTATATCAAATAGCACCACTCCGGCTTCGAAAGTTACTCTCAGCAGAAGTGTGCCAAGTAAGCTGAGGCGATTAAAAATTACGTAATATAAGTAAGCTCATTAGGCACTATAGCCGAATGAAGCGCAGTAGAGAGATTAAGAGAAAAATATTTTTTAAATATTAAATAAGAAAAAGTTTCATTAAAAAACTGCAACAAAAGGAAAAAAATTAAAAGAACTTCATGGGGAAGAAATATGAAACTAGCCGTGAAGTATATACACACATACATGCGGCAGTTATTGCATGGAAATATGATGCGTAAACATTAACGCCGGGCACGAGATTGACGGCGTAAGCTACGGAAACGTTCGTGGAAGTAAGTATATATATGTATGTAGGTGTATAATATACATTACGAATGTAAGAACGTCATTAAATAATAATAATAAATAAATATGTAATTACTCTGGAAAATAGGAATGAGTAGGTACTCGTACGTATAATGAAAAATTAGGAATTTGCAGATATATACATACTACAGCAGGGTACATGTAAATATGCTTCAATATTTTTTATCGCTGAGGAAATTAGAGTACTTCGTGTGGGAAATTGAAAATATATATTTTGAAATAAAATGAATATGTTTAGCTTAATTGGGAAATAGCTTCAGCAATTAATTATAAGCAATTAAAAGTGCCTGGAATAGTTGTATGTAGTCATACACGAGCGGGTTACAGAGTGTAGGAAAATACACTCGTTTATGGGTCCATACATACCAGGCAATAATGTTAAATAGTTTAAATTATCTAAAGTAATTAGATGCAATGAAAGATTGATTAATGCAATGTACAATGTTTTTACATAAACGGGTTCATCTCAAACATTTTTGCTTATGTCGGAGGGGCAAATAGATTTGCTCAGAATTGAAAAAGTTTGAAAGAAATGATTTAAAAAGAAGAATGATTTGAAAGCAGTTATGAAATATTTGAACAAAAAATAATAATAATAGTCAGATACCAGTATATGAAGAACAAATAAATATAGACGAAAACGAATGACTTACAAAAAATTCTATTTTTCTAAACGAACTTTATTTCTTACCAATTTCACAAAATAAGTACAGATTAAATATGCATAATATACAATTTGTGTAAAAGTTCAAATTAAAAACAAAAGTATTTTAGAAAATAATTAGAGTTACAGGAAATAATTATTTAAAATCTAAATTTATAATGATATAATTGTAATAATCCAAAGAAAACAAAAACTATACTAAATAGGAAAATTATACCCAAGAGAATCCATAGTATATATAGTATATATTGTATATTACTTTAATTATTATATAATTTGAAAATTGATTTATTAAATTAACTTGTGAAATGTACTGCTAAATTTAAATATAGAAAAAGAAACTAAATGCTAGCCAGAAATCTAAGAAAATTATTATAAGGATTCAGCTCTGATGATTTGAATCGAAGCAGGAACAGCACGTATCGGAAGACGGTGCAGACTAAGAGACCAACGTATTATTCGATGGATTGGGAATGAATGGCGACTAATATAATATTTGTCGAAAGAGCATATGGTTGCAGTATTTGAACACATTGTGGATGGGTTTATTGACAAGCACCGAAAAATAAACAAGTTTCCTTGTGGAGTCATGTTTTTCATTGGACAATTTTACGTTATAATGTCCATCTAGTGTCTCAACAGAATCGATTTTGACTGAGTTGAAGATGGGGAAAAACTTAAGGAGGGTGACTGAAACCACTAACAACGGAAGTTAATTGCACACGCAAGTTAATTGCTTCATTAAAGTATATAACCAATCTAGAGGATGTTCATATGATATATGATCTATATATGAAATGTATTTACTACAAGAAGATACAGAGACTGGTATATGATCTGAGTACCCAAATTATGTCATTAAACGTGTAACTCAGAGAAATAATGATGGTATACATATCGAAGACTAAACAAATAACACACATATAAATCAAAGAAGAAAGCCACTACCACCGAACCAAATTAAATACTTTAATTAATATACTTTATAATACCTTAAATTAATATACTTTATAATTTTGTTTGTATGCCAATGAGAAAAGAGCTAATGAAGGACCAAAAAATACAAAGGGGAAATAAAAAAAGAGAATTAGATAGAAAATAAAAGAACGTGTGTAAAAACGATAGAGTGAGAGTTACAAAGGTGAAGGAAAAAATTATAAAAAAATATATACGAGTATATATAAAAAAATAAAAGAATACAAAACAGAAAAAGAGCTATTGACAGTGATAGAACCCAAAATAAGGCGATTTTGAAAAAATATATATAGTATTAATAAAATGCACAAAATTGTTTACAGTGCAAGAAGAAGATTGTAAGTAGTCACTAGAAGGTATTTGTAATACCTTCTTCTAGTTGATTCACAGCACCCATTTGTAATAGATACCACACATTTGGTGTAGTTAACATGAAAGTTATATTAACGCGCAAGGTTTTAGGGTGCCTTGATTATTGTTTAATTCATTATGTCAAATTTTAGGGTGTCAAGTTCCGGAATCGAGTTGACAATGGTCATTGGAATTTAGAATGCTCCATCGACATTTTTATATCGAGTAGGTCAGCTGGCTTAACCAACCGCCACCAATCAACAATCGCGTACCTGGAGCAACCGAAAGGTAAGCATCTAGAGTGTAAGTGTTTCTTGTAAATAGTATATATTACCTATGATTTTAAGTAACAAAGCTCTTGATCTATATTGAAGAACTGAACAAGACGGTGTTTTACCTGGCAGAGTCAAGCGCATCATTTGGAACCACCAGGTCTTTGGCTACGCCCGCGCTTATTACCCGCAGAAAAAGGGCGCTCGCCACTAGCGATGACAAGCACGGATCCCTACAATATTCATATACATAAAATTATGCATACACAAATATATATACATATATAGATATAAATATATATACATACATACACATATATATATATATATATATATATATATATATATATATATATATATATATATATATATATATATATATATATATATATATATATATATATATATATATACGAGGTGTGATCAAAAAATAACCGTTATTGTGTGATCAAAAATAAAGTATTTATTTATTCATCAACAACTATCTTGTCCCCATCAAAGTAATTCCCCTCAGATATAATACACTTATGCCAGCGTTTTTTCCAATCCTCGAAACACTTCTGAAACGTTTTTTTTTGATATCGCCAACAGCTCCTGTTTCGATTTTTCTTTTATCTCCTCAATCGTAGCAAAACGCTTTCCTTTCATCGGTGTCTTCAGTTTTGGAAAGAGGAAAAAGTCAGCGGGGGCCAAGTCCGGTAAATACGGTGGTTGAGGCATGATAACGGTTTTGTTTTTGGCCAAAAAATTACACACAAGCATCGATGTGGGAGCTGGTGCGTTATCATGGTGCAAAATCCATGTCAAAAACAAACCGACAATCCAAAATGGTTGGTATTGCCAACATATATAAAAGACATGTGTACCAACATAAAAAAAAATGCGAACATCGAACATACGTAACTCACGAAAAGATGAAAATAAAGGTTATTTTTTGATCACATATATATATATATACGAGTATACGAGGTGTGATTAAAACAAAAACCGTTATTTTCACCTTTTCGTGAGTTACGTATGTTCGATGTTCGCATTTTTTTTCTGTTATGTTGGTACACATGTTTGTTATACATGTTGGCAATACCCACCATTTTGGATTGTCAGTTTGTTCTTGACAGATAAAATGCACAAAATTGTTTACAGTGCAAGAAGAAGATTGTAAGTAGTCACTAGAAGGTATTTGTAATACCTTCTTCTAGTTGATTCACAGCACCCATTTGTAATAGATACCACACATTTGGTGTAGTTAACATGAAAGTTATATTAACGCACAAGGTTTTAGGGTGCCTTGATTATTGTTTAATTCATTATGTCAAATTTTAGGGTGTCAAGTTCCGGAATCGAGTTGACAATGGTCATTGGAATTTAGAATGCTCCATCGACATTTTTATATCGAGTAGGTCAGCTGGCTTAACCAACCGCCACCAATCAACAATCGCGTAACTGGAGCAACCGAAAGGTAAGCATCTAGAGTGTAAGTGTTTATTGTAAATAGTATATATTACCCTTGATTTTAAGTAACAAAGCTCTTGATCTATATTGAAGAACTGAACAAGACGGTGTTTTACCTGGCAGAGTCAAGCGCGTCATTTGGAACCACCAGGTCTTTGGCTACGCCCGCGCTTTTTACCCGCAGAAAAAGGGCGCTCGCCACTAGCGATGACAAGCACGGATCCCTACAATATTCATATACATAAAATTATACATACACAAATATATATACATATATAGATATATACAAATATATATACATACATACACACACACACACATATATATATATATATATATATATATATATATATATATATATATATATATATATATATATATATATATATATATATATATATATATATATATATATATATATATATACGAGGTGTGATAAAAAAATAACCGTTATTGTGTGATCAAAAATAAAGTATTTATTTATTCATCAACAACTATCTTGTCCCCATCAAAGTAATTCCCCTCAGATATAATACACTTATGCCAGCGTTTTTTCCAATCCTCGAAACACTTCTGAAACGTTTTTTTTTGGTATCGCCAACAGCTCCTGTTTCGATTTTTCTTTTATCTCCTCAATCGTAGCAAAACGCTTTCCTTTCATCGGTGTCTTCAGTTTTGGAAAGAGGAAAAAGTCAGCGGGGGCCAAGTCCGGTAAATACGGTGGTTGAGGCATGATAACGGTTTTGTTTTTGGCCAAAAAATTACACACAAGCATCGATGTGGGAGCTGGTGCGTTATCATGGTGCAAAATCCATTATTGGTTTTTCCACAATTCTGGGCGTTTCTGACGAATTGCTTCTCGCAAACGGCGCATAACTTCAAGGTAGTATTCCTTGTTGACCGTACGACCTTGTGGCAAAAATTCATGATGCACCACGCCATTGCAATAAAAGAAAACTGTCAGCAAAACCTTTACGTTCGACCGAACTTGACGAGCTTTTTCGGTCTTGGCTCATCTGGACGTTTCCATTGGGATGATTGGGCTTTGGTTTCAATGTGATAGCCATACACCCACGATTCGTCACCAGTTATGATCTTTTTGAGGAAATCTGGATCGTCGTTGACGATGTTCAACAGCTCCTGAGCGATGTCCATGCGACGTTGTTTTTGCTCAAAATTTAGCAATTTTTGAACAATCTTCGCTGCCGCACGTTTCATGCCTAAAACATCCGTAAAAATTGCTTGGCATGAGCCGAACGATATGCCAACATCATCAGCAACCTCTCTGATAGTGATTCGACGATTATCCAAAATCATTTTCTTCACTGCGTCAATGTTTTCATCGGTTGTTGACGTGATCGGGCGACCAGGACGAGCATCATCATTGACATCTTCTCGGCCTTCCTTAAACCGGTTATACCACAATTGAACTTGTGTTCTGCTCATAATAGACTCGCCAAAGGCCACAGTCAACATTTCAAATGTCCTTGCGCATTTAATTTCATTTTTTACACAAAACTGAATACAGTTTCTTTGATCCATTTTTTCGAATAGTACAAAATTGAAGAGCACACCAAAACACGACTAACCTTTTTATCTGTCAAGAACAAACTGACAATCCAAAATGGTGGGTATTGCCAACATGTATAACAAACATGTGTACCAACATAACAGAAAAAAAATGCGAACATCGAACATACGTAACTCACGAAAAGGTGAAAATAACGGTTTTTGTTTTAATCACACCTCGTATACTCGTATATATATATATATATGTGATCAAAAAATAACCTTTATTTTCATCTTTTCGTGAGTTACGTATGTTCGATGTTCGCATTTTTTTTTTATGTTGGTACACATGTCTTTTATATATGTTGGCAATACCAACCATTTTGGATTGTCGGTTTGTTTTTGACATGGATTTTGCACCATGATAACGCACCAGCTCCCACATCGATGCTTGTGTGTAATTTTTTGGCCAAAAACAAAACCGTTATCATGCCTCAACCACCGTATTTACCGGACTTGGCCCCCGCTGACTTTTTCCTCTTTCCAAAACTGAAGACACCGATGAAAGGAAAGCATTTTGCTACGATTGAGGAGATAAAAGAAAAATCGAAACAGGAGCTATTGGCGATACCAAAAAAAACCTTTCAGATGTGTTTCGAGGATTGGAAAAAACGCTGGCATAAGTGTATTATATCTGAGGGGAATTACTTTGAAGGGGACAAGATAGTTGTTGATGAATAAATAAATACTTTCTTTTTGATCACACAATAACGGTTATTTTTTGATCACACCTCGTATATATATATATATAAATTGATGTGAATGTATGCATGCATGCTCATCATAGCGCGTAACTTTTTTAATAAGTTAAGCAAGAGTGAGTGAAGGAATTGATATTGATTGGTGAATAAGAATTAGACCATAAGAGGTTTCATGTTAACTAAAAATTAAATTAAAAATCAGACTTGTGCTGATCACCAAACCCAACACAAGCTTCTCATTTTTGTCTTTGCCTTGTGGCGAA
Organism: Clusia tigrina; assembly: GCA_920105625.2. Lineage (NCBI taxonomy): Eukaryota > Metazoa > Arthropoda > Insecta > Diptera > Clusiidae > Clusia > Clusia tigrina. The sequence continues at coordinate 185,300,029 of OV050030.1, read as the reverse complement.
GTAAAGAAAAGGAATATCTGAGCCTTTGTCCTCATTTCTAGGCGTTTTATCCACGCCATTACATGGATACCTGCAACATCAGGGCGACCCCAAAATTCTGTTGATTTTCACTATTAGATATATAAATCACACATAACAATATATATATATATATATATATATATATTAATATATATATATATATATATATATATATATATATATATATATATTTATATATAACTATATATATATATATCTATATATGTATATATATATATATATATATATATATATATATATATATATATATATATATATATATATATATATATATATATATACATATATATATATATATATATATGTATATAAATATATATATATATATATATATATATATATATATATATATATATATATATATATATATATATATATATACATATACATGTACAGATACATATACCTATACATATAAATATATATATAAATATACATATACAAGGCGTCCCGCCTCAAGCCCAAGCTTTTAGTGATAATGGAATGGCACGAGCCAATCGATATATTTAGGTCCTCAGCAACTTTTCTGACAGTGATTCGACGATTGACCAATACTAGTTTCTTTACTTCATCAATGTTTTCGTCTGTTGTTGCTCGTTGACGTGCTCGGGCGTCCGGATCGCTCTTCGTCGCTCACATCTTCTCGGCTCTCTGAAAACATTTTGTAGATCCGCTAAACGTTGCTTTTGTCCAAAGTACCTTCGCTGTATGCAACAGTCAACATTCGGAATATTTACGCGCACTTTATGTTGTTTTTCACACAAAATTTGAAACAAATTCTTTGATCCATTTTTCGGGATAGACAAAAATCGAAGACAAGCTAAAACACGTCCATCCACAATAGCTGTCAAAAACTGACTGAACATTCAAAATGGAACAGATTGTCAACATGAGTGAGGGTCATGAGTACCAATGTAGCGCCACAAAAATATCGAAAATCGAACATCCGTAGCCCGCGAAAGTGCGAAATTCGCGATACGTTTTGAACAGACCTCGTACATATACAAAAAATAAAATAAAATAAAAATATAAATATATATATATATATATATATATATATATATATATATATATATATATATATATACTCGCAAATATATATATATATATATATATATATACTCGTATATATATATATATATATATATATATATATATATATATATATATATATATATATATAATATATATATATATATATATATATATATATATATATATATATATATATATATATATATATAACTATTAATATACTCGTACATATACAAAGAATAGAAATATACATATACATATACAAATATATAAGTTAAGAACTTGGAAGTTGCAACTTGGAACCAAAATTCCATTCCCACGAATAAGAATGCTGACGAAGTGTCTGCATTGCCCACAGTCACGTACTCGAAAACAACAACAACGAAAATAGTATAAAAACTTCATATGGAATATGATCCACGCGTCCGGCAGAGCAGTTGGTGAATTTGGCATTTGCATTTATTTAATTATGTTAGATTAAATTCAGTTGTAAATTAGAAGTGAAACAATAAAGTTGGCTTCGGGCTTTTTTTAAAAACAACCAAAAGAAATAATCTTAACTGGCGCCCGAGCAGGGACCCAAATGTGAAGTTCGGGATACATTAAATCTTTGGAGCAGCAATTTGGGGCCAAAAACCCAACAGTGAAGTTCTGGGTAATATCGATCCTTGGACAACAGTTGGCGGATTTTCAACAAAAAAAGTCAAGGAATAACGTAACTACGAGGTGCCTAAGTACGAACGGAAAGGGAGAACACCAAGAGCTCAACCTCCATTGACATCGTTGGAATGATATTCGTAAGACTAGTTTTAAGACATTTTTTAGTGAAAGAAAAAATATATTGAAAAACGAAAATTTACCAAATTGATAAAAAATAAATAGAGAGGACAATATTTACGAAAAATATAGAGATTAGAGAAATTGCAGTAAATAAAAAAAAGAAGGAAGGAATTAATTACTCAGCTTAGAAAATACATAACTTAGTTTATATTTGTATCTAAATGTAATATCTGAAAGTGACTACAAAGCAATTATTTTTTTCCACTGAAAACAACACATTATTATTAATTCCGATTAAAAGATTTCCAAGAATTGTCTGAATTCAAGGGTCAAATTCAAACCATAATTAATTAAAAAACCTATAGGAACAAATTCACACTGTGACTCTTACAGCCATTTACTCTAGTGTATAAAAATTTACAAACAAGGAAATAAAATTAAAAAAATTGTATTCGTTGAAAATGACAAAAGTGACTGCTGACGAATTAACACAACAGTTAAGCAGACTGAATTTTAACAATACGACACCCAGCATATCAAATCGAGGATTAAAGATGGACAAAGCACTACAACAACAAATAACCGACTTGGTAACCTCAACGATACAAAATTTGAATAATCCTTTTTCGAAAGACGATAGCACGGATTGCCAAGTAGAATTGACAAGAGAAAATATTAACGAGCTAGACAGGATCCCAGACATAGTGAAATGTCTTAGGGAATTTTCAGGGGCTCCGGGAGAATTTAACTCCTGGAGAAGAACCACAGATCGCATATTTTCCGTATACGAGAACCTAAAAGGAACTCCAAAGTATTATGCGATACTCCATACAGTCAGGCATAAAATTGTAGGAGAAGTGGATACCGCTTTGGAATCCTACAAAACTCCATTAAATTGGGTAAAAATAAAACAGTGCTTAATGATGCACTATTCGGACAAAAGGGATATTGGTACCTTGGAGTATCAACTCACCACCCTAGCTCAACGAAATAATTCAATTCAGGAGTTCTATCAGAAGGTGTATCAACACTTATCGTTGATACTAGACAAAATTTCCTGCCTTGACATAAGTGAGGACTCACTGCAGGCTATGACCAATTGCTATAGAGATAAGGCACTCGATACATTTATTCGAGGACTTAACGGACCCCGTTTGCTTAGCATAAGAGAACCTACTTCTCTTCCGCAGGCTCTTAATTTATGCCAAAAACTTGATAATATGAATTTCCGTATGAATTACGCACAGAATAGCTCAGCTAATTACAAAATGGTACCACCTAGACCACCAAAAAAATTTAATTTTCCCACAAATAGAAATAATTTTCATCCTGAATTAGTTCATTGGCCACCTGCCAAAAATACTAATCCTATCATCCAAAATAGGGCAAACCCATTCTTAAATAATACTTGGAGAACTCAAAATCACCAGGGCACAAACCCTTTTATGCAAAACGGTAACCCATTTAAACAAAATAATACACTTCAGCCAAACTTCCAATTTCCAAGACCAAACCAAGCATTTAATTCCAGACCAAACATGCCTCCCAAACCCCCACAGCCTATGGAGATACACCATTCGATACAAACCAGAAACGTAAATTATCAAAATAGGCCTAATTTTCAACACAATAACAATGGTCAAAAACGACCAATGACTTTCCAAACACACACTCCAAACAAGATGCAAAGAAACTTCTTTGTCACCACAGACCTTCATAGTTGTTACGAAGTTGAACATCCATATTTGAATAACGAAACTTACAATTACGACAGATATCAGCCAAGTCCCAACAACGTTGAAACTGGATATCAATATCCAGACCATGATGCAAATGCTTATGCTGAGTTTCAGCAAAATTGTTCCAGGAAACTTTCCAATCACCGTCTTACAACTACCCTAATGACATATTTTCACCACACTTGGATGAAGCAAACCAAACATCTTCCGATACTCTACAAGAAACTCAGAGTGCTGGTTCAATTTTAAAAGAACAATATTTTAATTCTATTCCTAAACAATTAGACAATATTAATTTTTTAGAGTAAGATCGTCTTCACTACCTTATTTTGAATATATCACTGGAAGTGGAGACACACTTAACTTTCTAATAGACACAGGATCGAATAAGAATTATATTCAATCTACAAAAATATCAAATCCCATAAAAAACCAAGAATCATTTTTCGTTAATTCAGTAGCGGGAAAAATTGAAGTTAATCACCATACATTTGCAAACATTCTTGGACCACAGACACCACAATTAAAATTTTTTATTTTACCTGGACTTGAATAATTCCATGGTATAATAGGTAACGACACACTTAAACAGATAGGAGCGGTAATACATACAGATAAGAACGTTATGATAATTCTACAAAATTTAGTTATTCCTTTAAAACAGCAAGCAGCACAGGATGTGAATAATATCGATTTACGCGTTTCACATTTAACAGAGAATCAAAAAGAAAAATTAATTAATTTAATTAAAAATTGTCCACATCTGTTTTCTGACCCAAATAGGAGTTTAACATACACTTCAATAGTTAAAGGAGAAATTCGAACAACCAACGATACTCCAATTTATTCTAGATCCTACCCTTACCCTTTAGCCTTGAAAGAGGAAGTAGAAAGACAGGTCGAGGAACTTTTGGTCGATGGTATTATACGACCATCACGCTCACCATACAACTCGCCAGTATGGGTCGTCCCGAAAAAGATGGATGCATCGGGAGTGAAAAAATACCGGATGGTAATTGATTACCGTAAGCTCAATGAGGTGACTATCCCTGATAGGTACCCGATTCCGGAAATCGAAGAAGTACTTTCCAATCTCGGAAAGAACAAATTTTTTTCAATTATTGACCTAAAAAGCGGTTTCCATCAAATTCCGCTAAGGGAATGCGATGTCGAAAAAACTGCATTTTCCGTTAACAACGGAAAATATGAGTTTCTCAAATTGCCGTTCGGATTAAAAAACGCCCGGCGATTTTCCAAAGAACACTAGATGACATACTTCGACAGCACATCGGTAAAAGATGTTATGTCTACATCGATGATATAATTATCTTTGGAAAAGATTTAGAAGAACACCTCGAAAATCTGAGAATTGTTATGAAGACACTTGAAGCAGCAAACATGAAAGTGCAGCTAGACAAGTGCGAGTTTTTAAGGGAAGATGTAGAATTCTTAGGGTATGTAGTAGGAATAAACGGAATAAAAACTAATCCATCCAAAGTAGAAGCGATAAACAAAATGCCAGAACCAAAAACATTGAAAGAACTCCGTTCATTCCTAGGAATGTCCGGATATTACAGGCGATTCATTAGGGATTATGAGAAAATCGCAAAACCCCTAACAAATCTTTTACGAGGGGAAGATGGACGAGTGTCCAAACATGCTTCCAAAAGCAAACCGATTGTTCTTGATAAGGATGCAGTTGAATCTTTTGATAAAATAAAAAACGTATTAATATCGAAAGAAGTAATTCTTTCACGTCCAAATTTTGAAAAAGAATTTGAACTGACCACAGATGCCTCGAACTATGCGATAGGAGCAGTGCTCTCGCAAAATGATAAGCCGATAACATTTATTTCAAGATCGCTATCAAAAACAGAGGAGAATTATGCCACAAACGAGAAAGAATTGTTGGCAATAATATGGTCACTGAATCCACTCAGAAATTACTTGTACGGTTCCAAAAAAATTAAAATTTATACAGATCACCAACCACTCACCTACGCCTTGAGTGCAAAAATTCCAACAGCAAGATGAAAAGATGGAAAGCTATTTTTGAAGAATATAACTACCAACTCATCTAGAAACCTGGTAAGGCAAACGTAGTGGCTGATACTTTATCAAGAATACCGGCCCAAATTAATTCACTAACTCCTACAGTGCATAGCGATGAAAGCTCTAGTCACAATTTGATACCTTGCACTGAAACTCCAGTAAATGTTTTTAAAAATCAGGTTATTCTTAAAATCGACGAAACTTCCACTTATCAATTTAAAATAGTTTTCCCAGGAATCCATAGACACATAATTACAGAGCAACAATATACAGAAGAAAAACTTTTACAACTTTTTAAAAGATATTTAAAGAATTATGGGAATGATACAGAATATTTACCCCCTTAATTTTTCCAACTACAAAGCACGTTATACTCAAAAAATGGTTGAAGATATAATTAACGAACAAGAACAAGAAAATATAATTCTTGAAATCCATAAACGGGCTCATCGAAATGCCCTTGAAAATAAATCCCAGATTCTTGAAAAGTACTACTTTCCCTCAATGATAAACAAAATATAAAACATAACGAAAATTTGTCAAATATGTAAGGAAAATAAGTACGAATGGCATCCCAATCAAATTAAATTAGGAGAAACGCCCATACCGTCCTTTCCAGGACATATAGTGCATATAGATTTATTCCTAACAGAAAATAAAGTTGTTATGACAGCTCTGGATAAATTTACGAAATATGCCATGACAAAAATTCTTAAAAGTAGATCAATAGAAGACATAAGACGACCACTTAGGGACATAATTTTTGCATTTGGAGTTCCGAAATCTATTATCATCGACAATGAACCATCCCTTAACTCAGCCTCGATGAAATTCATGATGAAAGATGAATTAGGTATTGAAATTTATACATCGCCACCATACCGAAGTCAGGCTAACGGACAGGTTGAACGCTTCCATTCAACTTTGGTAGAAATTATGAGATGTCTCAAAGAGAATGGAACCCAAAGGAATTTTGAAGAACTTCTGGAACGCGCTGTTTCCGAATATAACCACTCGATACACTCAGTTACAGGAAAAAAGCCTGTCGATTTATTTTTTGGTAGAAACATGGGCTTTACACCTGACCATTATGAAAGAGTTAGAAATTCAAACATTGAAACCCTACAGAAGAAACAACAGAAAGATTTAGAATACCACAACAAGAATAAGCATGATCCTAAACAATATCTACCAGGACAAATAATTTTTGTTAAAAGAAATAGGCGATTAGGGACAAAACTTTCGAAGCCGTTTGTCAAGGAAATAGTCAGGGAAAACCGAAATAGCACAAGCGTGACCGATACCGGTAGAATAGTACACAAAAGCTTGATAAGAAATTAATAATTTCTTTCTTTACTCTTTTTACAGTTAATAATATGTTTCTTTGCATTATGCAAAGCCGATGCTCAAATATTGGATTACTCAAATTCGCAACTAGTAACAATAGAGACTGGATTAGCTAAATTACAAACAGGAACGTTCAAAATCATTCATATCATAGACTTACAGAAATACGAAGATTCAATTAATAACCTAGAAACAATATTTAGAACCAAAATTAATACGGACCACTCCTTATACCCATTCATTTCCGATGAGATTGAAAAAATAAAAAACCATTAAAACAGACTCAGTATAAACAGAAAGACCAACGATCACTCGAATTTATCGGCAGTGCATGGAAGTGGACAGCCGGAAACCCGGACCACTCTGACCAAATTATTTTGACGGAAAAAATTAATAATGCTCTCGAAAATAACAATAAACAACTAATAATTAATAGAAGGAAATAATCAATATAGAGTATGCCATTCATTGGGCAAAGGCTAACGTAATTAATTCTTATATTTTATCAAATACCGAAATAAATATTGCTAAAGAAATTTTCAATAAAGAAAACATACCTTACATTGCTGAATTGCTAGAATTCGCAGAGATTAAAATAGCCAATAATAGACTGAGACTATTATTTATATAATTAGTTTCCCAGAAACCGATACAGAATATTGTAAAAAAATTGTTGTAAAACCAGTTAAATTAAAATCAAAAATTAACAAAATCAATTATAATTCAATATTACAATGTAAAAATCAGTTTTACGGAATTAAAAACAATTGTAAGACATATAATAAATTATCCATTTGTTTACATAAAAATGTAATAGATTTATAGCCGATTGTGTAAATAAAAGGCGTTGATTACACTTAACAACTATTTAAATAAACTTTATTTCATTTAAAACGAGTAATTAATATAAAAGGTTAATTTGCCACAACTGTGGTGTTGTATACTTCGCGAGGAACTAACTTCTGTTTTCTCCTTTGTTGACGACTTTCTGCCATGCCAGATTTTGCGTTATCTGCTGTCTGCTGAGGCGGTGTTGCCACAAGCACTCCCCCTCCAGTGACACAGTCACGATCATCCTGAAAAGAAACTCTCTGTGGTGATGGAGTTACCGGAGAAGTTGGAATGGGCTGCAATGTAAAGTTCGTGGTTCCCTGTTGAGTTACTGTTGCATTTGAATCTTCAAGATGGAATACGGGTTTCAAACGATCAGCAGAAATATTTACGTCTTTGTCTTTTATACGTATGGTGAATAAACGATCTGATATTCGCTTGACTACTTCGAAAGGTCCAGTGTAAGGCGGTTGAAGTGGATTACGCATTGCATCAGTCCTCAGAAATACATGTGAGCAGGTTTCAAGTCCTTTCAATGTGAACATTTCTCCTTTAGAGTGATGAGCAGTTGGTGTAGGTCGTAGTATTCTAAAGTGTTCTTGTAGTTTTTGAAGAAACTCTGACGAATTAATTTGCGTATTGTTTTCAGTGAAAAATTCATTAGGCAAACGCAAGTGCCCACCGTAGAGTAAGTCAGATGGTGATGCTCTAAGATCATCTTTGAATGCTGTCCTGAGACCGAGAAGAACGGAAGGCAATATGTCAACCCATGAGACATTAGGGTGGCACATTAAAGATGCCTTAAACGATCTGTGCCATCGTTCTACCATACCGTTTGACTGTGGGTGATATGCTGTTGTCCGAGTTCGTTTGGCTCCAATGAGTACCGCAAGTGATTTGAAAAGGTTTGATTCAAATTGTGTACCTTGGTCGGTTGTAATGATTTTTGGACAACCAAATCTCGATACCCAAGTTGACCAAAATTCATTAGCCACAGTTTGGGCAGACATTTCTTTGAGTGGCACTGCTTCAGGCCATCTGGAAAATAGATCAATCATCGTCAGACAGTATCTGTAGCCCTGTACTAGGGGCATCACAACAATGTCTAAGTGTACATGATCGAAACGGTTATCAGGAACATCAATTTTGTTTGGCGTGAAGCGATTGTGCCGGGTGATTTTTGCTTGTTGACAATGCTGACAGTTTCGGCACCAGTTGATGATATCCTTTTTAATTCCAGGCCAGATGTATTTAACGCGTACTTGTTGTAGAGTCGCTCGGCCGCTAGGGTGAGAAAGTCCGTGAACAAAGTTGAATATCTGCTTGCGTAGTGAGTTCGGGATGTACGGTCGCACATGTGCAGTTGAAATGTCGCAATATATCGACGAAGTATCAAAATGAATAATTTGCAGTTGCAAAGAATTTTCGCCTTCAAGTATAGTTCTCAACTCTTCGTCTTCCTCCTGAGCAGATTGAATGTCCTCTGTGGAAATGTTCGTTGGCATTGATATTTCATTAAGTCTGGACAAGGCATCAGCAACGATGTTGTCAGGTCCAGAAAGGTAAACAATTTCTGTCGTAAACTGTGAAATAAAATCCAAGTTTCTTAATTGTCTGGGTGATGCTTTTTCAGGTCGTTGTGAAAATGCGTGAACTAGAGGTTTGTGGTCAGGTTTGATTATGAAATGTCGGGCCTCTAACATATGTCGAAAATATTTTATTGCCTCGTAAATTGCCAATAATTCTCTGTCATACGTGCTGTAACCTCTTTCACTTTTTGACAATTTGGAAGAGAAGAATCCCAGTGGTCTTCAGGTGCCGTTAAGATTTTGCTCTAGGACGGCTCCAATGGCTGTATCAGAAGCGTCTGTTACGAGAGCCAGGTTAAGGTCAGGAGCAGGGTGTGCGAGCATGGTGGCTTCACATAAACTTCTCTTGCATGTTTCAAAAGAATTTTCAGTCACTGGTGTCCATGGTATTATTGTTTTATCGTTCTTCTTAGAGTTACCTATGAGTGCATTTAGAGGAGCTTGTAGATGGGCTGCATGGGGTATGCAACGGCGATAATGACACCAATAAAACGTCTCAGCTCGCAGATTGTATCTGGCCTCGGGTAGTCTTTTACTGCATCAATACGGTCTGTAGGTGGACAACAACCATTTCCATTAATAATGTAACCAAGAAATCTTACCTCAGGTACACCAAAATTACATTTGTTGACATTTATGGTCAGGCCATAGTGTCGTAGGCGTTCAAAAACTATTTGCAAGTGCTCCCGATGTTGTTCAGCTGATTGTGACATGATTAAGATGTCATCAATATAACAGAATACGAAATCTAGTCCTCGAAAAACAGAATCCATAAAACGTTGAAATGTTTGCGTGGCGTTTCTTAGTCCAAAAGGCATGTACAAAAATTCCAAAAGTCCAAAAGGTGTACATACTGCAGTTTTTTGGATGTCTTCATCAGCCATTGGTACTTGATAATATGCCCTCACAAGGTCTAGGGTGGTGAAAATAGACTTACCGTAAAGATTCTCGGAAAAGTCATGAATGTGGGCTATAGGGTACCTGTCTGGTACTGTTTGCGAATTAAGTTTCCTATAGTCACCACAAACTCGCCAACCACCTGTTTTCTTGGCGACCATGTGTATAGGACTGGCCCAAGCACTTTTAGAAGGACTACAAATACCTTGATGATTTTCGCAGTAGGGATGTTTTTGTGATGTCCTCGAATCCCTTAAGTAGGTCTGATGTCGCAGTATTCAATGTTGAAATTCCAAAATCTTTGGTTTGCAAAATGTCACCACGGCTAGACAATTTTGTAGTGTTATCGATAAGACATCGTTGTTTGAGATCAATGAGTAAATTAAAATTGACTAGAAAATCAGCTCCAATTATGGGTGTACGAACATCAGCAATTATGAACAACCATTTAAATTCACGACGAAGTCCAAGATCAAGTTTAAAAACACAATCTCCAAACGTTTTTATATCGGTTTGGTTTGCGGCTAGAAGTTTTATAGTTGACGGCTTGACTGTTTGTTTAATCATAGATATGGGTACGACTGATACCGCTGATCCAGAGTCAATTAGAAAACGTGATTTGGTCGATTTGTCGTATAGATGTAAGCGATTCTCCAACAAGTTGTGTCCGCCGCTGTCGCCAACCATGTTGACTGACGACAGCCCTTTTAGTTTTCCGACTTGTAACGTGAACAATCGGGTTTACAATTTCAGGCTGCATCCCCAAATTTGTGATGGAAATAACATAAACCATGTGAGTCTGCGTTTTGAGTACCTCGAGACCCGCTTCTTGACTTTGATCGATGTCGTTGATTGTGGTATTTGTTTTTACCCAATTCTTGTTGCAAACTGTCCACTTTCTCCGTTAATTCTTTAATAGCTTGACACATATCTGAAAAAGACATGCGTGGAGAAATGGCATCTACGGAAGTGGGCAATGTTGGCTGATGTTGTACCGCAGATACAGAATTGACAGTGTTGTTGTTGGCATCAAACATTTTATCTGATATTTTTGCTAGTTTTTCTAAGTCTTCCTCTTCCCACGCTGTTAGGAAACGTCGCATTGTCTCTGCCATTTGTCCTAGAAATAAGGTCCGAATGATGGCTTCATTACCTTTTCCAGGTGCAAGACGCTTCATGTGTGATAGGACTGATGTTGGTTTCATGCCATTTGTTTCACCACCTTGAATGAGTCGTCGTAATTTTGATTCAGAAGATTCAGAAAATTTTGAAATTAGTCTGTCTTTAAGTGCAGAATACTTGTCGGTGTCAGGCGGTTTGGTGACAAGATCCTCCACTGACAAAAGAACGTCGTCCTCGAGTCGTACATTGACTACGTCAAATTTATCGGAATCAGAAGTAACTTCACATAAAGAAAATGATCTTTCGATTTGAGCAAACCACAAATCAGGATTTCGTTCGTTAAATTTCGGAATGCGAACTCTCTGTACGTTAGACCGTGGGCCATCTTGTTGCTGTCCCCGAGACACTCGGAGTGAATTAAGGTCACGTTGTAGGTCTTGAACCTGTTGCAAAAGTTCATTCGTATTTGGGTCCGGCATAGTTATGCTGCTGCTTTCGAAAAATTCCGAATCCTCGCTACTGGCAGAGTCAATTTCCTTGTAACACCCTGGCTTTCGTTCTCTCAATTTTCGTGTTGAATCAACCATGAGTCACTAGAATGTTCCGCGATGTTGTTTGCATTTGAGGCAAACCGTTGAAAAATTTGAAATTGTCGAAGTCATGCACAGCTTTGCACGCAGTCGTTGTTGTGAAATTCTAAGAACGTTGTGAAATTCACCTTGTTGACTTATCAGCTGACTACGCTTTGTTGCTCTGTAGTTCATAGACGGGGTCACCAATATAGCCGATTGTGTAAATAAAAGGCGTTGATTACACTTAACAACTATTTAAATAAACTTTATTTCATTTAAAACGAGTAATTAATATAAAAGGTTAATTTGCCACAACTGTGGTGTTGTATACTTCTCGAGGAACTAACTTCTGTTTTCTCCTTTGTTGACGACTTTCTGCCATGCCAGATTTTGCGTTATCTGCCGTCTGCTGAGGCGGTGTTGCCACAGATCTAAGAAATTCAACATGCATTCCAAATTTACTGGCAAGCCAAAAGTCTTCCTGCCAATTAATTAACAATCAACACATACCAGAAGTAGAAGAAATTTCAACAGGGCTAATTTTCTTAAATCCATTTAATGGATCCATCATTATAAATAACGATACAAGCATTCTAGAAGGAACATTCTTAATAAAATACCACAATGAAACCATAAATATCAGGAACATAACATATACTTCAAATGAAACCGTCGTCTACGCACCATTACCCGCTTTACTGCAACCGAAAATTTTACCAAGAGATACAGAAGAGGTACTTTCATTAGAAATGATGAAAGAATTGAATGTGAACTGAATTCATCAAATCTTTAGATGTACGCAACAAAATATCATTAACATCTGGCACAGTAGTAGCTATTCTTATAGCACTATTTGGGATAATTATGGCTGTAAGTCACATACGCAGAAGCATGAAAGGTCAAGTAACAAATACAATAAGCCTAAAGGAACGACACCCCCAACTTTCTGAATCGGCCATAGAAAAGCTTAACCAAATCTTTAACGGGTCAACCGGGGACGGTTGAAATCAGGAGGGGAAGAGTTAAGAACAAATAAGTTGCAACTTGGAACCAAAATTCCATTCCCACGAATAAGAATGTTTTCGAAGTGTCTGCAGTGCCCACAGTCACGTACTCGAAAACAACAACAACGAAAATAGTATAAAAACTTCATATGGAATATGATCCACGCGTCCGGCAGAGCAGTTGGTGAATTTGGCTGTTGCATTTATTTAATTATGTTAGATTAAATTCAGTTGTAAATTAGAAGTGAAACAACAAAGTTGGCTTCGGCTTTTTTTTACAAACAACCAAAAGAAATAAAAATCTTAACTTATATACGCATACATATTCATACACATAAAGGGTTTTCCAATAAGAGGTGTTATTTGGGTATTCAAAGAAAAATGCAATTTTTTGAGATAAATGATCGGATGTTTATTTCATAATTTTAGTTATTGCAGCTTAAATTAATAAACTTGTAATAATTTGCATTTTTCTATTACTTTTTAAAAAATTTAGTATAAAATAAAAACATCAACACCTATAATTTAATATTCACGCAATAGCTAATAACATAGCCACATCTCCAATTCAGTAAAACAGTTAACAATAACTAAACAATAAGCAACTAAACCTAATGCATCCCAGCCTAATAAAATTCTAATTAAATTTGGACTAATAAATAATAACATTATAGATATATCAAATATTAAAATTAATAAAATAAAACGATTTATATATTCTTTTCTGTGATAAATTACTAAACCAGAAATTAAAAAGAGAAAAGATATATATAATAAACTTATTCAATCAACTAAAATAGTTATAATAATTCCTGAAGAATTTAACGATACAACTTCTCACTCTAAAAAACAAATTCTATATTTAAAAATCAAATAGCTATTAAAAAAAATAAAATTCTAAAATTTAATAAAATTATAAACCTAATTGAACAAATCGATAAATTTTTATTGATCTAAAATGAATTGTTTCATATCATTGACAGCTATTTAGTTATAATCATAATAAACAAACATCACTTTTCAAAATTAATAAATTTAAAGGACCTCAATGTTAAGATAATAATAAAATTTCTCGAATTTTACCAGTTCTAAAGGAATAAATCCCCAAAAAATGGTTTCCGAGTTGTCTATAAGAATATATATATAAAGTATATGCCGCACAAAAAAAAAAGATAAAAAAGCTAATAAAATTATAGTAATTCATGATCAACTAACAATTCTATTTAATAAAGAAATTTCTCCCAATAAATTTATAGAAGGAGGAGCTGCTATATTACAAGAACTTAATAAAATCACAATGTTAATGAAGGTATAAAATTTAATAAGCCACGATTAATTAATAAAATTCGTCTTCCTAAACGTTCATAACTAATATTTATTCGTAGTAAAACCTCAGTTGAGATTCAATCCTGACTAACGCTTATCCTGTGTACAAGTTCTCACGACGACTTGTGCCAACCCTCGGTGGAACTCCCTGATTGCATTGACAACCACATGGATATTTTCAAAGCGACTGTGCAACGAATGGAGATAGCGACTTGAAGTGGGGACCCATATGAACTGAATACACCTTTGCAAACAACAAAACAACAAACTCAACCTCAACCTCAAATATACCAGAAAGTAACTCCAACCGATCCAGAAAGGGGAAGCTGCTTTAGAAGAAGTAGCAAAATTATGCGTTCGCCAGAAGAGTAATAAATCAGCAACAACCTCAAGTGAATAACACACCGGTAGATGGAGCGAGTAACAAATCGCGCTCCATCCCTGCCGCGAACCAAACGCCTCTAGGTGCAAAAGGGAACCAACTAAGGTCTTCCGGAAATCCCACACCATTACTGATAAAATGTCCCGTCATCTCACCCAGACAGGAATTTATCATAAAGATGAGAACGGCAGAAGAAGGACGTCTCACGAAATGTCGGAAAGTCTTGACTAAGATGAAACAAGCCATGATAAAGCAGAAGAACGTGAGCATGGCCGTAAAGACCGGAGTTTCCGAGCTAGACGAGCTTTTCGATGTAATGAAAAGCTATCTGCAAAACTGGACTGAAAAAGCGAATGTTACGGTACCGAAACTGCAGCACAAGGCCCAGACAAGCGCCTCAGCAACACCGACGATGGCTAGACCCACACGAGCAGCTTCTAGCCCAGCAGAACCAGAAGATGGAACTTCTGTTAAAGTAAGGCCGATGGGTGGCAAACTGTCACAAGAAATAGACGTGTGGCAACACGAAGTCAAACACAAGAAAACTCAACAGCAAAGAATTCCGTGGGCGCCAGCGATTAGTCACGAGCAACAATGCAAGGAAGACATAGGACAAAGGAGACAAAACCAAATCAGAGTGGCTGACGCATTACTAGACCAAATTATTATAGAGCAGAGAGCAGACATTGTAGTAATCAGTGAGCAATATAGGGAAAAAGTAAATGGAACATGGCTCTCACCTTTAGGCAGTAATTTTAGCATAACCGGAGATGGAAAAGCGATGGTTTCGTTTGGGCCCATGATCGATACTTCTCTTTGATGAGCTGCTACTTGACTCCAAGTGACTGCGCAGAAGTGTTCCAGAAAAAGATCGATGACATCGAAGATCAAGCACAGGAGTTTGGAAGAGCTCTCATCACCGCTGGCGATTTTAACTCCAAAGCAGTCGAATGGGGAATGCAAACAACCAATGCAAGGGGACGGCGGGTACTGGACATGGTCGCGAGACTGGGACTGGTCGTCGTAAACACAGGGACCACTGCCACTTTTAGAAAACCAGGATCGTGGGTACAATTTCAGATATTACACTAACTTCTGAGAGCATTGCTCACAGAGTAATTACGTGGAAAGTCTTAGAAGACTATAATGGAAGCGATCACCAATACATTACGTTTTCCAGTCAATACTTGACTTTTAGAAGAATAAATTTATTTTTATTTCATTTATTCTTTGAAGGTTCAATAATTCCAGTCTTATTTTTAATTAGAGGTCGGGGATTTTATTTATTAATTTATACTTTATTTGCGTCATTACCTATATTAATCACAATTTTCGGTTCTTAAAATTTTTATATAATTAGAAAGTTTTTAATAAATTTTGAATTATTATATATTTCTATAATTTTAGCATTTTTAGTAAAAATTCCCATCTTTTTAGTTCAGTTATCTTTACCAAAAGCTCATGTTGAAGATCCAATTTCTCGATGAATAATTTTAGCTGGAATTACATTAAAAAAAATAGGGGGGTATGGTTTAGTGCGATATATAAAGGGTTTTCCAATAAGAGGTGCTATTTTGGTATCAAAGAAAAATGTCATTTTTTGAGATAAATGATCGAGTGTTTATTTCATAATAAAGAGGAAAGTATGCCGTTAGTAATGAAAAACAACATCATCCAAATGGCCACCACGACCACGCTTACAGGACCATATCCTTTTCATGAAATTTTCCATAACCAAATCGCAAAGTGGCTGCCCTATGTCCTCGATAGCCTCACGAATTCTAACTTTGAGGTCTTGAATCGACGCTGAGCTGTTGGCGTAGACCTTATATTTCACGGGGCCCCAAAGGAAGAAGTCGCAAGGTGTTCAATCACAAGATCTCGGTGGCCAATTGTGATCACCTCTTCGAGAGATAACACGGTCCGGAAAGCTTTCCCGTAAAAGAGCAATGGTTTCGTTTCTTGTGTAGCACGTAGCGCCATCTTGTTGAAAGTAAACGTTGTCCAGATCAATACCATCCAACTCCGACCAAAAAAAATCATTAATCATCTCTCGATAGCGCAATCCATTCACCGTAACTGTTGATCCAACCTCATTTTCGAAAAAGTAAGGTCCAATGACCCCGCCGGACTATAAACCGCACCAAACTGTCACACGTTGAGGATGGAGAGGCTTCTCAACAATAGCTCGGCGATTTCCTCAGTCCAAAACCGGCTTCCTAATGTCCCTAGCCATGTTTGTGGCTCCGTCATCGGAGGTCCCACCTCACCCCACACCAGTTGAAAAACTTTAGCATCAAATGCATGTTCTCTCCAACCTGTTGTTTGTACTTTTATTACTCGGGACGGCTGCATGTTGTGCCTTAGCTCGATTACGATAGCCCTATGGTCGCTGTGTGTGTGGAAATCCCCAATGCTCCATGTGGCGGTGCGCGCGTTCGACTTTTGAGCGACGGTAACATCCACCGCAGACCGTTTCGCCCCTGCCTCAAATGTATATTGCCCATTGTTTAGGAGTTCAACATCCAACGTGGCAAGACACTCTATCAGCATTCTTCTCCTGCGGTTTGTGCTCCTGCTGCCCCATGTTGTTGATCAAGCATTAAAGTCTCCCGCGATAAGTGCTGGATTATTGCCTCCCGCTTCCGCGCTAGTTTCGTCAACATTCGTTCAAAAAGCGCTATGTCCAAACTCGGCGGAGCGTAGCACGAGAAAAAATATACTCCTTCGAGCTTTATCCCAGTGAAACCAGAGTTAGGTGCATTCGGTTTGTTTTGGTACATCCTACCTCCGAGCGTCCATAACGCCGCTTTGCTGCTCGCGTCCGGTATCCAGTGACATCCTCTCACGTTGTGATGCGGTTCGCTTATGATGGCAAGGTCGACCTGCCCCTCGTAAACGGTTCGCCGCGACAAGTCCTGTGCCGCAACGCAGTGGTTAAGATTGAGTTGTACGATTTTCATCGCCCACCTCTCTGCACCGCCTTTTGACGTGCCATACAGCGGGAGCTGCCAGCTGCGTGACCTCCATCGCATAACTCACATTTTTCTTTATTGGTGGACGCCGCCGCTAGGTGTCCTTCTTCACCACATTTTCTACATTGCTTGCTGCGGTCTACCGTCTCCTTGCAGTTGCGTGCTAGGTGGATGTAGCCCTAACACTTGAAGCATCTGGAGGGAGAAATGCTCTCGCGTAGTCGGCACAAGACCCAGCCGATGCGTATCCGCTGCACCTTCAGCACCTTTGCTGCATCGTCGTCCGACAAGCAGACGTAGGCTGTCTGCGTACCGTGGTAGCTCTATCGCAAGCTGCATACTGACGTCTCGTCCGGACGTTTTATGCCGCACTGCTTATTCAATGTGTCGCACACTTCCGATGCTGTTGTGAGCTCATCGAGATCCCTTAGCTGGACCCTTATGGAGCGAGTCTTCGCCATGACTTTAGCCTTCTCGCCCAAGATGCCCACCATTGCAACTTGGTACATCGTGGCGCTGCTTTCCAAAGATCGCTTCTGTTCAAGCAGCAGCTAATTATTTGCTGTGCGCCACACCGCTTTCACGTTTTCACCGAGTTCCTTCAGCGCACCATCCCAATTAATTTTCCGAAGGATCTCCGCATACATTTGTCCGGACGTAGCTGTGATTATCAGCGCATCCGTTCTTGGTCGGAACCTCTATTTCTTGTGTTGTACTTTTGTCCATTCCTGTCCTTTGGTTGGTTGCGCATGTGTGTCTTCACTTTGTTTGGCCACAGAGATTTGTCGTCCCTCTTTCTCCGTGACTTCGGGGTGGCGCCAATTGGTGAGCTTCTTCCCAACTTGCTGTGATGTAGCTATCCGCTTCGTTGGTGGCGTCTTAAGATCAGTGTGCTTTTTTTCTCTTTTGATCAGATCCTGGTATGAAACACGGCGATGTTTGCGACGAGTTGTGCCTTCTTATAATTTGTTTGGCAGCTTCATCCTTCGCTTCTATCGCTGAGAGTTCATATAGCGCCCTGATGTTCCCAATCGCGTCCTGCATTGGTTGATGCATTGGGCGCCTCTTTCCATCTTCAAGCATAACACCTAGTAACGCGATCTGTTCCCCAAGTTTCTAAAAAGATGTGTTTTTTGGAACTGGGGGATCACTCCTAGCTGCGGTTGTTGGCGTTCGGATGTTGCTGATATTATTTTTGGGTGGCATGCTGCGCCTGGGGTCCTTATGACTCCTGGAAACAACCACGCTCTTCTTGAAAGGGTCCGTGCGCACGCCAATGCACTCCCCTGTAGTGTTGGGATGCACGATCCCGGAGTTATAAGAGGACCGGTGTCTGAGGTTGTTGTGTTTGTATTTATTTGATTTGACATATTAGATCCTACGAGTGGTGGAGATAGGGTGGTCCATCTGTACAGAGGGGCGGCATCGACTCGCCCTCTCACAGTAATTTCATTAGGCTTTTGTGACATTTTGTGCCACGCCTTCCATTCCTGCCGCTAATGGTCGGGGACGGCTTATTTTATATTCGCAGCTGACTTACATGTCTGTAGACCGTTGAGCTATCCGCCACCTGCTGACCCCAATATGTATAAGTATATGTATATGAATATGAATATGTATATGTATATGTATATGCATATGTATTTGAATATGTATTTCTATATGTATATGTATATGTATATGTATTTGAATTTTTATATGTATATGTATATGAATATATATTCGTACATATATATGTATATGTATATATTTTTGTATATGTATATCTATATGTATACGTATATTAATGTGTATATGTTATATGATATGGAAGCTACCTAGCGCTAGATGGCAGCAAAAACACAAACACTTTTTTTTTAGAAAATGCGATTTGTCAAATTCCAGCTGTTAAAATTTCACTCAAATTCATCGATTAGTTTATTTGTTGTAGTCGTTTGAAGTAAGCAACTTTTGTGTTTCTTGAAAAATGGGAAAAAAGCGAATTTCGTGCAGTGATTAAACACTATTATTTGAAAGGGAAAACGGCGAAAGAGACAAAAGAATAGCTCGATAAACATTGCGGTGAGTCTGCTCCGTCAGATTACATGGTAAAATATTGGATTTCTGAATTTAAACGCGGCCGAACAAGCACTGCAACAATACCATCAACAGGTAGGCCAAAAGAGGTGGTTACTGAAGAATATATCAATAAAATTCTCGATATCGTTATGAATGATCGCCGAGTCAAGTTGCGTGAGATTGTTGAAATGGTAAACATATCATATGAACGTGTGTTCAACATTTTGCATGAACATTTGCATATGAAAAAGCTATTGGCAAGATGGGTTCCGCGTTTGCTCAGTGTCGAACAAAAACGAGTTCGACAGACTACTTCACAGCGGTGTGTTGTGAGTTAGAACCAAGCTACCTACGTGTAGTTGACTCACAGCATCGACTCCTAATAGATGCCACACTCTGTTGGATTAGCGTGTGCTAAAATTGTTTTACAATAAGACATAATTCTAGGGTCTAAGTATTTTAAGCTAAAATGGGTCATGAAATATTACTATGTAAACTTTTAGGGTATTACAGTTCCGCAGTCGAGTCGACGAGGGCAGCGTAATGCACCATCGCCACTTTTGAAGTAGGTCGGTTGGCTTGACCAACTCACACCAATTAGCAGGTGCGGAACTGGAACACCAGAAAGGTCAGTTCACAGACTGAGATAGATGTAAAGAAATAGTATATAAGAGTTAGTATTCTAAGAAATAAAGGCTTGTGATTTAAAAACTAAAAGTGTAATGTAGTGATTTTTCCAAAGAGTGATTTAGGGTTTTCAGCCACACGCGCACAGCAGAAGGACGTCCCCCGTCAAACAAGGACAATACTCCAACAGGTGTTTGGACATGATAAAGCGTAATTGTGTTGATTTTGGTGTCGATTAATAACTGTTGATGAAACGTGGTTCCACCACTACACACCTGAATCCAAAAATCAATCGAAACACGGGGTGAAAGCTGATGGAAGTGCTCCGAAGAAGGCGAATGCAGTGAAATCGGCTGGCAAGGTTATGGCCACTGTATTTTGGGATGCACACGGAATATTACTCATCGATTTTCTTGAAAAAGGATCCACAATCACAGGAAAGTATTATCGTGCATTATTGGATCAATTGATTGATGCAATCAAGGAAAAACGACCACATTTAAAGAAGAAAAAATGCTCTTTCTTCAAGACAACGCACCGGTTCACACAGCATTAGATAGGATGCTAAAATTACGTGAAATACACTTCGAATTGGTTAATCATCCACCTTATAGTCCAGATTTAGCTCCTAGTGATGTTTTCCTGTTTCCAAACTTGAAAAAATGGCTCGCAGGAAAAAGATTCATCTTAAACGAAGAAGTGATTACCGAAACTAACGCGTATTTTGAGGGGTTCCCGAAAGCGTATTATTCAGATGGTATAAAAAAGTTGGAATATCGTCTTACTAAGTGTGTCGAAGTAAAAGGAGACTATGTTGAGAAATAAATGGTTTTTGAAAAAAAAAAATGTTTTTTTCACACTTAGGTAGCCTCAATATCAATCCGCCCTCGTATATATATATATATATATATATATATATATATATATATATATATATATATATATATATATATATATATATATATGTATATATATATATATATATATATATATATATATATATATATATATATATATATACACATATATATATATATATATATATATATATATATATATGTATATATACTCATATATATATATTACGAACGAGTAGAGTGATGCAGATGCGTGTCGGGTTGCTCCGTGAAGTTTTCTAAAAGTGTACAAATTACTAATTAATAAAACGTTAAAACTTGTGCGTACCTGTAGTGAGTTCCGCCCCGTTGACTGCTGGTCTAGGTGTCGGTGTTCCTGGTGGTAGCCAGGGTTTTCCTCAGACGCTAAAAGTGAAATTTTATTTACAGTTAAAAAATTTCATTTACATAATACCTGGTTATCTAAAAGAGAGATCTGCAAGTATTTAAAAAATAAACAACAGCATATGCCTCACAGCAGCTATCTCATTGACATAATCAGTTCAATCTATTACCAAAGAAGAATAAGAAAAGGCATTCAATTCCCTCCATATTTATTTACCGTTCCGACCATTCTTTCTGGTCACACGTACAGTTTTTGTGAATTTATTGTGTTTGATGTAAAAATATTCCATATCCCTGTAGTGAAATTATAGGCAGTCTTCAAAATATTCTACTAAATTTAATAGTAAAAAATCAAGTGGTTAATTTACTAATTCAAAACTTATCTATAAGTTAACCAGTTACTAACTTCTGCGGCACTTCATTGCAGTGTCTAGTAAATTTTTCCCTTCTTGTCAATTTAATAAAAAAGGAAGTAAAGACAAAAAGTGGAATTTGAAGAAAAACAGTTCTTTTTATAATTGGAAACACTTTTTGTAATTCCTCATTTTAGAGATAAATCTTCAAGATATCGCGTGTTTTAAAATATCCGCAAAGTGTTCGCAAAGAAAAGTGAAAATGCGGTACCATGAATTAACATGCTGAATTAATATACCCCTCATTTATGCACAAAAAATATTTTACATGTCGAGTACACATTATTATATTATGTACATGCATATATATGAATTTTACATACATATAAAAGTGTTACTTGTATTTTAAGTAGTTGGCTTCACTGCTGGGATGTTGTCTAAAATAGCGAATATTCGCAGAAAAAATACCGAAGAAACCAGGGCTACGTTTAAATTATACATTTTGGGGGTCACTTCATTTGTATTTTAAAAAGAACTACGAAACTTCTAAAAAGAAAAGGTGATAATAAATCAAAAAAAAAAATTGCGTTATTTAATTTGGAGTTGAAAACTCAAATGTTAACAAGTTCTTATCATAAATTATAACTATTCTTAATGTAAAATCTGATCCAATTGCTTTCCATTTACACTTCTCTTCACTGTAAACGCACCATAGTCATCATAAGATGTAGAATAATAATTATTTGGTTTTTTGCCATAATATTAGACTACTAAGAACTAAATAATAAATAAAAATTCATTTATATTAAAATGGGGTCCGACTGCCCCAGTAGTACCCCAAGCGTGTTTAAATATACATGGCCATGAACCAATGAAAGTGCATACGGGACAGTTAAAAAATTAGAATGTGGAACAGAAAGAGTCCAAGGTTAAGAAATTACCGGTCAAAAGAGAATTCAATGTTTTTACAGTATTCTCACATATAACAACAGTTTCAATAATCTCAGAAAAATCTTTAAAATAGGTAAGTTATTTTGAGAAGTTAAGTGAATTGAGGAATAACGATAGTTAGAGTTAAGGGGGTACACTGTATTTTTACCACTACATACTCGTACATAAATTTTAAAACCTCCTCTCAGTAGCAGAACTCTCACAAATACATTCATATCAACTGTCTATTCTTGTACAGTCTCTCAGTATAGTTGGTTTGTGTGTGCACTCTGTTTTTTTTTTGCTTAAGCCGCCCCTACACTTAATAGTCAGAGTGTTATTCGCTCCCCCAAAGGGGGTTCCAAAACTGTTAATCCACAAGCGGAAACAATTGTCAAAAATACTGGTTGTGATCAGTGCAGTACCGTAGAACCACGAAAAATAAAAGCGAAGGTAATCGAGGTGAAAACATCACTGGTATGGTGGCATCAGCGGGCCTTAAACTTCCACAATTGGGAGTGGAGGCATCTGGAATATGGCAGAAAGCACCAAATTCAAAGAGGAATAGATCTAGCCCAGGCGCAACATCGCGTCCCACTCCAAAACAATCCAAATTGGATAACTACTGGCTCACAACATCTTCTTTAAACAGCTCGAATAGGTTCGCTTCTCTAGACCAAGAAGAGGCACGTCAAGATGCAACAAGTGACGTTCGGAGAGAGCCAAAACCACCACCTACTTTTGTTTCAGGCGTCAGTAATATAATTCCCCTAAAAGAATTATTTGAAGTTAAGAAAGAATACGAGCTCAGAGTTATAAATGGAGACGTTGTCAAAGTACTACCAAAGTCCGCTGAAAAATGCTCAGCCATTACAAATGCTCTAACCGAAAAGAACACTGAGTCTCGTACTTTGAAATTGAAGCAGGAAAGAAACTTTAATGTAGTACTAAGGGGTATGCACTGTTCAACCCCCAATCGACGAATTACGAGAAACAATTGAGGAGTTGGGTTACGCAGTTGTTAACGTGTGCAATATTAGGTAAAAATCTACAAAATAGCCGCTTCCTATGTTTTACATCAGTTTGAAGCAATGCAGCAATAATAAAGACATATACGAATGTAATACACTTTTAAACACACGAATTAAAATTGAGCCACCTAGGAAGAAACTTGAAATTCCTCTATGTGCCAGATGCCAACGATAATGCAATCGTAGGCCACGATGCGTTAAATGTACAGGAAACCACCTTACTTCCGAATGTTCCCGCAAACTCAACGCACAAGACGTTCGATGTGTGCTCTGCGAAGGCAATCATAGCGCTAATTACAAAGGTTGCACTGTCTATAAGGAGCTGCAACAAAACTCGTTCCCAGCACTCAGAAACAGAGAAGCGAGGAACATTAAACAGGAAGCCCCTCAAAGATCTGCGTATGCAAATATAGTATGAAACAATACTCCGGTAGAAAACAATACGAACCTAACCATTCCGCTCAACAATCCAAATACTCAACTCAATGAGGATATGACCGAGCTAAAGAGCATGCTTAAAACATTGATGGGTCAAGTGAGTACATTACTTAATCTACTAACCATAGTCGTAGCAAATTTGTCGAAATGAATAAATCATTAAAAATCGCAATCTGGAATGCCAATGGGCTCCGTCATCATATCCATGAAATATCAGCTTTCTTAGCAGACAAAAATATTGACATTATGTTGATATCTTAAACCCATTTCACTGAAAAAAGTTACTTAAAAGTTCCGCAATATGACCTATACTGCACAAACCACCCAGCTGGCACTGCGCGTGGGGGAACTGCTGAAATTATCCGTAACAGTATTGCACACGTGGAGCAAGAATGTTATAAAAAGAAATACCTACAATCAACGGTTATAGCAATTGATAATTATAACGGCCCCATAACAATTGCAGCGGTATATTGCCCTCCCAACCATACAGTTAACTGCGAATTTTATAACTCCCTAGGATCAAGATTCATCGCTGGGGGTGATTAGAATGCTAAGCATCCGCAATGGGGGTCTAGAATACCTACTCCTAGAGGCCGTTACCTATATAAAGCTATGCAATAAAACAGCCTGTCCCACCTATCAACGGGTGAGCCAACCTACTGGCCAACGAACAGTAACACACTTCCAGACGTTATCGACTTTTTTGTCATCAGAGCACTCACCGATAGTTCTAACAATTAGCTGTGAGGTTCAGATCAGAGCAAGAACAATCTGCCTGAACACAACAAAACCGCCAATTGGGAGTTGTTTAGACAAAGCATTATCGAGACTCTAGTCACCAATATTCCTTTAAAAAACAAA
This sequence comes from Clusia tigrina, assembly GCA_920105625.2. Classification (NCBI taxonomy): domain Eukaryota; kingdom Metazoa; phylum Arthropoda; class Insecta; order Diptera; family Clusiidae; genus Clusia; species Clusia tigrina. The sequence continues at coordinate 185,274,794 of OV050030.1, read as the reverse complement.
ACCAACATAGATGATGCAGTAGAACTTTTGAACTCAACCATTCAGAATGCTGCATGGACTTCCACATTGGAGCCCAGCTGTATAAGTAATCATCGTGATGTAAGCCAGGTTGTAAAGGAACAACTAAAAGAAAAACGCAGACTGCGTCGAATTTGGCAAATAACCAAAAGCCCATATGACAAAAACCAGTTCAATTGCGCTACAAAGCAACTTAAAAACGCCCTACGGTCAACAAAAAATTCAGAAATACAAAGCTATCTCAACAGCTTGTCATCTTCAAAGGCTTCAAGTTATTCTCAATGGAAAGCTATAAAAAAACTAAATCAACCAACATCACATGTGCCACCTCTTAAAACGAAAGATGGCGGATGGGCCAGATCTGAGAAGGAAAAAGCACTGTCATTTGCTCTTCATTTATTAGAAGTATTTGCGCCATTTCCAAGCACAAGAATATATAGGAATAGCTGAATTCCTGGATGCCCAATACCAAATGAATATTACGATCCAGCATTTTAAAATAAATGAATTTAGAGGTATTATCAAGAATACGCTAAAAGACAAAAAATCACCGGGATATGACCTTATTATGAGCAGAATCCTAAAGGAGCTACCAGATTGCGGCTATAAAATCATTGCCCAATTATTCAATGCGAATTTCCGATGTGACCACTTCCCATGCCAATGGAAAGTAGCTAAAATTATCCTTGTTCCCAAACCTGAGAAACGGCAGAAGTGGTCCCCTCATATAGACCAATAAGCTCGCTTCCTATACTTTCTAAAGCGTTTGAGAAACTTCTTTTGAAGCGACTCCTCCCAATCATCGAGTCAAAACAGCTTATACCTTCTCATCAATTTGGATTCCGAAAGCATTATGCTTCGAGAGAACAAATAAATCGAGTAAATGCATTTCCACGGAATGCACTATAAAACAGAGAATACTGTTCAGCCGCATCCCTGGATATCACCCAAGCATTCGACAAGGTGTGACATCAAGTGTTACTGTACTAATTGAAAATGCATTTACCCTATCAATACTTAGCCATATTAAAGTCCTACTTAGAAAGCAGTTTCTTCATGGTCAAAGTTAACAGCGATGTAACTTCCCTCTATCCAATCAAAGCAAGGGTTTCCACAAGGGAGCGTTTTGGGACCTGTGCTCTACACACTATTCACGGCTGACCTGCTTCTGACTGATACCACATATACCGCAACTTTTGCAGATGATACTGTTTGAATGGCCAGCAACAAAGATACCGTGTTAGCCTCGAAGCATTTGCAGGAAAGCCTGAATCAAATTGACTTATGGCCATACAAGTGGCGAATAAAGCAAATGCTATCCAATCAGTGTAAACTACTTTTACCCTACGTGCAGGTTCTTCCCCTCCAGTGACACTAAATAACTGCCAATTGCCACAAGCAGACCATGCAAAATACCTTGGGGTGCACCTGGATCGCCGCCATACGTGGCTCTGTCACATCTTGTCCAAACGGAAACAACTTGGAGTAACGTTTAGATCATTGTTCTGACTACTTGGATGAAGGTCGGCCCTAACACTTGAAAATAAAGTCCTGATATATAAGCCCATATGGGCTTATGGTATTCAAATTTGGGGATCAGCATCCAAGTCAAACCTGGACATCCTACAACGATTTTAATCAAAAGTAATACGACTGTGTGTTAATGCATCTTGGTATGGCAGCAACGACATCATTCATCGCGATCTAAACATCCGTAAAGTAAATGATGAAATCATGAAATATTACCACACATATCGCTAAAGTTTTAGAGTCCATCCTAACAACCTGGAGGTAGAATTGAGAACCAGCGATACCACCACGCGAACACTAAAAAAATATGTACCATGTACCGAATTTTGCGAATTATGCTATACACATTACACGACTTACACGTAAAAATGCTGAATTTGTATGGACTAATGGCTGTGAAAAGGCTTTTCAATATCTGAAGAACTCATTGCTTTCTCCTAAACTATTGCAATATCCGAATTTCCAAAAAGAATTTTGTATATCCACCGATGTTAGTAAATTGGCATGCGGAACGGTTTTGAGCCAAGCGTGTAGCGGCATTCAATTGCCTATTGCTTTCGCGTCCAAAACCTTCACAAAGGGAGAAAGCAATAAATCAGTGATTGGACAAGAATTAACAGCAATCTATTGGGCAATAAATTATTTCAGACCGTACGTCTATGGTAGAAAATTTTTAGTTCGCAGTGACCATAAACCACTTACATATTTATTTTCAGTGAAAAATCCATCATCGAAGCTCAACAGAATCCGTTTAGACTTAGAAGAATATGACTTCACAGTGGAATATACAAAAGGCAAGGAAAATTGTGGAGCTGATGCACTGTCGCGTATAGATATAGGCCAACTCAAGGAAATTGACAAATTGGATAATGTTTTAGCATTGACAAGAGCACAAAACTGCATGGAAGATACAAAAACCAAAAATAAACCAAATGCACAAAGTCTAAACAAAGTCAAAACTCACCGAAATACTATAAGGTATCAAATTTCAGACAAGTAAAGAAATTCACTAAATTGCATTTCCTATTAACAAAAAATCAGAAAATTGCTCTAAGACATGGTAAATCAACACTTCTTGATATAAATATATCACTCTATATTATCAATGAAAAAGTAACTCGAAAGGAACTATTTCCAAAGCTTGCAAGAGAAGCCTGTAGTGTAGGAGTTGATAAATTGCAAATTAATGCAAGGGATGATATCTTCTAAATATCATCCATAAATTAATTTAAAAGGCCAGCCAATGAAAATTTAAAAAATTTAGAAATCGCGATAACACATGAAATAAAAACTATAGAAAACGCAGATGAAAAATTAAAATTGTTGAAATTTTACCATGACATTCCAATTTACAGAGGCCATGCTGGAGTTACAAGAACTCTAAAAAAAGCTAAAGAACTATTACTTGTGGAAAAACATGACAAGGGATGTTAAAACCTACATAAAAGTTGTACGAAATGCACTCTTAATAAACCAAAACCATCAACAAAAGAAGAACTAATTATTATCCCTACACCAACACAATCATATGATACAGTAATAATTGACACAATAGGACCGTTACCAAAGACAGATAATGAACATGAATATGCGGTGACCATTGTTTGCGACTTAACAAAATATTTAATAACTATTCCAATCCGGAACAACTCTGCAAAACCAGTAGCAAAAGCAGTTTTTGAGAAATTCATACTACAATTTGGAACCATGAAAAAGTTATAACAGACATGGGAACAGAATATAAAAATCAACTTTTCTCAGAATTGTATAAATTATTAGGAGTTACTCACCCCACGTGAACTGCATATCACCATCAAACAGTAGGTTCAATAGAAAGATCACATGGAAAATTTAATGAATATTAAATATCATATATTTCCGTAAACAGATCAGACTGGGATAAATGGTTGAGTTATTTCACGTATTGCTATAACACTACAACCTCAACAGTTCATGGCTATTGTCCATATGAACTAGTTTATGGCAAATAAGTATGCATGGAATCTAATGGTGTAGAACCTTTGTATAATGTAGATTCATATGAGAAAGAGGTAAAATATAGACTCCAAATAGCACAGAATAGAGCAAAAACTTTTATTGAAAGATTTTAGCTTCAACAGAAAGCTACACATGGTATAAAATCGAAACCACAGACATTAAAAATAGGAGACTACGTGGTTATAGAAGACCCAGCAAGACATAAATTTGACTTGATATATTCAGGTCCATATAAAATTATCGACTTTGACGTATTTAATAATTGTACTATTAAATTAGATAATAATAAAACTGTAAAAATACATAAAAATATAATAAAATTAGCTTAACACGTTGTATTGGCCAGTGCAACAAAATAAGGTTAGAAATAATTTGAAATAATTAACAAGTACAATAAAACAAAACTAATAGTTTAAAATAAACAACGATACAATAATACAATTAAAATAAACTCGAACAAATAACAAGATACTAAAGTAAAATATTTACAATTTATATGTTATACTTATATATTCTCTTCATAATATACCTATGTAATGGAAGTTTGGCATAGAATTCATATTTAATCGAATGATCCTCCACTATCTGTAGGATCTTTCTCCGAAAAGTGGAGGTGTAATATATTCTGATCAACCCTCCTAAATTGATCGATACATTGTTACAATCATTTTGATTACAATATTCTAATTGCTTGTTTGTCCGCTCTTTCGCTTCAAAAGTCATTCGAGGAATATGAAGTAATGAACTCAATAATGGGAAAGTGGAACGTTCCCATCCTTTGTTATGCTTAGCTCTTCGGCGTTACAATAAAATTCTAAAGAATTTGTTGACGTAAATTTACTAATGGGCTAGTAGGGCATTTATAACTTCTTACATTGGCTCAAGTTACTTTCCGGTACAATTTTCAATTATAAATTTTAGCTAAGTCTACACTTTCATGCTATAAAAGATTTAAGTAATTCAAATAAAGACACATTCAATTCGATCATTCTCGGGGACGTGTAACTGAGTTTTATTTGCGCATAGAGCGAGACATTAAATGGCGATCCTGCCAGGAGTTACGTTTTCGAACAATTGAAAAACATTATAAAATTTAGGATCGGAAGAGACAATCTATGCAAGTTGAAAATGCATAGCAAAAAAAATACAAAATGAAGAACAAAATTTTCATCCTTCAACAAACAACAAGACCGCTGTAGTTATTGACAAGACTGCAAGATAGCAAGAAAAAAATTTATTTTTTTACAAATTAACAACATGGCATGGTGGAAAAAGACATTATATGCCATCGTCATTGTTTTTACCGGCTACGAAATTGGTCAGATAGTGAGAGACGAAAAAACTGAGAAAAAAGATATTGTGCACAACACACCTGTACCTGTGAAAAACGAACATCAGGAAAATGAAACCAATTACTGGGCAATAAGGCTAGTAGGGTTAGTTACTTTATTCGTCGAGTTCATAATAATTAAAAACCACATTAAAAATAGACTTCGACAGGCACCAAGAGCACAGCGACTTTAATTTAAAAAAAAATAACATCTCTCAGAAATATTGAAGAAGTGCCTCTTTGCCTTGAGGCGCCAACACCTCCCGAAACAGGGACGTGGGCTGCGGTAATAGCAACAGCAACATGAACAGCAATAACAGCAGCTACATGAACAGCAATAGCAGCAGCAAAAACTATAACCAATCAAATAATATTACAACAGTGGAAGACTGTGTACAATACGACATCGTCCTTCATTTCGGAAACGAGCTATTGGCAAAGGTAAAGGAAAAACAACGCGGAATCGAATCAACGGAGGAGCTAATGCAAATTATGGCACCAGAAAATAAAAATTAAGATAAGTTCCTTATATTATCAAAGTTATCATAAGAACAACTAGGAAATTAAAAATGAATTTTGTGTGTTGAAAAGATAAATATATACTATTGTCGTGGACTGCAAGAGTTCAACAAATTAATGATATAAAGAATGAATTTGATTGGTCTTTTAAATGTTTGAAGAGAGAAAATTTACCAAAAAGGGAAACAGCACACAATCACATTATTAATTTAGATAACCAACATAATAGTTTGGTGACATTCTATAAATATTATTTTGAAAAATTAACGCCGGAACATTTGGTGTCTTTCGAAAAGATTTTTTCAAAGCTTAAAACTCGACTTGCTGGTATTCTTGACAGGTTTTCAATTACAGTCCTTCTGAATCCTTTTTAGAAAATTTTGACTTAAAATTAGAATTACGAGAAGGTACAGATTCGGAATTGGACTTGGATACCTCGACACTTTACCAGGAGTTACAAGCAGAAAAATTAAAAGTGCCTCAATCAGTGACTGACTTTCTTACAAGTGCAGCAAAGCTGTTACCAGAATTTGGTGGTAGGTCAGAAAATTTGCTACAAAGCTAAAAGGTGCTGCTAGAAATATCATAACCAATGAAACTACAATAGATCAGGTTATAAACAAATTAAGAATTTCAATAAAAGGTGATTCTACAGAAGCACTTTCTGCAAAGCTTATGAATGTAAAGCAGCAAAACAAAAATCCCAATACAGTTGCGAAAGAAGTTGAGGAAATAACTAACCTGTTACAAAATGCATTCATTTCTGAAGGGTTGCCTTCTAAAACGGCATAGAAATATGGTACACAGACGGCAGTAAAGTCTAATAAAAAATTCAACTAACGAAAGGACGAAAATTATTATGCAAGCAGGTCAATTTCCATCTTTGGGGGTGCTATCACAAAATATGTCAGTGCATCGGAAGATAGTAGTAGCACTTCATATATTTTTTTTGCCAGTTCATACAGAAATTCTTCTTGTGGTGGCCGTGGAAGATTTGACGGTTACAACAAACGTTATGGAAATTTAAATAACTATCGAAACAGAAATGGAAATTACAATAATAAGAATAATAGTCGTGGTAATAACAAAAACCGCGGCAGAGGAAGATATTACAGTAACTCCCAAAATAACAACAGTAATTACAACAATAACAACAATAATAACAACAGACCAATGGGACATTATTGCGCTAGAACATTTAAAGCTGATCTACAGAATCAGGGAAACTCAAGTATTCCCCTGAGCAATGCAGGGGAGCAATACAAAGTACAAACATTTTTACTCTTAATCTTAATTTCTGTTGCTACATTACTTTCCACACCACTTTCACAAAAATCCCAGTAACCCTTTTAGTCGATACAGGAGCAGATATTTCGCTCATCAAAGTAAACACGGTGTTTAAGTATGTACCAATAATATCGGATAATGGCTGCAAAAGAGGAATAGGAGAAGGTATAATTGAATCAATAGGAACAGTTACCGGAAATTTACTGGTAAAAAATTTTCCAATACCTTGTGACGGAATCTTGGTGTTGGATTTCATACGAAAATATAATTGTATTTTGGATTTTTCACAAAATGTCAGTTCTTTGCACTTAAGTGTTGGATCTCAAACAGTTTCAGTAGCTTTAAAACCATCTCCTATGAAAAATTCAACTTCATTGCCAGCCAGAGCAGAAGTTATTAGAAAAGTAGACGTTGAAAGCTTGAATGAAGATTTGTTTGTACCTACACTCTAAATCTCATTGCCATGTAAGAATAGTAAACACGACTGAAAATAACCATATGCTGGAAAATAGATCCATCAAAACTGAAAGATTAGATAATTATGATATAATCAATATCAAAAACTGCAAAAATACAGTACTCAATAATGAAAGAAAAAATCTTATTGTTGCTTCTGGCAACTTCTTGGCTTCGTATTTTCAAAAACAAAGAGTTCCCTTACTATCTTGCTTTAAAAAGATATAGAAAACTTTTATTTTTCCTATAATAATAATATAACTAATTAATATATTGTACAATTAATTAAATATTATTTAAAAATACTTCGTACGCAGGGTCCTTTCTTTTTTCACAGATACTTCAATTATTTTAATTTCATAAAAATTTAATGTAAAAAAAAATGGAGGCAAAGTTTAAAAAAATATCGGATTGCTAGCAATTTTTTTGAAACTATTTTTATTATTTAGGCAGTGCTGCCTTGTTTGGCAACACTCCCCCCTGGTAAGTCGACCCATCACGAGACTTTCCGTTTTCGTCAAACTTGGCGACGTCTAGCACTGCCAGCTTCGATGATGGTCTCTTGTATACTCCTGTAGCGGTTTATATGACCGCACTCCTCACTTGATTGTCCTTGCCGGGTATGACTTGGATCACCTTGCCTTTAGGCCACGTTCCTCTTGGATTTGATGGGTCAACTATAATGACGATATAGCCCTCACGTATTGGTTGTGTATGTACAAACCATTTTGTGCGCCTTGTCAGGTCCGGGAGATACTCTCGTCCCAACGTTTCCAGAAGTTATAAGTGAAATGTTGGCTAATCCGCCAGTTTTTTCTGAGCACCAAACCATGCGCATTCTTTTCATCGAAAACCTTTCTTCCATTGGAAAAAAATGGTTAGGTGTTAAGGCTTCGTCACTCTCACTTTCTATCGGAACATAAGTAGGCGGCCTAGAATTTATTACACACTCCACCTCAGTCATCATGGTTAACAGCAATTCATCGGTTGGATTCCTTGTGGTGTTCATAGCTGCCAATGTATTTTTTACGGAGCGGACAAGTCTCTCCCAGCTTCCACCCATATGTGGAGCTGCTGGTGGTATGAAATTCCATTTCGTTCCCGAACTCACGAATTCGCCAGCAATTTTTTTGATATTTATTTCTGCTATAGCTTGCTTGAGTTCCTCGCTTTCGCCTCGAAAGTTAGTGCCAGTGTCACTAAATACCTCAATTGGTTCTCCTCTCCTTGCCATGAACCTCTTTAACGCCAATATGCACGAGTCCGATGACAGGCTTGCAGCGATTTCGAGGTGCACTGCGCGAATTGATAAACATGTTATCCATCTTTTTTCCGTTCGTCTTCCTATTAAGACATGCATTGGCCCAAAGTAGTCGATACCAATAAATGAAAATGGTCTGGTAAATGCCTTGAGCCTTGCCGGTGGCAAATCTCCCATCAGTGGAGGATGAGGAATTGCTCGCGCTTTTTTACAGTGTTGACAAGAAAACTTGACCTTTTGCAGCAAGGAGCGCAAGGCTGGAATGCAGTATACTTGTCGTATTTCGTTTAAGACAGTCTCGTTATATTGGTGGTAATATTTTTGATGAAAATAGTGAATTATAAGTTTTGTTATTTGATGTTGTTTTGGTAATATTATGGGCCTTTTCATACAGCTGGATGCACAAGCTGCTGCATCAATGCGTCCTTTTACCCGAAGAATTTGCTCTTTATCTACGTAGGGTGAATATTTGTACAATGAGCTGGATCTGTCGCTGGGGCCAATGTCGCCTTTAGCTTGTTGTAAAATGGCTACCTCAGTGGGAAATGATTCAAGTTGACAAGTTCGGATTAGGTATCTCTCAGCTTTTTTCAATTCGGATGAAGTTAAAGGTTGTGCAGTCCCTTTGGTCTTGATTCGAATAAATCGAAAAACTTTAGACATTGTACGTAAAAGTCGGTTCCAGCTTGAAAATCGATGCACATCAATGAGTGGTGTCACAGTCGTGTCCTTGTTCACAAAGTGCGGCATTATTTCTTCAATTGTTGTGTGCTCGTATTTATATTCCAGTGGCCAGCTTGTTTGTGTGCTGTAGAGAAACTCGGGCCCAACAAACCATGTATTATCGATGCCAATCCTGTTGATATTTTTCCATTTAGTGGCTAGGTCGGCGATATTATCTTTCGTAGGAATAAACCTCCAGCTTCTTGCATTTGAGTTTTCAAGTATTTCCTCTATTCTATACGCAACAAAGTGCTTGTATCTTTTTTTATCAGAGTTAATCCAACAGATAACTGTTTTGAAATCAGACCAAACGAAAACTTCCGAAATTTTTATTGAATGTCCTACTATAATCATTTTTAAAAGGCGTAGGCCGAATATTGCGGCTTCCAGTTCCATTCTTGGTATTGAGATTGCCTTTATTGGCGCCACTTTGGTTTTTGCACTAACTAGGCTACACTCGACAATATTTCCAGAGGATAAGCGGAGATATGCGACCGCAGCATAAGCAGCCTCGCTGGAGTCAACGAATATGTGCAGCTGTATATTTGTCAATTCGCCTATCTTCAACAAGTTCGCATATGGCCTTGGTATGCTGGTAGACTTCATGTGCGGTATGCTCTCTATCCATGTAGACCATTAGTCAAAGTGTTTCTGATGGATTCTCTCATCCCAGTCTATACCTGAGCACCATATTTCCTGCAGTAATATTTTTAAATATACAAGGTAATGGGAAATGAGTCCCAGGGGGTCGAAGATTGTCATTAAACTCTCAAAATTAGCCTCTTAGTGGGCCATGTTACTCCCTTGATGAGATGATCTGGTATTTTTGGGCTTTGAAAAGGGAATGTAAATGAATCTTTTCATGAAGACCACCAGAGTCCAAGAACCTTTTCTGAGTTCGAAAATAAATTCCAGTTTGTGATCTTCTTATCGAAGTGCGCTGCTTTATCCTGCAGGACCTCAACGACCTTATTGGAATTGGAAATAAAGTTTCGTATTTCAAAACCCGCTTGGCTATGGACAAAGATAACTTCTTTTGCTAGTTTCGTCGCCTCTTCGTCAGAGTCTACACTGGCCAAAAAATCATCAACATAATGGTTTTTCAGTATAGCCTTTGCAGCTTCCGGGTATTTGTCTTTAAACTCCTCGGCGTTTGTGTTTTTAACATATTGGGCGCAGAATGAGGAGCATGTGGAACCAAATGTCATCACCTGCATTACATACTCTTCAATAGGCCCGTCTTTTGTCTTCCACAGAAACCTTTGTGAGTTTTGGCCTTCTTTCCTGACCCTCACTTTGTGAAACATTTGTTTTATGTCACCACAGATGGCAATTTTTCTCTCTCTGAATTGGAATAATATTGACGGTAGCAATGGTAATTTATCCGGCCCAGACAGCAACATAGAATTTAGAGATACGCCGTTCACCTGTGCTGCTGCATCCCATACCATTCTCACCTTACCAGACTTGTTTGGATTTGTGACTGAGAAAATCGGCAAGGACCACATTCGATTTTATTCACTTTGCATTTCGCTTAGTAGTTCGTGTTGCTCTAATTTTCGAGCGAATCCTGCTTCGACATAGCTCTCAAGTTGGATATCCGACAGATTTGGATCTTTGAACATTTTTTTATTGAAGCAGCTCAAACGCCGTTCTGTCATCGCACGACTGTTTGGTAAGTTAAAGTTTTCATATCTCCATAGTAGTGTGTCAAAAAACCGTTTTCCATCTTTATAACTTTCTTTTTGTAGTATATCAAGTGCTTTTTTATCGTCATTTGACAATAGTTGCTTAAAATTTTGTGTTCCAAGAGATTCTAAGGAAATATACTTTTTATACATACTAGACATTTTTTCATCGTCAGCAGCTTGGCATTCGCAAATGTGGAAACTGTAATTGCGTGTATGACCGCGACTCAACTTAACATCGCACGGACCCAAAATGCACCAACCTAGAGGTGTCTTGGCGGCCACTGGTTGATTTTTTCCGCCTTCTCTTATTTGCGAAGGCAAGCTCAAATTATTCTGATCCAGTCCAATTAGAATTTCTGGTTGTGCATCACTATAGGATTTGAATGGTATGTTCCGCAAGTAATCAAATTTTTCTAAGAGCTCCTTGGCATTCATGGTCTGCTTAAAAAGATTAAGTGACTCTATGGTGCGCACATTCAGCATTTTTAACTTTTTATGTGAATCTTTCGCAGAAATTTCAACACTTACGATTTTAGATTCATTTTCGGTGCGATGTGTGTTCGAGGTCCATCTGAGATACAATGATTGCTTTTCGCCGTCGATGCCCAGTCTGGTTGCCAACTCGTTGTTCATCAATGAAACTGACTAGCCGTCGTCAAAAAATGCATAAGTGTCGATTTTCGCATTTGGACCATACAGAGTTACTGGAACAATTTTGAATAGCATTGCTGCTGTCTTCGTTTGCTGAAAGTTACAATTGGGAACTGATATATTACTCTCCTGACGTGTAGCTGTATGTATAGTCCTCGGTTTGTGCAGCAAGGGATGATGCTTCTAAGTGCAGCCATCCTTGCCACATTCTTTGAAAGAGGGGCAGGTGTTACTGCTATGCTGCAGCAGAGATGTTCTACATAAATTGTTTTTCTTGATAGCCATCCACTTTTCATTTATAGGAAAGGCTATGAATTTTGCGCACTTATCTACTGAGATGCAATTTGTTTTCCAAATTAAGCACATAGATTTACAATTCAGTTTCTGCATATTGTTGTTCTCGTGCAAGTTTACAAACTTTTCTTGGCGGTTTCTTTTCAGTTCTGATGTGCACACGATTGGAGTGAAGTGACGACCGACGCTGCTTCAGCTATTTGCGAGAGCCAACGACTAAATGATGGAAGGTTCGCTGTGCTTACGCTTTGCTGTCTTACCATTCCCCATTGAAGTCGAAGTTGTGGCGGTAGTTTTTCCACTAGCTCCTGAATCAAACATGGATTAATCCTGCAGTCTCCATCGTAGCACACAAGTTCTGAACCGAAAAAGAAAATTTTATTATTGATTCTAGCTTGTTTGTTTTAGGAGGTGGTTCGTTCCGAATTTTTTCCAGAAGCGAATTAATAATAGTTTCGGGTCGACCGAATAGCATTTTTAAGTTGGATATTATTCCAGGAACCTGGTCGGGATGAATCAGTCTACACCAAACCGCTTCAAGTGCGGTGCCTTTCAGAAACCGCTGAAGACGACTAAAACTCTCCTGGTTGTTGAAACCACACGTTTCTGTTGTGTTTTCGAACCAACTAAGGAACAGAGGCCACTCCTCCGGTCGACCGCTGAACATAATTTGTTCCCTTGACATGACTTGCCTGGCAGCAATATGTGTTGCGTCCAGCTTTTTTTACCAAAGAATTTGTTTGCACTTTATTTTCATTAAAAATTAGTTCTTGAACAGTTTTAATTTTATTTTGCTCATTTACCCAACTTTTAACACGATGAGATGTTTTTGATTGAATGCTAACGCTTCCTCCTTCATCCTCAGTTAGCTGATGCTCAAGGAGTAAGTACTTCTGATCAAGATACTTTTTTCCCTTTCTTCTCGGAGTAGTCTCTCTTCTTCCAGTTTTTTAAGTCGCAGCTGCACTCCTTTTTATGAGCGTGCTGATAGAGCTTCGGATTTTTTTGAACTTGACCTAGAAGAATTTGAAGATGTTTATTTGCCACTTCAGGGCACTTCAATGGAGGAATGTTAGCAGCTCCTTGAAAGTCTTGACAGCCTATTTTTTGGCTGGATGCTTTTTCCTTGCAATTTTGCGACCGCGGCGCTGTAACCTCACTTTGCTTGCGCGAGGCAGAACGGCGATTGATGTTACGACCTGGCCCCGCGGACGACTGTGCTGTATTCGGCTTTTTAAACCTGCTGCATAACCAGTCCATGTCCGATACCTCGTTTCCAACACCGACACAAGTGAAGTGGAACCATGCTTTGCAAGTGACACATTCAACCATGTTTTCGTCGTCGTTTTGGCATGATGTGCAATCTATGACTGGTTTCGATGTTTGTGGTGGAGTGTGCATCATTTTTGGTGGCATTTCCTTGCGCGCTTACAAAAAAAGTGAGAGGACTTACCCTTTTGTTGTTTTCAGTTAACACGTGGTGACACTCGGCTGAGGTATCCTTTGTTGAACACGGTGAATTCCCGCAGTATATTTTTTTACTGTGATTCACAGGTTCTGCTTACCGTCCAGGAGTCTTCTTCGGCAGCAGCCCAAAAGGAAGAAAAATAAAAGAATGTTGCTTCTGGCAACTTCTTGGCTTCGTATTTTCAAAAGCAAACAGTTCCCTTACTATCTTGCTTTAAAAAGATATAGAAAACTTTTATTTTTCCTATAATAATAATATAACTAATTAATATATTGTACATTCATTCAATATTATCCTAATTAATATATTGTACAAACAATCCAATGATAGTAGGTACCTCATGTGTGAAGATGCTGATCTATCTAAAAGATGACAAGCCAATTTTTCAAAAACCACGAAAGCTTGCACCCAAAGAGAAGGAGATTGTCAACTCACAAATACAAGAATGGTTGGAACAGGGCATAATACAGCCAAGTTCATCGAGTTTCGCGAGTCTCATAGTGGCGCGTAAGAAGGATGGCACTCATCGGCTCTGTATCGACTATCGAAAATTAAATTCAAAGGTTATTCGCGATAGATATCCATTGCCAAATATAGAAGAAGTACTGGAAGGTCTTTAGGAAGCACGTCGATGTGGACGAATCGAGCATGACATACACATCCTTTGTAACCCCGGATGGCCAATTTGAATTTCGGAAAGGACCATTTGGTCTTTGCAATTCGCTTTCAGCATTTCAACGATTCATCAATACTATTTTTAAAGATCTAATAAGAGATGGCGTCGTACTTGTTTTATATGGACGATTTAATAATACCGGCGAATAACGAAGCAGATGCTGTCGATAAGTTCAAAAGAGTGTGATATATATATATATATATATATATATATATATATATATATATATATATATATATATATATATATATATATATATATATATATATATATATATATATATATATATATATATATATATATATATATGCATATGCATATGCATATGTATATGTATATGTATATGGAGAGATAGATAGATAGATATATTTAAGGGTGTTATACACTGCGACCTGAAAGATCTATTGTGATGCCCCTATTTATTTGAAAGATGAGGATAGTCTCATCTATATATTTTACGTCAGGTTAGTTTTCGACAGGAATTCATATATTTTGGAGGAATCAAGATGAGGGATCTTGCTCATATCTAAGATATAATCTCCAAAACACCTGAGTCTATTTTGTGCCAATGGTCCGCAGTCTGTGATCAGTCGCTGTGAGGTTTCGTCACTTTCTCCACAGAATCGACAGATGGCATCTGAAGATATACCCAACTTGTTCAAATGGTAGTTGAGTCTATAATGTCCGCTTAAAATGCGTGAATTTCCGCTTGAAAAATGCTTGGGATAGAACTCATTGGTTCAGTTGGTTCTAGACCCAAATACTCCTGCCCCAGTTCCGTCCATTGTCTTAGAACTGTCAGAATACCATAAGAGGGAATTTTCTCTAAATGTATAAGTATCAGTTAGACCTTTCGACTCTTTTTGGCAAACTCAATATTGTACTGTGTTTGTTTACAAAATTTAATTTTCTTGGCATAAACTCCTTGTGAGATTGTAGTATACCATATTCTTGAATTGAATTTTTGCCCCATATATTTTGGCTGTAATTGGATTCTCTCGAAATAATTTCTTGTATTCTGGTAAGAGACTTCCTAACAGAGTCTTGAATTACTAGATTTAAGAGTGTTTCACCTAGTATAACTTCCATTGCAGCTGTTGGACAAGTGCTCATAGCTCCAGTGATGACAAGCGAACGATTTTTGGGTTACATCCCCAAGATTTACCAGCAAGCCGGCTACATATCATTAAGGAAGCTGTAGCCCTCTTGGTGGTTGCTGTCAAGTAAGCCTTCCCCAATAACTTTTGTCGAAAATGACTCCGAGCCATTTGGTCTCAGAGCTAATATCGACCTGTGTACCATTTAGAAGAATAGGTTTCATATATGGTAGAGATCTTTTCCTAGTGAACGGCACAATGGTGATCTTTGAGGCAATGATTTCCAATCCTGTTCCCCTGCACCATTCACTAGCTGCTAATTAGCCCCTCTGGACAATATCATAAAGAGTTGATTCAGATTTTCCTCTAGCTATTATCACAATATCGTCCGCATATCCTTGACATGATATGCCTAGATTTGTGAGTTTTACCAGAAGATCATCAACTACTATGTTCCACAAAATGGGTGATAAAACCCCACCCTGCGGACATTCTTTATTGACTTTGACTTTAACAGATTTGTCACCTGTTTCAGCTTCAGTCAGGCTACTGTTGAGTAAAGCTCGTATCCAATTGGAAGTGGTATTATCTATAACTCTATTGTTAAGACCCATAATCACATATTCGTGAGAAGTATTGTCAAAAGCCCCCTCAATATCGAGAAAGACACAAAGAGCTATTTCTTTTTTATCCAGTGCTGCCTGAATAAAATCAGTCAGATGGTATAGTGCGGTTTCAGTCGATTTTCCCGCAATATATGCAAACTGAGAAGGATGTAAAGGCTCCCTTTTCAATACGGTCTCAAGGAGATGTATATTAACTATTTTCTCCATTGCTTTTAGTACAAAAGGATGTCAAATTGATAGGCCTAAAGGATTTGGGATGGGCCATATCCTTCTTGCCTACCTTGGGGATAAATACCACTTTAGCTGTGCGCCATGCTTCCGGTATGTACCCAAAAGCAAGACTTGCCCTAGTGATATTTACCAGGCGCGGAATCAGTACCTCACCACTCCTTTGGAGAAAGATTCTGAAAATACCATCCGCACTCGGTGATTTATATAGCTGAAAAGAGCTGATGGCCCATCTCAACTTCTCAGTAGCTATGATTTCTTTGGCCAACTTCCAGCCAATTTTGCTTGTTCTTCCATCTGCAAAGATGTCGGTAACTGGATCGAGCTCCCAGGAAAGTGCACACGCAACAAAAGGAGAGTGCGATCCTCTGCATTCGCCGTGAACGTCCTATCGTGAGATCTCAGTGCAAGCTTTGTTTTTCGCAAGAGATCTATGGAGTCGTGCTACTTCAGGAGTCGATTAGGATATAAAGCTAGTCCTTTTGGCTTGCCTGATCTCTTTTTATAGATCGTGAACTCTTTGTGATATTCTTCTCAGTCTTAGCTAGATGGAGTAGCTTACGTGCCTTAGTATGTCTAGTAAACAGACTAGAGTTCCACCAAGGAACTTTCCTACTGTGTTTCTTTTTTGTTAGATGACAAGATAAAATATTCGAAAATAATTTCATTCAGTTCATTGACACCCTCCAATATCTTCACCGGATTTTTATATATTCCCTGTATGTTTGAGGATGGGAGTAGTGAATGCACTGAACTATCGAAGAATTCCCAGTTAGTATACCTAGGATTTCGAAAAACTACCGTTTTTGTGACGATACCTCCTATATGGAAATTAATTATACTGTGGTCCGACAGAGAGGGATCGTCCGAGGCTTTCCAATTGTTAACAATATCAGTTATCTCTGGACAACAGAAAGTCAGATCAAGAACTTCCTTCCTAAATACTGTAAACCTAGTAACTTATGACACAGTATAAGTACCCCTTAAGCTCATGTAAACTGCATGTTAGGTCTTGGCACCACTTATTGGCAGCACTCGGTCATCGAACAGAGCTACGTATAAAACAATCGCTGCGGCTTCACTTTTTTTCCGACGACCGAACGTAAAACAGGTGCCAAGACCGCGGTAAAAAGAAAAAACAATAATTTCGCTATAAAATAAAAGAAAACTTAAATTGTCTAAAACTCAGATGTGGGGTAGTTTAAACCCAAATCAATAAAACATAAAATTAAAATTTTTTTTCAATAAAATAAGCGATTTATCCTGATTATCCGGATTATGACGACTCGCTCAAAGCAGACGCTGGCAAATGCCAAGGAGGAGCTTCCGCTGCCGGCGACAACAAAAGAACGCAAGAATTCCGCTAATTTGCCGAGTGCTGATGGAGATGAAGTTGATGTTGCGAAGGCGTTATTGGTGGAGCGCCGGCTAATGTGAATTCGAAGCTGCCGAAAAACGTCACTAATACGCTCAGTGCTGAAGGAAACAATGCCGATTTGCTGAAAGGCGCTGCAGGTGGGGCGCCAAATGTTGAAAACTATGCTACCAATGCTGAATCTATAACAGGCTCCATGGACGATGACGAACTAGATCTTGAGCTGGAGAGACTAAGAAAGCAGTTTGAAATTCTGGAGCTCCGTCGCAAAATCGCTGCGGCTCAATTAGATACTGTGCCGCACGTTAACGCTGGGGTTGCTAACGTCAAGCGAGCCGATTTCAGCGAAATCGAGCACGCCATTCCGAAGTTCTCTGGGGACAGCCAGATCCAGACGGTGAAACATTTTTTCAAGGATTTTGAGGAGATTATGCAGACTGTCAGCGCCGATGAGCGCTTGAAGCTACTGAGTCTGCGACGCTCTCTTACCGGCACGGCACGGTTGTTTCTGACAACCACTTCAGCTTTAAAATACGAAGATTTAAAATGTGATCTCATTAACGAATTCGATGTGTCTGTCTCCCGGCTTGATGTGTACAAAATTTTAGCACAACGTCGTTGGATTCGACAAGACGAGTCGATGCACAGTTATGTACTAACTATGCAGGCTATAGCGAAGCAATCAGACATTGAAGAAGCCGAAGTTGTCGATTTCATTATTGACGGTATTGGAAATAGTGCCGTTAATGTGAATCTGCTGGCCAATGCGCGTACTATTGACGAACTGAAGCGCCTTATCAAGCGATACCAATGCCGTTATTTGACTCCACGTGCCGACCCCAACGTGACTTTCACTGTCAAACGTGATGCCGCTGCTATACCTCGTGCCGTCGTCACAAATCGCGCAGTTCCATCAAGAAATCCTGTGCCGAAACCAGGTGGAGAAAAAGATGTGACTCTATGTTTTAATTGTTCGCAAACCGGACACATCAAACCAAACTGCCCGTATACTCTGCGCCAAAATGGTTCATGCTTCAGGTGCTGGCGTATGGGCCACGATCACCGCTCTTGCCCCAATCCGCGGAAAATTCTGACCAAGAAGACACCAATGAACAATGATAGAGATGATGCTTTCCAAGTTGCTGCAGTTGAGGACGACGATACAGCTGAAGAATGCAGTGACATAGTCTCCACATTTAATCTGGTAGGTATTGCATTTAAGATAGATTCAGTGAAGAGTGCAAATTTTAACGAATTTTTTTCTCTTTTTGACACCGGTAGCGCGGCTAGTTTTATGCGAGAATCCTGTGCTCCAAAACCAAAATTGCCTACAAGGCCAAGATCATCCAAATATTTTGGAATTGGTGGACGCCGTTTAAAAATTATTGATGAAATACAATGTGAAGTTAAATTTAAAAATATAGTTAAGAATATTAATATTATAATTTTGCCGGATGAAATGATGTTAATGCCAGTTATTTTAGGCAGAAATTTTTTAAGTTCTTTCAATATACATTTAACTAATTTGAAATTACGCAACAATAAAGCAAAATTAATGAATTTAAACAAAAAGAAAAATATTTGCACTCTTCCTCTGGATAATTCTTTTTCAGTTCTCAGTAACCTTGGTCTTTTGAAAAATGATTTTGAGGGTGGACTTTCAACGGAGGTTGAGTTAAGTGATAATCCAAGCACCAATAGTGACGTTCCGTATGTTTTTGGTATTGATATTGCGCCTGACGATAAAATAGATATTGATAACAATTTAGTAAAATTTTCGTATGGTGAAACTAATTGTAGATTCGTATATATCGCCGAAAAAAATTGAAACGGAGTCAGTGGAATTTAAAATGAAAATACATTTAACTTCGAATGTACCTTTTTATTGCCCGCCGCGCCGTCTTTCCTATTTAGAACGAAAAGAAGTGCAATCAATTGTCGAAGAGTTGCAACGTGACGGTATTATACACCCAAGTCATTCACCCTACGCTTCCGCCATTGTATAGGTTAAAAAGAAAAATGGTAAGACAAGAATGTGCGTCGACTATCGCGGGTTAAATAAAATTACTGTTCGCGACAATTATCCACTGCCGTTAATAGAAGATTGTATAGAC
Organism: Clusia tigrina; assembly: GCA_920105625.2. NCBI lineage: Eukaryota > Metazoa > Arthropoda > Insecta > Diptera > Clusiidae > Clusia > Clusia tigrina. Next base: position 185,255,452 of record OV050030.1, on the reverse strand, counting down.
TATTTAGAAGGTTGCAAAATTTTTTTCTGTTTTAGATCTAAAAAGTGGATTTCACCAAGTTAGTATGTCAGAAGAGTCAATCCCATATACTGCATTTGTGACTCCTAATGGGCAGTATGAATATTTAAAAATGCCTTTTGGGCTCAAGAATGCCCCTGCAGTATTTCAGCGATTTATAAACAACATATTTCGCGATTTAGTTGAAAATAGGAGAATAATCATTTATATGGATCTAATTGCAAGCAAGAATTTTTCCGAGCATAAAATTTTAGTTGAAATGGTTTTACGACGCATAACGAGTTGTAAACTGAAACTCAATCTCTCCAAGTGTAAGTATGGTTATGAAAGAATAGAGTATTTAGGTTTTTCTGTGTCCGCTTATGGAATATCACCAAGTGAATCACATGTCGCCGCCATAAAGAACTATCCTTTACCGACTAATCAGAAAGAACTGAATTCATGCGTCGGTCTGTTTTCATATTTTCGACGATTTGTGCCGTCTTTTTCCAGTATTGCAAAGCCATTACTTAATTTACTGAAGAGAGATTCCGAATTCTGCCTAGACGAAAAATGTATTTCGTCATTCAATGAATTAAAAGCAAGATTGGCTAAACCGCCGATTCTTTCAATATATACTCCAACTAGAGAAACTGAATTACACTGTGATGCTAGCTCACTAGGTTTTGGTGCCGTCTTATTGCAAAGACAGGACGACAAAAAATTGCATCCCATTTCATACTTTTCGAAAACAACGTCTGCGGCAGAATCTAAATATCACAGTTTTGAATTAGAAACGCTTGCTATAATTTATGCTCTAAGAAGATTCAGAGTTTATTTGGAAGGAATTCCTTTCAAAATAGTGACGGATTGTAGTTCATTAACTCTGACGTTGGAAAAAAGAAATGTGAACCCTAGAATTGCCAGATGGGCTTTAGAGCTTGAAAATTACAATTATTCCATACAACATAGGAGTGGTGCCGCGATGGGCCACGCAGATGCCCTGAGCAGGTCTCAAATTGCGTCAATATTAGACTCCGGTGATATAGATTTTCAAATACAAATAGCGCAGGAACGTGATGACGTCATAAAAAAATTGATACTTAATTTAGAAACAAAAAAAGTTGATGATTTTGAACTTACAGATGGAATGGTTTTTAGAAAAAAAAATGATGGAAGTAAGGCTTTGTATGTACCCCATGAAATGGAGGATAACGTCATTAGATTAATTCATGAAAAAATTGGACATCAAGCTGTGGATAAATGTTATGAAAAGATGAGTTCATATTACTGGTTTCCAGGTATGCGTCAAAAAATAGAAAAAATTTATACGAAGTTGCATCAAGTGCCTTATGTACACAACACCAGTAAGAGTACGTGAGCGGAATTTGTATAGTATTCCTAAGCTACCATTGCCGTTTGATACTATACACATTGATCATTTTGGTCCATTGCCGTCATTAACTTCCAAAAGAAAACATATTTTGGTGGTAATTGACGCGTTCACTAAGTTTGTAAAATTATATCCAACAAACTCAACTAGTACTAAAGAAGTCACTTCCGCTCTCGACAAATATTTTAGTTACTTTAGCCGTCCCAAACGAGTGATTTAGGACAGAGGAACATGTTTTACTTCTTTAGAATTTGAAGACTTTCTCATAAAGCACAATATACAACATGTAAAAGTTGCCGTAGCTTCCCCTCAAGCAAACGGTCAAGTGGAACGGGTTAATAGGGTAATTAAATCCATGTTAGGAAAATTGAGTAACCCAATAAACCATGCCGATTGGTCAAATAAATTACTGCAGGTTGAATATGCAATTAACAATTCAGTTCACGCAACGACAAAAAATACCCCAAGTATGCTACTTTTTGGCACCGAACAACGTGGACAAATAGTAGATGAACTTACAGAATACTTAGAAAATAAAATCCGTACGAGTGCCGCGAATGCAATTGTTAATTCTCAAGAATATAATTTAAAATATTTTCTGAAGCATAGTGCCGAAGCAAAAACTTATGACGTTGGTAATTTTGTAGTGATTAGAAACGTTGACAATATCATTGGGACGAACAAAAAATGTGTTCCTAAATATCGAGGACCATATGTAGTACATAAGAAATTGGGAAATGATCGCTATGTGATACGCGATATTGATAATTGTCAATTGACTCAACTTCCGTATGATGGGGTAATAGAAGCTAATCGGATGCGAAAATGACTATTAAAGGCAAATGATAAGGCAAAAGACACTGATGAACTATGCAATACCGAAATTATGATTTGACGATTGTTATATTTTATTTACGCTTTAAAGTTACATTTAAGTATTTTTCTATCTTTACATTAAGTAGCTGCTAACTTTAATTGATCGAGGTCGATCAACTGTCAGATTGGCCGAGTTGTAAACCTAGTAACTTATGACACAGTATAAGTACCCCTTAAGCTCATGTAAACTGCATGTTAGGTCTTGGCACCACTTATTGGCAGCACTCGGTCATCGAACAGAGCTACGTATAAAACAATCGCTGCGGCTTCGCTTTTTTTCCGACGACCGAACGTAAAACAGGTGCCAAGACCGCAGTAAAAAGAAAAAACAATAATTTCGCTATAAAATAAAAGAAAACTTAAATTGTCTAAAATACATAACTAAGTTTCATATCTATAAATTAAATGATAATAAAAATTCTAGAACTGACTCACCCCGTTTATTTGTGTCACTGCTACCCCAGATGGTATTGTGTGCGTTTGAGTCACAGCCTACCAATAGTGGAATCCTTTTGGATAGACAACACCTCGCCAGCTTATAGACTTTTCCGGGATGTCATTCATATTTCCCGGAACGTAGACCGATGCAACTACTATAGCGCGAGAAACTCCATCATCATCGTATTTTACCATGATGGGTGTGAGATCTCGGGACGTGAATTCTGAAAGACAAAAGTAATTAATATCATTTCTAATCAGGATACACGTGCGGGGAATGTCAGCATTGGCATCGCATATTACCTTTGTAAACTTGCTAGAAAGGCCCCTACTTTGACCTTTGTGACACCATGGCTTTTGAATGAGGGCCGGCCCCATGTTGTTGTTGGCAAATACCCTCCCAATGACTGCCGAGGCTGCTCTGGCAGTATGGATGTTTGTTTGATCCCCTTTAATCTCGTCATCTTATGGAACAAGTTGTGACGGGATTGTGCTATTCCCATCTTCATCCTCCTCGTCCATAGACAGATCCCCCAGACTGTGTACCAGTGAAGGGCAGTTTGCAGCCTCAGCACTTATCTCAACACTGGGGGCCCTGGAAGTGATTTCCGTGGCCACAGTCTTTGGTTCAGCCTCACCTGGAGGAATGCTACTACTCGTAATTACCTTTGCCTTGGGCTTTTCTTGAGTACGTTTGGAACAACCGACTTTAATCTTGCTAAATCGGTAGTTCAACGCATATGCCGAGCTCTATATTAGTTGCATGGATCCATCATCTATTTCCACGGACAACAACTGTCCGTTGCCCTCGTCCTTGTAACTCCACATTCTCCAGAAATTGGTGTTTAGCCCAATATTTTGGCTGGAGAGAAACTTAAGTGACACAGCTACCTCTTGTTCACTACTACGAGGGAGGAAGAGGAAGCCTGTGTGTGATCGTGGGATGTTGTCTCCCACTCTGGCGGCCAAACTGACGCCGTCTCTCACTGAAAGCTGCGTCGCGAGCCGCTAAAGCCATTCCACTGAGTCCGTCGAACAGCAGTCGATGCTCAGGAAGCCAGGCTTGAAGTGGATACCATCGAAGGAGAATTCGTTGGTCCACTCTCCAACCAGCCTCTCAAGCAACATCTGCTCAACACCTGTCAGCTCCTTGCTAGTCAGGATGGTACTCGGATACTCCTCAGCAACAACAGCCACCTTGGTGACGAATGCCACCTAAGCATTTATACGAGTACATATATAAATATGCATACACACACACACACACATATATATATATATATATATATATATATATATATATATATATATATATATATATATATATATATATATATATATATATATATATATATATATATATATATATATATATATATATATATATATATATATATATATATATATATATATATATATATATATATATATATATATATATATATATATATATATATATATATATATATATATATATATATATACATTCTCGTACATATATTCATATGCATATACATAAACAAACATGTATATGTAACATATACAAAGTCTGTTTAAAATGTATAGCTAATTTTGAATTTTCGCGGGCTACGGTTGTTCTATTTTCGATCTTAGAAAGCTCCGGCAAATAAGCAGACTTGCATGGGCTCTCCACAATGTTGGTGCTCGTCCTCAGCCCCCCTGAGGCTGCTCAGAGAGACAACGGTCGACTGAGCAGCCGTCCCGATCAGTCGTGCGAAAAACTAAACGCCCACGACTGGCTTCCAGGCCATTTAATGAGGTGGCCAAAGAGGGCCTCATTTGGGCCATCGTTGACACTGGAAACCATTTCCCCAGCGAACTGGAAAATGATGGAGGAGGCTCTCCTTAGGGTCTATAGAGACATCGTGAGGGCCAATCCTGGCCCCTCACCCGTATGCCGGGATGCGGGATGGTATCAGGGGCACGTGAAGCTCATCGCGTGCTCAGATGAGCGCTCGGCTGAACTTTACAAGGTGGCCATTGAAATGGTTGGTGAAATCTGGCTGGGGCCAAGCTTTCAGCTGTTCCCAGAGACCAGATCCGGAACCGCCTGCGTTCTAGGGCCTGGGTTCCGGCAGAGCAATCCTCGCCGATCGAAATTCTGGAGTTGCTAAGGCTTAGCAACTACGACCTCCCCACGGATGACTGGAAGGTCGTTAAGATAAGCGAACCCAAAGGCAACTCCCGCGAGATCCTCATTATTCTAAATGAGGAATGTCTAGCTCCTATCAATGCCAAAAAGGCAGACATCAACTACGGCTTTAGTTCGATCTCACTCAAGGTCTAGAGGAGCGACAAACAGGGAGCACCTTCGATGATGGGGAGAGTTACGCTTCGGCCTCAGAATCGGTTGTGCAGTTTCTGCGGACGTCCGGTAGCAAAGATCGATGGCATTGGAGATTATCCTCTGTCTGAAGAGGAGACCTCAACGTGACGATGATGGCCACCTCCGTCAATGGTGAGGGTATTGCAGATTAACCTTCACCATTCAATAGGTGCCTCGGCAGCCCTGATCCTCCACCTGACTCAAAAAGGAGAGGAACTCAAACTGGTCCAAGAACTGTGGGTCGTAAATGATCAGGTTCACGAACTCACCATCAGCGGATACCGCACAGTATTCGTGCAGGTTCGAGGTATACCCAGAGCCTGTATTCTTGTTAAGAACAACTTTAACGCTCTTCTACTTCAGAGGTTCAGCGACAAGGATAATGTAGCCATGGTCATTTCAACCAACACCATGGCTACATGGATCGTCAGCAGCTATATGGCGCACGACCACGGGCAGACGCCGCCACTGGACACTTTAAAGCTGCTGGTAACGGAGGCAAACATGTAGCGTATCCCGATATTCATCGGGGCCGATGCCAATGCCCATCACGAGGTGTGGGGCAGCACGGACACCAACGAGCGGGGTGAGTCACTCTTTGATTTTATTCTTGCTCACGACCTAGTCATTGCTAACAAGGAGAGAGAGCCAACCTTCATTACCTTCATTATAAGGGACGTTCTCGATCTCACCCTTGGCAATAATCACTCGTCTCATCTTATTACGAGTTGGCGCGTTTCGCAGGAATGCCCTTTCTCGGACCACTGTTATATTTGCTTTAGGATTGCGATCTCTGATACCTTAGATTCGGCAGAGCGCAAAACGCACACTAACAGAAAAAGAACTGACTGGACAATATTCCAGGCCATTATGGAGTCGGGCCTGCAGTCGACTCCTCCCACTATCAACAATCAACTTAATATAGATCGAGCGGTTGAAAACATTACAACACTATTTAACTCTGCTGCCAAATCAGCCTGCAAATCTCCGAAGCTTAGAGGGAAAACCAAACATCCTTGTTGGAATTCGGAAATTGCTGTGCTACGAAAAGAATACCGCAAGCTCTTCAACAGAGCCAAAGCTACAAATAACTGGCTCCCTTTCAAAGACAAACAAAAGGAACTCAAGTATATGATTAGGAGATCTAAACGAGCGTCTTGGCGAGACTTCTGTGGCAACAGCTTTAAGCCTTTTAAATCACCCGGGCCTGATGGAATCATTCCCGCGGATATTCAGCACACTGCAAGTGCGGTTAGCCAAGGCGCATATTTATAATGCATGCCTAAGATGGTCGTACATTCCCAAAATCTGGAGAAAAGCTCGAGTAGTATTCATCCCTAAAGCGGGAGAGGCGAACCACACCAAACCTAAGGACTATAGACCAATTACTTTGTCCTGCTTTCTTTTGAAAACACTGGAAAGGGTCCTTGATATACAAAGAAGGAGCTCTATTAATTCCACGTGCCTATCCAAATCACCACATGCCTATACTTAAGGCAAGTCTGTGCAAACAGCGCTTCACGTGCTCATTGAACAAGTAGAGAAATCTCTTGCCAACAAAGAATATACAATTGCAGTATTTCTCGATATAGAAGGGGCATTCAACAATATATGTCCCTCCGCAATAATTAAATCCTTAGAAAACCTAAACCTGGATCCCAGCCTGGTTAAGTTCATCGAACAGCTACTGAAGATACGCGTCATTAGCTCCTCAATAGGAAACGTGCATGCAAAAGGAATGTCAAGAGAGGTACTCCACAAGGCGGTGTGCTCTCATCCCTCATCTGGAAACTGACGGTGAACACACTACTAAAGAGATTAGATCAGACCGGCTGTGAAATTATAGCTTATGCGGACGAGATTGCTATCTCTGCTTCCGGCAAGTATCTTTCAACACTATCAGAAAAGCTAAGCTATACTCTCAGCATTTTGTCCCAATGGTGTCTTGAAGTTGGCCTAGACGTCAACCCTTCCAAAACTGAGGCTATGCTCTTCACCAGGAAGCACAAAATACCAAGTTTTGACTTACCCAAACTCAATGGAAATTCGCTTAGCCTAAGCCATAGCATCAAGTATATGGAGAGGGTACGGAAAGATGCGTGTGCTTTCTAATGCTGCAAGAGATCCAACGGAACAATATGGGGCATCCAGCCTCGAATCCTGTCCTGGCTCTATGCAGCGGTGGTTGAGCCGTAATTTCTCTACGGCGCTGTCTTCTGGTGGCCCGCAACTGACAAGGCGGTGAACCTAAAACCTCTTGACAGTGTCAGAAAAACAGCAGCGGTTGTGATAACAGGGGCTCTGCGTACCACCTCTACCAAAGCTCTATTTGCATTCCTACATTGGTTCTCCACAACGCTTCTAGTCAGGCAACAAGCAAAATGCTCGGCAACCAGACTCAATGCTATATCTCGCTGGACGTTGACTATACGTGCTCTACACCTAATCTAAACCACGGGTTCGACACTTACATTCCTAGTCGAGAGGAATGGTCCAACAAATTAGTGGTCACTGGTAGTTCCATTGACATATATACGGATGGCTCCAAACTGGAGAATAAGGTCGGTTGCGGCATTTTCTTCAGAAAATTTGGCATCAAGCTCTCCTATCGTCTCCCTGACCATTGCAGCGTCTTTCAGGCGGAAGTAATGGCAATATTCCAAGCGTCCAAGTAGCTTATTCACAATGAGGTATGCGATGTGAACATTCGCATATTCACGGAGAGTCAGACGGCAATCAAGTCCCTAGCTGGTGTATTCACTACCTCTAAGCTCGTACTTTATTGCCGCTCCTCCCTGAGCGTCGTTTCAGGTAACTCACAAGTTCACATATGCTGGGTACCTGGACATAGTGACATTTTGGGAAACTGCGAGGCCAATGAATTGATATCTCCCCTTCTTTTGGTGTAGGTGTCCCACTGGCCATGGTCAAATGGACCATAAAGCATAACTACCTTGAGGCGAGAAAAAAGAGCCTGGGTAAATGAACATACTTGTAGTGTTGCCAGACAAACCTGGAGCACTATTGACATTAGGTGTAACAGTCAGCTACTCAATAATAGCAGGAACTCCATCAGGACTACAATAAATGTACTCACGGGACACTGTCTGATCGGTAAACATGCTGAAAGACTAGCACTACCCCATAACGACTTCTATCGCAGTTGTGGCTCTGAGAAGGAGGAAGAAACAGTACTCCATCTCATGTGTCAGTGCCCAGCTCTGGCCAGGCGAAGATTAAAATTCCTAGGCTCATCTTTCTTCACTACTTTAACCGCACTATCTTCCATCAACATTAAGGACATAACCAGGTTCGAAACTCTGGACGGGGGAGTCGCGTCGATTTAGTGTGGTACCACAACGAGCCATTGTATGTGCTTAAGTGTGCTTTTGCGTAGAAGGCTGCCAATCTATATATATATATATATATATATATATATATATATATATATATATATATATATATATATATATATATATATATATATATATATATATATATATATATATATATATATATATATATATATATATATATATATATATATATATATATATATATATATATATATATATATATATATATATATATATATATATATATATATATATATATATATATATATATATATATATATATATATATATATATATATATATAAACTGGGGAACTCGGGTACTGCGCACAGCAGTACCCGAGTTCCCCAGAAGTGGGACTACCACGTACTCCACCGTGATTGACCATGTAAGGAAGTGGTCAGTGAAGTTCGATGGAGAACGATACCCACTGGCGTTTATTGAGCGCATAGAGGAGTTGTCAGATGTATACGGGATAAATACAAATCTACTCCCACGGACGATGCCGGAGCTATTGAAAGACCGCGCATTGCTCTGGTTCCGAAACAACAATTGCAGCTGGACTAAGTGGGCTTCGTTCAAAAAAGACTTTCTGAAGTTCTTCTTGCCAGCACGTTACTGGGAGAAGTTGGAGGATGAGATCAGGAAACGCTTACAACGCCCTAGAGAATCGTTTAAGATATATGTTGTGGAACTCCAGAACCTCATGCGACATGCATAGGGAGGAACAAAAACTGGAGCGTATATTTCGGAACAGCTTGGAGGAGTACCAATGGTACGTACGTCGTAAAGACTTCACTACGCTGGGCGAGTTGATAGAAATGGCGGAAGACCTGGAGGACATACGAAACATCAGAAATACATCTAGGACACCCACGGCATCGCCCAGAGTCGACCGTACTATACCCCGAGAGACAAGAAACCGCCAAATCCTTCCAGCAAATAGCACTAAAGCCGAGGCAGCAATAGATATGCGGACCGCCTGCCGACGGTGCGGGGAAAGTGGACACGTGGCACGCTTCTGTCGCAATGCGCAAGTCCTATTCTGCTGGGACTGCGGGAAGCGTGGAAATCGGAACATAGAATGCTGCCGGACACAGGGGGGAAACGAACGGGGCTGCCGTCAAGAGCGAGGCAGGGCGCAGCCCACCGGCAACAGTTCTCAAAAGCATTAAGTGCGTTGCGTTGCGATGGGCAGCGTATATTTGCCACAGTCATCATCGGCATCATCCAAATCACAGCCACCATCGACACCGGAGCTACGCGGAGCTTCATCAGCGAACGCCTTAGTCGCCAGTTACGTGCAATCACAGGTGGGGTAACTCCCACACACATACGCGCACTTATGGCAGACGGACGCACGCGAGAAATCACAGAAGCACTCCGAGTGACCATACAGCTAGGAAAACAAAACTGCGAACTGGACCTCCTAATGATGCCAGATTCCACAGACGACCTACTCTTGGGTCTCGATTTCATGATGAAACAAGGCACAACAATAAGATGCGGGGGTCAAGAAGTCATACTAGGACCCCACACCGGCGCCGTACAACCCCGAGATTCTACATTGTGTACGACGATCCGGGTGGAGGCCCTCACGGAGAAGGTTAGGATCGCATAATTTCTGGCTACCGAACTGCGCAAGTTCAATGAAGAACCAGGCGTATGCCACATCACCAGTCACAAAATCGTGATGCGCGACGATAGACCGATTAAACAGAGGTACTATCCCAGAAATCCAGCACAGAAAGAGGTAATAAACGCGGAAATAAATGATCTGTTGGCAAAAGACTGCATAGAGCCTTCCCACAGCCCTCACAGTGCGCCAATTGTGCTCGTACGGAAGAAGGATGGAAGGTGGAGGTTGTGCATCGACTACCGGCAACTTAATGCGAAACCTATTCCCGATGCATACCCCCTACGACGCATACACCACATCCTGGACCGCTTACGAGAAGCCAAATACATTAGCAGTCTGGACCTAAAAAATGGGTATTGGCAAATACCCATGGATGAAGGGAGTAAACAATTCACGGCGATCACAGTACCAGGAAGAGGACTCTATCAATGGAAAGTTATGCCCTTCGGACTACACTCGGCACCAGCAACATTCCTGCGAGTGCTAGATCAGGTAATCGGCCCTCACATGGAGTCCCACGCCTTCGCTTACTTGGATGACATAATCGTCACGGGGAAAACGCTGGAGGAGCACGAGAAGAACCTTGCTGAAGTTTTTAGGATATTACGGGAAGCAAACTTGAGACTCAATCGAGAAAAGTGTGCTTTCTTCCGCAAGGAAATCAAATATCTCGGCCACATGGTCAGTGAAAGAGGCATACACACGGACCCTGATAAGGTGGCAGCCATCCGGAAATTAAAACCCCCACAGAATGTCCCGACTTCACGCAAAGATTCGTATTGCAGACGGACGCTAGTGACTATGGTTTTGGTGCTGTACTTTCCCAAGAAATCGACGGAGCGGAGCGGCTAATAGCATACGCCAGCCGGCGCTTAAACGGAGCAGAGCAGAATTATTCACCAACAGAGAAGGAGTGTTTAGCCATAGTGTGGGGCATAAGAAAGATGCGGCCATATCTCGAGGGCTACAGGTTCACCGTGATTACAGACCATCTGTCGCTCAAATGGTTAAATTCTATTGAGAGTCCTTCTGGACGCAGAGCCAGGTGGGCACTGGAGCTGCAACAGCACTCGTTTGAGGTACAATACAGGCGAAGTAAGCTTAACGTGTTAACCGACGCACTCTCAAGGCAACCCGTAGAACCTGCGCGTGGTATCAGAGTACAGACGGAACCGGAACTGAACTGCAGCTGGTGGAAAAAGCGAGCAGCAGAAGTGCTAGCCGAACCCATAAAGTATTCCGATTACACCATGGAGAGTGGACAGCTTTACCGGCATATTCCGAATCGAACGAGCGATGAAGATTGCACCCCATGGAAGCTGTGCGTCCCACGACCACTGAGGGAGCGCGTCCTAAAGGAAAACCACGACGCGCCAACAGCAGGGCATCTGGGCATTAGAAAAACTATTGCTCGAGTTGCCAACCGATATTATTGGCCAGGGTTTTTCTGAGATGTTAGCCGATACGTAAGGCAGTGTAAACTGTGTCAAGAATACAAGAGCAGCCAACAGCAGCCTGCAGGAAAAATGTTGACTCAGATACCTGAAGAACTATGGGCCATTCTCTGTGCGGACTTTGTGGGACCACTACCTCGCTCCACGCATGGAAATACCATGTTAGTTGTGTTCCACGATAAGTGCAAAAAATGGACCGAAATGGTAGCAATCCGGAAAGCCACCACTGAAACCTTACAACGAGCTTTCCGAGAACGCATTATGCCAGAGTTCACACTAGCGATAAATTCCAGCGTCTCGGAAAATACGGGATATATAAAATATGTGCTTACCTGGTACAAGGACGAGAGCCAAGGCTACCGAAAGCACTGTTTGACGAAACCACCGTGGGCACCGGACAAGCAAACAAAAGTCCTAATGAAAGAACGACCCAGCTAAAAGAAACTTACACGCTCGTTAAACGTAATCTGGAGCGGGCAGCACAGGACCAGCGAAGACACTACAACCTGAGGCGTAGAGCATGGAAACCGACTATCGGACAATTGGTACTGGTAAAACAGCATCATCTATCCAAGGCCACAGACCACTTCTCACCTAAGCTAGCCACGCGATATGAAGGACCATACAAAGTAGAAAGCTTTGTTTCTCCGGTCATCGTGACATTAGCGCAGCGAGGAGACAAACGAAGAAGAACGGCACACGTAAGCGAGTTGAAACTACACTGCGCGCTTGATACTCACGAAGGCTCTGATACTCCCGCACGACGAGTGGGAATGGCAAAGTTAAAGTAAGAGAGGGAACATAAAGAGAATCCAAGAACAGTTACCCAACATTCCCGTTATTCAAGTATAAAACCCACCGACATGCTACGGGAAGTCCTCTTTCAACATCAGGAGATCAGCGAGTATTACCAAAGCCAAAGTAGCAACAGCGAACCGAAGGGAAAACCCAGAATGCCATTTCTACAGACAGCAACAGTTAATCGAATCAGTGTCGAAGCCCCACTGACCAGTGTAGGAAACTTAGTTACGCTACAAGTCAGATCCGGAGACGAGGAGGCCGAAGAACAACAAGCGGAAGTACTATTAACGTTTCCACCCGGTATAGGAGGAATCACCATTCGGAAAAGTGACGTCGCACGCCTCCAGGAAGGAAAACTGCTGAATGACATAGTTATAGATTTCTATCTGAAGTGGCTTCAGATCAATCTAATCCCGAGGAGACAACAAGGGAGGATACACGTCTTTAGTAGCTATTTTTTCTCACATCTAACGAGACTCTCCGACACTCCCACGAAGCAACACCAGCGGGTCAGAAGATGGACTAAAGGCGATGATATCTTCAAAAGAGATTTCATCCTGGTTCCTATCAACCGAAACCACCATTGGTATCTGCTAATAGTGTGTTTTCCGGGTGCAGCCGCGTCAGGGCGTCGTGGCACTACCATCCTGGTCTTCGACTCCATAGCAAAGGGGTCCTACCTGCGGTGTATTTTGCTTACAAAATGCTGAGAATTTCTTCACAAAGCCGATAGGCTGCGAAGCATAGGAAACGGCCGACCTGAGTCAGTGGTACACTAACGAAATCATCAGGCAGAAAAGACGGGAAATGATCCACATCATCAAACAATTAACTCTACACAAACCTGTAGACTCACGGCGTCCGACGAAGCCCGCGCCCAAAAGCCAAAATTCATAAGACTCCGACAGCTCACATGAAAGAGATTGGAAGCGGAAAAAAGAAACCCTGAACACACAGAAGTCAGCAATCAACACAACCGACCCACCAGAAATACAATGGACTGAAATGGTAATCGAGAACAATGCAGAGCTAGATGGACCAAAAGGGGCCCAGCTACCACTAAGCCTGATTGAAGCAATAAAGACCCACACACCAAGGAGATACGGCCGCGTCCGGTTTGACTTACCACCATATCGAGTTGTGCGCGTGCGAGATAAAACCACCATCTATTTCAGCCCGCAAAGTGGGGAGGGCGTGTAGGAACTAAAATCTTCTGTGGGAAATTTTGGCCCACACTACAGGTGACAGAGTCGCTACGAAACTATATACACACAAACATCACGAATAACAGACCCGAATAATTGCATTGAGGAAACGCCCACAAAGCCAACCGAAGCAACTGCAGTAAAAACTTAACGAAAAAAACCACAAACGTTGTAACCAATTAGCGCGGCCGTGGCAGGAGCACAGATCAGCAGCAGCATATTAGACCAGTTGGAATAATAGCAATTACAACAAAAGCGACCACCACAGCCAACGATCTTGCCAACCAGCGCTACGCTTGCGAAGAGAGGAAAAACACAGCGACGAAGAATACAACAAATACATGCAGAACAAGAGAAGGTGAGTGCACGAACTCAGGCGGTGGAATTTGCCGAGTGCGCTCGCTCGGTAATTTTACACTAACAACACGAAGAAACGAGAGCAAAGCACAAGAGGGACAACGACAGAGCAGCCACCACGCCAACGACCAGCAAGTACAAAGCAGAAGGAGGAATGCAAATGAAATGCTGGTTGCCAGTTAAATTGAACATAAATATTTAACAACAACAACACTACAGGATTCCGGACAGCGCTGCTTGCAGCCAACAATACTGCAGGCCAGCCAGGGACCGTTGGAGTGAGGTGGCTGACCGTCAGAATTTGAAGGTGGCCCAAGGGCAAAATACTGCAACAACAACAAGCCTGACTGCACTACAACAAGCCTGGCCACAACAACAACAAGCGAGGCCGGCCAAACGGAAGTAAAGTTACACAACGGTGGCCCGCCAATAACAACATGTGTCAGCCGCTGCGACCTGCGACTATATAAACCACGTAGCTCAAGCAGTAGGTCTCTTCGTCGATCACCAACATCCTGACTAGCAACAGCTCTACGACATACAAAGTACAATACGAACACAGAAAGCATAACGAGAAGATCTGGTTTTTTAATCGTTTTCTCGCTAAGCCATACACAGACAGAGACTATAGGGATTCAGTGAGAGCCTCTGGTTTTTAATCGTTCTCCCACTGAATCACTGAGACACATACGCCACCGAGACTTAGGGACTTAGAGGGAACCTCTGGTTTTTTAATCGTTTTCCCACTAAGTCATACGCCGTACAGAGACCATAGGAACTCAGAGAGAGCTTCTGGTTTTTAATCGTTCTCACACTGAGTCACAGAGACGCACACTTACCGGGACGTAGAGACATGAAAACAAGTACACATAGAATAAGTTATTTATACAAACATAGAGTTAAGGAAGTCGAATTGTTTCGAGCAAGGACTAACAAGAGTCCATAATCAATATTCTAAATAAATACACTGAAATTAATTTAACTCGCAGGATTTTTATATTTTTCGGTATACGACCCCTGGAGCCGCTGACTTTTACCCCAGCTATAAAAAGAGTCGTTACAAGTGTAGGAGTTGATAAATTGCAAATTAATGCAAGGGATGATATCTTCTGAATATCATCCATAAATTAATTTAAAAGGCCAGCCAATGAAAATTTAAAAAGTTAAGAAATCGTGATAACACATGAAATAAAAACTATAGAAAACGCAGATGAAAAATTAAAATTGTTGAAATTTTACCATGACATTCCAATTTACAGAGACCATGCTGGAGTTACAAGAACTCTAAAAAAAGCTAAAGAACTATTACTTGTGGAAAAACATGACAAGGGATGTTAAAACCTACATAAAAGTTGTACGAAATGCACTCTTAATAAACCAAAACCATCAACAAAAGAAGAACTAATTATTATCCCTACACCAACACAATCATATGATACAGTAATAATTGACACAATAGGACCGTTACCAAAGACAGATAATGAACATGAATATGCGGTGACCATTGTTTGCGACTTAACAAAATATTTAATAACTATTCCAATACGGAACAACTCTGCAAAACCAGTAGCAAAAGCAGTTTTTGAGAAATTCATACTACAATTTGGAACCATGAAAAAGTTATAACAGACATGGGAACAGAATATAAAAATCAACTTTTCTCAGAATTGTATAAATTATTAGGAGTTACTCACCCCACGTGAACTGCATATCACCATCAAACAGTAGGTTCAATAGAAAGATCACATGGAAAATTTAATGAATATTAAATATCATATATTTCCGTAAACAGATCAGACTGGGATAAATGGTTGAGTTATTTCACGTATTGCTATAACACTACAACCTCAACAGTTCATGGCTATTGTCCATATGAACTAGTTTATGGCAAATAAGTATGCATGGAATCTAATGGTGTAGAACCTTTGTATAATGTAGATTCATATGAGAAAGAGGTAAAATATAGACTCCAAATAGCACAGAATAGAGCAAAAACTTTTATTGAAAGATTTTAGCTTCAACAGAAAGCTACACATGGTATAAAATCGAAACCACAGACATTAAAAATAGGAGACTACGTGGTTATAGAAGACCCAGCAAGACATAAATTTGACTTGATATATTCAGGTCCATATAAAATTATCGACTTTGACGTATTTAATAATTGTACTATTAAATTAGATAATAATAAAACTGTAAAAATACATAAAAATATAATAAAATTAGCTTAACACGTTGTATTGGCCAGTGCAACAAAATAAGGTTAGAAATAATTTGAAATAATTAACAAGTACAATAAAACAAAACTAATAGTTTAAAATAAACAACGATACAATAACACAATTAAAATAAACTCGAACAAATAACAAGATACCAAAGTAAAATATTTACAATTTATCTGTTATACTTATATATTCTCTTCATAATATACCTATGTAATGGAAGTTTGGCATAGAATTCATATTTAATCGAATGATCCTCCACTATCTGTAGGATCTTTCTCCGAAAAAAGGAGGTGTAATATATTCTGATCAAAACTCCTAAATTGATCGATACATAGTTACAATCATTTTGATTACAATATTCTAATTGCTTGTTTGTCCGCTCTTTCGCTTCAAAAGTCATTCGAGGAATTTGAAGTAATGAACTCAATAATGGGAATGTGGAACATTCCCATTCTTTGTTACACTTAGCTCTTCGGCGTTACAATAAAATTCTAAAGAATTTGTTGACGTAAATTTATTAATGGGCTAGTAGGGCATTTGCGTTATCTGCCATGCTTCTAAAAATGCCATGCCAAGCTTTCAATTCCTAATTCATTTAGTTATTTATAAATTTTAGCTAAGTCTACACTTTTATGTTATAAAAGATTTAAGTAATGCAAATAAAGACACATTCAATTCGATCAGTCTCGAGGACGTGTAACTGATTTTTATTTGCGCATAGAGCAAGACATTAAAAATGGATATATATACTCGTGCATATAAATATACATATACGCATACATATACACACATGTATATATATATATATATATATATATATATATATATATATATATATATATATATATATATATATATATATATATATATATATATATATATATATATATATATATATATATATATATATATATATATATATATATATATATATATATATATATATATATATATATATATATATATATATATATATATATATATATATATATATATATATATATATATATATATATATATATATATATATATATATATATATATATATATATATATATATATATATATATATATATATATATATAGATTGGCAGCCTTCTACGCAAAAGCACACTTAAGCACATACAATGGCTCGTTGTGGTACCACACTAAATCGACGCGACTCCCCCGTCCAGAGTTTCGAACCTGGTTATGTCCTTAATGTTGATGGAAGATAGTGCGGTTAAAGTAGTGAAGAAAGATGAGCCTAGGAATTTTAATCTTCGCCTGGCCAGAGCTGGGCACTGACACATGAGATGGAGTACTGTTTCTTCCTCCTTCTCAGAGCCACAACTGCGATAGAAGTCGTTATGGGGTAGTGCTAGTCTTTCAGCATGTTTACCGATCAGACAGTGTCCCGTGAGTACATTTATTGTAGTCCTGATGGAGTTCCTGCTATTATTGAGTAGCTGACTGTTACACCTAATGTCAATAGTGCTCCAGGTTTGTCTGGCAACACTACAAGTATGTTCATTTACCCAGGCTCTTTTTTCTCGCCTCAAGGTAGTTATGCTTTATGGTCCATTTGACCATGGCCAGTGGGACACCTACACCAAAAGAAGGGGAGATATCAATTCATTGGCCTCGCAGTTTCCCAAAATGTCACTATGTCCAGGTACCCAGCATATGTGAACTTGTGAGTTACCTGAAACGACGCTCAGGGAGGAGCGGCAATAAAGTACGAGCTTAGAGGTAGTGAATACACCAGCTAGGGACTTGATTGCCGTCTGACTCTCCGTGAATATGCGAATGTTCACATCGCATACCTCATTGTGAATAAGCTACTTGGACGCTTGGAATATTGCCATTACTTCCGCCTGAAAGACGCTGCAATGGTCAGGGAGACGATAGGAGAGCTTGATGCCAAATTTTCTGAAGAAAATGCCGCAACCGACCTTATTCTCCAGTTTGGAGCCATCCGTATATATGTCAATGGAACTACCAGTGACCACTAATTTGTTGGACCATTCCTCTCGACTAGGAATGTAAGTGTCGAACCCGTGGTTTAGATTAGGTGTAGAGCACGTATAGTCAACGTCCAGCGAGATATAGCATTGAGTCTGGTTGCCGAGCATTTTGCTTGTTGCCTGACTAGAAGCGTAGTGGAGAACCAATGTAGGAATGCAAATAGAGCTTTGGTAGAGGTGGTACGCAGAGCCCCTGTTATCACAACCGCTGCTGTTTTTCTGACACTGTCAAGAGGTTTTAGGTTCACCGCCTTGTCAGTTGCGGGCCACCAGAAGGCAGCGCCGTAGAGAAATTACGGCTCAACCACCGCTGCATAGAGCCAGGACAGGATTCGAGTCTGGATGCCCCATATTGTTCCGATGGATCTCTTGCAACATTAGAAAGCACACGCATCTTTCCGTACCCTCTCCAGATACTTGATGCTATGGCTTAGGCTAAGCGAATTTCCATTGAGTTTGGGTAAGTCAAAACTTGGTATTTTGTGCTTCCTGGTGAAGAGCATAGCCTCAGTTTTGGAAGGGTTGACGTCTAGGCCAACTTCAAGACACCATTGGGACAAAATGCTGAGAGTATAGCTTAGCTTTTCTGATAGTGTTGAAAGATACTTGCCGGAAGCAGAGATAGCAATCTCGTCCGCATAAGCTATAATTTCACAGCCGGTCTGATCTAATCTCTTTAGTAGTGTGTTCACCGTCAGTTTCCAGATGAGGGATGAGAGCACACCGCCTTGTGGAGTACCTCTCTTGACATTCCTTTTGCATGCACGTTTCCTATTGAGGAGCTAATGACGCGTATCTTCAGTAGCTGTTCGATGAACTTAACCAGGCTGGGATCCAGGTTTAGGTTTTCTAAGGATTTAATTATTGCGGAGGGACATATTGTTGAATGCCCCTTCTATATCGAGAAATACTGCAATTGTATATTCTTTGTTGGCAAGAGATTTCTCTACTTGTTCAATGAGCACGTGAAGCGCTGTTTGCACAGACTTGCCTTAAGTATAGGCATGTTGTGATTTGGATAGGCACGTGGAATTAATAGAGCTCCTGATTTGTATATC
Organism: Clusia tigrina; assembly: GCA_920105625.2. Taxonomy (NCBI): domain Eukaryota; kingdom Metazoa; phylum Arthropoda; class Insecta; order Diptera; family Clusiidae; genus Clusia; species Clusia tigrina. The sequence goes on along the minus strand of OV050030.1, from coordinate 185,236,300 downwards.
AAGGACTCTTTCCAGTGTTTTCAAAAGAAAGCAGGACAAAGTAATTGGTCTATAGTCCTTAGGTTTGGTGTGGTTCGCCTTTCCCGGTTTAGGGATGAATACTACTCGAGCTTTTCTCCAGATTTTGGGAATGTACGACCATCTTAGGCATGCATTATAAATATGCGCCTTGGCTAACCGCACTTGCAGTGTGCTGAATATCCGCGGGAATGATTCCATCAGGCTCGGGTGATTTAAAAGGTTTAAAGCTGTTGCCACAGAAGTCTCGCCAAGACGCTCGTTTAGATCTCCTAATCATATACTTGAGTTCCTTTTGTTTGTCTTTGAAAGGGAGCCAGTTATTTGTAGCTTTGGCTCTGTTGAAGAGCTTGCGGTATTCTTTTCGTAGCACAGCAATTTCCGAATTCCAACAAGGATGTTTGGGTTTCCCTCTAAGCTTCTGAAGAAGAAGAGCGTTAATGTTGCTCTTAACAAGAATACAGGCTCTGGGTTTACCTCGATCCTGCACGAATACTTTGCGGTATCCGCTGATGGTGAGTTCGTGAACCTGATCATTTACGACCCACGTTTCTTGGACCAGTATGAGTTCCGCTCCTTTTTGAGTCAGGTGGAGGATCAGGGCTGCCGAGGCACCTATTGAATGGTGAAGGTTAATCTGCAATACCCTCACCATTCACGGAGGTGGCCATCATTGTCACGTTGAGGTCTCCTCTTCAGAGAGAGGATAATCCCCAACGCCATCGATCTTTGCTACCGAACGTCCGCAGAAACTGCACAACCGATTCTGAGGCCGAAGCGTAACTCTCCCCATCATCGAAGGTGAGATCCGGTTCGGTCTGTGTGGGGGGCTTGTTTGCTCCCAGTTTGCCGCTCCTCTAGACCTTGAGTGAGATCTAACTAAAGCCGTAGTTGATCTCTGCCTTTTTGGCATTGATAGGAGCTAGACATTCCTCATTTAGAATAATGAGGATCTCGCGGGAGTTGCCTTTGGGCTCGCTTATCTTAGCGACCTTCCAGTCATCCGTGGGGAGGTCGTAGTTGCTAAGCCTTAGCAACTCCAGAATTTCGATCGGCGAGGATTGCTCTGCCGGAACCCAGGCCCTAGAACGCAGGCGGTTCCGGATCTGGTCTCTGGGAACAGCTGAAAGCTTGGCCCCAGCCAGATTTCACCAACCATTTTAATGGCCACCTTGTAAAGTTCAGCGGAGCGCTCATCTGAGCACGCGATGAGCTTCACGTGCCCCTGATACCATCCCGCACCCCGGCATACGGGTGAGGGGCCAGGATTGGCCCTCACGATGTCTCTATAGACCCTCAAGAGAGCCTTCTCCATCATTTTCCAGTTCGCTGGGGAAATGGTGCCGTCACTATTTCCAGTGTCAACGATCGCCCAAATGAGGCCCTCTTTGGCCACCTCATTAAATGGCCTGGAAGCCAGTCGTGGGTGTTTAGTTTTTCGCACGACTGATCGGGACGGCTGCTCAGTCGACCGTTGTCTCTCTGAGCAGCCTCAGGGGGGCTGAGGACGAGCACCAACATTGTGGAGAGCCCATGCAAGTCTGCTTATTTGCCGGAGCTCTCCCTGTACCAGCCCGAGGAACGGACTGAGGGGTGACCCTAGCACCTGGCCTAGCTGCCCTGGTGCTGGGATTGCCCGAAACAGGGTTTTTTATGACCCTGGGAGGATGCACTTGTGGCTATTAGCGGGGCTGGCTCTTTGGGCGTAACACCCGAAGACATCCTTGGTCTGGCGACAAACGTCTAAGACGAAGCTTTTGGTGTGCTTAAGGCTGTTTTTTGCCTAACTATGCTCGTTGTTGATGTTGTTTTTTTCTCCCCTTGTGGGTTGGCCGCGGATTTTTTGTGGGAGATTAAAAATGTGTCCATCCAAAAAAAGTCCCCACTCAAAGCGGCTATCACAGTACGAATGTGTACCTTATTGGATCCATGGTTATCTGTGCAGATGCAGAGAGGCCATGCGAGGTTTGGCAAAAGTCCTTATGAGTGCGAGTGCTCAGAGCCAGACCAGTGCTAATTGGGAGTCAGTCTCAACCAAACCTACACCGTCAACCAAATGACGACGTACCTCGAACGTACCTTGAGGCCTGCGAAGGTCTTAACGGGACGGAGACGGATGTGACCTTAAAATGGAGCCGTTCGCAATGGGTTTCACCCTAGTGGTATTTGGTCCAGAAACCACACCCGCCAGCCCAGGAGTAATCAAATCAGAAGATTGTTGGGGGTAGTCCGTGGACGATCAGAGTCGTGCCGTCTGACATCAGATGCTCTCCACACGGAGGTTGCACCGGATGCCGGGGGAGGATATAGACCATTTATCGCTATCCGGAGTGCACCACGAGGAGGCGATCTACACTAAACTCCAATATATAGACAAACATCGAAGACAAGCTAAAACACGTCTGTGAAAGGAGGTTTCACAATCCCGAGTCCGCGCTCGACAAGTTTTTAAAAGAAGGGTAGATTTTCAAGTCAATAAGATTTTATTCGTAAAACTATATATTACATAAAAATTAAATAAGGTTTTAAACCGTTTTTGCCACGACTTTAAAAATTCTTGTTTGTTTCTCCATATACAAACGCGAACTGACTGTACTCTTCCAAGTCTCTAAACGCGTGAGCTATTTTTTTTTTAAAACGGTATTTAACAGTTATTCCAAGGCTATCAAATATAAATGCGTATAATAGAATATATAGACAAAAGGGGGGAAAAAACTATATACATATGTAATGAGAAACATATCAAAAATTCTATGATAATCAAAACACCCAGTAGGAAAAAATAGAAATCAAATAATTTAAAATACTCCGTTCGGCGGTAACATTCTCCCCCTCGTAAGCGAGTCCAAATGCGCTTACTCCAGTTGATTACCGACGTCTAGGACAGCTATCTTGATTGCAGGGCGCTCTAGCAAGCCATGTTGCGTCTTCACTGTAGCTCGTCGTACCTGGCCATCCTTTGCGATGACAACTTCCTGAACTATACCTTTTGGCCCTTTGTTTCTCGGTTGGTTGTCGTCCACGATGACCACGACGTCGCCGACCTTTAGAGGTGGTTGCTTCGTATACCATTTCGACCGCCGAGTTAGTTCAGGCGTATACTCCTTTAGCCACCTTTGCCAAAATCGGTCGGCGTATATCCGGGTTTGATGATAACGATGTCGTAGATCGCCACCGTGTCCAATCGGCTTATAACCGTTGGTTGAGCCTAGCAATAAATGGTTAGGAGTGATAGCTTCATCATCACACGACTCCAGTGAAACGAAAGTCAACGGTCTTGAATTTATTATATATTCGACCTCGAACAGTGCACTTCGGAGCGTCTCGTCGTTGAAGTTGGGCTCAGGATACATTGCTGCTAGAACGTTTTTTATCGATCTGATTAGCCGCTCCCAAGCGCCACCCATGTGGGGGGCGGCAGGTGGGTTGAACTTCCATTGGATGTCATCGAACTTGGCTTCGATTTCCGCATAATCAACGTGCCCGGCCTCTTCTTGCAGAATCTTCGCAGATGCTTTGAAATTTGTACCATTATCCGTATAAATTTCTTTTGGTACACCTCGACGCGCTACGAAATTACGAATACACAGTATGCAGGAGCTAGTGTCCAAGGTGTGGGCTACCTCAATATGCACCGCTCGAACCGTGAGGCAGGTAAATATAACGCCCCATCGTTTTTCACGCCTTCTTCCAACCGTAGCAAACATTGGGCCGAAGTAATAAATCCCGACGTAAGTGAATGAGCGCTCGAAACTCGCAAGTCTGGCAGCTGGCCATGCGGCCATTTGAGGTGTCATCGTCATCGCATTTTTATTTTTGCAGTGTTGGCAGCTGCTTCGAACAGAACGATACAGCACGCGCAGCCGTGGTATGAAATATTGACCCTTAATATCATTAATAATGGTCTCATGGGCAAGGTGATGATATTTCCCATGCATCTCCTTGACGATCAGATAGGAGATGTTACTGTTGCTGGGCAGCACGATCACGTCGTGCGGATTTAGAAATTCTGTGCGCCCTTTAACACGAATGACATCATGATCGTCTAGAAAGATATTAAAGGAAATTAATTTGCTGTTCTTCTCAATACTCTTACCACTTTTCAAGACAATTATTTCTTGGGAATATTCGCTGAGTTGCGCTTGCTTGATGAGGATCGTCTTCGCTGCTTGAATCATTTCGAACGTGGGCTTTTCGGGGAGAGCACTCACTGATCTGATTCTTGCTCTCAGCTTCTTCACGTAAAGAATGAACATCCCTAATGCGCGATACAAGCGGCGCCAGGATGAAAAATATTCAACGTTGATGGGCAGCTTATGTTTATCCATCTTTTGAATGTGAAGCAGGTGATGTCTAATTTCGGCAGTGTTCGTGGGTCCGAAGTCGTCGCGATATGGCCACTCGTTTTCAGCATTCATTAAAAAAGCAGGTCCATTGTACCACAAATGATCTGACGTTTTGGGTTCGGATTTTGTTGCAAGATCTGCCGGGTTAGATGTTGATGGGACCCACTTCCACTGGTCTGGGTTGGTGTGCTCGAGAATTTCAGCGACTCTATACTTGACGAATTGCTGGAACTGCCTGGGATCCATGCGGAGCCATTTTAAAACCGTAGCTGAGTCAGTCCAAAACACTTTTCTGCAAATACGTAATCGAGGAACGCTTTGTATTTGGTTTGCCAGGCGCACACCTGTGATTGCTGCCTGTAGCTCGAGCCGTGGAATTGATACAGGCTTAAGTGGTGTTACCTTGGACTTTGCTGCCACCAATGAAATATTCATGCTGCTGCCACATCGAACTCGCAGGTAGCATACCGCTGCATAGCCATACTCCCCTGCATCCACAAAGGTATGCAGTTCGACGTCATCAGCTTCATTTAAAGAATGTGAGAAGCATCGTGGAATTTCAACCGCTGCTATTTGCTTTAGCATCGTCTTCCACTGGCATCACTTCCGAGCCAGTTCGTCAGGAAGAGTTTCATCCCAATCGATGCTCGATCGCCAGACTTCCTGAAGAAGAATCTTTAGTGAAATAGTATATTGTGCTATGAATCCTAACGGATCAAATATAGACATCAAAACTTGAAGGAGCTCACGCTTCGTGGGTATCGCGTTGTCTGACAAAACGTTCCTTTTCAGCCTGGCAAACCTCAGCGCGTACTTGAACACGTCCTTTTTTGGGTCCCAAAATACTCCAAGTATCTTCTCGTTTGTGCCCAGCTCGACCGGTTCCTGGCTTACCTAGTGGTCGGTGCTTAAATGCGTTAGCACGAATGTGGAGTTTGAAGACCAGTTGCGTATATGAAAACCTGCTGCTACGTGTATTTTTCTTACCGTTTCTGCCAATTGCAACGCTGCCTGCTCACTGTACTCGCTATCAATAACGTCGTTTACATAGTTATGCTTCTTAATCGCGTCTACGGCACGGGGAAACTGCTGCGCAAACTCATCGGCATTTTTATTGCGCACGTAATGAGCAATGCATGGGGCGCAGCTTATACCAAACGTCAGCGCGCGCATGACGTACACTCCAGGGCTGTCGATCGTATCCTCTTTTTCACACCATAAAAATCTTTGAGCATGCATGTCACTGCTACGCACGCTTATCTGGTGGAACATTTCGGCGATATCTCCACAAATCGCCACTCGCCCAAGTCGAAAGCCAAGAAGAACTTCCACCAGTGGAGTCAGCAAATCAGGCCCGCTGAGGAGCATGTCGTTCAATGATACGCCTTTTGTTTTCGTGGCTGCGTCGCATACTAGTCGCACTCTGTCGGGCTTATTCGGATTCCTAGTGGTGAAAATTGGCAGATACCAGACGCGATCTGTGCTTGCATGCAACTCCTCGGCACTTAGTCGTCTTGCGTAGCCTTTATTCTGCAAGTTGTCGATTTGTTTTTGCATTGCTGCCTTCAGCGATGGGTCCTTACGAAATTGTCTATCCAAGCAAATCATACGTTTCAATGCAGTATCGTGGCTTTCCGGCATATCGATGTGCTCGTAGCGCCAGAGTAGCCCAGTTTCGAATCGGCTGCCCACCCTCTTACAAGTTGTATCGAGGATCTCCATAGCTCGCTTATCTTGGTGCGACAACAGCTGTGTGGGTGATGGTGCATCTAGCTTATAGTGCTCCTTGACAAGATCGTGGAGTTGCTCGTACTTCTCGCTGCAGCCACACGTGTGTATGTTTAAGTACGAATTTGCTGACTGACTTGAGCAACGACCTTGTAGCGCCCAACCTAGCCTCGTTTTGGTGGCTATGGGCTGGTTTCAAGCACCTTCACGCATCTTGAGCGGCACAGCTAGATGCCAGTTGTTGGACCCGATGAGAATTGTTGGCTTTGCATCTACGTAGGACTTCATTGGCAACCCCGCCAAGTAGGGAAATTGCGTGATGATTTTCTCCATGTGGACAGTTTGCATTGGAAGGCCCAAGTTCTTGACTGTGTGAACCCCTTGCATCGTGAAGCGATCATCGTTTTGGGGGTTGGCCACCTTCAATGTGGTTCGCATGGAAAATTCTTCAGAACGAGTTTTATCCCCGGTCCAGCGCAAACACAAGGGATCCAGCACGCCTTTCAAGTTGAGATACTTGAAAACCTCTTCGTCAATCAACATGACTGATGACCCTTCATCTAGAAATGCAAAGGTATCAAAAAATTTGTTCGCAGCATGGATACGAACCGGTAGTATGCGGAAAAATGAGCTATCCTCTTCGCGAGCCTTGTGGTGCGAATTCAGGGTCGCGATGGACGCAGCGCCTTCGCTCGTTGTGGTCGGTTGACTGGTGACTTTGCTTCTATGCAGGAGTTGATGGTGTTTCGCATTGCAGCCTTCGATTCCGCAGACCCGATTGACTAGGCAGCGCCTACGATGTGTGTTGAGGCACTGACGGCATAGTTTCAGTGATCGTATCACGTCCCACTTGCGATCAATATTCAGCTTCTTGAATTCCTCACATTGAGCAATTTTATGCCCGTTGCAGTTCCCGCAGTCATATTTCTGCTGAACATTGAGTGCTTGCATGTGCGTGTTGACATGGCCGTTGCGTTTTGTTGTTTTAGGCGAAACCACTTGACTGGCAGCTTCCGCGAGCGCATAAAGCCAATCACTAAACACCTTCACCAATGGCACTTCCTTTTGTTTAGGATGCATAGCCCAAGACATTTTGTACTGGTTCGAAAGCTTCTCTACTAGGTCTCTTACCAGCATAGGGTTGTTCATGTAGGCGTCCATGCAGCAAGCCTCCATCGTAAACGTTGCGCACAGAAAGAGCGAAATCAATAAGTGTATCTAATCTGTCCTTTAATGGTGGCACTTTTCTTACCTTGTCGATGAGATTTTCAATTATATACTCTGGCCTACCAAAGCACATCCTTAGAGTGTGAATTATCTCTGGAACCATTGCCGGTAGTAGCAATTTGCTCCTCACCATTTCCCGTGCTTTTCCTTTAAGACAGGCCTGTAATCGCATTAAATTTTCGACATTCGTGTACCCGGCGACCTCTGTTCTGGTATCGAAGCTGCTTATGAACAGAGGCCACTCCTCAGGATCACCATGAAAATGCGGCAGCTCTCTTGGAATGGCTTGCCTAGCTGCCAGCTGCATTTTGGTAGGCATCGACTGGGGACAACTATCGCTTTTAATCAAGGAAATCCCTTGAGCTTGTGACAATATTTTATATTTTTCTTCTAAGTAACTTTTTTGAAGTTTTGTCTCTTCTTCCAGCATAGCTAAACGCAATTCACATGCTTTTGCACTTTCTTCTTTTTGAGAAGCTGGAAGCGAATTTGATAGAAAATGTGGCTGGCTGTCAAACGTAAACAACGAATGTTGCTGAGTATTCTTAGCAAACTCTGCGTGTTTCTCAACATTATATATGTTTGTCGCAGCATTACATCCGCTTGGCGCAACATTATATTCTCTTGGCGCAACATTATAAAAGTTCGGCTCATTTGTAAACATTGGCTGCGTTCGAGTTGCAGAGCGAAAACTAACCATTGGCGCCGACTGCGGCTGCTGTGCGTTTTTCTCCATTACTTCTTGTTGTGCTTCTGCTTCAACTTGGACGGAAACTTTTCCAATGTTTCCAACTGTTTGTTCGGCAACTTGTCCATTGTTCCATACGATCGTTTTAATTACTACGGATGGATCCGATGTATTTTTTGTTTGATGTAATTGGCTGCACACGGTTTGGGGGGGAGGACGTCGCCTGTGGCTGAATTTGTTGGACTTTTGGTGGAACATTATTATGCGCATTTGTCGGAGGAGCATTCGAACTCGATGTGACTGCTACTGACAAGGGATTACCGCATCCGCAGCTCTAACTTATATCAGCTAAGTCATGATTTACTCCGACGCAATCATAGTGGTACCACATGTCGCACTTATGACACTGCACCATACGGGAATCATCCGCTTGGTCCCACTTTTTGCACTGGTGTACGCTGTCCGACTGGTTTAGGCCATCCGTGGCGAACATATTTGCGTTTTCGAACGGAGCAGTTTATAACACTTCTTTAGTTTTTTGTTTTATTTTTCGCGAAACGCGTAAACTTCACTTTAATTATCACGAACCGTGTTTTTACAATTTAAAAGAATTTTTAAAGATTTGTGAAAGGAGGTTTCACAATCCCGAGTCCGCGCTCGACAAGTTTTTAAAAGAAGGGTCGATTTTCAAGTCAATAAGATTTTATTCGTAAAACTATATATTACATAAAAATTAAATAAGGTTTTAAACCGTTTTTGCCACGACTTTAAAAATTCTTGTTTATTTCTCCATATACAAACGCGAACTGACTGTACTCTTCCAAGTCTCTAAACGCGTGAGCTATTTTTTTTTTAAAACGGTATTTAACAGTTATTCCAAGGCTATCAAATATAAATGCGTATAATAGAATATATAGACAAAAGGGGGGAAAAAACTATATACATATGTAATGAGAAGCATATCAAAAATTCTATGATAATCAAAACACCCAGTAGGAAAAAATAGAAATCAAATAATTTAAAATACTCCGTTCGGCGGTAACAACGTCCATGCACAATAGCTGTCAAAAACTGACTGAATATTCAAAATGGCCGAGATTGTCAACATAAGTGAGGGTCATGAGTACCAACATAACGCCACAAAAAGATCGAAAAAAGAACATCCGTAGCCCGCGAAAATTCAAAATTCGCTATACATTTTGAACAGACTTTGTATATGTTACATATACATGTTTGTTTATGTATATGCATATGAATATATGTACGAGAATGTATATATATATATATAAATATATATATATGTATATATATATATATATATGTGTGTGTGTGTGTGTGTGTATGCATATTTATATATGTACTCGTATAAATGCTTAGGTGGCATTCGTCACCAAGGTGGCTGTTGTTGCTGCGGAGTATCCGAGTACCATCCTGACTAGCAAGGAGCTGACAGGTGTTGAGCAGATGTTGCTTGAGAGGCTGGTTGGAGAGTGGACCAACGAATTCTCCTTCGATGGTATCCATGGTATCGAGTGGGAGACAACATCCCACGATCACACACAGGCTTCCTCTTCCTCCCTCGTAGTAGTGAACAAGAGGTAGCTGTGTCACTTAAGTTTCTCTCCAGCCAAAATATTGGGCTAAACACCAATTTCTGGAGAATATGGAGTTACAAGGACGAGGGCAACGGACAGTTGTTGTCCGTGGAAATAGATGATGGGTCCATGCAACTAATATAGAGCTCGGCATATGCGTTGAACTACCGATTTAGCAAGATTAAAGTCGGTTGTTCCAAACGTACTCAAGAAAAGCCCAAGGCAAAGGTAATTACGAGTAGTAGCATTCTCCCAGGTGAGGCTGAACCAAAGACTGTGGGCACAGACATCACTTCCAGGGCCCCCAGTGTTGAGATAGGTGCTGAGGCTGCAAACTGCCCTTCACTGGTACACAGTCTGGGGGATGTGTCTATGGACGAGGAGCATGAAGATGGGAATAGCACAACCCCGTCACAACTTGTTCCATAAGATGACTAGATTAAAGGGGATCAAGCAAACATCCATACTGCCAGAGCAGCCTCGGCAGTCATTGGGAGGGTATTTGCCAACAACAACATGGGGCTGGCCCTCATTCAAAAGCCATGGTGTCACAAAGGTCAAAGTAGGGGCCTCTCTAGTAAGTTTACAAAGGTAATATGGGATGCCAATGCTGACATTCCCCGCACGTGTATCCTGATTAGAAATGATATTAATTACTTTTGTCTTTCAGAATTCATGTCCCGAGATCTCACACCCATCATGGTAAAATACGATGATGATGGAGTTTCTCGCGCTATAGTAGTTGCATCGGCCTACGTTCCGGGAGAATGACATCCCGGAAAAAGTCTATAAGCTGGCGAGGTATTGTCTATCCAAAAGGATTCCACTATTGGTAGGCTGTGACTCAAACGCACACAATACCATCTGGGGTAGCAGAGACACAAATAAACGGGGTGAGTCAGTTCTAGAATTTTTATTATCACTTAATTTATAGATATGAAACTTAGTTATGTATTTAGGAAGGAAGTTCTTGATCTGACTTTCTGTTGTCCAGAGATAACTGATATTGTTAACAATTGGAAAGCCTCGGACGATCCCTCTCTGTCGGACCACAGTATAATTAAGTTCCATATAGGAGCTATCGTCACAAAAACGGTAGTTTTTCGAAATCCTAGGTATACTAACTGGGAATTCTTCGATAGTTCAGTGCATTCACTACTCTCATCCTCCAACATACAGGGAATATATAAAAATCCGGTGGAGATATTGGAGGGTGTCAATGAGCTGAATGAAATTATTTTCGAATATGTTATCTTGTCATCTAACAAAAAAGAAACACAGTAGGAAAGTTCCGTGGTGGAACTCTAGTCTGTCTACTAGACATACTAAGGCACGTAAGCTACTCCATCTAGCTAAGACTGGGAAGAATATCACAAAGAGTTCACGATCTATAAAAAGAGATCAGGCAAGCCAAAAGGACTAGCTTTATATCCTTTTGTGAAAGTATAGAATCGACTCCTGAAGTAGCACGACTCCATAGATCTCTTGCGAAAAACAAAGCTTGCACTGAGATCTCACGATAGGACGTTCACGGCGAATGAAGAGGATCGCACTCTCCTTTTGCTGCGTGTGCACTTTCCTGGGAGCTCGATCCAGTTACCGACATCTTTGCAGATGGAAGAACAAGCAAAATTGGCTGGAAGTTGGCCAAAGAAATCATAGCTACTGAGAAGTTGAGATGGGCCATCAGCTCTTTTCAGCTATATAAATCACCGAGTGCGGATGGTATTTTCAGAATCTTTCTCCAAAGGAGTGGTGAGGTACTGATTCCGCGCCTGGTAAATATCACTAGGGCAAGTCTTGCTTTTGGGTACATACCGGAAGCATGGCGCACAGCTAAAGTGGTATTTATCCCCAAGGTAGGCAAGAAGGATATGGCCCATCCCAAATCCTTTAGGCCTATCAATTTGACATCCTTTTGTACTAAAAGCAATGGAGAAAATAGTTAATATACATCTCCTTGAGACCGTATTGAAAAGGGAGCCTTTACATCCTTGTGAGTTTGCATATATTACGGGAAAATCGACTGAAACCGCACTATACCATCTGACTGATTTTATTCAGGCAGCACTGGATAAAAAAGAAATAGCTCTTTTTGTCTTTCTCGATATTGAGGGGGCTTTTGACAACACTTCTCACGAATATGTGATTATGGGTCTTAACAATAGAGGTATAGATAATACCACTTCCAATTGGATACGAGCTTTACTCAACAGTAGCCTGACTGAAGCTGAAACAGGTGACAAAACTGTTAAAGTCAAAGTCAATAAAGGATGTCCGCAGGGTGGGGTTTTATCACCCATTTTGTGGAACATAGTAGTTGATGATCTTCTGGTAAAACTCACAAATCTAGGCATATCATGTCAAGGATATGCGGACGATATTGTGATAATAGCTAGAGGAAAATCTGAATCAACTCTTTATGATATTGTCCAGAGGGGCTAATTAGCAGCTAGTGAATGGTGCAGGGGAATAGGATTGGAAATCAATGCCTCAAAGATCACCATTGTGCCGTTCACTAGGAAAAGATCTCTACCATATATGAAACCTATTCTTCTAAATGGTACACAGGTCGATATTAGCTCTGAGACCAAATGGCTCGGAGTCATTTTCGACAAAAGTTATTGGGGAAGGCTTACTTGACAGCAACCACCAAGAGGGCTACAGCTTCCTTAATGATATGTAGACGGCTTGCTGGTAAATCTTGGGGATGTAACCCAAAAATCGTTCGCTGGATGTATACCATGGTGGTGAGACCAATCATCACCTATGGTTCTGTAGCCTGGTCAAATAGTGTTAGACTAGTAAAGTACAACGCCTTGCGTGCCTTGTTATCACTAGAGCTATGAGCACTTGTCCAACAGCTGCAATGGAAGTTATACTAGGTGAAACACTCTTAAATCTAGTAATTCAAGACTCTGTTAGGAAGTCTCTTACCAGAATACAAGAAATTATTTCGAGAGAATCCAATTACAGCCAAAATATATGGGGCAAAAATTCAATTCAAGAATATGGTATACTACAATCTCACAAGGAGTTTATGCCAAGAAAATTAAATTTTGTAAACAAATACAGTACAATATTGAGTTGCAAAAAAGAATCGAAAGGTCTAACTGATACTTATACAATTAGAGAAAATTCCCTCTTATGGTATTTTGACAGTTCTAATTCAAGCAGCACTCAAGAGTATGAGCTCACCCTTAGTGAGGTCTAAATTTGTGTGGGACTGTATTGGGAAGCTAAACTCCCTAGGAAGTATGAACCAGTTATCTCTAATGTGGAGGAGTAGAGGGAAATGAGAAGGCTGATAGCTTAGCTAGGAAGGCAGCGGCCTCTCACTTCAACGGCCCTGAACCCGTCTGTGGACTATCATCCAATACCATTGGAGGTCTGCTGAAGAAGTGTGCAGATAGAAAAAGAAGTCAAACCTGGAAAACTCTTCCGGGATTAAGACAGTCTGGGAGATTTTAATCCTAAAAGAGCTAAGGAGTCAATATATATGCCTCGGAGTAAATTAAGAATCATCACAGGCATTTTAAGCGGACATTGTAGACTCAACTACCATTTGAACAAGTTGGGTATATCCTCAGATGCCATCTGTCGATTCTGTGGAGAAAGTGACGAAACCTCACAGCGACTGATCACAGACTGCGGACCATTGGCACAAAATAGACTCAGGTGTTTTGGAGATTATATCTTAGATATGAGCAAGATCCCTCATCTTGATTCCTCCAAAATATATGAATTCCTGTCGAAAACTAACCAGACGTAAAATATATAGATGAGACTATCCTCATCTTTCAAATAAATAGGGGCATCACAATAGATCTTTCAGGTCGCAGTGTATAACACCCTTAAATATATCTATCTATCTATCTCTCCATATACATATACATATACATATGCATATGCATATATATATATATATATATATATATATATATATATATATATATATATATATATATATATATATATATATATATATATATATATATATATATATATATATATTTATGTGTGTGTTTTTTTAAATTTTTTTTTTTATTGGTTCGGAGGTGGAAATCTGCAAACAGACACTGGGCGCTCTCGCACCAGTAGTGTGGGGCTCTTACCCACTAAAACCACCTCCTCAGACGCCTCCCAGACGGTACATAGCCATTAAGCAATACTTCGTCTGGGAGTGGGTTGGTCAACGGACCCCTCTTATTGATTCCCTGAACGTCGCCGCCACTCCAAGTGGCGGAGGTCTCGCATAATTGCGGCCGAGGTGTCACACACCACGTCCCATTTCTCCGGGCACTGGAGCATATAGTGCACGAGGTTTTCCGGTGTCAAAGGATCTCCGCAGACTCTTTGCAGCACCGCGCTGGCACCGCTGTATCGTGGACATGAAAAAAGGACATGTTCCACGTCCTCGGGCTCCGTGCCTCCACAATTATCGCAGCAGGGGGATTCCTCCAGCCGGAATCTGTGTAGATACGCCCGGAAACCTCCGTGCCGGTCAGCAGCTGTGTGACGTGATAGTTCACCTCGCCATGCGACCTATCCATCCAGCGTTGGAGATCAGGAATCAACCTCCTCGTCCAACGGCTCTTTTTTTCCCATCGGGCTCGCCACTCCTGTATGGTTCTTTGCCTAATGCCTGCTACGCGATCTTCCGCACTCAGCTCGTGCGTACTTTCGCCGTAGTATAGGCTCCACGCCTCCTTGGCTAGCAGGTCCAGCGGGATCATACCGGCTATCACCAGCGCGGCGTCTGCAGACACAGTACAGTGTGCTGAGATCGTGCGGAGCGCACATCTCCTATACGCCGCCTCTATGGTGCGAATGTACGCCTTTACGCTCGACTTCTCAGCCCATATGGGCGCTCCATACAGGATTATGGATTTGACGACCCCTGAGATGAGGCGTCTTTTCCAGTGCCGTGGCCCTCCGAGGTTTGGCAGTATCCGGCAGAGCTGGGAACAGGTCCGCGCTGCCTTCTCACCTAATCGCCGAAAGTGCTCCTTGAACGTCAGTCTTGCGTCAATCCAGACGCCTAGGTATTTGAAATGTGGGGTCGTGGTAATGGTGCAGTCACCAACCCTTATCTCCACCACCTCTCGTACCTTTCGACCTGACACAAGCATAGCCTCCGTTTTGTGCTCTGCCAGCTTCAGACCAACATCCGCCAGCCATCTTCCAACAGTGGCCACTGTGTGATTGGCCTCTGCTATTACATCCTCCAGGTGTTTCGCCGTGATCACTAGCGCTATGTCGTCCGCATATCCGATTATTTTAACGTAATCGGGCACCCGTATGCGGAGAATGCCATCGTAGATAACGTTCCAGAGAAGTGGCCCCAGTACAGACCCCTGGGGAACTCCTCCGGTGATCTTGTACGTTTCTACACCTCTGTCGGACTCGTATAATAGCATCCTGTCGCTAAAATAACTAGTGATGATTCGCCTTAGATAGATGGGAACTTTGAACTCTGCCAGCGCTTCTGCTATGCGCGCCCAGCTGGCCGAGTTAAAAGCGTTCTTGACGTCGAGGGTGACCACGAGGCAATACCTCTTGGCACCCCCCTTCCATCTCTGGCCCTGAATCGCCTCCTTCGCCGTTTGGACGAGTTCGTCAATGGCGTCCAAGGTGGATCTGGCCTTTCGGAAGCCATATTGGCGCCTCGCCAGTCCTCCAGCATCCACTATCGCCTCGTCGATCCGGTCGCATACAATCCGCTCCAGGACCTCCCCTGCTGTGTCCAACATGCACAGGGGACGGTAGGCCGATGGGTCCTCTGCTGGCTTATCAGCTTTAGGTATCAATACTAACCGCTGCCTTTTCCACCGTTTCGGGAAGACTCCTTCCCTAAGACAGGCGTCGTAAAGTGACCTCAGTGTTTCTGGGTGTAGTGCAGCTGCGGTTTTCAGCACTCGGTTGGGAATTCCATCTGGGCCAGGTGCCTTCTGGTCCCCAAACTTTCCAACCGCCCGCAACACCTCTTCTGTCATTACACTGGGTACTTCTTCGCCCAGCTCGGGAGAGAACTGATCAGGCACATAATTTTGCACTGGGAAGAGCTCTCCCACAATGCGTTTGAGCAAGTTTGGGCAGCTTGGGGCTGGCTGCCTGTAGCAGGGGAGCTTTTTCATCGCGAGCCTATATGCCGTGCCCCACGGGTTGTCTTCAACCTGTGCACATAGCTCGGTGAAACTCCTACGCTTGCTCGCCTTTATGGCCGTCTTCAGCCTTCTTTTAGCCTCTTTGTACAACTGGCGCAGTTGCAGGCAGTCTGGGTTGCCTATTGCACGCTGGTGCCTTCGCCTTGCTGCGTGGCATTCCTTGCGTAGGCCGGCGATCTCGTCCGTCCACCAATAAACGGATTTATAGTTTCCACCATAGGCCTGCCTGGGCATCGCCGCATCGCAGGCGCTCTCTAGCTGGCTCGCTAGCTGGTTCGCCATTTCCGCCGCACTGCCTTGCAGCTCAAAGTCCTCCTTGAGGGGGTCATCGCTATCTCTGGGTGCGTTGCTCACTTCAGCTGGCCATCAGCGGGTGCTGGTGTGCCATTGCCCGGGGCCCCCACGTGGAGGCAGTGAGTCTTCTTGAGGGTGTCCCACACCAGGATCGCCCTCGCCCCTCCCAGTGAGGGGCAATTAGATGCTTTGCCTGGCTGGTTCCCCCCTGACCCCTGTGTGTCTATATATATATATTTATAGATATGTATGTCTGTATGTGCTAATAGTGTATTGTATTGTGCGTCCAAGTATATTTTGTACACATGCATCACATAATTCCCAGTAATCTGTTGAGCTCAATTAAGAAAAACAATAATTTTCATAAGCCTTTTCCACTTAAACAGATTGGGTTTTATTTCCATTGAATTGCTGTAAGTATTGTGATAGTTTCATTGTCGATTCGAAACACTTACATTAATCTAAATATATATGCTACACCGAAATTAAATGTTCGTAATAATGTTCGCATTAGTACATATTATCCAGTTTTTGGAAAAGATAATTCACCGAATAGGAATTCTGAAATTTTCAACATCAACATATATATATATATATATATATATATATATATATATATATATATATATATATATATATATATATATATATATATATATATATATATATATATATATATATACTGTAGGATTATCAGGGTAGGTAGATTTAGCGGTCGCCAAAATGGCACACATAAGCCATGATGATAATGATACCGCGTGAGGCAAAGTCTAAATCACATTTAGAAGTCCAGCCGTTTGGAGGTTTTAGCAGATGATGGAGATAGAAGTTACTTGATGGGACCAGAAATAAGTTACCTAGGAAATAACGCCTCATTTTGGACAGCGCTGCACACATACCTAACAGGTATTCAATGGACTCTTGCCCCTCCTCATCCATGCAACTACTGCAGAAGTCATTTGAGACAATCCAGAGTATCCAGGGTCCAGTGTCCCATTATTTTGCTTACTACGGAACTTATACTATGTATATTTAGAAATAATAAATCTTTTGGGCGCTAAGACGAGTCTACTTAGTTATCTTGTCTAATGGTTTGCAGTAGATCTTGACTGCTTTTTATATAATAACAATCAAATCCAGAATGAGCAAAGCCAATTGGCAGTCAGATAGAATGCAAATATCTTATCCAGAAACCTTCCTTTTCTGAAGTCAAAATAGTGCTGCCTCTATATCCGGGAGTTCATCCTGAAGAACAGTACAATTGTCGAGAAGCCTAAAGGAAACGTTAATGAGCCGCTCATCTGAGAATGCACCACCTCTCACCCTTTCCTCTGACTTGTATCCATCTGTGTAGATGTGCATCCCTCTTGCATGTGGGGTTGCCGTCCTTTCATTCGTCCCAAGAGAAAATGGATATCCTACACTCACAATTGAAGATATAACATGGTATGCTATGACCAAAAGGATCAGGAATGGCACCAAAACATCATCAGATAGACGCATAGCCCGCGTAGCCGGCATTCCATTGGTGCGTAGCTTATAGCCTAACAGCTGAATCACTTCTAAAGCTGCCATTGAAGTCGGTCTAATGGCTCCACTTATGTATACCTCCGCCGTTATTTATACCTTCGTTACAAACCTGTTGTATGTGGAATTACTTAGTGCCGTCTACCAAAGAAGCACGCCATAAAAATGTGTTGGGGTGGTGTCCTTGTTGTCCTCGGGACGTCCTTCTGTTGTGCGCGTGGGGCTGAAAACCCTAAATCACTCTTTGAAAAAATTACTACATTACACTTTTTGTTTTTAAATCACAAGCCTTTATTTCTTACAAATACTAATTCTTATATACTATTTACAATTCACAATTACAATACAAAAACTGACCTTTCTGGTGTTCCAGTTTCGCACCTGTTAATTGGTGTCAGTTGGTCAAGCCAGCTGACCTACGCCATTCTGAAATGTTGATGGTGCATTCTAACTTTCAATGCCCTTTAGTGGCTCGACTGCAAAACTGTAGCACCCTAAAAGTTTCAAAATAAATATTACATAGGTGATATTAATTCTAAATACTCGCACCCTAAAAATATGTGCTTTCGTAAGTAACTTTAACACATGCTAATCACACAGAATGTGTGGCATCTGTTAGGAGTCAATGATGTGAGACACTACTCGCAGGCAGCTTGATTCTAACTCACAACAAATGGACTGGTCGCACCGTAGCTGTATATATCCAGTAGGCTACCTTAGGCTGTATCCCATATTTTTTCCGACGACTCCTTTGCAACAATACAAAGCTAGTATAGCTTTCTAATGCGCTCACTTATATCAATCTACCAATTCAGCTTTCTATCCAGGATGAAACCCAGATAATTAGCTTCCACAAAGTGATAAATATCTACATCCTTATTTTCGGAGAGAAAAATTGAGGAGTTTTATACTTCCTATTGAAGAGCACCAGCTAGTCTTGGACGGATTAACTTCCAACCTGCAGTCTGAAAAGAATATTGAGCATACGTCGTATCAAGTCTCTCATTGTAGATATGTACTTGCTCAATATGCTAATATCAACATCGGTTGCATAATGTACGACCTGGTACCCCTCACTCTCCAGTTGCACAAGCAGCTCATTTGCCGTGAGACTCCAGCGAAGTGGTGAAAGAACTCCACCTTGAGGTGTGCCTCTGCACACGAACATTTTTGCCGACACCACCGCCAGGAATGTGATGCGGTCCTACCGATTTACCCTTGAAGTAGGCATGCTGCGACACTGGCTTTTTCTGTCTGACTATAGTGAGCCTTAATGTGAATATATCCAAAAGTTTCAAACAGAAGGAGAACAGACTAATGGGTTTTTATTATCCTGGAGTTGTGTGGGACCTTTTACCGGTGTTGGGTTGTAACGACTCTTCTTTTTGCTGGGGTAAAACTCAGCGGAGTCTAGCAAAGGATCTGGGCGAGTCCTGGAACTCGCGTGACTTGCGATAATCTGGAACGCGTGACTAGCAAACAGTTGTCTGTTTATTTTGAAGAACGAATGAATGAATCCATGATTCCCCGCATTTTCCGACTTTATACATTTTTTCTCGCCTACTATTGTTTTATTAGTTTTCGTGTGAGTGAAATTTGTCAGCGAGCAAATTTCATTCTCACACTCCTCCCTTACTTCGCGGTGGGAAAGACGCGGTGTTATAGGATTTCAATTCGCTGATATGGGCTGTCTTCGTGTCCTTGCTTCCCTCCCTTTTCATCTGGACAATGACTGGGGAGGTAAAGGTGTCTACACGATACGGTCCATCGTAACGTGGGGCCAGCTTGTCGGAAGCGGAAGGCGGCGAAGTGGTCGGTGGCCTTGGACAAATAATGCTGTCTTGCTAACACCAATTGTCCGACTTCTGGTTTCCAGGGTCTTCGCCGTAGGTTATAATACCGTCGTTGATCCTGTGCTGCTCGCTCTAGATTTCTTCTTACTAGTCGGTATACTTCCTTGAGTCGTTCCGATCGTGTATTAGGTGTTTGCGGTAACGTACCGGTACCCAATGTTGTTTCATCATACAGGGCTGTTGGGAGTCGTGGTTCCCGTCCTTGCACTAGATATGCCGGTCTATATCCAGTAGTCTCCGAGACACTGGTGTTAATGGCTAGCGTCAGTTCTGGGAGCAGTTCATCCCATCGTCGCTGTTCCTTGTTGGCGAACTGGGCAATAATTGTCTTTAGAGTGCGATTGGTGCGTTCAACTGCGTTCTCTTGTGGCGTATACGGTGCGGCAAACTGGTGTCGCATTCCGTAGTCCTTGGTGAATCGTCGGAAGGCTCTGCTAGTAAACTGGGATCCATTATCGGAAACCAGAACTTTCGGTACACCAAATCCAGCAAGAATGCGCTCTCGGAAAGCCCGTTGTAGGGTATCGGTAGTGGCTTTCCGGAGTGGCGCCATTTCGGTCCATTTGGTGTACTTGTCGTGGAACACCGCTAGCAAAGTATTCCCATGCGTTGACCTCGGAAGAGGTCCTATGAAGTCGACACACAACACAGCCCACGGTTCCTCCGGAATCTGCGTGTGCATTTCCCCGGCAGGTTGCTGCTGACTGCATTTATACTGCTGGCAAAGCTTGCAGTTGCGTACGTATCGAGTGGTGTCTCTGAAAAGACACGGCCAGTAGTATCGGTTTGTGATCCGTGCTGTGGTCTTCCGAATGCCTAGATGCCCCGCTGTTGGTGCATCATGATTTTCCTTCAGGATACGTTCCCTGAGCGCCGTTGGTACACACAGTTTCCAGGGAGCACAATCCTCGTCACTAGACCGATTTGGAATGTGTCGGTAAAGCTGTCCGTTCTCGAAGGAGTAGTCTGCGAACTTGGCCGGCTCGGCGATCACCTCTGCCCTCCGCTTCTGCCACCAGTTGCAGTTCTCATCCGGTTTATCCTCCACTGTGATGGTGCACGCAGCTTCGACCGGCTGCCTTGATAACGTGTCGGCTACTATGTTCAGTTTTCCCCTCCGATACTGCACTTCGAAGGAGTATTGTTGGAGTTCCAGTGCCCACCGAGCTATACGTCCTGAAGGGCTTTCGATCGAGTTAAGCCACTTCAAGGATAAGTGATCCGTTATGACTGTAAAGTGGTAGCCTTCCAGGTATGGCCGCATCTTACGTATACCCCAGACGATGGCAAGGCATTCTTTCTCCGTAGGAGAGTAATTCCGCTCTGCTCCATTCAGATGTCTGCTGGCATAGGATATCACCCGTTCTGTCCCTTCTATATCCTGGGTGAGTACGGCTCCCAAACCGTACTCACTTGCATCTGTCTGAAGCGTAAACCTCTGCGGAAAGTCCGGGCACGCCAGGATTGGTGCCTCGGTTAGTTGCCGTTTCAACGTTTCGAAAGCCTGCTGTGTAGCGTCGTTCCACTTAAAATGCTTCGCCTTCTTCAGGAGTGCTGTCAATGGCTGTACAGTTTTCGCAAAATCGTTGACAAAACGCCGATACCACGAGGCTGTTCCCAAGTAGCGTCGTAGCTCTCTTACGTTCTGTGGTGGCTTTAGTTCCCGTATGGCCGCGATTTTGTCCGGATCCGTATGGATTCCCTTTTCACTCACCACATGGCCTAAGTATTTTAACTCCTTCCGGAAAAACGCACACTTCTCGCGATTGAGTTTAAGATTAGCTTTACGTAGCCGACGGAATACTTCCCCTAGATTTCGTTGGTGTTCCTGTAGGGTTCTTCCAGTGACGATGATGTCGTCCAGATAAGCGAACGCGTGTGGTTCCATGTCATGGCCTATTACTTGGTCTAGTGCTCGCTGGAACGTTGCGGGTGCGGAGTGTAAGCCAAATGGCATGTCTCTCCACTGAAAGAGTCCTCTGCCGGGTACAGTGAACGCCGTATACTCCTTACTCTTTTCTTCCATCGGGATCTGCCAATAACCGTTTTTCAGGTCTAAAGTGCTAATGTACTTGGCTTCCCGTAAGCGTTTCAGAATGTCTGGATACGGGGTAGCGGATACGCATCGGGGATAGATCTCGCATTCAGTTGGCGGTAGTCTATACAGAGTCGCCACCTTCCGTCTTTCTTCCGAACTAACACGATTGGGGCGCTATGGGGACTGTGGGAAGGTTCTATACAGCCCTTTGCCAATAGTCCGTCTATCTCCTTGCTGATGACCTCTTGTTGTGCCGGGTTTCTGGGGTAATATGGGGCTTTATTGGCCGATCGTCCTTCATCACGATTTTATGGCTAGTTAAGTTGGACACGCCTGGCGTCTCGTCAAACTTACTTAGCTCGGCAGCGAGGAATGCGTGGATCATAGCTTCCTCGGAGACAGTCTCTGCCTGAATAGTCCTACACGATGTGTTACTCTGTGGTTGTACGCCATTGGCTCGTAGACTCAAATTGACTACTTGATCTCCACACCTCATAATGGTCCCCTGTTTCGACAAAAAATCTAAGCCCAGAAGCAAGTCATCGGTGGAGTCAGGCATCATAAGTAGCTCCATTTCGCATACCCGTTCTCCAAGCTTTACATCGATCGCTAGCGCCTCCGTTATGTCGCGTGTTCGTCCGTCCGCCATACGTGCTTTGATGAGTGTAGGGACAACCCTACCGGTGGTAGCACGCAGTTGGCGAGCGAGGTGTTCGCTAACAAAACTTCGTGTAGCACCCGTGTCGATCGTTGCTGTTGTTTCGTGTGTTCCCAGGACGACCGTTGCACCTATACGTTACCCATCGCAACGCAGCGCGCTTACTGAGGATGAGGCGTATTGTCTTGGGACTGCGCAATGCCTCGTTTCTGGCGGCAGCCCTGCTCGTTTCCCCCTGCTGTTCTGCAGCATTCAACTGTTTTCACATTCCTCTTGCCGCACTCCCAGCAGAACAGCAGTTGGGCATTTCGGCAGTGTCGTGCGAAATGCCCCGTCTGTCCTCAGCGTCTGCAAGCTGTGCGTACATCTATGTACGCCTCAACTTCCGCATGAGTAACAGGTGCCACTTGTCGATGGCGTGTCTCACTTGGTGGTGTACGTTCGACTCGAGATTGCACAGGTACTTGACGTGTATCAGGATCATCACGAAGGCCTTCGAGATCTTCCGCCATCTCTACCAGCTCTTCTAGCGTTCCGAAATCCTTGCGGCGTACATACCACTGGTACTCTTCTAAACTATTCCGAAAAATTCGTTCAAGTTTCTGCGCCTCGGTGTACCCAGCATGCCGCATGAGATTTTGGATCTCCACAACGTAGCCTTTAAACGTCTCCCGTGATTTTTGCCGCCTTTGCCGTATCTCATCTTCTAATTTCTCCAGGTATCTGGCAGGCAAGAAGAATTTGAGAAAATCCTTTCTGAACAAGCTCCAATTTGTCCAGGAACGATTGTTGTTGCGGTACCACAGAAGCGTCCCGTTCTCCACCGAATTTAATTGACCACTTCCTCACATGGTCAATAACGACGGCGTACGGTGTAGCCCAGCTATGCGGTCGATCCACTCCTTCTGTCCGCAGAGCTTCACGTGACGTGTCTGCCTCTTCCTTAGGAATCTCAGATGGTTCCATGTTTTGTACTCTATATTCGTCGTGAATAGTGCGACGAGGGATTTTCCGTGTGACCTCTCGTTTTGTTTGTTTTTTTAGTCACTGCTCGGGCGCCACTGTAACGACTCTTCTTTTTGCCGGGGTAAAACTCAGCGGAGTCCAGGGGTCGTATACAGAATTATTTATTTGTATTTTACACAGTAGATTCCTACCGAGTCCTGGAACTCGCGTGACTTGAGATGATCCGGAACGCGTTACTAGTGAAGGACCTGGGTGAGTACCGGAACACGCGTGACTTGAGGTGATCCAGAACACGTTACTAGCGAAGGACCTGGGTGAGTACCGGAACACGCGTGACTTGAAATGATCCGGACGCGTTACTAGTGAAGGACCTGGGTGAGTACCGGAACACGCATGACTTGAGGTGATCCAGAACACGTTACTAGCGAAAGACCTGGGTGAGTACCGGAACACGCGTGACTAGCGATAATCTGGAACGCGAGTTATGAGTAATAACAAATAAAAAATAAATGTAACGTTGACACCTTTTTAAAAGTATGTACATATTCATATAAAAGTATCGCTAAACTGGCACAAAGCAGTCAGCTGTGCTCCTGCTGCCACCTATTATCCATCTTGATGTAACTATTTTAATAACTTGGCATCACCTTCAATACACCACTGTTGAAGCAACACATTCGACATTTGACAGATGACAACAACCAACTGGAGGACACAACCAACTTCACAAATTTCCTTCTTCATCTTTAATCTGCAAAACAAACACATGTATTTTCGGAATAAAAAAAAAAGAAAAATTAGCACATAAGATAACAATTGTATTTTATTTCTTTGGGAAATATATATAACTGGCGCAGTCGAAAAACAAAGTTGACGGTTTATCAACTTTGGCTCTCAAGTTAAACTATTAGAGTACATAATAGTAAAAACTCCGCGAACAATTAATTAATATAATTGTGACCGAATAAACAAACAGTTAGTGCAAATAATTGTTATGTGAATAAAATAGTGACTGATTAACTATCAGTAAACACACCATAAGGTTACTAGTTGAAACAAATGTTCAACAACGACCAATAAAATCATCAACAACACACATACATACACCAAAAATCCACAACAGCAACAACAGAAGAAAATAATTCATCAACCCACAACAGAAGAAAATAATTCATCAATTTATCAACAGCAACAACAGAAGAAACAACGGAAACATCAATCCCCACGAGCTATTTAGACATAGAACTATTGATAATAGTACTAGGGTAAATAAGTTATAAGTAGTAAATAAGTAAAGAAAAATATATAAATAAAGCTGGTCAATCCAAGCGCAAATTCCGAACAAGACCATACACTCGCTTTGTTAGACATTTAACACCCATTCCAGAAATGTCACTTACTAACGATAACCCCTCAGATCCCCAAAACCCAACCCCATTTTCACAACCAAGTCAAATATTTGACTCTCTAAGAATCCCTGATGCGGTAAAAGATCTCCCAAAGTTCGATGGGAATCCAAGATTGTTATACGAATTTTTGGCAAATGTGGAAGAAATTTTGGGATACTTGGTAAACGTAGACAGGACAAACTACGCAAAAATTATATTGAGAGCAATCAGAAACAAAATTGTTGGGCAAGCCAACGAAGTTCTCAACATATATGGAACCCCTCTAGTTTGGGAAAGTATAAAAGGTAACCTCATTTTGCATTATTCAGATAAGAGAAATGAGACTTCCTTAATAAAAGACCTTCATAATTTGAAACAAACTAATCAATCGGTTCAACACTTCTACAGCTCGATCATAGAAATACAATAATCAATAAATAACAATATTCTAATTCATGAAACCAATCCCAGCGTCATAGAAGCAAAACAGAAACTGTGCACCGAAATGTGTCTAAACACATTTTTATCAGGCCCTAAAGAACCTTTAGGTTCAAGCACTAGGTCAATGAGACCTAAAACAATGGCTGAGGCACTTTCTTTTTGCATACAAGAGCAAAATATATACTATACAAAAAACCCAACTACCAAGGTATACACTAGTTTCCAACAAAATTCTAAATTCCCTCCACCAAATTACCAAAATTATCCACCTATTCGGCCATATCGACCGATGATGGACAACCCATACGGACTTTCCCAACAATTCTCCAAACAGCCCTATCTAACTGCACCCTTGTACCAAAATATTACGATCAGATATCAAAAACCGGCTAATAACCCCCAAATTAATACACCTGTTAATAATTTTGGACAGAATAAATATTTGAATACCCTCCAGAACAATACACCAAATAACGCTTTAGACCAACACAAAACTTTTCTTAACAATAACAAATCTGTTAATCCTAATTTCGGACGACAACAGTATCATCCACAAAACTTGCCACCAATAGAGCCAATGGACGTAAGCTCAGGCTATACTCATTTGAGAAAACCACCGAGCATGCAAACGCAAAGAACTGCAAGTGGTTTTAAGCCCCATGAAATGCATAACATCGACACTGAAATAACTCCTTGCACAAACTTAGAAGAATATTACTATTACCACCAAAACGACTATCTTCAACAGGATGATCCATATGCTCAGAATGTTTACAACCAAAACCTTACCTTTGAACAACATGATCAGTATGACAACACCCATAAGAATGAAATTGACGACAATCAAAATTTTCAAATGAATGCCTCCCGGTACCAACCGGATACTTAGACATTAATAAACACGGACATACGTTACCATACATAAATATATCTTCCCCTTTCGGTAGACCATTAAAGTTTCTAATCGACACCGGAGCTTCCTCCTCGTTTATAAATCCGGAATTCGTTGATCAGGACGAATGTCAGAATTGTGAACCTATTACCATTACCACAATTTTAAATAAACACTCCTTGGAAAAAAAAATCTACTTGCCATATTTTGTAGAGTTCAGAGAGAAAGGCGAAATGCAACTATTTGTCTTTAGATTCTACAACTATTTTGATGGATTAATAGGCCTTGACGTTTTGAATTCATTAAAAGCTAAAGTAGATTTAGGCAGTAAAACTCTCACTACAGATAATTCTATTATACCACTACAATTCAAACCCAATCTGACTTCGGGAAAAATTCTAATCCCACCTTGTTCAAAATTTTTTATCAAAGTTCCAGTCGATACCCGAAATGGTGATTTTTTCATGCAGTGACTATTCTTAGAACCAGACTTACTTATTTCAGAAGGTGTTTATTCATCAAAAGAATGGTATAGTTTTGTCGAAATAGTGAACACTTCGAACCAGGAAAAAGTTGTTTGTATTGAGCAACCTATTAAAACCACTCCATATGAAAATCAGAATTTTGTTGAAGTGAATAACTTCACCATAGACACATGCACACCCCAACAGGAAGATAATGTAACTAAATTTTTGAGAACCGACCATCTAAATAGTGAAGAAAGAAAAGCCTTAATGAAAATTTGTAAAAAATTTGATGACATATTTTTTAAAGAAGGAAGTTCCCTTAGCTTTTCGAACCAAATTAAACATAGGATTAAAACCACCGACGATATCCCTATTTTCACGAAATCCTACAGATATCCATCCATTCATAAGGAAGAAGTAAGGAAACAAATAGACAAAATGCTAGAACAGGGCATTATAAAACCAAGCTTTTCATCCCGGAGTGCTCCTGTATGGATAGTGCCAAAGAAGAAGGATGCAGGCAATGTACAGAAATGGCGGTTAGTTATCGATTATCGAAAACTATATGAAAAGACCATTTGCGATAAATATCCTATTCCCAATATCTCAGACATATTGGACAAATTAAGAAGAAGCATGTACTTTACGACCTTAGACCTTGCTAGTGGCTTCCACCAAATAGAAATGCATCCGGAACACGTCGGAAAAACAGCATTTTCCGTAGATGGAGTTCATTTTGAATTTGTTAGAATGCCATTTGGTCTTAAAAATGCACCATCTACATTCCAACAAATAATGAATAATGTGTTGAAAGACCTTATAGGTACGGTTTGTCTTGTATATTTAGACGACATAATCATTTACTCTACCTCGTTGCAAGAACATATGCTAAATTTGAGAAAAGTTTTCGAAAGGCTACGAGAGCCAAATTTAAAAATCCAGTTGGATAAATCTGAATTTTTACACAAAGAGTATGCGTTTTTGGGACACACTGTTTCCACCGAGGGAATAAAACCAAATCCCGAAAAGATTAACGCAATACAAAAAATTCCTATACCTAAAACCCAAAAAGAGATCAAATCATTCTTAGGATTATTAGGATACTATCGAAAATTCATACAAGACTTTTCAAAATTAACAAAACCCCTGACTGAATGTTTAAAAAAAGGAAATAAAATTATTTTAAATGACAGATACCAGAAAACATTCGAAATATGCAAAAATCTTTTGATCAATGACCCTTTACTACAATACCCGGACTTTTCTCAACCGTTCATCTTAACTACCGATGCGAGCGACTTTGCTTTAGGAGCAGTTCTTTCGCAAGGTCCAATCGGAAGCGATAAACCGATATGCTATGCCAGTAGGACTCTGACGAATAGCGAAACAAACTATTCAACGATAGAAAAGGAACTTTTAGCTATCGTCTGGGCAACAAAATACTTCAGACCCTACCTATTTGGACACAAATTCAAAATTGTAACCGACCACAGACCTCTTACCTGGATTATGAGCCTTAAAGAGCCAAATTCTAAACTGGTAAGATGGAGGCTAAAACTCGAAGAATTCGACTACGAGATTATTTATAAAAAAGGCAAGCTTAATACAAATGCAGACGCTTTAAGCCGCATCAGAATTGACGATAGCAAAGTTTTAGACAACGTAGAGGTTAACGTTAATACAATCGATAATGATTCAATTTAAGGAACAGCAGGCACGACGATACATTCTGCCGAAGAAAATAATGATGATGGTATCCCAATTTCAGAAAAGGCATTAAACACATTCAATCTACAGATCATACTACAAGTAGGAAATATAGGTGCTCCTTTGACACTCGAGACCGTTTTTAAGAACAAATTAAGAAAGACGATATGTAGCCCAGAATATAATGAAAATATAATGACTGATATTTTTAAGCGGTACCTTGCCCCCAATAAACTTTCTGCGATTATGACGGATGATGACACTTTTAAAATTGTTCAAAACACATACTCCAAATATTTTGCAAATAGCAAACTTTTCAAACTTGTTTTACAAGACATCCGAAATACCGATGATCAAGATAAACTAGTAAATGATTACCACATCAATCGCAATCATAGAGGTATACAAGAGACATTTGAACATTTAAAACGGGAATATTTTTTCCCTCATATAAAAAAAAAGATAACTAAATGTATTAATCATTGTAATATATGCCAAACACTCAAATATGATAGAAGACCTCCAAAACCTACATTTGAAATTCCGGAAATACCAAAAAAGCCACTAGACATTGTCCACATTGATATATATTGCATAAATAAACGCAATATTCTTACCCTCATTGATAAATTTTCGAAATTTGGATCAGCTTACCCCTTGGAATCTAGAAATAGCATCTCAATTTTAAAAAGCATTAAACACTATATACGCGTACACGGCACTCCAAGAAAAATTGTTTGTGACCAAGGCTCTGAGTTCAGTGCGATTATCTTTAAAGACTTTTGCAAAATTAACAAAATTGATATACCTTATACCTCGTTCCAACAAAGTTCCGGCAATTCCCCAATCGAAAGATTACATTCGACAGTAACAGAAATTTATAGAATTGTTATGCAAAAATATAAAGATTCAGAGCTTCCATTAGACCACGATGAAATACTTTTCGAAGTAATCACGACATACAATAATTCCATACATAGCCCGACAAAGTTAACGCCATTTGAATTGTTTTATGGAAGAACTCCCACATTTGAAAAAAATTTAAACTATAACACAGAGCATGAGTACTTGCAACGGCTAAAAGACTTCCAAAGTAAATTACATGAATCAATTAGGGAAAAACTGACGAATGACACAGACAAACGCATCGAACGATTGAACCAAAATAGGGAAGAACCCGAAATTCTGATGGAAAATGATAACATTTACCGGAAAGAATGTAAAAGAAACAAAATGACCCCCCGGTTTTCAAAAAGAATTGTAAAACGGAATAATAGAGTGACACTTTTAGCACAGGAGAACCGAAAACTTCATAAGTCCAAAATAAAAAAGAAACAAAAAACCTAAACTCATCCTTATTTTAGATTCATACTGGCACAGGCCGATGTTAAAATCGTAGACTTTGCCCCAACTCAGAGAATCATTCCATTAAAATTGGGACTTGGTAGAACAATAATTGAATATGAATACCTAATACATATCAATCTCGAATCCTATACTGACAATATACAAGAAATAGAGAAAACCATAACCCACTTTGAGACCACACATTTTGCCAACATTGCCTTAGAAACAACAAAATTTAAACTGAAAGAACTCACAGAGAAACATGGCAAATATAAATAAAGAACAAAGTATTATTACACCAAAAAAAAAAAAAAAAAAAAAAAAAATTCAAAATCAAACCCGTAATTCCCTAAATCCCACAACTAAAACAATAACTCAAATATAACAACTAAACCAAATAAACTACACCATTGATATACTTGCACAACATCTGAAAAGTATCGCTGAAGCAATAGCACTATCCAAACTAAACATTGTTCCTAAATTAATATTAGATCTCATAGAACTTCTCATTGTAACACATAAGTTTTATATACATTAATTCCAGCAAAATGTACGTATTAAATTTACATACAACAATAACACACAAACATTTTACTCGTATGCAAATGATAATTATATTTAAAGTAAACAACGAAAATGATAAACCGATGGTACAATGTCAAACAAAATTGCAAAATCCACCATACCAGTGTTATTGTAATGCCTGTATGAGAATGTTAATTACTATATAAGCTAGCAATGCAATGGATGCCATGATAATAAAAATTTTTTTCTATTAACTTACTACCACAACAACAGAAAATTATCCATTTAAATAGAGTTGAAAGAGAGTATATAGTAAGACAAACTTCTTTAATATAAATTTATTTATATTTATTATATACATACATACTTAGTTTAAATTACACAATTGCAAATCAAGATGACAATGTAACGAATTATATTCGCAAGAAAAGAAAGCCAATGAAAATAACATATGCACTCGATCAGAAGATTAATGAAGTTCCGGCTACAAAATAGCTAAAAGCCCCTTTGGCCACCACTTCATTTTAGGGAGGGAGCAGTTATGAGTAATAACAAATAACAAATAAATGTAACGTTGACACCTTTTTAAAAGTATGTACATATTCATATAAAAGTATCGCCTCAGCTGTGCTCCTGCTGCCACCTATTATCCATCTTGATGTAATTATTTTAATTACTTGGCATCACCTTGAATACACCACTGTTGAAGCAACACATTTGACATTTGACAGATGACAACAACCAAATGGAGGACACAACCAACTTCACAAATTTCCTTCTTCTTTATCTTTAATCTGCAAAGCAAACACATGTATTTTCGGAATAAAAAAAAAAAAAGAAAAATTAACACATAAGATAACAATTGTATTTTATTTCTTGGGGAAATATATATAACTCGCGTGACTAGCAAACAGTTGTCAGTTTATTTTGAAGAACGAATGAATGAATCCATGATTCCCCGCATTTTCCGACTTTATACATATTTTCTCGCCTACTATTGTTTTATTAGTTTTCGTGTGAGTGAAATTTGTCAGTGGGCAAATTTCATTCTCACAGGGTCTAAACAATACCCTCACATGTTGCCATGACTTTGGAACATATGTTTGCTCAAGCCAACTTCTGTAGATTTTATGCAGCCATTCGATTGTCAAATTCTATGCCTGTTGAAACTCAATTGAAGCTACACCATCTGAGTCAGATTATTTGTATGGTTTGAAGCTATGAATGACCCATTTCAATTTTGGCTTCGTGATTATATTTGAATTGACCTCGACTGCATTCGAACTATCTTAATATTTTTTATAGACAGAGGACTTGGTAGTCTATCTGGAAGATCGAACTGGATTAGCCTATGATCTGAAAAATAGTGTTTCTCTAGAACTTTCCAATTTGAGATACGATCAAAAATTTATTCGGAGGCAGCAATGACCTTCTGCTTGTTAGCAGTGTTTACAAATAAGCAGGTTAGTCGTAAAAAGGTACTCATATAATGACTTACCGTGTAGTGGTACAACACTATCGTCACGACCGCGAGCTGCATACACTCAAGTCGACCAATGCCACAATGTTTGGTAGCGTATATTTACATACTTGTAAAGTGCGTCAGTCGGCAATACTTGCAGTGAACTGTAAATCGACACCTTGACATACATATACTTACATACTGACATACAGACACACACACTACATATGATGTAAGAATGTTATTAGAAACTTTTTATAAGAATTACCTAAGAGAATTATTGTACATTATGTAAGAGAACTATTGTAAACAAAATATCTGGGATTTGGGGGTATAAAAATAGCCCTCAACCCAAGAATAAATCAGAATTGAAGAGAACTCCAAACTCCAATTTTTTCTCGCTTCGCGGAAATTGGTTCGCGCACAAACTCTAAGGTGCTTTGGAGTAACCATACAAGTTAGCATCTGCGCCGAGGGCAAAATACTGCCAGTGCCGCTATCCGCCTTTAGGCGTATTAAAACATAATAAGATCAGATTTTACAACCGCGTACATTGACATCCGTGCTACATCATTTGTCATGGTGCGCATTGGCATCACATCCTAAAATAGTAGCCACCCCTTCAGCTTTTGCATCCAAAACAAGCTTCATCAGGTTGGCCTATGGAAGGATTTCATGGTCGTGCGCCATATACGGCATCTTTTGCCGGTTTCAGGACAGACAATCGTCAAATCCTTGTTGCTGTGCCCCTGTGTGTCAAAGGTTATTAGATCAGGACAACGTCAACTCCAACATTTGCAAAACCTAGCTGAAGGCTGGTAGAAGCATCCTTCGGATGAAGGAGGTTAATCTGCACTGTTCGTAGCGTCTCTGATACTAGTGGCGCTGGGCACTTCCACCACGGTAACGTCCGCATCAAACTCTTGTGTGTCTCATTTTAGCTGGACATCCGCCTCTTTTACTCTTTTAGATTCCCCCTAGCTTCTGTAGTGTTTGTAAATTTGGATTTCCAGCAGAGAATCGATTATAAACCATAAACTCTTTTATATTCCCCTAGCTTCTGTAGCGTGTTCAGTATAACTGGTGGAGTCCGAAAAATTGTGCTTAAAAAATAGCTTAGTGAGATGCGTCTTGGTTGTTTGATGCAGAAAGAAACATTATTCATAGTTATAGCGCTAACGGAAATAGTTTTTGATTTAAGGGGTACTGCCCATGCAAAGTTTGAGCATGTATAAACGACCAAATGTGATAACTTTTGGTCGTTTAAAGTCTCTCCGCGCTTGCATGTGGAGTTCTTCAACAATATCTCTTTTACTCAAATCTGTATAGTAACCGCATTTCTCCCTCCTTGTCCGTAATATCCAATTTTACTTTCCCTGGTCCTTGTATTTTAGTTGCTAGTACCATCTAAACATTTTATACCTGATTTTATATTATCTTCGAAATCTTCTTCAACAGTTTAAATTTTTGTATAAACAGTTGCAAATTGCTCCTGAATCTCTTTTGCATCACTCAAAATCTTCATATACTTTTCTTTCAGAGCATCAATTACAAATGATTTTATTGTAGCATAATTATCCGCAATTGGATCATTCAAATTTATGATAGGTTCTGAGTTTATATATATTCATATTTTTAATAAGATCAAGTTATATTCCTGAAACTTTAAAAATTTCCTTTTATTATTTTATTATTATTAGTGGAGAAGTGACCAACCTTATCAATAAGCATTGGGTTCTGCTTTTACATATTGATAAATTTATAGAATTATCTCGTAATTCTTCAATAAATCAAACAATTTCGTTATTGTGATTAGTGTGTCCAGCTGATTATGATGAAATTAAAAGGTGTAAGTTTGTTGGCAAAGCTTTCATTTGAGCAGAGTAAAACTTCTGATTGCCTTCAACTTGGTGATGGCCAGAGCGATCTCTGTTTCAAACATTAGCAAGTTGACACACAGCCTCCACGTGGCGCCACCTGGGTAGCTACCTTAGTATCCACTAGATAGTGAGCTCATGTGTGCAGCGAATCTTCCCTGACGCTAACAGGATTGGGCGAAGGGTTTGGGACCCGTAACTGAGAAAAACAAGTCCAGTGAAGAAAGGAAAACAAGTCTCGTACTAGAACCCTCTTAAATGAAAAAGGACAATGATTTAAGGATAAGCACATGGAATGTCCGGACCATCAGAAGGAAAGGTTTCTCGATCCAATTGGCGAACGCCCTCGAAAATAAACGCTGACCGCCATTCATCCATCCAGGAAATGAGTTGGAGATTGCATGGTTGCTCTACGCGAGCGAGCTACGATATCTGCCATGCTGAGAAGCGCGAATTCGGATGTGGCTTTGTAGTACGCGGTAGGCTTCGAACTGTGGTCTCCAGATTCACGGCCGTGAACGCATAGGTTGCGACGATCCGCATCAAGGATAATTTGCATGCACGAGACAACGGAGGGAAAGGACGATGCTGTTAAGGGTGCATTCTACGCGAGACTCGAAGGCACATGTGACCGCTGCCCGACCCACGACGTGAATATTATCCTCGAGGACTTCAACGCAAAGGCCGGACGAGGAAGTATAATTGGCCCCACTGACAATCCATTCAGCCTTCAGGAGACCGCATCAAACAAAAGTCTTAGGCTGAACGACCTGGCCGCGGTGCGATACATGGTAGTTAGTAGCACCAGGTAGTTAGTAGCACCACATCTCGGAATCCATAAAGCCAGATGGTTGTCTCCTGATCAACACACACGCAACGAAACTGCTCATGTTGAAATCGACGGAAGGCATGCTTCCAGCGTGCTAGATGTTCGTATGTTCCAGGGAGGCAATATTGACTCTTGTTGCAACCAAGATTCGCATGCGATTATGCGCTCTTGTCGCTAAGCTGCAATTACAACGGACAGCTTCGGAACTGCTCCACCAACCTGACTCAACAATGCCGGCGGTCTTTGGGCTCTCCTTGCCTATCGCCGGAAAGAAAATCATTGGTTTCAGACGTCCTCCACGACGAAACAAATGGTATAATCAGGAGTGTTGCGAAGCTACGGCAGCGAAAAACGCCGCCTACGAATGAACGCTGCAATCTGCTGCAACGCGAGCCGTACGTCAAATTTACCGGGTAAAGACAACGGAAGAGAGGCGCCTTTTCAGACGAAAGAAACGCGAGCAGGAAAGGCATGAGGGCGAGGAACTATATTTTTATTAAACTATAAATTAAATTAGATGACATTATAATTAACCCATAAATTAAATATCTAAGATTAGTCAATTTCAACACATACTTTTGGGCTGTGCCTCCAAATTTTTCATTTAACCCCTACGCTCAGTGCGTGACATTGTTGGTATATATAAGTATACGTAAGAATTGTTAGTGTGTAAGCATTATTCTAGTTAGAACGTAAGAGTTGTTAGTGTATAACTGTTAGACTTAAAGACAATGGTCAGTTTTTAAGAAAAGCTGTTGTGGTAGAACAGAATTGTGTAATTTTGTAACGGGTCCGCCATCTAACATCTTTTTTGTCAACTTGTGCTTATTTCGTGAATGGTAACACTTAGCTCATGTCTGATTTGACAGATAATTAGTTTTATCCTTCCGCTGAACGAATATGGTTGTGTAGATGCTTGAACAACGCTGTGAAATATTGCGTCATTACTTTGAAAATCATGGTAATGTTGCAGAATACCAAAAAAAATTATTTGCCAAAAAAATCATCTTTTCAGATGAAGCTCTTTTTGATCTTGGCGGGTATGTAAACAAGCAAAATTGTCGCGTTTGGGGCACAGAAAACCCGCACGCATACATTGAAAAGCCGATGCACCCAAAACGAGTCACTGTTTGGTGCGGATTTTGGTCCAGAGGCATAATTGGGCCATTTTTCTTCGAAAATGAGCAAGGAGTGGCCGTTACAGTCAATGGCGATCGTTATCGGGCCATGTTGAACGAATTTTTGTTCACAATAATTGAAGAGGAGGATATTGGCAACATTTGGTTTCAACAGGACGGCACTACGTGCCACACAGCCGAAGCTACACTCGATGTTTTGCGCCCTGTTTTTGAACATCGCATTATCAGCCGCAGAGCTGATGTCGTTTGGCCACCTCGGAGGTGCGATTTGACACCGTTGGACGATTATTTGTGGGGTACCCTCAAAGATAAGTGTTACGCCGACAAGCCAGAGACAATTGACGCTTTAAAGGACAATATTCGTGAAGCCATTGGTGAAATACAGCTGCACACAATCGATAATGTGCTTAAAAATTGGACCGATCGTGTAGGCTACTGCATGGCCAGCCGAGGCAGCCATTTGAATGAGATTATTTTTCATTATTAACCGGAAGGATTGCGTTTAAAATAAAAAAAAGAAATTTGAGAAAATATCCAGTAGTTTTTTTTTTATAGAATTTTCAAAAAAAAAAAAGTTATTTGGCGGACCCTTTATATAAGAACGAGTTTTCGAAAGATAAAAATAGAAATAGACTTGGCAATTACCTGCAAACAAGCTCTTATTTTCTCATTCGCGTAACTCGCTTTAAGCGTTTAAAAATAGTTTAGAGGAGGCATTGTGAGGCTTCGCACACAAATAGCAACATTGAAAGAACAAATCAATTTAGAACCACCCCTACCATTGGAAATCGCATGCCAATTATACACGGAACATCAATTCTATAATATCAAGGAAAAAAGGGAGAAACAAAAATCTAGGAGAAAAACTACAAACAAACAACAAAGAGACAAGATAAAAGATACTCCATACACAAACGAAATTTTCTTTACTTGCACTAAAACTAGAATTAATGAACCTATGTAATTAATCGTCACTGTTGGCGACTACAACTTTGAAGTTGTGAACGATTTCGTTTATCTGGGAACCAGCATCAACACCACGAATGATGTCAGCAAGGAGATCAAGCGAAGAATCACTCTTGCCAACAGGAGTTACTTTGGGCTCAGTAGGCAATTGAGAAGCAGAGCCCTCTCTCGACGAACAAAAATTACGCTCTACAAAGCCCTCATCCTTCCCGTCCTGCTTTATGGTGCCGAAACCTGGACGATGACAAACAACAATGAGCGAGCTTTGGGGGCGTTCGAGAGAAAAATTCTTCGAAGGATCTATGGTCCTATATGCGTCTGCGGAGGGTATCGAATCAGAACAACGAGCTGTATGAGCTGTACGTCGAAATTGATATAGTTCAGCGCATTAAAACACAGCGGCTGCGCTGGCTGGGACATGTTGTGCGAATGGATGAAAGTGCTCCGGCGAAAAAAGTATTTGAATCGATGCCGCCGGGTGGCGGACGCAGGAGGGGGAGACCACCACTACGTTGGAAGGACCAGGTTCAGGAGGACCTGGCTGCACTTGGTGTTTCCAATTGGCGCCAGCGTGCGCGAAGCAGACTGGCAGACGACTGGCGAAGGCTGATAACGCGGCAATGACCAGAAATGGTTGTACGCCAATTATGATGATGATGATGATGATGTAGTTAATCTATCAAAAAAAATATGATTCTTTTAATATTAATGAAGTAATGAAATTATGCAATTAAATTTAAACTAAACTAATATATATATTTAACTAACTTATAAGATTATTTAATTTAATTTAAACCAAAATGAATCAAAAAATGATGAATTATTAATGGAGACAACCAACAATATTTTGGAAACATTAAAAAGGGTCCAAACAGTCTATTCTCCAGAGAATACATTTGTGATATAACCATTACATTAGAAAACCTCTACTCACTGTGATCACACAGAAATTTGAAACACCTGTTGATAATAAGCCGGATCAGCTCTGCATGTGCACTGCATCTCAATTTCTGATGTAAAAAATTTACAAAAAATTAAATAAGAGCTCAATAATAACAGTCGTACAAATGAAACAAAAAATAGACAAAAAATGCTTTATAGTATAGTGTAGCCATAATCCAAGCTTGGATTTGGAGAAGGTCACTGATCTACTAAATATGCAAGCGATGAGAAGCAAGCGATGACAAGTGGTCACTCTAGAGAAAAGGCTCTAGAGATTGCTAAAAGGAGGTCGACGGCGAACAGGGCTCGCTCAGTAGAGCCACCAACAGAAACGCCATCTGTCAAAAAGACCAAAACGTCACCTTATGTAGGTAAGCCAACGTTCAGTCAGGTGACCAGTATTATTCGGCTGGGAATTGTACTGACCGATTTAGTAAGGACGCCATTCTCAAAAGAACAGTTGGTTCTTATCCAGGAGACCGTTATTGACGTCATGATAGAGGTCAGCGACAATAACGAAAAGCCAGTATTTGAGGGCCTAGTACACAGAAACGGATGGTTACTGTTCCTATGCTCAAACTTGAATACGGCAACCTGTATGAGAAAACACATCGGCCTGACAAAAGGGAAATGATGTTTGGATATGACACTCGTTGAGGAATCAAATTTTCCAAAAACTTATGTGGTCAGAGGCTACTTCCCACAAAACACCGAGCTCACCAACGAAAAAGTTCTTGCGACCATTGGGGCGCAGAATAAAATGGCAGCCAAGAATTGGAAGGTGATTCAGAGGTCAACCGAAGGTGCGTCAGTTCACCTGGTTATCGCGGTGGACGAATCCAGCGATACCGCAAAAGAACAAACGACACCGACACTCCG
Source organism: Clusia tigrina (assembly GCA_920105625.2). NCBI lineage: Eukaryota > Metazoa > Arthropoda > Insecta > Diptera > Clusiidae > Clusia > Clusia tigrina. The sequence continues at coordinate 185,198,331 of OV050030.1, read as the reverse complement.
GAGCAGTGCTGAAGGGCATGCTGGGGACACAAGGTCCAACGCAGTGGAGGCCGACAACAAATCGACTAGCAAAACCGCGCTAGAACGACAAAAACAAATCGCACGCGCAACAACAACAACAAGAAAACGAGATCCCGCAGTATGGCATGCGCCGAAAGCGCCTCAGCACCAAAAACAAAAAGCCAATAATACTGGGGGTCATAGGGACCACAAAAATAAGGGTCCTAGGGGCGCGAGGCTCCAGAAACTCGCTGCGGAAAGCCGCTGCGAATGAGCACTCTTAAAGTGCTACAAGCGAACTTGCACCATGCTAAAGCAGCATCGGCCACCCTGTGCAAGAGATTCGCCGCCGAAGACCTGTCCATGGCCTTATACTTAATACAAGAGCCATGGATAATTGGGGGCCAAATCAAAGGTCTTTCAAACAAGGGATGCAAGTTGGTTTATCATCACTGTTCGCGGCCCAGAGCGGTGATTATGATTGATTATAATACTAACTTTTTTTCTCATTTCAGAATTCACTAGTCAAGATCTAGCAGCCATCCTTGTTGAAGTCTCAACAGAGAAGGGAGCGCAGGAAATTGTGCGTCCGCCTACTTTCCAGGTGACTCCAACATTATACCTCCCGTAGAGGTGCAAAAGTAACAATCTGCAGTACGTGATTGACTGGGATGCCAACACATATCATCATGTCTGGGGACGCTTGGACATCAACAACAGGGGTGAGTCTCTCTTAAGTTTTCTCTTAAACAAAAACACAAACATACGCAATAAGGGTGCAAGGCCAACCTTTATTAACGGGGTTAGAGAAGAGGTACTAGACCTAACTCTAACCAGTCCTTACATCGCCAATTTTGTCAGAAATTGGCACGTAGCTGAGGAGCCCTCTCTGTCAGATCACTTGCATATAAGATTCGAACTACCAGGTGAATCTGAATTAAAAAATGGATCCTCCAATAAAAAAAAACAAATTTGAGACTATATAGAGAATGATTAGAATCAAGATCCGATTCGCTGCCTACACGTACAAGTTCTGTTGGTGAACTCGAGGAGGCGGTGTACCGACTAAACGATATAATAATCTCAGCATATCATGAAAGCACTGTGGTCGAAACTTACAATGTTACTCGCAAGCTCCCATGGTGGAATGACAAGCAGATATGCGTAAAAAGATAAAAAAAAACAGTTCAATCGTTGTAAACGCACGAAGGTGTGGGATGACTATAGGGTCGCTCTGACAAATTACAACAAAGAACTCAAAAGATCCAACCGTGAGTCTTGGAGAAAATTTTGCGAAAGCATAGTCGAAACGCCAGAGAGCGCTAGACTCCATAAAGCTTTACGCAAAGAACACTCGAACGGTGTTGCACCTTTAAGAAGACCAGATGGGTCAATGAACAGGAGGGACACTTTAGAATACCTGCTTCAAGTGCACTTCCCGGGGTCAACTAGAGTGTCAATGACACTGGATCAGCCGTCATGCGACCAATGGGCCGTATTAGACAAAGATCCTGGAGTTTGTCTGGAGTAATATTTACCCCAGACAAAGATAAATGGGCTGTTTGGTCCTTTAAACCATTCAAGACACCAGGTGAGGAGAACATTTTTCCAGCCCTCTTGATAATAGTACTGAATATAATGCTTGAATCACTTGTTGCAATTTTTAGCAGTTTCAGCAGGGAGTACATACCATCCATATGCCGTAAAGTCAATGTGGTATTTATTCCAAAATTGGGCAAGAGGTCCAGCAATGAAATGCTGTCCCCAAGGCGGTATGTTGTCACCCCTTCTATGCTCTTTAGTTAGTGACGATCTCTTAGTCAAACTACAAGGGTTAGGCTTCGAGGCAATTGGATATGCTGACGATCTTGCTGTCATCATTAGTGGCAAATTTGAAAGAACAGTATCCGACATTATGAATCAGGCTCTTGCCTTCATCTCAGAATGGTGTCGCGCAGAGGGGTCATGCATGAATCCTGGCAAAATTATTCTCGATCCTTTTACAAATAGATTAAAATTGAACCTTGGTACAATAGCTATTGAGGGAATCAATATAGAATATTCCGATGAGGTCCAACATCTAGGTGTAGTTCTGAATAAGCGACTGAATTGGAACTCTCACCTAAACTCGGTGATAAACAAAACCACAAGCTATTTGGATAGTCAAGCTGCATTACAGGTACTAGCTTCATATTGTTTAGAATCGAAACTGGTGGAAGAATGCTTCAACAACCTACAATCTCTAGGGGCAACAAATAAGGTTGCAATTTGCTGGGTCCGGGGTCACTCGGGGATTGAAGGCAATGAAATTGCTGGCGAGCTGGCTAGGGCCAGTTCCGCAGCAAGCCTCATAGGCCCGGAGCCATACTGTGGTATCAACTGGGCGGAGGCTAAATCCAGGGTAGATAACTGGGAACATAGTCTCAGAAAGTCACACTGGGAAGGGATAGAGGGGCCAAGCCAAAAGACTGGTAAGGCCATTCACCTACAATAAAGAATTACGCAATATGTGCAAAGCAGACATAGGAAAAATAGTAGGTTTTCTATCAGGTCATTATTACCTGAAATACCACCTGACTAGAATCCACATTCGTGATGATACGGAGTGCCGGCTCTGTCTAGAAGAAGAGAAAACCACGGAACATATACTGTGCGACTGCATTGCGTTGGTAAGAACCAGAATTAATATATTCCACCGCGACCAGCTGGCTCTGGAAATAAAGATGCTCCTGTTATGGACATTTTCTAATTCATCCATAAAGCGGAAAAGATAATGAAGGAACATGACTTTCAGCTACTTCCTTTCTCTAGAGAAGGAACATCTAGGTAGAAAAGAACGATTTGACATCACCAAACGGATGAAATGCTATGGCATTACAGAAGAAACGCCGGTACTAAACCTATAGGGCATAGTAGATCGGACAATTGTGATCACATGGATCATTGATGACAAATGTAGTATGACACAAAAGATCTTTTAGGTCGCAGTGTCGGCCATTGGGCAAACTACTAAAGCTAAATTATTATTATTATTATTACTAAATATGCACAATATATACAAAGTAGCACTATGAAATAAAGATAGCATATTTTAATACTTGAAAAAATTATATAATAAATATATTCAATAAGAAACAGAAAAATATATAAAGAAAAAAGTTCGCAAACAACTATATAAATTTAATAGTAGTAGTAATAATAATCAAAATATACACAACCAAAAAGAAAAACGAAATAATTGAACATTCGATTCGCCACTCTCTCGAGGATAGGACAAACTTTTGTATGGAAAAAGTTATCGAGTAAATTATACTCGGATGAAACGAGCGAGTTTTTCTATCCTCAATAGAAAGTGCTGCCAAATTGAAAATTGCTTGAAAACCAACGAGATTTAAAAATTCCCATAAAAAATTTCCTCAGGATTTTTTATATTTTATCTGATTTGAATTTAAAGAGACCAAAACTGAATCTTTGGATTTTGTCTTTTGATTTCTAATATTATTATTGTGCTGATTTAAATTAATAATTCAAATGACGAGTTTGAAGAAAAAATATAAAAAACTATTGTTTAAAAAACATTTGAAACTGTGCTGCCAAGTATACCACATATTTGTTTGCTGTTTTATTCGCACAACTTGATACGAACTCGATACAAGATACGAATGGAATAGGCCTAATATATATTAATAACTGAGCATCACCATTCGCCACACATAGTTTCACATCGTGAAAGAACAAATTTAAACAAACATACATCTGGAAAGGCATAAATAAACACTACATCAAAGATTGCAAACTTTGTTGCAGAATTAAAATGATAAGACACACTAGAAGAGCACAGAAAAAAATACTCAAGAAAGAAAAAAAGAGAGCGCTTGCTCCTCCATCTCCGTTAATGCTGATAATGTGGGTGGGCCTCCTCCTCTTAGTCGCTGCTCCACTCTTCTTTTGCGTGCTTTGCTACGCAGATGGTTTTTCCAATGCCCAAGAGACTGTTTTGGAAGCAGTATATAAGAACGCGTAAATTATTGATCATTTAATAAAATTCTAGATTTTCGCTAACTTACTACTTTCCATTTTTCTGGCGTTCTAAACGGACCGCACCTTGCATTTAAGGATGTTGTCAGTTCTTTCCATAGCTGTTGCAATGCACGAGGCGCACGGGGTTGTTCTTTCCTGCCTGCAGCTCCGGGTGCCTTTTGCAAAAGGTGATAAAAAAATGTAGCTGCTCCTGCGTGGTTCTTTGATATTTCCTGGTTTTAAATAAAAGATAATTACAACTTTCTTTCAATTTAAAAAATTAAATGCATATACTTACATATTTATCTCCGACATTTTAAAATTTTAAATTCAGTGTGCCCAATTTCATGAATCAGCTTATAGAAAACACAACGAAACTTTTCCATCACTGGAGGTGAATTTAACGAGCTTTATGCTTGAGACAGTTGGCTCTGAATAGATGTCACAAAATCGACTGACATAAATCACTCGCGCGAATAGAGGGGTAAAACTATATGCCAAACACACTGATTGGACCTTCTCCGTGTGGATTTAGACCTGCAAAGCGTACCATTGACCAGATCTTCAAGCTGCGCCAAATCCTGGAGAAAACCCACGAGAGACAGATCGACATCCATCATCTCTTTGTCGACTATGAAGATGCTTTCGATATCCCTGTTAGAGATTGCCTATATGCCACCATGTTTGAGTTTGGTATTCCTGCAAAGCTAATACGGCTCTGTATAATGACGTTGAGCAATACGTCCAGCTCAGTCAAGGTAGGAAATGACCTCTCCGAACCATATAATACCGAGCGAGGTTTCAGACAAGGGGATCCACTGTCGTGCGAACTCTTCAATTTTACCACGGAAGGGATACTGCGGAAGGCCGGTGTACATCGGAATGGCACAATTTTCTACAAAAGTGTCCAACTCCTCGCATATGCTGATGACATCGACATTATTGGACGTTGCAAGCGAGACATTTCTGCTGCATTTTATGCCATTGATAAATAATCACCGAAATGGGTATGACGATGAACGAGGGCAAATAGGTATTACTATGGGCTCAGTAAGCAAATTTGTAGTAGGGCCCTCTCTCAAGCGACAAAACTAACACCCTACAAGATGCTCAGCCCAGGTCGTGTCGGAAACTGATGCTGCCGCGCTTGGGGTTTTCGAGAAGAAAATTCATCGCAAAATCTTCGGTCCTATTCATGGCGGCGACGATTATCGTATTCGGCTGAACCATGAACTGTACGAGCTCGACGCTGATATTGGCATAGTCAGACGCAACAATATACAACTAATTCGCTGGCTTGGACAAGTCGTGCGTATGGACGGGAAGAAGTTCCCGCGAAAAAGGTGAGTTCTAAGCTGTTGGACGACGACGTAGAGGACGACCATTCCTCCGATGAAAGAACTAAGTGGAAAGAAACCCTAACCAGGCTCAGTATAATGAATTGGAGAAGACGTGATTAACCCGATAGCGGGTTGTTTCGCAGATTCTGTGATTATACCATGAAAGAAAGAAAGATAAATTTAATAATTCGAACTATATATTTTGGACTGATCCAAACGAGTTAATAGATCGCTTAAAATTTATAATTTAATCAGATTCATAGGACACAGTAATCACCATAATTTTGATTTAAGAACAATTAGGAGAGGTCAACAAAATTATGTATATAAAGCAGTTTCCGACTAACACATTTGGTAATAATTTCAAAATTTTCATTGTTTTCACTTTACACTGAGCTTCACCGCGAGTACATTTTTATTTATGTTAATGTAAAATGCCCCCAGGGCCGCAACGCCTTGGGATAACCGCTTCGCTATAATAGCCAACAATCCTCGAGCAAAAAAGGCAAAACCAAGTTTTAAAATCATACATTTCCCGGAATTACACTCTTCCCAAAACCCAAACCGCAATTTAGTTGTTGTTACTGCGACTAATGAAAGCATATCAATTTCTCAATTCCCATGCTTCGGTCTGCATATAACTTTCCAGTTAATCAGTAAAGAGATTATCTCTATTTCCGAGCTGCATTTCGGCAGTCATACCTGAGTCAGAAATTGTTAACGAACTAAAATCTCCAGGCTTAGTTTCAATCCAAAAAGTTGAAAAAATAGTCGAAGGCGAAAAAGGGTCAAGTAGAGTGGACTTACTAACTTTTAATTTGTATCATCTACATGATAATTTAGACATTTCTTGGCACAAAGTAAAAGTTTGCCAATATTTTTTCAAATCCAATGAAATGTAAAATATGCCAGTTACTTGGTGATTTAGTGAAGCGATGTAACAAAAATCCAGCTTGTGCAAACTGTAATATTCCCTCACATTCCCCTTCAGATTGCACTACAATCCAATGTCCAAACTGTTTAGAAGAACAATTGTAATTTTTCATAACAAAAAGAGGTATGAAAAATTCAAACACAAAATAAATGCACACTCCGCGAGGCCAGACAAATACAAATGAATCACTCTATCAGCCACTCTTCTCCCCTCTCATACTACAACGTAGCCTCTGAAGATATAACCGTAAACCTCTGAAGATATGACCGTGAACCAATGAAAACACACCAAAAACTTTCAATAATATTGTAAATCATAGCAAAAATATACAACCGATCTCAAGCTATCAATCCCAGTGGTGATGAAGTGGACAGCGATGTTTAAGATTTCTCTTTCTTGGTCTTCCTCGGTCCCTCCTTCCTTGTTGGTCAGCGTAAAGCAGGTAAACACTGGTGTCATTCCCTGGCTTTGTGTGTAGCACTCGGAGGGGTGGGAATGCGGGCGGAGAGTTTTGGATATGTGGCCCTTTAATACTCGCCGTTGATAAAATACTCACCTTTTAACCGTTTTTATTGTAAATTGAATTCATTATTACAATGGAAATTAAAAGGCATTTTAAATATTTTAGCAGATCTACAAGTTCTTATTAAAGAAAATAACCCATATCTCCTTACAGGAAACACACTTAAAATCGACCGGCTCTTATTGTGTCAAACAGTTACACAAGCTATTTATTTGACTTATCACATATCAACAAATTCCACATAAGTTTATACATTTACACCTCCCAATAGCTACTACAACTATTGAAAATAATCTAGGTCTCAAATTTACGGTTATTAATATGTATATAACCCCACATCAAACATTTTCTTCCAAAGAAATCATACAAATTTTGAACAAGTTTACTACTCCACTCATTGTCCAAGGTGATATTAACGCCTCGAGCCTTCTTTGGGGCACTAAACCAAAGAGGTAGAATTTTATTCCGGAATTTAACTATATTGAATGACGGACTCCCACTCATTATTCGAGTCATCAAACATTTACCCGTACCGATTTAATTAATCTGGTCATTATCTTTACCTCCGAAATTATCCAGCGACACTTTCAAACACCTTCACAGCAGTGATCAATTTTCACAAAATTTAGAACGGAAAAAGCAAATTGTTGTAAATAGAGTAATTTTTAAGAAAATAAGATTCCGAACCTCCAGAATCCAATAACATATACAAAGAAACATCCACAATCCATAAATTAATTTGAACAGCAGACCTTTATAGTATCCCACATACCAGCAGACCCATAGCAAAAAAATGTGTGCCATGGTTGAGCGCTGACCTTTCCCGATACAGAAATATTAAAGAAAAATCTTGGGAAAATTACAAAAGGTACCGGGGATATGGGATAAGGGCAGATATGAGAACTCTGAATGGGTCCTATATACAATTTTTAGAAACAGATAATGAGCCTATAAGTGAACCTAAATATATTCGCTTCTTTCTGGTCTAACTTTTTACAAAACTAAACTGTTCACTTCCTTCAGTACTATGTACAGAAATAATCGTCCACCCATTCTTGCAAAGTTAGTAGATTCAAATATTTCTTTCATCGAATTTGATATGGCCTTATCAATATAAAAGGAAAAACACCAGGTTTTGTATAGAATTTCATACCCAATGCTTAAAACTCTACCTATCGCATTCAAGAATAAACTAATGAAGCTATTTCATAACATATTAAGTCAAGGCGCTTACCGACAAATTTGCGAAATAATCTGGATAATCCCCGAATTTTGCTGGATAGTCCCCATCCCAAAGTCAAAGAAATCTCGAACAGAAATATCCGGATGCAGACCAATTTCGCTATTATCATGTACAGGGAAGTTCTTTGAAAAAATTATAACCAAAGGATTGATGTGGCTTGCTCATTGAAAAAATTTTATCTACAAGCTCTTATTAAAGAAAATAACCCATATCACCTTACAAGAAACACACTTAAAATCGACCGGCTCTCTTAATGTATCAAACAGTTACAATTTGCATCTACAGCTATCTTCAGTAATTACCATATTTCAGTTTAAGTTTAGAAGAAAAAGCATACAGCATATAGAGTTGGCGCCCCCATTATTCTACGACAATTGAGGAAGATTGGTGTAAACATATATTACTTTGTAAAGAATTTTTTAACCAATCGTAAATTTGCCGTTAAGGGAAATAATATCCGCTCAGATGCTCATACATTATATAACGGAATATCACATGTTTACCACTCTCAGTCAGACTCTTTATAATTGCTTTTAATGAAATAAGTAAAATTTTCGAAAATTATACCAATATATGCTGATGATGTACTAATTTTTCCAAGACTAATGACCTTGCCTTAGTTAAAAAACGTTCAATGATATCCTTTCGGACTTCTCGGACTGGTCACCAATCTCCGGAGCTAATATTTCAGTAAACAAACGTAAACTTTTTCATATATGAAGAAAAACGACATATACGAGTATGGCAATAAGATAATTGTATATACATTAGAAACAGTTTCGCAGCCAGGCTAAATATTATTAAATATTTTCCCTCTAAACACTCTAATATTCACTTTTCAACTTTAATAAATGGTACTAGAGCATTAAAATTGATTTGGCCTTTATATATAGGGACATTGCGCAAAAAAATATATAAACTTTATTGGAGCAGCATACCCACAGAAGTTCGCCGTATCATCCGAGCTTCTCCCACATCACAAACTCAATCTGCCTTACCTGAAGCTGGTATTCCATCTATTGAAGAGCGGGTTAAATACTCTAAAACTCTCTGGTGGAAGAACAAACTTCTAATTTACATATTACAAAGAGCAACCAGGCTCAAGCGAATATATAAACATATCTCTTCTATAATGAAAAGCATGGAGTTAACAACTGATATGGGCCCCGCTAAAATATATCTATCCCGAAAAATATCCCACTTGGATGCTAACAAACGTTCATTTCTTCTTCGCTTAAAGGAACACCAAAAAAAGACACACCGGAAAATATATCGGAAATTATTCCTGGAGTACTGCAACGAGACAACAAATAATAGAGCCAGCTTAATATTTACTGACGGATCTAAAACTAATAATGCAACATCGTATGCTGTCGTTGATAGCATAGGTGGCTGTATATCAACACGTCGTCTACACCATTATTGTTCAACTTCATTGCAAAACCTTCTGCCTTAATGACAGCTGTAGAATTTGTTGCAAAAACTAATAAGGGACCTTATTTGCACGGATAGCAAATCTGCTATTTGTAGCAATATGTGTATAAGTATATATGAACGTTATGGTAGCTCTTATCTATAGCTTATTGTAAGTTCCTAGTATGTATGTATATTATACCATATATCCCGTAATTCAAATAAGATCCGTTAGTTTTTACTCTTTCTGTGTATTCTTTCTTTGCTCACATTTGCATTTTTGCCTTCTTTAAAATTTACTTTTATAGCGATATGTGTATAAGTATATAATATATAGTAGCATATATATATTTTAAGCTCCTAGTATCTATTGTTCAATTGAGAATAACTTGAATTGTGAAATAAAGAGCAATGGAGATGTGGACGGGCGTGTGCTTCAGTGTGGGATTAATATCGTAAAATTTACAAACTGCCGTGTACAACGCGGTAGAAAAAATGCGTTGCAATTTTACACTAGCAAGGCGCAGTTACTGCGAGTATTTTCAAAGATGCAATTGAGTCGTCGTGGAGAACCGAAGTGTATCAACCGTAACTCTCTTGGTCATATTGCCGCTGAATGTAAAAAACCAAAGCGAGAAATCGGAGCCTGTTATGCATGGGGAAAATAAGATCACCGAGTTGCTGCCTGCCCAGAGAGGCTTGTCAACTAATGGTCGAGAATGATATGTAAGATCGTTTAAACTTAGTTGTAGAAAAAATATTAAATGTGAATTCTTTCTAGAATTCCTCGTAGACACTGGAAGCCCCATCAGCTTTAACAGAAAAGTCCGTCTTCTATAAGAAATTAAAATAGAATTTTTGTTCGAATAAATTATTTAAAGTGTATTCATCTTCTTTTGGTTTAAACAAAACGAAATTGAAAACTTTCGGAAAAATTGTATGTTACATTATTATAAATAAGAAAAGAATTGAAGTTGATTTGGCTGTTGTTGCTGTGAATCAATGAAGATATTCTAGGTAGAGATCTTTTGAAAGTTAGTATATTTAAGCTTAAGACAGAAGATAAATTTTAAAAAAAATACACAAATTTAAATTTTAAGGCGAAAAATTATTGTAAAAATATCGTAGAAGAAACTATCGTAGAGAAGTATTGTTTAAATGGTTCGACTTTTGGCAGTACTACGGGAAAAGGAAAAGTGAATGTCTGTAAAGAAAAAAAAATTTTTTAAATGAAAGTTTGTTGATAAGAATGATAAAAACGAGGGAACAGTTGAAAATAAATGTATTGAAGTTATCGATAGAGTTGTAGAAAAAGATGGAGTTTTTGAAAATCTCTTAATGTCAATTTTGATTTTGATTTTGATGGTGGTTCAGTGTGAAGTCCGAAAATTGGTGAGGTATAAATTACATTAACAAAGAAATGTTTGAAAATAACTATGTTAAAGTAATACGGCCTGATGAACCGAAAAGTGAAATAAAATTAACGCTTAATGATACCAATGCCTTTTCATTGACCACCTAGACGTATATCGAATGCTGCGAAAATTAAGTTTCAAAAATTGATTGATGAATATTTGGCGAAGAATTTTATCAAGTGAGTCAGAATTCTATGGTTTTGGTTCGAAAAAAACAGGTGATTTAAGGATGTCCGTTGACTACAGAATATTAAGTGACTAATAAAGATAATTACCCCATTCATATTATATATAATTTACTAGACAGGTTAGCAAAAAATAAGGATCTACCAAACTAGATTTAAAAGTGAGTGTTTTCATGTTTTTATCCACCCAGAGTTGGTAAGATATACGTCATTTATAACACCATTGGGGCAATATGAATTTTTGAGAATGCCGTTTGGGTTAAGAAATACCCCCTCTATGTTCCAAAGGTTTGTTAATACAATATTGCCGATATGGTTAGGAGAGATAAGTTGATTGTTTACTTAGATGACCTAATGATAGCAACAGAAACTATTGAGGAGCATTTCGAAACTTTAGAAAGATAATTGATAATAACTTGGAATTTAGGATAGACAAGTGTGAGTTCTTCCAAAGTTAAGTATTGGGGTGTACACTAAAAGCTGAAGCTGAGTAATAAAGGCTGATTGCCACGAGTTTGCAGAAAAAATTTACCCATACCTATAAAAGTACAAGCAGTGTAAAGTTTCCTGGGTCTATGTTCGTAATTACGACGGTTTATAAAAAATTTTTCGATCATTGGTAAACCACTGCACGACATGATAAGAAAAGACAAAAAATTTAGTTTCGGTCCAGAAAATAAATTGTTCGAGTCACCAATATTAGCGTTGTATGACCCCAAGGATGATACAGAAGTATCAGCCTTGGGGTCATACACGACGCAAGTTCCGTTGAGTTTGTAGCCATTATTTTACAAAGGAAAACAAATGGGAAAATACATCCGATAATGTATTTCTCAAAAATAACAACAGAAGCTGAGCCATAGCTACACGCATGCATCAGGTTGATGCGCAATATTTTAGTGTTAGTGGCGACTACTTTTGAGGAAAATTTAATAATATGTCAGGCAAGAGACAGTAAACTGAAGGAGTTAAGAGATTCATTACAAAAGATTGAACATTGTTTATAGAGATGCGGAATGTTGTGGTTCTGTATCCCCGAAGAATTGGATGGTCATGTTTGGTATTTGTATCATGAGATGGGCCATGTAGGTATTGACAGAACGGTAGAGTTGATTTCAAAAAGTTATTGGTTCCCCAAAATGAGACAAAAGGTAGCAACCCACATTAAAAACTATTTAAAGTTTACTCCACAAAAAATGGTCGACAATAAGGCTTTTTGCAAAACATTTTTAAGAGCAGTAGCCCTTTTGAGGTTGTTCATATCGATCATTATGGACCAGTAGATCATAACGGAGCGAAGAAATACATACTGGTAGTGGTAGATGCATGCACAAAATTTCTAATAATACACCTAACGAGGACAACTAGCACGATATCCATAGACCACATTCTATTAAATTGCAATAGAACTTCAGATGCCGTTTTTATGCTAACACAACACAGATAAACCTTAAAACTGCTAAAATGAACTAGTTAATAGGGAAACAGTCAAAGCTAAGCTTAGAGACCAAAGTCCTGATTTATAACTTGATTATAAAACCAGTTTTGTGTTATGGCATCCAAATGTGGAGAACTGCTTTAAGAACTAACATAGAATAAATGCAACAAGTTCAATCAAAACATCTAAGGGTGATCACTGGGGCTCCATGGTACATAACCAACGCAAACCTCCACAAAGATTTAAAAGTTCCTACTGTCGAAATGGAGAGCTCTAGATATTGCGCGGATTATATTGAAAAGATGCGAACGAATCCAAACAAATTAGCTTCTAACCTTCCAATATGCAAATATCAAAAGCGTTTGAAAAGAAAGGATTCATTTATTCTCGAGATTAAATAGCACAGTAGTAATACTTAATGTGAGTTCCTATTATTTATATTAGAAAGATTAAATATATATATGAAAAAATATCGAAACGGAAATAGCCTGGCTGGTGTAGTAGATGTTGAATTGCAGATCGGTATGCCATTAGGAACAGGGGTATGTGTTGGTCCCAATAAATGCATTTCCCCTTATTGCGACTGCTCGGTCCCTTGGTAGCTGTTCACCTTACACAGGTACTGATCCAGTTACCTATTGATTCCTAGCAACCAACCCCAAAAAAATAGAATTTGAATTTTCTCGACTGTTTTAGTTATTCCCCAATATGCTGCGCTAGGCCCCTTCTGGTATTCCTTGATAATTTCGCTTATTCTACCCATGAGAATAATAAATCCCAATAATTTCACAACTTTAAGCTATTCCACTGAGCACAATTAGCTTTAGTTATGGTACCTCCGCCCGAATATCGCTCCCTGCTGATCGTTTTCGTTTTCTCTTACTAGAGACGATTTATTCCATTTCTGGCACCTTTCATTGTTCGCCTTTTATTTTCTCTGGTTGGTCTGGACATTGCCTTACTGACACTATCTCATCCGAATCTGTGTGTACTCCTTCAAGTGTGACTTTATGTCCAACAACAGATACTCCAATGGAGACCTTTAGAACATGTCCATTAGGCGTTCAAATGAATGGTGTCAGCATGGCCATAGTCCATCACCGGCACTGAATTCTTGTAGTTTCCTTGTCTTCTTCGTCTACTGCCACTTGTCAATATCCGCTTTGTAAATCCAACGTAGCCAACCAATTTGAGCCAGAAAGTGTGTCCAAGCTCTCATCGATACGAGTTAATAGATAACTATCCTCAGAAACGTGTGGAGATTACCTTTTTGTATCTAATACCACGAGATAACTTCAGGGGCTGGCTGATGGCTCAATAACATTGTTCTGATGCATTTCAGCAGTGTTGATTGCTTGTTTTACCATCTTTGTTCTACCTTCGTTTTTACCTTTCTCGGCAAATACTGACCGAAGTCTTGCTAAAAATGTCAGTTTTGCTCGGCTCTTTACACCATTTTTTCGTCAGGTCATCCAGTACAATTTTATAAGATGGTATTTTACTTTCCGTTGAATCTCTCTGTTTACAATTGCTGAAATTGCCCAGCAATTTGCAATTACCTCTCCTTCCGCTATGATTCTAGCGACATTTGCCAGACTGACCACCCTTACAGGGTTTTTCCAATTATCGTAATCTTTTAAAACTTGTTATCAGCCTCCACCACCCACAACTTGATCTCCTCAACATCTCCGTCCATTTTGGCGCAAATAATTGTCCATACATATCATCGCCAACGGATAAGTGTATTCCGGTGTTCGCATATCACATCATTCTGCTTTTTAAATCGGTCGTCAATCCAATCCATACCATAAAATCAACACCTAAGATCAATTCGTCCACAACATCCGCTACTACAAACTCGTGCGTCACTGTTGTGGTACCGATAATGATTTTGTATGCGATTTTTCCAAATACCGGTGCATCATCTCCAGTTGCGTACACAATCTAATTGTCCGAAGCAGCTCGATTACCCGAACGAGATTCCTTGTGATTATTGAATGTGATGCGCTTGTATCCAATTCTACTACAAGTTTTTCTCCCATTTATTACATTGTCGACAGTTAAGCTATCTACAGACGGCACAGATATTCGTTGGATCGGTGTGTGTTGGAGTGAATTTATATATATATATATATATATATATATATATATATATATATATATATATATATATATATATATATATATATATATATATATATATATATATATATATATATATATATATATATATATATATATATATATATATATATATATATATATATATATATATATATATATATATATATATATATATATATATATATATATATATATATATATATATATATATATATATATATATACGAGGTGTGATAAAAAAATAACCGTTATTGTTTGATCAAAAAATAAAGTATTTATTTATTCATCAACAACTATCTTGCCCCCTTCAAAGTAATTCCCCTCAGATATAATACACTGCAAAATCCATGATTGGTGTTAAACTAAAATTAACAGCTGAATTTCAACAACGATTCTTGTACCAAGTTTGTGATTATGTTGACACCAGGCACGTTAAGAAAGAAAGACCTAATGTCAACAGCGGTGCTTGTACCGAGTTGATGGTGGGTTTGACAACAGGCACATAAACCTTGGTGTCGGAGAAGGAGAATCAATCAATGTTAAGTTAAAATGAAAAGAGTCACAGTTAACTCTTACTGATTGACTGACTTTTGGATGTGCCAATCGTGGGTATTTATTCATTTTTCTATATACATATATTACATATAATTTGGCTATACATATTCGGTATTATTGAATTGACAGCATAACCATGAAATGTGCATTATTGACAAATTTGCAAGCTGGCCTTGAATTGAGTTTTTCAGCGTATTGCACTTGATATCATGTTTCATCTAGTGCAATGACTTCGCTGATGTAGTATATATTGGAATTTTTGTCAACAATGCAAATTTCATCGTTAAGCTGGCAAGCCTAATTGTATGCAAAAGAAGATGTTATGCATTAAAAGTTTGAATGTTAAATACCTCCCAATGAGGTTTGCACATCAACTGTTAATGCAATTAACATTTCTCCCGCGCGCTGAGCACAGCTATATATAAGATTCTCTATTGGTTGGTGGCGAGGGCGAGGCTGAGGCACCGTATCTGTTGACGTGATGATTTCTGGTACATTGACGCCACGTTGACTATTTTCCATATGAGCCCAGTAATTAAAAGTATCACGGACAGGAACAGTGCGGTATAACTGACCGCATGGTGGTAATAGTCTGGTGGTTGAATTTTGTGCAGTGTCATCAGTTTTTCCTTGGCCAGAGCATTGTGTAATTCTGTGAGATTCTTCAGTTGTGTTGTGTAAGTGATCGCGTTGATTTTCTGCAATAGTGGGGTTATTTGTTCACTATTAGATAATTCTGTAATTTTTCCTAGGCTTGTGCTGTTAACGAACTGGACACGGATTCTTGCCCTTGTATTGAGATTGCATTGTGTTTCAGCACACATTCTGGCTGAAGTGTCAGTAGTCCTGAGCCTTTCAGTGTCAACGGGATGATTTCCTTGCCGCAGACTGCAGTGGCTCGTGAAGTTGACGGAATTGCATAAATCCATTGATTTTTTTTCTTCAATGGTAGCCACGTAATGTTATCGGCCACAGGTTTTAGTTTACAATTTGGTTGAGTGTTGTTGTTAAACAAATTGATTTCGCAGGAACACATTTCAGCCACATAGCTGTACCGGATTGGCACATTTGAACATACGTATTCAATTTGATTGATTCGCTCACATGATGCAAAGTCGTCGGAGCTAATTCGGAGGTATTGATCCCGAGCAGCATTTGTGGCCAGAAAGGTGGTGCATGTATCAATTGCCACCATAGTGTTGTTGATCCAATTTGGTACCGAAATGAGCAGGAAGAGTTAAAATCGGTCATGTTCCACCCACGGTAATGTAATCTTAAACACAACATGGTCCTGAGTGAGTCCTCCCTTTACCTTCATTATCCTATACAGTTGTATTAAGTCCTCTTTATTTGCAGGTAGTTTTAATGATGATGGCAGGTGGAGTTTAATTTTGTCAACTTCGGTGTGCAATTGCTCGGGAGTTAAAAGTAGCGGATTGAATTTACCATGGTGAGTGTCTGTGAGAACATCCAGTATAGCTGACTGTGTACGTTGTAAATCGGTTGCGATTAGAGTTAGTTGAATTGACAGAGCGTTGAATAGTTCCAACAATTTCGATTGTTGCAGCTATTCGTCTTCTTTCTGCAATTGATTCCACATTTGATTCACTTGTTGGTCAAATTCATCAAATTTTGTCTTAACCGCTATCTGATCCTGCTTTATGATGTTGACGGTGGAATCAATGATGGATGTTTGATTCTTCAGCAAATGTAACAGATTGGACTCGTTTTCTTTGACGTTTAATATTGTCCTTGACATCTTTTTGGAATACTCTGAATCTAACACGCCAAATAGTGTATGTGCAAGGTTTCCAACGAGATTTACTGCCCCTCTCCTGTTGCGACTGCTTCTTAACAGATTATTATCTACACGCAATTCTCCTTCAAGTCGATCGAAGCTGTCAGTTAGATGACTACAAGTGTAGTTTTGTTTAATCTTTCGGCAAAGTTGACGTAGGGTGCTGGTACCGTTGAACAGCGTTGATGCTTCTGTCCAATATGGTTTCACATCGTAGTATACGAGCAAGTTCGATTCCGTAGATGAAATAGCAACTGATCCTATATTTTCGAAGTGGATGCCAAGTTTTGAACCAAAACGATTAACTTGCACTGGAGATCCCAATATTATTGGCAACATCATTATTGTGAGTAGCAATGCCAAACCATTAGTGATTGCTGGTATTATTCTTCTCCTTTTTGGCACTGGTTGCTCTTCTGGATCTACTTCGATGTCGTCATGATCTGCCGAGAATAATGGTGCCAGTCTTTGAATTGCTCTTTTAAATATGCCCCTTTGTGTTTTTACGTCGCACACTCTTACTAAGCCATCGTCACCCTTGTATACCTTAACAATTCGCCCTAGAGGCCATTGGAGCACTGGTAAGTTATCTTCTTTGACGATTATCATAGTATTTGGCTCTATGGTGCTAGTTGGACCCTTCCATTTGTGTCGTTGCTGAAGTTGGTGAAGGTACTCGTGTGACCAACGTTTCCAGAACTCGTATTTAAGGTGTGTCACCAATTTCCATCTAGTTTGTAGGGATACCTTGGATTCTGACATGTTCCTATCTATCTGTGAAGCTAACGGTTCGAATATCAAGAAGTGTCCCGGAGTTAGCGCTGTTAGGTCATCTGGATCTGTTGACATTGGGGTAAGCGGTCGAGAATTCAAAATTCCCTCGATCTCCACGACGATGGTTTCGAGTTCTTCGTAGGGCAGCGATGCCGTCGATACACTTCGTAGTAGCAAATGCTTGGCGGATTTAACAGCTGCTTCCCATAAGCCTCCAAAATGTGGAGCTCTAGGAGGAATAAATTTGAAGTTTATTCCACGGTCGCTGCGTGATCTCGTGATATTTTCTCGTGAGGTGTTTGAGAAGATGATATCGTTTAGCTCCTTCAGATTGTTACTTGCGCCGACGAAATTGGTTGCGTTGTCACAATAGACAGTGTCACACCGTCCGCGGCGAGACGTGAAGCGTTTCAGCGCTCCGATAAATGCTTCGGTCGTCAATTCGGTTACAACCTCTAGGTGAACTGCCTTTGTTGCGAAACTGGAAAATACTGCGATGTAAGGAACGAATTTTATAGTGCACCCAAAATGGTCCGCAATAATCCAGTCCACTATGGACAAACGGGCGAGCTGGAGTGACTCTGGGTGCTGGCAAATTTCCCATCACTTGAGTGAATAACTTAGGCTTGGATCTGGTGCAGCACACGCAATTTTGCACAACGTTTCGGGCCATTATTTTTCCTTTTATTATCCAAAATCGTTGCCTTGACGCTGATAGCAAACCGTGTGGACCACAATGCAAATTATTCTCATGCATCATGACGAGAATCATTCTGGAGATATGGTCATTGTATGGCAGCAACATGGGATGTTTTGCGTCATAGCTCAAGTTAGATGCTTCTAGCCATCCTCCAACCCTTAGGATACCTTGGTCATCAATAAACGGTGACAAATTACTGATATCGCTAGTGTTATTGACAGTTGAGTGACGCTCTAAGTTTTTAATGTCATCGTAAAAGGCTCATCCTTGGATACCCTTGACAATCAATGTCAATGATGCCTCCATTTCTTCAGCTGTTGGTTTTGGGAATCTTGTGTTCGCATGTATGCTACCGCTCCATAGGCACGTTCTGATGCGTCAGCGAAAATGTGTACTTGGGGTCCTTGGGTACTGTGGGACCGAAGACGTGGCGTGGCACGCTGATGGTTTCTAACTTCTGCAAGTCCTTTTTGAAGGTTAGCCATGTTTTGTGAAGTTTCCATAGTTGTTGAAGAAATACTTTTGCTGCGGTCGTAACTGGCGCGACGAAGCCAAGGGGATCGAAAATACGTGAAATATCTGCTAAGGCTGAACGCTTTGTTATCCTACCGTATTCTACTACACCAACCTTGACCTTAAAGTCATCATTAGAAGGGCTCCAAATCAATCCCATTGTTTTGATGTTGTCGTCCAGTGTGTCACCGAATTCCATATTTACTTCACGGTCCGTGACTGGAATTTCTTCTAGTAACCTTGGGTGATTCGCGCACCATTTCCGTAAATTGAAACCCGCTCAACACATCATCGACATAAAAATTGGATTTTACGACTTCTGCTCCTAGTTGATATTTGTTGGCTTGATCGTCAGCCAGAGCCTGAAGTGTGCGGATAGCCAATTACGGTGCAGATGTTGTACCGTAGGTGACTGTCGTGAGCTGATAACACTTCATGGGATGTGAGGGATCCTCTCTCCACCAGATAAGTTGGATCGTTGATCGTCTTTATCTACTCGCACTTGTCGATACATCTTTTCAATGTCGGCTGTAAAGACAAATCGAGGGAGCCGGAAACGCAAAAGAATAGTGAACACATCTTCCTGGATAGTTGGTCCTGTTGCCAGAAGATTGTTTACAGAGACGTTTGTTGATGTTTTGGCTGAAGCATCGAATACGACTCTTAGCTTTGTCGTTGAGCTGTCTGGCTTCAAAACGGCATGATGTGGAAGAAAGTAGTGGGAACTCTTGATGCTAGTTATATCAATCTCTTCCATATGACCCAGCTTCTCGTATTCTCGCATGAAGCCTACATATTGGGCCTTGAATTCAGGAATCTTTATCATTTTTCGTTCAATGGTCATGAACCGTTGCAGAGCTAACTTCCGCGATTCTCCCAGTTGGTTTGGAGTGGTTTGGAACGGCAATTTCACTATGAAGCGCCCATTGATATCACGTTGATAATTTTGCAGAAAATGTTCTTCACAGCGACGCTCGGCGGTTGTAAACTTACAGCTCGGTGAATCACATCCTTCAAGTTGCCAGAATTTTTCAAGAGTGTCGTTGAGGGAACCATTCTCCTGACCAGTGTAGACTGCGCATGTTGCTGTTTTTGTTGAGCTTTGGCCAATTTTTCCACTTATCACCCAACCAAGCGTTGTGTTTTGCATGACTGGGAGCTCAGAGGAAAGTTTGATTTGGCCCATTTCTATGAGGTCGTAATACAGCTCTGCGCCCAAGAGAACATCGATTTTTCTTGGTTGATGAAAGTCCGGATCAGCCAGTTGGACACCCTTAGGAATCGGCCATTTTGTAACGTTTAGCTGCTGAGCTGGTTGAGTTGGAACAATGCTTGGCAGCACAAATGCCTCGAAGCCGGCTGCAAAGTTGCTTGTTCGAGATTCCAGTTTCATGTTAGCGCGGTGCGTAGCTCTTCTTTGGGACTCCCAATACCTTCAATGCACAACGAAGCCTCGATTGGATATATGCCTAGTCTTTTAATGACACGCTCGGAGACGATGTTGATTTGTGATCCTGAGTCGAGAAAGGCTCTAAATTCACCCGATCGTCCATTCGCAGCTGTTATTCGGATTTTAGCTGTTCCCAACAATACATAACAGCTTCGATGGGTAGGCATGATGTCGGTGGCTGCTGATGCCACTGCGGTATTGGACAGAGTTGTAGTTGATTTTAAATTGATTGCTGTTGATCGGCTTCCTCTTGTGGTCTGCTCCCGTGCTTCTAGATGCAACAACGTGTTGTGTTTTCTATTGCATTTGGTGCAGTTGCCTGACAAGCAAGATTTGGCATTGTGCCCACCTTTCAGACAGTTTACACAGTAGTTTGCTTTTTGGACTGTGTTTAACCGCTGACTTGGTGTCATTTTGAGACAATCTTGACCTTGAAATAGCCCATGATGTTGGTTGCATGTGATGCATGCTGGACCTGTTGGCACTGAAACACTTAACGCCTGGTAGGCCCTTGGTCGCCCTTGTTCTGCCGCATCCTTGTTGAGTCTTCCTCCTAAAGCTTCCAATGACTGGAATCTAAGTTCAAGGAATTTCAGGAATTCGTTTACAGATGGTATATCCTTCGGCTGTTTTAAGGATTGCTCCCATAATGCGTGAGTGGTTTTGTGCAGATTTTGGGTTAATATGTACAGCAGAATGGAGTCCCAGCTGTCGGTGCTCACTCCTAGACCTTATAGAGTCATGATGCACTCCTTGATAGTGTCGTGGAGGAACATAATCGCTGATGCCTGATCGTTGTTGATTGTCGGTTGGAAGAGCAGTCTGCTTAACGTTGCGTTTATCAGCAGCCGAGGGTTTTCATATCGATCCTTGACCACCGCCCATGCAGCCTCGTAATCATTTGCCGATGCTGTGAAGTGCCGAATTAGTCCTTCCGCCTGACCTGGCAAGCTGGAATTGGTTGTTTGTCGACCAACTCCATAAATAGATCGTGGAACTGCCTCCACTTGTGGTAGCTGCCATCGAATTTTGGTAGTTCAACCTTGGGAAGTTTTAGACCTGATGTCGTCATATTGGCTGTTTGCCTGTTGACTGCTGTTGGAGAGGCTTGCATAATTGATGCCGCTGATTCTCGAGCCATATCTTGAAGCTGCACAATCTGTGCAGTGATTGCTTGCTCAATCTGGGCAAAACCTCGTAGTCGTATGAGCTGGGCTCATCAGATAACCAGATCCTTTGGTGCAGGTCCTGGGCAGATTTCCAATGCGTTTCTACTGTCTTCGCCTGCATTGCATAATAGTGCGACGTTTGTTGTGTCACACTATTAAGCACTTGTCTAAGTAGTTTGCTAGCTGTTTCTATTGACTTCTTTTGTTTGTCAATTAGTGAGCATAGCTGACTTGACGGACTTCTGGGGGCAGCTATCACGGTGCTTGATTCGCTTTGTCTGGTGGCTGGCTGCGGCGACCGTACTGTTTTGAGTACCTCCGGTGCAGCCTTTGAGGTTGATGCTGCCTGGAGACGTTTGATGGCCTGTACTGCTCTGTCCATCTCATCGCGTGCTTCTCGGTATTTCGTGCGAATGGCAGTGTGTAAATCCTTCACGAAATATGGGTGGTCGACTTCCTTGCCATGTTGGTCGCGGATGGTATTGTCGAGTTTGTCAAACTGTACCCACAATTCATCCAGCTCCTTGGCTTTTGTTGTTATGACATCTATTGTTCTGCGCTCTTGTGGCGCCTTCTTGTAATTGGCTATAGCTTTTTGTAGAGCCAGTGCAAGTTCATCTTGCCTCAATGATAGTTCATCCATTCCCATTATGCTGACGTATCGTGTTTTTGAATGCTATGTGCAGGATTCGTTGTTGTCGTCTGCTGGTTACCGGCTAATGCTGACTTGATTGTTGTCGTCTGCTGGTTACAGGACACTTGATAGCTTGATGATGTATATGACGGTTGAAGTCTTCTGCAGGTTACTAGTTTAGGACTTGATTTATGTATGTGGATACTACGTTGGTAGCTGTTTGCTGCCTACTGAAGGATGTTTCAATGATCAGTGCATCGATGGATATTTGCCACTTGAACCAGTTATCCTTTCCGTCTGATACTCAGAAGGCTGCAAACGTCGGGGTCCTCATTCAAATCTAAACTCTGAAACAAAATGCAAACAATTATTTTTCAATTTCCCATTACCACTACAAATTGCTTCCGCCAGTAAATTTGAACCACAAATTTTGGCCCACACCCATGGTAGTAATTAGCAGTTTGCTCTGATTTTAAGATTTCTGTCCAATTCCATATGAAATCGATGGATGCAGAATCAGATGCATTGGGGAGATATACCACAAGCTGCAAGGTGAAATATTATTCACGAATGTTGATCTTATGTCGGTTATCTCCAAATAGACCTAGAGAACTAAATGAAAACATTGATTGGTTCTTAACATCATATTTGGGTTGTGTTGGGGACCGTATTTGTTTGTCTTCAGGAGCGTGCTCTTGCTGCTTGCCCTGGCGCGCGACTAGCTGTAAACCTAGATTCACTCTTTAGAATAAAACACTACATCACTTTTAGTTTAAAAACAACAAGAGCTTTCTTCTAAAAATACTGATTATTATATACTATTACAAACAGCACTTTCAATCTGCGTACTGACCTTTATGGTGTTCCAGTTCCGCACCTGTTAATTGGTGTCAGTTGGTCAAGCCAACTGACCTACGGTAAAAGTGTCGACGGTGCATTCTAAATTTCAATGCCCTTCGTCGACTCAACTGCGGAACTCTAACACCCTAAAAGTTTACATAATCATTATTACATAAATTCTAGTTACTTATAATACTTGCTCCCTAAAAATATGTGCTTTCTTACTTGACTTAATTGCTTAAAGCTAACCACACCAGATGTGTAGTATCTGTTAGGAGTCGGTGCTGTGAGTCAATTACTCGCAGGCAGCTTGATTCTAACTCACAACATCCTTCCCTTCTTTCGAAAAGAAGTTAGTGCAACTAACCTCCATTAAATCTTTACAATATTTTTCCTGCACTGCAAACAATTATGTGCATCGATTTAACTCTATAGTATATACATATAATGTGTTTTATTTTTTCTTAAAATCGCCTTATTTGGGTTCTATCTATCACGGTTTTTTTTTCTTTTTTATTCTCTTCTTTTCCATATTTTTTTCTTACTTTGTTTTTGTTTTCTTTTGTAGTTTTTTTCTATCATTTTTTTTATATATTCCCCTTTTTATAATTTATGTTTTATTGACTCTTTTCTCATTGGCGTATATACAAACATCTCCACAATATCACAATTATATTTTGTACCTAAAATCTTATGTTATACTGCGACCTCTGCTACCTTCTGATCCGGTTGACTGCCGTCGTTGTCGGTGTAAAATCCCTCGATGAACTCCGTATACCCCTCCTTTCTTTCTGGACCGGTACGTACAAACATGATGCAAGCTTGTGCGACTAGATGCGCTTCTGACGAAGTCAAAATAAATATTCGCTGCGTAAGTGACAGTGGAAATTTACTTAGTTCTGGAAATCGTTATGAAGTTAGCCTATATAACGTGGATATGTACTGCTTGATCTTTTCGTGGTTAAAACGATTTTTTGCTCCCAGAGATTATTCTGCGAAGCTAACTGAACGATGGTAGTTGTGGCTGTTATTGTTGTTGTAGCAGTTTCTTGCTAAAATTACAGAGTAACCTCGGATTGTGGCTAAAATTATATCTTCCTCTTTCTAGACCATAATACAGTATACATACTGACATATGTAATAATGGCAGACACGTAGGATTTTCTATACGGACAACGTTCATGTTAGTGTTTTTCATACCATTTCGTCAGTTATGTAATTAAACTCAAGTATTATCAGTCTTTTACTTGTCAGATAGTCAGGTAGTCATCTCGCACATGGGAAGTTGGAAGCTCTTCCCCTCTTTCATATAAAAATGAATTCCCACTAATTTTGTTTTCTATTTTTTTTCCAAACCAAAAATATCTCGGGATATCGTCGTTGCAAACCTCGTATTTATTCCTTTGCGGCTTGTTGATTATCCTTCTTCTACGCCTTCTCACTTCTTTTATCCAGTCGGATTTTTGTTCGCTGCTCTTGAATTTCGTCAACCGGTCTCCTGGATGTTGGTTAATCTCTTACTCTGCCTTTGACGCTGCAGGAAGTCCCTCCCAGGTTCTTGCTGCACAATATTGCATTCATTTCATTATAAGCTTAGAAATTACATAATTATTTCCTGTAACTCTAATTATTTTCTAAACTACTTTTGTTTTTAATGTGAACTTTTACACAAATTATAATTTTTTAATTATAACTTTTCTTAATGCGAATATATTTTGAATATTTAATATGTAATAATCCGTACTTATTTTGTGAAATTTGTAAGAACCAAAATTCGTTTAGGAAAAATACTCATAGTCATTCTTTTTCAATTTATTTGTTCTTCATATATTGGTTTCTTTTTATAATTTTTTTTTTGTTTAAATATTTCATAATTTGTTCCATATCATTTCTCTTTTTATATATCTTTTTAAATTTTCAAATTCTTTTGCCCTCTGACATAAACAAAATTTTATATCAATTCTGGGCAAAACTAGTTGCCCATCTTACACAAGCGAGTATATAAACCCGTTCATGTGTAAAAATTGTCCATTGCATGACTCAATTTTTCATTGCATCTAACTACTCTATACTCGTATATTTCAATTTACTATTAGCCTGGTATGTATATATCCATTAACAAGTGTATTTCCCTACACCATGCAACCTGCTCATATATGAATACATATATACATTTAAGGCATTTTATAATTAATTGCCAACGTTATAACCTAATTTGTAATATACGACTATATTGTTCTAATTCAATATATATATATATACATTTCTATTCCCCACACGCTAATTTCCTAATCGATAAACCGAAAAAATCTATGTATATTTACATGTAGCCTGCTACAGTATGTAAATATCTGCAAAAATATACATACGTACATACCCATTCCTCTTAACTAGAATACTTAATTCTTTAAATATACGTTCGTACATTCATTCTGTATATTATACACATATATACATATATATACTTACTTGACCAGCGTTTACGTTGCCTGGCGTTAGCGCTTATGCGTCGAATTTCAGTGCATAAACTGCCGTATGTATGTATGTATTTTAAGTTAAGTTTTATTTTATTTACCCACGACTGTCTTATGATTTTTTGTTGAATTATTATTTATTTTTTAAAAAAAACATATTTCTCTACGTTGCTTCATTCAGCTACAGTGCCTAATAAGCATATTTACATTACGTCAATTTTATTCGCCCGAATTTAATTGGCAACCTTCTGCTGGCATTGTTTTTGAAAATCGGAGCTGTGTGTGTTATTTGATATACACACGTACGTGTTTACGTTGTTATTCTTGTGTTCACACTTGTAAAACACTGTTAACACATGTCTTTAGTTGTGTGGTCTCATGTGGAACAATTTCAATAAATTATTATGTAGCTTTTTATGCTTGCCCTAAATTGTTACGACTGTTGTAACTGGGCTGCGGATCTCTGCTACTACACATCGACCTATCCAAACAGGTGAGAATTTGTTTCTCCTAGCCTGATTCTTCATTAGTACTCGGTCACCCACAAGAAAGACTACTGGGTTTAGTACCTTGTTGTAGGCTTCCCTGGCTAACGTTTAGAACACTCCTAGTTTTCTCTAACCAACTCGTGCGCTTGCTGTAGCTGATATTTTTGCATTTTATTGGGATTATCAGCATTGTATACTGGCGCACATTTGCGCTTCAGATTTGCTGGCATGTTAAAATCAAACCCGTAGAGTGTTCTAAACGGAGTTTGCTTCGTTGATACATGCAGTGTATTATTGTGTACATGCATGCAGTAGTCAATCATTGATCCCAATTCGAGCCGTCTTTCTTGGCAGAACTGCGCAACTACTCGGCCAGAGGTCGATGACTACGCTCCAATGAGCCATTCGCCTGGGGATGATTTGGTGTTATATGCAATTTCTTGATTCCCAGCATTTTACACGCTTCTGAGAATAGTTTCGATACAAAATTTGAACCATTGTCGGTTTTCAAAACCTTAGGTTTGTTGTACCGTGCTATAATTTCGTCAAAGAATGCCTTGGCCACCGTAGTTGCTTCAGCATCGGGTATAGCCACGCACGCCATATACTTTGAGAAATCGTCTTGGTACGTCAAGATGTATTTATTTCCCGAATGCTTGTACTTCCTTTCTATTTCTCGGAATCGCAACTCATTCCATCTGCTTCGGGTCAGGCAGTGATCCTGCCTCTGAGCAACGATGGCCTAAATAAAACACCTCTCTTCGCAAAATTTGACACTTCTCCGTGTTCAATTTCAAATTGTGTTCTCGTAATTTCTGGAGCAACTTGCACAAGCGTTGCGAATGCTGCTGCAAGCTCTTCCCATAAATTACAATATCATCCAGATACACAAAACAGTCTAACCCTTGCAAGCCTGTTAGCACATGGTTCATCAGCCGTTGGAAGGTAGCCGGTGCTCCTGTTAATCCAAAAGGCATTCTGTTAAACTCATAATGCCCTAAACCGGTGCTGAACGCGGTCTTCTGCATATCTTGGGTATCCACCAGAACTTGGTGGTAGCCATTTGCTAAATCAAGTGTAGAAAAATATCTACTGCGTCCCAACTGATCCAGAATTTCTTCTATCCTTGGTGTCGGGAACACCTGCGTGATAGTGGCGTCGTTCAGTTTCCTAAAATCGACGACCATTCTCCACTTCTTTTGACCTTGAGCACCTCCCTTCTTTGGTAACAAAATTATTGGTGAGTTCCAAGGCGAGATACTCGGTGAAATTATGTTATCCTTTAACATTCCTTCTACTTGCCTGTTTACCTCATCTCTGTGAGTTTGTGGCAATCTGTACTGTTTCTGGTTAATTGGTGGCTGATCCACTCTTGTAGGTATTTCATGCTCTACCTGTGGTGAATACGTCAGTTGGTCTCCTTCCACCTAAAATATGTCATGGAATGACGTACAAATGGCTTCCATTGATGCCATCTCTTCTGAATTTACGCTTGGGTCTAACTTCTGTGATTCTAGCACTCTCTCCATTCTTTTTCGTATATCAACTTGTTAAATCTGATTTACCGATCTATAATTCGAGTCCTTAAAATTATTGTAACTAGTGAACTTAGGCCTAAAATCCTCATCCATCAGGTAGTCCTTTTATGATGCATTGAGTACGCAAGCGAACACCTTACCCTTGTCAACGTGCGTTATGGTTTCTCCCATATATACGCCCTCCGCCAGCTGCTGCTTGTGCAAAACAACAGTCCTAAGTTTCGTGTTTACATGCATAGTTACTTCTCTGGTTGATCTTGTAGTTACTACCAACATACAATTCTTAACCCTATTCACTGTTCCTTCCTGCCATGACTGTAATGGAACAGTAAGGATTCTATTCTTATCACAATCATAAAACGATAACTGCTTCTCGAGCGCATCCAGTATGGTGTGGCCCCAAAGTTTATCGCGGCCAATTATCCCATCAGCCGGAATACCTGTCCTATCCACTTCCACTGCGTGCACTCTAAAACTGATGCTCTTAACTTCACTGTGTCCTATTCTGAGCAACCCCAATGTCCTAATGCACCCTCCAAACGCTCCGTTAAGCATTCTTACATCTATTTGATTAATATCTAGCCCTTTCCGTAAAACACTAGATTTTGCGAGGCTGGTGTCCGCTCCTGAATCTACCAAAAGCACTAGCTTTCCACTCTTCTTCCTTGCAGGGTGATGAAGGCATCACCTATCCTGCTCATATCGAAACAACGTCCTTTTGTTCCCAACATGGATGCGTATCCACTTCCTAACTCTTCAAATTTTTTCCTCCATGTACCTCAGTTATCCTTTACAATCCTGCACTCCCTAAAAAATATAATAATTATCTTGCCTATGAACTCTCGTACCGTGTTCGCGGCGATTGGCCTATACTTTCTAACCTTATTAAAACCTAACCTAAGTACTAGAATCATCACAGTTACCCAAATCAACACGCAATCAAACATTTTTTCCCGGAGAGACTCTTGCTCCTCCGTATCTTTAACCATTGTTCTTACATTACTCGGTACGTGGTATTGAAGAGCCTCTTGCTCCTCCTTCTTCTGAACTGTAATATCTACATTACCAATCACACGTTCTTCCGGCCCACTATTACTTCCTTCCTTTTGGCGTTCCAGTCTACTGGCCTCGACTGGGCTGCTGGAAGTTTCCCTGGTTTCTTTGTTGGAATTGTGTAGCCCTGCATTCCGCTGCCCGATGTCCCAATCGTCCACATGAGAAGCATCTCGGTCGCTGCTCCCCACTCCCAGTGCTGAAAGGATTTCTTCCTTGGTTAATTCCTTCCATTGAATTAACTCGGGGACTACTAAAGTTATCCCTGTTTTCCCTCAAGGGTGGATCCGGGTGCCTCGCAGCTGGGTGCCTCGTAGCTGGCTGCCTTCTACTCTGATTCCATTCCCTGCCTTCTTGGCACTGTCTACTTGCCTCATGACAATATGTAGGGCGTGTTTTTGCGTATAATGCATTCATCCCTTGTATGACCTGGCTTACGGCAGAACGAACATGTGGGTGCCCTCTGTACAAACTCCTTCTGCGGATTTCTCGGATTCGCGGCTTTGCTGTCGGAGACACCGGGATTATACGCTTCTCTGTATATGTTTGGGACGGAATGACTTCCCTCTCTATCCATGGCAGCGGCTGTTAAACTGTCCTGTCTGTTTTCGAACATATGTACCTCCCCCAAACCGGCCGTTATCCGTTCCACGAGGACTTGTGCTCTAATTGTTTCTTCTAGTAATTCCTCCAGATTTCCTGTTCTGCTATTCAGCATATCAATCTTTAGAGCGGAGTTGCGGAGGCCCACTACGAAAATTGCTAACACCGACTTGTCACCTTCGTATAATAATGCTGTATCTCCAACGCCATTGTACTTATTTTATATTATTTCCTGGGCCATCATCTGAAGTGACTCTAAACGTCTAGCAAAGGCGCGTATGTCTCACCTGCCAGCTGCTTTTCGATTCGGATCTCTTGGGATATGTCTTCCAGAGTTCTCTCCTTTAAATAGGCTCTCTTTAGAAGGCCGTAAAGCTCGTTCACACTGGCGAACTGCTTTGGCAGCACAAAATTGTATGCATCTCCAAATAACCTTTGCTTAACACAGTCGAAAAAGTCCAGCAACTCATCTGAAGCAGCACCAGTAAACACAGGTACTAGCGTGGGCACTGCCTTTGAAATCTTCTCTATACCCATTTTTGCTGGTAAAACTTGAGCGTTATCTTTTTGTGTAGTTTGCAAATTCACTTCTGCCGGATCTGAGATATACTTGACCAGTGACGGACTCAAACTGATTAATCTTCGACCGCTTGCTCGTACAGGTGAAATACTGTCCATAGTATTGGGGCTTTGCTGCACTGCTATTGCTTCTGGCTCTGTTTGCGGAAATTCCTGATTTTTCTTATTTATCGGACTTCCCGGAGAAAATGGTTCGACACCGATTCAACAATTCCAGTTGCGCCATACAAAAATTCCGCTTGATTTTCTTCACTAAAAACTAATCTTGGCTTTACCTTACGGCTTATCCCCTCTGATGTTAAATATTTCGGCCAATGAACTTCCCTAGGCAATGCCAATACTGTCTATGTAAATCCAGCCGATGCTTTTTTTGATCTCTCTTTTTTCGGTAAGTTCCTATTGGTCGCCCGCTCTCTTTTTAATTCTGCACACCACTTCCACTAAGTTCCTTTACCTTATTCTTAAGATACTCCTTTTGTGCACTCAAATCCTCTGTTTTCTTATGAAACTTGAAGAACTTTTCTTCTGCCCCTTTTTGGATTGCCGTTAAGGCTTGATCCGCTACTTCTAATGGTTACACAGCTCCTCTGGCGTTCGCCTGTTTCCACAATTCTTGAGCTTCCTCCCTGCTCGTAGTTGCTTCGAACTGCTCGAATACCCTCTCGGTGAAAAGATTCACCTCTGTTCTTACTGCTCTTAACTCGTCCTGTGCGTCTTCTTTTCTTTTTAACGGAGACCCACTCGGTGCCTCAATCGTTGCCAGTTCCGTCTCGAATACTTTAAGCCACCCTGACACTAAATTTTCCACATATCCATGAAAACCCGTCGCAAAGTACTCGTCGTCCCTACAGACCTCCTTGTTCGGCAGCAATTTGGCGTGGTTGTTGTTAAATTTTTCCACCAAGCCTCGTAACTTTGTGATGCGTCTGTGATAGTACTTCACGTTTTTGACATCCTTCCGGTCCTTCCTGAAGTTTGAAATCAACCTCTGGACCTCTTTACCCACCACTTCATGGGATTTCAGGAACTCCTTCACTTCTTTCGAGAGTCCCATGGACTATGCCTAATTCAATAAATATCCCGTTGAACAACCCAATCTCAACTTATTCCAATATTTTATCAACTTATTCCAATATTTTATTCAATCTTAGTTAATGATTCAATTCAAATTTATTAAAAAACATTCCACCGTAAATTCCATCTTTATATATATTTTTTCTTTACTTATCTTCCATCACAAGTTCCATATCCTCTGTCTACTGGCGTCCTTTAAATCCTTCCATCAATGCAAATTGGTCATTGACTTCCTCACAGATACTCCTTGCTTTCCTCTCACCATCTTTAATACTCCCCAAAATCCATAGAAAAAGCTATATATTCGCAAAAACCGAAATTGGATTTACAGGCAAAAGTGTCTTGATTCATTCCCGGAAATTTGAATCCGTATTCAAAAATAAACCCGTAACGTATGCGCCACGTAATAATAGCATTTCAATTGTTTCTTCAATATTTGCTTTCACTTTGTTTCGATTATGTTCTTACTAAACCCGTTTTCGTTTCCCTGCTCCAGCTTATACTATTTTTCATTAACCTTATCATTTGACGCGAAAATTTTTGATTTTATATACTAAAACGAGTAATAGTATACCAATAAGTTTTAAGTTTTATTACTTAATAAAAACAAACATTATTCCACATAGAAAGACAACTGTAGAGTAATGCCGTGGAGAAAATAAAATTACTCGAATCACGTAAGTATAAAAATTATACTTAATTAATTGCACAACTACTGAAGGTAAATACAGATTATTTACAACAATACGTAGTTACGATTTTTTTTCTATTTTTCTATGAACCCATTTTGACAATGTTATTGGTTTCACGAATTATTCTCCATATTTTTCTCCCCATCAAATGAAATTTCCAAACACAAAAAATAATTATATCACTACTGACACATCCCCATTTCAGTAAAATGCTTTCTTGAGTTGTTTTGACCACAGGACATATTGGACCAGTTTAGACGACTAAGACCTTTCGAAGACAACAAAAACTATGGTTACTTTAAGTGAATTATTTAAATTAACTCTTGAAATTAAGTACGAGTTAAATGAATTATACGATTTTGACGAAAGAAACCCATATATATATAAAAGGCAGAAAACGTAGATAGAGATTTAGTAGAAATCATTTTAGAGAAAATTGATGGAACCGTAAGGGTAGATGATAGCCCATCTACCTAACAGGAAGTATGATGCCATTATTGGGCAGAATATTTTAACTAAATTTGATGCGATAATTGATTTAAATGAAAAATATATAAAAATGAAAGGTTGTAAAATTTGGTTTACTAACACAAGTTTCCAAACAGTACCAATGATGTGTGTTCACTTGAACCTATTAAAAATGATTTTTTAGGAAAAATTAATTTACACCATCTTATTAGTGAGGAGAGAAAAGAAGTGCATGAATTATTGACCCAATATGAAGATATATCTTATTTGGAAGGAGATACACTAATCTTTACTCACGGCATTCAACATGAAATAGTCACAAAACATATAGACCTATATACGCAAAAATTTATAGGTACCCTAAGGTACATGAAGAGGAAATAGAAAGGCAATTAAATGAAATGCTCCAACAAGGTATAGTAACTGAAAGTAACTCGCCATACAATAGTCCTTTATGGATAGTCCCCAAAAAGTCAGACAGTTCTGGGAATAAGAAGTGGAGAATTGTTGTGGATTATAGGAAGCTGAACGAATGTACTGTTAACAATAAGCGTCAATTCCCAATATAGATAATATATTGGACAAATTGGGGAAAGCTCAGTATTTGTCCATAGTTGATTTGGCCAAAGGGTTTCACCAAATTATGGTAAAACCTGAGGATAGGAAGAAAACTGCGTTTTCAACTCCGTTTGGGCACTTTGAATTTGTGAGAATGCCATTCGGCCTCAAAAATTCTCCCGCAACTTTCCAGAGGTTGATGAATTCAACACTAAAGCAACATATCAATAAAACTTGTGTCGTGTACTTAGACGACATTTTAATATTCAGCAGATCGTTGCAAGAACACATAAACAATATTAAATCTATTTTTGAAACTCTTAAAAATACGGGACTGAAAATTGAAGTTGATAAGTGCAGTTTTTAAAAAAAGAAACTCAATACCTAGGTCACATCTTAACACAAAACGGCGAAAAAGCCGAATCCAACAAAGATCGAAGCTATCAAAAACTTGTGCTTGCCACAGACACAAAAACAAATTAAGTCATTTTTAGGAGCAACTGGTTTCTATCGTAAATTTATCAAGGACTATGCAAAAGTTGCATTTCCTATGGTTAAATATCTAAAAAAGAACTCGAAAATTATTACCAGCGACCCAAATTATATAGCTTCTTTTGAAAAGTTAAAGGAAATTATTACAAATTATCCAACTCTGCACTATCCAAACTTCAATAAAAAATTTAAGCTAATAACAGACGCTAGCAATTTTGCCTTAGGAGCTGTTCTAACACAAGACGGACATCCGATATGTTTCGCTTCTCGTACTCTAAATGAAATGAACTGGTGAAAGTCCTGAAAAAGGACCAAACCGCTAAGCTGGGGTCGCTCATGAAACCTGATGGCTCCTATAAGGAGAGGCAAAGTGAGGTACTCAGCTTGCTGTTGGAGTCACACTTTCCAGGAAATCAGGTAAGCATAGCCCGTCAACAACCACCTTTGGCTGGAACTGTTGTCAGGGCAGCTACACCCTCTCGACATGATTGGTATGTCGCCAGAACCTTGGCGAATGAGGCTGCCATTAGATTTGCTATCAAATCCTTTGACAGCTTCAAATCGTCTGGACTGGATGGCATGTATCCGATTGTGTTGAAGGAAGGCATTGAGTTAGTGTTGGCAGCACTGAATAAGATCTCCACTGCATGTCTCGCGTTGGCCACGTATGTACCACGCTCTTGGAGGATGGTGAGGGTTGCTTTCATTCCTAAAGTTGGAAGAGACGACTACACCAATCTGCTAGGCGGCAAGGCGTAGACCGAGCTCTAGTAAATTTGATACGTTCAATGCTGGCCCAGAGAATCATAACGGTGCGGGCGGAGGAAAATTTCCTGGTGTCGTCTGGGGTTAATAGAGGCAATGCCCAAGGTGGCGTACTGTCTCCATTGCTCTGGTGCATGGTAATCGATCCCCTGCTTAACACCATTAATGACTCGGGTGTATACGCTCAGGCATATGCGGATGATGTTGGCTGTCTTGTGACAGGTCCATCCCTTATGATTGTCTGCAGAAGGGTGCAGAGAACTCTGGATATGATTGACACTTTGTGCAGTGCGAATGGCTAATCCTGTCAAGACTGGTATTGTCGTCTTTACCAGAAGGAGAAAGATTGATGGACTTATTCTGCCTACACTAAAAGGAGTCACTATCCACCTATCCAAGGAAATCAAATATCTTGGAGGTATCCTTGATAAAAACACTTCTTTGGAAATCGCATGTCGAACTGAAGACATCCAAAGCACTCTCAGTTTTCTGGCAGTGTAAGGGTATTTTTGGTAAGACATGGGGTCCTTCCCCTAGTAAGGTTCTATGGATCTATACAGCTATGGTAAGACCTATTATCACCTATGCATCGATGGTTTGGATGAGCAGACTCTCTCTTGTAGGGGTCAAAAAAGCTCTATCAAGACTACAGCGTACTGTGGCCATATGGTGTACCGGAGCATTTCCGACTACTCCAGGCCCGGCAATTTATGCATTGGTGAATCTCCTGCCACTAGATGTCTTCATCCGCGGAGAGGCCGTTAAGGCCTTCTGCAGAGTGAAACAAAGTGGCCACGGGTATGGGGTGTATTCGATATTGGACGACGGCGCAGGTACTGACATCGATTCTGCAATCCTGTCTATTCCCATGTCATCAACCGTCATACTAGAAAAGCGGTACAATGGTAGATCCAATCGGTAGATCTCGAGAACGAGCCCGGCAAACACTGATGCCGTATTTTCACTGATGGCTCCAGGACTGAAGACGGTTCCGGGTCTGGTGTCTTCGTGGAACCTTGTGGGACCCGTCGGTTCGTTGCCCTTGGTCTGCATGCGTCTGTCTTTCAGGCGGATGTGTATGCAATACTTGAGGCAATCGACTTTGTTGTGGAAAACAGGTGGAAATGCAAATCTATTTGTGTCTGCAGTGGCAGCCAAGCTGCGCTCATGGCCTTGGATAGTCCGACCACCACTTCCACGATAGTCAGGTCCTGCAAATCCAGGCTAAATTATGTTGGAAAACATAATAGTCTGACGCTGACTTGGGTCCCGGGACACGCTGGCATTACGGGTAACGAGACCTCTGACTCTTTGGCCAGGATGGGCTCTGAGGCTGTTTTTATTGGCCCTGAGCTTGTTCTGCCACTCCCTTCTGCTGTCATCAAAACCACTGCTAACAAGTGGGTTCTTTCGACCCACAAGCGAGCATGGCGGGCTGAGAGAGGCTGCGGATGAACGAAAATTATGCTACCCGTTATCGCTGACCAATGGTCACGGTTCCTTCTATCTTTAGGTAGGAGGGACTGCAGGCTGTTGGTTGGCATGATGACGGGACACTTTCTATGGACTAGGCACATGGAAAGGATTGACATATCAGACAGTGCGCTGTGCCCAGCCTGTGGAAAAGAAGACGAGTCGGCGGACTATTTCCTTTGTGTCTGCTCTGCCTTTCCTCGAATCAGGTTTGGGATTTTTGGCATTGATGCGCTGAGGAGTAAACAAATTGGCTCCTTGGCACCACAACATCTACTTCTATTTCTTCGGATGTCGCGTAGATTTAAAGCAGAGTAAAAAGGGAACCTTAAGTGCAGTACAATGGATATATACTCTGTCTGAGTGCTGCGCTTACTAGATTGTTCCGACAAAAAAAAAAGACTGTCCAATGCAAAATATGACACCGCAAGGAAACCTGTTTATTTTTCCATTGTTTGTCAACAAACTCATCCACAACGTGATCAAACACTACCGCCATATGCTGTTTCCAGAAATATAACATTAGTCGCCATTCTTCCCCAACCCATCGAATAATACGTTGGTCCTTTATTCCGCACCGTCTTCCGATCTACGCTGTTCCCGGAACTTCCTCTTTCGATCCACATCATCAGAGCTGAATACTTATATTAATCTTCTTAGTTTTCTAATTTACATTTTGGTTTGACATCTTTCTATGTTTAATTTTAGTCGAACATTTCATAAGTTAATTTAATAAATCAATTTCAAAATTATATATTATTTCAATAAATATACTATATATACGAGTACTATATATACTCTTGGGTATAATTTTCCTATTTAGTATAATTTGTGTTTTCTTTGGATTATTACATTTATTTCATTATAAATTTGGATTTTAAATAATTAATTTCTGTAACTCTAATTATTTTCTAAACTACTTTTGTTTTTAATTTGAACTTTTACACAGATTATAATTTTTCAATTTATAACTTTTGTTAATGCGAGTATATTTTGCATATTTAATATGCAATAATCTGTACTTATTTTGGGAAATTTGTAAGAACCAAAATTCGTTTAGAATAAAAATATAATTTCTTTTAATTCATTCGTTCCATCTCTATTTATTTGTACTTCATATATTGGATTTTTTTTATTACTCTTTTTTGTTTAAATATTTCATAATTCCTTTCATATCATTTTTCTTTTTATATCATATCTTTTAAAATTCTCCAATTCTGAGAAAATTCATTTGCCCTCTGACATAAACAAGAATAATTAAGATAAGCCCGTTTATGTGAAAACATTGTCCATTGCCTGACCAAATTTTTCATTGCATGTAATTATTCTATATATTTAAATTTACTTCAAGTCTGGTATGTATCCATAAACAAGTGTATTTTCCTACACCCTTTAACTCGCTCGTATATGAATGCATACATACATACAAGTCACTTTCAATTGTTTATAATTAATTTCTACAGCTATTACCTAATGTTGTAATGTTAAGCTAAATATATTCTTCTATTTCAACATATACGAGTACATACATATATTTCAATTTTCCTCAGGTTAATTTCCCAGGCGATAAACAGAAAAATCTATGTATATTTACATGTAGCCTACTGCAGTATGTAAATATCTGCAAATTCCCAATTTCCCATCGTATGTCGCTATTTACTTAATTTTTTACTTTTATACGTTCGTAGATTCACTCTGCATCTTATACACATATATACGTATATATACTTACTTCACCAGCGGATCCGTTAACGCTTACGCGTCGAATATCATTGCATAAACTGCCATATACTAGTATATGTATGTTTATATTTTAAGTTAAGTTTTATATTACTTAACTACGACTGTCTTATGATTTTTTGTGGAATGCTTATTTAATATTTTAAAAAATATTTTTCTCTACGGTGCTTCATTCGTCTACAGTGACTAATAAGCATATTTATATTACATCAATTTTATTCGCCCGAGTTTACTTGGCACACTTCTGCTGGCATTGCCTTAGAAAATCAGAGTTGTGCTATTTGATATACACACGTACGTGTTTACGTCGTTATTCTTGTGTTTACTCTGGTAAAACACTGTTAACACATGTCTTTAGTTGTGTGGTCTCATGTGGAACAATTTCAATACATTATTATGTAGCTTTTTATGCTTGCCGTTAATTGTTACAACTATTGTAGCTGGGCTGCGGATCTCTGCTACTACATACGGACCTATCCAAATAGGTGAGAATTTGTTTCTTCTAGCCTGATTTTTCATTAGTACCTGGTCACCCACATGAAAGACTACTGGGTTTAGTACCTTGTTGTAGGCTTCCCTGGCTACCCGTTTAGCACACTCTTGGTTTTCTCTAACCAACTCGTGCGCTTGCTGTAGCTGATATTTTTGTAGTTTATTGGGGTCATCAGCATTGTATTCTGGCGCACATTTGCGCTTCAGATTTGCTGGCATATTGAAATCAAACCCGTAGAGTGTTCTAAACGGGGTTTGCTTCGATGATACATGCACAGTATTATTGTGTACATGCATTGCAGTGGTCAACTATTGATCCCAATTCGAGCCGTCTTGCTTGGCAAAACTGCGCAAGTACTCGGCCAGAGGTCGATGACTACGCTCCGTATAAAACCATTGGTCAGCGATAACGGGTAGCATAATTTTCGTTCATCCGCAGCCTCTCTCAGCCCGCCATGCTCGCTTGTGGGTCGAAAGAACCCACTTGTTAGCAGTGGTTTTGATGACAGCAGAAGGGAGTGGCAGAACAAGCTCAGGGCCAATAAAAACAGCCTCAGAGCCCATCCTGGCCAAAGAGTCAGAGGTCTCGTTACCCGTAATGCCAGCGTGTCCCGGGACCCAAGTCAGCGTCAGACTATTATGTTTTCCAACATAATTTAGCCTGGATTTGCAGGACCTGACTATCGTGGAAGTGGTGGTCGGACTATCCAAGGCCATGAGCGCAGCTTGGCTGTCACTGCAGACACAAATAGATTTGCATTTCCACCTGTTTTCCACAACAAAGTCGATTGCCTCAAGTATTGCATACACATCCGCCTGAAAGACAGACGCATGCAGACCAAGGGCAACGAACCGACGGGTCCCACAAGGTTCCACGAAGACACCAGACCCGGAACCGTCTTCAGTCCTGGAGCCATCAGTGAAAATACGGCATCAGTGTTTGCCGGGCTCGTTCTCGAGATCTACCGATTGGATCTACCATTGTACCGCTTTTCTAGTATGACGGTTGATGACATGGGAATAGACAGGATTGCAGAATCGATGTCAGTACCTGCGCCGTCGTCCAATATCGAATACACCCCATACCCGTGGCCACTTTGTTTCACTCTGCAGAAGGCCTTAACGGCCTCTCCGCGGATGAAGACATCTAGTGGCAGGAGATTCACCAATGCATAAATTGCCGGGCCTGGAGTAGTCGGAAATGCTCCGGTACACCATATGGCCACAGTACGCTGTAGTCTTGATAGAGCTTTTTTGACCCCTACAAGAGAGAGTCTGCTCATCCAAACCATCGATGCATAGGTGATAATAGGTCTTACCATAGCTGTATAGATCCATAGAACCTTACTAGGGGAAGGACCCCATGTCTTACCAAAAATACCCTTACACTGCCAGAAAACTGAGAGTGCTTTGGATGTCTTCAGTTCGACATGCGATTTCCAAAGAAGTGTTTTTATCAAGGATACCTCCAAGATATTTGATTTCCTTGGATAGGTGGATAGTGACTCCTTTTAGTGTAGGCAGAATAAGTCCATCAAGCTTTCTCCTTCTGGTAAAGACGACAATACCAGTCTTGACAGGATTAGCCATTCGCACTGCACAAAGTGTCAATCATATCCAGAGTTCTCTGCACCCTTCTGCAGACAATCATAAGGGATGGACCTGTCACAAGACAGCCAACATCATCCGCATATGCCTGAGCGTATACACCCGAGTCATTAATGGTGTTAAGCAGGGGATCGATTACCATGCACCAGAGCAATGGAGACAGTACGCCACCTTGGGGATTGCCTCTATTAACCCCAGACGACACCAGGAAATTTTCCTCCGCCCGCACCGTTATGATTCTCTGGGCCAGCATTGAACGTATCAAATTTACTAGAGCTCGGTCTACGCCTTGCCGCCTAGCAGATTGGTGTAGTCGTCTCTTCCAACTTTAGGAATGAAAGCAACCCTCACCATCCTCCAAGAGCGTGGTACATACGTGGCCAACGCGAGACATGCAGTGGAGATCTTATTCAGTGCTGCCAACACTAACTCAATGCCTTCCTTCAACACAATCGGATACATGCCATCCAGTCCGGACGATTTGAAGCTGTCAAAGGATTTGATAGCAAATCTAATGGCAGCCTCATTCGCCAAGGTTCTGGCGACATACCAATCATATCGAGAGGGTGTAGCTGCCCTGACAACAGTTCCAGCCAAAGGTGGTTGTTGACGGGCTATGCTTACCTGATTTCCTGGAAAGTGTGACTCCAACAGCAAGCTGAGTACCTCACTTTGCCTCTCCTTATAGGAGCCATCAGGTTTCATGAGCGACCCCAGCTTAGCGGTTTGGTCCTTTTTCAGGACTTTCGCCAGTTTTGCCGTGTCACTCAGGGATCCGATATCACTGCAGAAATCTCTAAAAGAAGCCCTTTTCGAGTTCCGAATTAGCTTCTTGTAGTCCCTCTGAATACGTCGATATCGTTCCCAGTCCTCATCAAGATTCGTCTTGAGGGCCCGGTTGAGGAGTTTTCTAGACTCACGCCTCAGCACCTAAAGCTCTCGATTCCACCATGGAACAGGAGTCCGGCTAAGTGGAGGTCCAGTTGGACAGGCTAGCTCGAAGCTGTTTGTTAGAGCAGTGTTGAGATGTTCAACAGCCGCCTCAATGTTTTGCTCCTTGCGAAGTTTCAGTGGCGTCACGTGATTGCTACGCAGTGCCTCCCTGAACTTTGGCCAGTCTGTTTTTCTTGGGTTTCTG
This sequence comes from Clusia tigrina, assembly GCA_920105625.2. Lineage (NCBI taxonomy): Eukaryota > Metazoa > Arthropoda > Insecta > Diptera > Clusiidae > Clusia > Clusia tigrina. Next base: position 185,158,028 of record OV050030.1, on the reverse strand, counting down.
GTGGCCAATGGCATTTGCGCCCGCTCGCCACACTGAAACTCAATGTATCTATGGTCCGAGCACGAGTCTTCGGCGAGGACCCTCCAGTTGTTGATCGACCACCCCAGTCTTGGATTTGACAGGGTGACGTCAATTACCTCCTGCTTTCTCGTAGTCACAAAGGTAGCCTGTCTGCCTACATTGTGGATGTTCAGGCTGGGGGAGGCAATATACTCGAAAAGTCGAGAGCCCCGCTCATTGCACTTGCTGCTGCCCCAGATCGTATGCTGGGCATTAGCATCGCAACAAAGAACCAGACCAAGACTGTACCGCTCACAGAACACTACGAGAGTAGCGACCTTCCCAGCTGGTGGCGCCTCCAAAGCATCTTAAGGAAAGTAAGCAGATGCAATCACGAACCTGGACCATCCGTGCATACTCTTAAAACTAATCTCTGCCGCAACCAGATCCTGATGTGTGCAGCTTCAAAATACTGTAAGTTAATCTGCGTTATCGTCAAAGGACGATAGCTACGAGAATAGCTACCATGACATCAACAGAGGCCTCTTCTATTCGCACCACTAGCACTTTCTTTACCATCCCGGTTGCTACCCCTGGTCTGCGAAAGAACTCTCCAAAGCCTCGGGTTGATGCCAGGGTTCTGAGCACACAGACAAGAAAGGACATCTGTGGTCGTCAGATCGGGATCCGGAATCCAGCAGATGGCCTTCCTGAGGGACACGCCTGCTTCGCTATAGACCGCGAAGCGAGTGGTCCCCATGGGGGGCACGTCATTGACTGCACCCCTGAACCAATCAAAGTTGGCCTGAGACGCGCACGACACCTGTAGAGTGCCGTCCTTTTTCTCATAGCCCTTCGCATTAGCTTCAGGACCGGAGGCAATGACGCGACGCATCAGATGACCTTTGCATTGTTTTATTTCTGCATCAGTTAGCCGATGGTCAGGCTCCAGCTTCCCAATCACCGCCATTGGTTGCGGGCCGGTAGCCTTCTCGCTGTTACAGGCTTGGCTGCACCTTTGGAAGTGCTTGGGCGAAAGTCCAGCTCACCACCCGCCCCTGGCAAAGATTTCGCCGTGCAGATGGTTTTGCTGCATACGAGGGGCTGGGCAAACTACAGCTTATTGGCAACATTCTTCCCCGCCACATTAGCCGCCACCGAGGTTTCGCTCGTACCCTTTGTAACATCTGCAGGGCAGATGGGTATGCTGTTTTCAGCAACAATCTTCCGCCGCTTACCTCGTGAACGAGATTTCGGAGCGGTCAATCCCTCCGCAAGCTCGGTGGCCTCCGTGGGTGTCACTTCCGCCGACCTTGGCCTTTTGGAGGGAGTTGACACAGAAGGGCCGGCAGAGCCACGTGAGGATTTCTCCGGACCTATCAAGCCGTTTCTTTCTCTTCCTCTTCGCTTGAGCTCTCGTTGCCCCAGAACCACTGGTCGGTCGTTCCGCCACTGTGGTGCTTCCCGACGCAGGCGCTCTGGATTCAGGGTACGTTCCTCCATCTCTAAAGAAGAGATTGTGGTAACAACCCCAGTCTCCTCCAGGGTGCGCTCTCGCTGATAAAGACGAGAGACTTTAGCGATGGTTTGGACCTCCAGAATCCGTGCCCCTGCCGCCGAAGCGGGTGGATTGCCACATGCGTGGGTTCCACCTGGAGTATTAAACCTTGTGTTGTCCATCGACGGACAGTGGTTTTTGGTCGGGACTCCATTCTCTATACCATACCCATTCGCTATACCATCATTGTGATACACAGACAGACATAACTCCCGCCCCTCCTAAGAGGTTCAGAAGTAATATCATTTGCCTACCAAGGTTCCCCGTATCCGCCACCTGGGGACGCGTCCGATGGGATGGCAGGCAAATCCAGTCTTGGACAGTCTTACGTTTCAATGTCCACCCAGTGGATCACAATATTACCAGAATCGTTTTTGAAAAGTTGAAAATGGGCAAAAGCATAAGGAAGGTGACTGAAGCCACTGTTGTGAGTTAGAATCAAGCTGCCTGCGAGTAGTTGACTCACAGCACCGACTCCTAACAGATTCTACACATTTGGTGTGGTTAGCCTTAAGCAATTAGGTTAAGTAAGAAAGCACATATTTTTAGGGTGCAAGTACTATAAGTAACTAGAATTTATGTAATAATGATTATATAAACTTTTAGGGTGTTACAGTTCCGCAGTCGAGTCGACGAAGGGCATTGGAATTTAGAATGCACCGTCGACACTTTTACCGTAGGTCAGTTGGCTTGACCAACTGACACCAATTAACAGGTGCGGAACTGGAACACCAGAAGGTCAGTTCACATACTGAAAGTGCTGTTTGTGAGTAGTATATACGAATTAGTATTTTAAGAATAAAGCGTCTTGTTGTTTTTAAACTAAAAGTGATGTAGTGTTTTATTCTAAAGAGTGAATCTAGGTTTACAGGTACTCGCGCGAGTTATAAGCTGAACAAAACAAATTATGCTTATGCTTAAAAATGACTTTATTAGCTTGCAATGAATCTTAAAACTGACTTAAAGTATTTTTATATTGTACTTCACTGTTCAAATTCAGTTGGCCTTGAAGTGCAAATTATGCTACTAAGCACATTTTGCATTTGGAGCCTTAACTGAATTTGAGACCATCTGCTATGCAGTAAGAAAAACTAAGCAATAACGCTATTGCATAGAGCAATGTTAATTTGTATATATGTATGGATATATGTATTTATATATGTAGGGTATGCGGACGTAGCTCCGCCATTCCTTGATTGGAGATTCTCCTGGATCTCGTAAAATTTAATTTTATATACTTATTACTTAATACCATATTTATTTTTTATTTTTTTAAATTCGATATCATTTGCTTGAGGTTCATTTACAATTTTGGTTTTATTAATTACTGTGGGCTGTCTTCTTCCTTTTAACACAAATATAATGATTACACAAACAATGACAATTACATTCGTTATGCTTATTCCGCAAGAAACATTCTTTTGAAATTTTAGTTCTTTAATCTCTTTGATATTTGAAAAATTTTCTATTTCAATTTTTCCAAAATTGGCTGATTTTATGATGATCAATAAAGGGTTGTTACTTGGATAAATATATTTATCTTGCACTAATGTTAAATAGTTTTGGAAAGTTTCAGTTTCAATTTCTATTTTACAATTATAATAAGTGAAAAGATAGTTTTTACGAACGGTTACATTTCTATTATCAGAATTTTGCTTTATTTGCAGATCAACAGCATTTTTTATTAAAATCATATCATCTTCTAGCTCCTCGATTTGAGTTTTGTTATTATATTTATAATTACAGTTATTTAAAATAGTACAATGTTTACTTCGTTTTAAACTTTTCAAATAGACATTTTCTTGATAATCTAATATATTGCTTTCAATTTGAATTAGATAGCTATTTGGTTCGACAATTTCCATATAATTCTTGCTAGGAAGTGGTACAATTATTTTTAATTCTGCTGAGATATAGTTAATTGGAATCTTAAGTGCTATAATAAGTACACGCTTTTTATAATTAAGTACATCAACTTTCATTAATTTCAATTTAAAGAAGTCCACCTCAAATTGATCTATTTCTTCGCATGTGAGTATATTTGGATTAACGATATGGTTTTTAGCTAATGCTATACTTTCTTGTATATGATTAACTTTATCTTTGAGATAGGTAAGTTTAGACATTTGATCCATATACAGAAAGCGTCGTATAATTTAATTTTGCCTGTTTTTTATTTCCTTTTCAGAACTTTTCATAATTTCCCTGTCTTTTTCAATTGCCGATTTTAAAATTTGAATTGATGTTAAAATGCGTATTGATAAAAATCTGTTTATTAACTGTTTCTATGATGTTGTGATTATTTTGGTCAATCACATTGAGATGTTCAAGGATTTCCTGACGGTCGTCATCGTCCATTACACCGAAAAACCATTTGTAAGCTTTCGCTCCAAGGTTTATCAATCCCTCTTTCCCTAGGTTCTATTGGGATTATAGATTTTATTTTAGATTTTCTTATTTTTATTTCTCTTTGAACTATTTCTTTGCTATGTAACTCGAGAGACTTTACATTGATTTCTATTTCGTCTACAATATGGCTTAACTGATTTGTATTAATTAAATGTAAAATTGCTGAAGTTTGGTTCACCACTTCAATTTCTCTCATTTTTAGCTGGACATACCCCGACTCCTCTTCAATTTGGACTATCTGCAATAGACCCTCAGTTGGAAACACTATCCCCAGAAGCACCCACAAGCTGATCACCTGAAAATTTCAAAGGTCTCTTTATATTTATAGTATGAACATTTTTTAATGGGTATTTTCTAAATGCTGGTTGTTCTTTATGCCTTACGCTAATGTAATTTTTTATGAACCCCTCTTCTCTACTCTCTTCAAAACTGTCTTCATTTAGTTTTGCAATAGCTACGTTTTTGGCTCTGTCAATCCTACTTCTTATAATTTCCTTTTTAACCTTTTTTTTGCAGAACATCAAACGGTGTTGCTTTAATTGTTGAGTGGTAGGTACTATTATGTGCTTCTATGGCCTTAATTTCCAGCTGTTTTATTGGGATTTTATTATCTAAATTTAAAACCCGGATTTTTTCCGTGAGTGTATTATTTAACCTTTCAATATCAGAATTGCCAGTATGGCTATTAGGTGTACCAAAGTGTATCTCAATGACGTCGTCTTGGCAGATTTGTTTAATATTTATTCTGTTGAATTCATTTTCGCATACACTTTTCTTCATTTTTCCTTGTATGGATATATAAAGTCTAATTTTTTCTATTAATGTTACGCTGTTTCTGTCTTCAAGATAAAAGCTTACAACATGCTTGGAAAACCTATCAATGAAATTTATGAACGAATGTTTAGAATTTGCGTATGTATCAATGTGTACTATTTCGTTGATATCAGAAGGTGTTTCTGTATATTTAAATTTGGGTTGAATAGGATTTCTATCGTCCTTCGCTGCGGTGCATAAATCGCAGTTATTTACTACCTTATGGATAATGACTCTTAAGTTAGGATAAAATATTTTGTGCTTCAAAAATTCATAATTTGCGATAATTCCTGAATGATCGGATTCCCTTCTATGAAAAGGGAAATGTCTCTTGCAAAATGGCTACTTTTGACAAATTTTGTGCTAGAGTCTCTTGGAAACAACTCGATAAGTTTTTGTTGAAGATGGTTATAAGTTGTCTCATCCAAGTCAGTGTCAAAAGCAATTTTACCCTTACATATATGTCTTCGGATAATGTCGGCAATTTTTTCCGGTATATCAGCTCTTTCAATATAAATTCTATTGTTACCCAATATTTTTTCAAATTCTTTTTCCTTTCTTTCTACCAAAATTAATTAAAGCGTTACCTACATTTTCTTCGTACAAATCACTTTGGTAAAGATTTATTTCATTGTTATCAACATCGATGCGACTTAAAAAATCTGCAATTTTATTTTCGTTGCCTTTAATATAATCTGTCCTTGCATCATATTCCCGTAATTGAATCAAGCATTGGAGTCTTGGGTTGATATCGCTACCAGAATTCTTGGTGTGAAGCCACTTAAGTGGTTGATGATCTGTATTCAAATCAGATTCTTTGCTATATAGATATGGTCTGAAATACTTACAACCCCAAACAATTGCTAATAACTCCTTTTCAACAGTAGAGTAGCTTTTCTCATGATCATTTAGAGTACGAGAAGCGAAACATATCGGATGTCCGTCTTGTGTTAGAACAGCTCCTAAGGCAAAATTGCTAGCGTCTGTTATTAGCTTAAATTTTTTATTGAAGTTTGGATAGTGCAGAGCTGGATAATTTGTAATAATTTCCTTTAACTTTTCAAAAGAAGCTATATAATTTGGGTCGCTGGTAATAATTTTCGAGTTCTTTTTTAGATATTTAACCATAGGAAATGCAACTTTTGCATAGTCCTTGATAAATTTACGATAGAAACCAGTTGCTCCTAAAAATGACTTAATTTGTTTTTGTGTCTGTGGCAAGCACAAGTTTTTGATAGCTTCGATCTTTGTTGGACTCGGCTTTTTCGCCGTTTTGTGTTAAGATGTGACCTAGGTATTGAGTTTCTTTTTTTAAAAACTGCACTTATCAACTTCAATTTTCAGTCCCGTATTTTTAAGAGTTTCAAAAATAGATTTAATATTGTTTATGTGTTCTTGCAACGATCTGCTGAATATTAAAATGTCGTCTAAGTACACGACACAAGTTTTATTGATATATTGCTTTAGTGTTGAATTCATCAAACTCTGGAAAGTTGCGGGAGAATTTTTGAGGCCGAATGGCATTCTCACAAATTCAAAGTGCCCAAACGGAGTTGAAAACGCAGTTTTCTTCCTATCCTCAGGTTTTACCATAATTTGGTGAAACCCTTTGGCCAAATCAACTGTGGACAAATACTGAGCTTTCCCCAATTTGTCCAATATATTATCTATATTGGGAATTGACGCTTATTGTTAACAGTACATTCGTTCAGCTTCCTATAATCCACAACAATTCTCCACTTCTTATTCCCAGAACTGTCTGACTTTTTGGGGACTATCCATAAAGGACTATTGTATGGCGAGTTACTTTCAGTTACTATACCTTGTTGGAGCATTTCATTTAATTGCCTTTCTATTTCCTCTTCATGTACCTTAGGGTACCTATAAATTTTTGCGTATATAGGTCTATATGTTTTGTGACTATTTCATGTTGAATGCCGTGAGTAAAGATTAGTGTATCTCCTTCCAAATAAGATATATCTTCATATTGGGTCAATAATTCATGCACTTCTTTTCTCTCCTCACTAATAAGATGGTGTAAATTAATTTTTCCTAAAAAATCATTTTTAATAGGTTCAAGTGAACACACATCATTGGTACTGTTTGGAAACTTGTGTTAGTAAACCAAATTTTACAACCTTTCATTTTTATATATTTTTCATTTAAATCAATTATCGCATCAAATTTAGTTAAAATATTCTGCCCAATAATGGCATCATACTTCCTGTTAGGTAGATGGGCTATCATCTACCCTTACGGTTCCATCAATTTTCTCTAAAATGATTTCTACTAAATCTCTATCTACGTTTTCTGCCTTTTATATATATATGGGTTTCTTTCGTCAAAATCGTATAATTCATTTAACTCGTACTTAATTTCAAGAGTTAATTTAAATAATTCACTTAAAGTAACCATAGTTTTTGTTGTCTTCGAAAGGTCTTAGTCGTCTAAACTGGTCCAATATGTCCTGTGGTCAAAACAACTCAAGAAAGCATTTTACTGAAATGGGGATGTGTCAGTAGTGATATAATTATTTTTTGTGTTTGGAAATTTCATTTGATGGGGAGAAAAATATGGAGAATAATTCGTGAAACCAATAACATTGTCAAAATGGGTTCATAGAAAAATAGAAAAAAAATCGTAACTACGTATTGTTGTAAATTATCTGTATTTACCTTCAGTAGTTGTGCAATTAATTAAGTATAATTTTTATACTTACGTGATTCGAGTAATTTTATTTTCTCCACGGCATTACTCTACAGTTGTCTTTCTATGTGGAATAATGTTTGTTTTTATTAAGTAATAAAACTTAAAACTTATTGGTATACTATTACTCGTTTTAGTATATAAAATCAAAAATTTTCGCGTCAAATGATAAGGTTAATGAAAAATAGTATAAGCTGGAGCAGGGAAACGAAAACGGGTTTAGTAAGAACATAATCGAAACAAAGTGAAAGCAAATATTGAAGAAACAATTGAAATGCTATTATTACGTGGCGCATACGTTACGGGTTTATTTTTGAATACGGATTCAAATTTCCGGGAATGAATCAAGACACTTTTGCCTGTAAATCCAATTTCGGTTTTTGCGAATATATAGCTTTTTCTATGGATTTTGGGGAGTATTAAAGATGGTGAGAGGATAGCAAGGAGTATCTGTGAGGAAGTCAATGACCAATTTGCATTGATGGAAGGATTTAAAGGACGCCAGTAAACAGAGGATATGGAACTTGTGATGGAAGATAAGTAAAGAAAAAATATATATAAAGATGGAATTTACGGTGGAATGTTTTTTAATAAATTTGAATTGAATCATTAACTAAGATTGAATAAAATATTGGAATAAGTTGATAAAATATTGGAATAAGTTGAGATTGGGTTGTTCAACGGGATATTTATTGAATTAGGCATAGTCCATGGGACTCTCGAAAGAAGTGAAGGAGTTCCTGAAATCCCATGAAGTGGTGGGTAAAGAGGTCCAGAGGTTTATTTCAAACTTCAGGAAGGACCGGAAGGATGTCAAAAACGTGAAGTACTATCACAGACGCATCACAAAGTTACGAGGCTTGGTGGAAAAATTTAACAACAACCACGCCAAATTGCTGCCGAACAAGGAGGTCTGTAGGGACGACGAGTACTTTGCGACGGGTTTTCATGGATATGTGGAAAATTTAGTGTCAGGGTGGCTTAAAGTATTCGAGACGGAACTGGCAACGATTGAGGCACCGAGTGGGTCTCCGTTAAAAAGAAAAGAAGACGCACAGGACGAGTTAAGAGCAGTAAGAACAGAGGTGAATCTTTTCACCGAGAGGGTATTCGAGCAGTTCGAAGCAACTACGAGCAGGGAGGAAGCTCAAGAATTGTGGAAACAGGCGAACGCCAGAGGAGCTGTGTAACCATTAGAAGTAGCGGATCAAGCCTTAACGGCAATCCAAAAAGGGGCAGAAGAAAAGTTCTTCAAGTTTCATAAGAAAACAGAGGATTTGAGTTCACAAAAGGAGTATCTTAAGAATAAGGTAAAGGAACTTAGTGGAAGTGGTGTGCAGAATTAAAAAGAGAGCGGGCGACCAATAGGAACTTACCGAAAAAAGAGAGATCAAAAAAAGCATCGGCTGGATTTACATAGACAGTATTGGCATTGCCTAGGGAAGTTCATTGGCCGAAATATTTAACATCAGAGGGGATAAGCCGTAAGGTAAAGCCAAGATTAGTTTTTAGTGAAGAAAATCAAGCGGAATTTTTGTATGGCGCAACTGGAATTGTTGAATCGGTGTCGAACCATTTTCTCCGGGAAGTCCGATAAATAAGAAAAATCAGGAATTTCCGCAAACAGAGCCAGAAGCAATAGCAGTGCAGCAAAGCCCCAATACTATGGACAGTATTTCACCTGTACGAGCAAGCGGTCGAAGATTAATCAGTTTGAGTCCGTCACTGGTCAAGTACATCTCAGATCCGGCAGAAGTGAATTTGCAAACTACCCAAAAAGATAACGCTCAAGTTTTACCAGCAAAAATGGGTATAGAGAAGATTTCAAAGGCAGTGCCCACGCTAGTACCTGTGTTTACTGGTGCTGCTTCAGATGAGTTGCTGGACTTTTTCGACTGTGTTAAGCAAAGGTTATTTGGAGATGCATACAATTTTGTGCTGCCAAAGCAGTTCGCCAGTGTGAACGAGCTTTACGGCCTTCTAAAGAGAACCTATTTAAAGGAGAGAACTCTGGAAGACATATCCCAAGAGATCCGAATCGAAAAGCAGCTGGCAGGTGAGACATACGCGCCTTTGCTAGACGTTTAGAGTCACTTCAGATGATGGCCCAGGAAATAATAAAAAATAAGTACAATGGCGTTGGAGATACAGCATTATTATACGAAGGTGACAAGTCGGTGTTAGCAATTTTCGTAGTGGGCCTCCGCAACTCCGCTCTAAAGATTGATATGCTGAATAGCAGAACAGGAAATCTGGAGGAATTACTAGAAGAAACAATTAGAGCACAAGTCCTCGTGGAACGGATAACGGCCGGTTTGGGGGAGGTACATATGTTCGAAAACAGACAGGACAGTTTAACAGCCGCTGCCATGGATAGAGAGGGAAGTCATTCCGTCCCAAACATATACAGAGAAGCGTATAATCCCGGTGTCTCCGACAGCAAAGCCGCGAATCCGAGAAATCCGCAGAAGGAGTTTGTACAGAGGGCACCCACATGTTCGTTCTGCCGTAAGCCAGGTCATACAAGGGATGAATGCATTATACGCAAAAACACGCCCTAAATATTGTCATGAGGCAAGTAGACAGTGCCAAGAAGGCAGGGAATGGAATCAGAGTAGAAGGCAGCCAGCTACGAGGCGCCCAGCTGCGAGGCACCCGGATCCACCCTTGAGGGAAAACAGGGATAACTTTAGTAGTCCCCGAGTTAATTCAACGGAAGGAATTAACCAAGGAAGAAATCCTTTTAGCACTGGGAGTGGAGAGCAGCGACCGAGATGCTTCTCATGTGGACGATTGGGACATCGGGCAGCGGAATGCAGGGATACACAATTCCAACAAAGAAACCAGGGAAACTTCCAGCAGCCCAGTCGAGGCCAGTAGACTGGAACGCCAAAAGGAAGGAAGTAATAGTGGGCCGGAAGAACGTGTGATTGGTAATGTAGATATTACAGTTCAGAAGAAGGAGGAGCAAGAGGCTCTCCAATACCACATACCGAGTAATGTAAGAACAATGGTTAAAGATACGGAGGAGCAAGAGTCTCTCCGGGAAAAAATGTTTGATTGCGTGTTGATTTGGGTAACTGTGATGATTCTAGTACTTAGGTTAGGTTTTAATAAGGTTAGAAAGTATAGGCCAATCGCCGCGAACGCGGTACGAGAGTTCATAGGCAAGATAATTATTATATTTTTTAGGGAGTGCAGGATTGTAAAGGATAACTGAGGTACATGGAGGAAAAAATTTGAAGAGTTAGGAAGTGGATACGCATCCATGTTGGGAACAAAAGGACGTTGTTTCGATATGAGCAGGATAGGTGATGCCTTCATCACCCTGCAAGGAAGAAGCTAGTGGAAAGCTAGTGCTTTTGGTAGATTCAGGAGCGGACACCAGCCTCGCAAAATCTAGTGCTTTACGGAAAGGGCTAGATATTAATCAAATAGATGTAAGAATGCTTAACGGAGCGTTTGGAGGGTGCATTAGGACATTGGGGTTGCTCAGAATAGGACACAGTGAAGTTAAGAGCATCAGTTTTAGAGTGCACGCAGTGGAAGTGGATAGGACAGGTATTCCGGCTGATGGGATAATTGGCCGCGATAAACTTTGGGGCCACACCATACTGGATGCGCTCGAGAAGCAGTTATCGTTGTATGATTGTGATAAGAATAGAATCCTTAATGTTCCATTACAGTCATGGCAGGAAGGAACAGTGAATAGGGTTAAGAATTGTATGTTGGTAGTAAATACAAGATCAACCAGAGAAGTAACTATGCATGTAAACACGAAACTTAGGACTGTTGTTTTGCACAAGCAGCAGCTGGCGGAGGGCGTATATATGGGAGAAACCATAACGCACGTTGACAAGGGTAAGGTGTTCGCTTGCGTACTCAATGCATCATAAAAGGACTACCTGATGGATGAGGATTTTAGGCCTAAGTTCACTAGTTACAATAATTTTAAGGACTCGAATTATAGATCGGTAAATCAGATTTAACAAGTTGATATACGAAAAAGAATGGAGAGAGTGCTAGAATCACTGAAGTTAGACCCAAGCGTAAATTCAGAAGAGATGGCATCAATGGAAGCCATTTGTATGTCATTCCATGACATATTTTAGGTGGAAGGAGACCAACTGACGTATTCACCACAGGTAGAGCATGAAATACCTACAAGAGTGGATCAACCACCAATTAACCAGAAACAGTACAGATTGCCACAAACTCACAGAGATGAGGTAAACAGGCAAGTAGAAGGAATATTAAAGGATAACATAATTTCACCGAGTATCTCGCCTTGGAACTCACCAATAATTTTGTTACCAAAGAAGGGAGGTGCTCAAGGTCAAAAGAAGTGGAGAATGGTCGTCGATTTTAGGAAACTGAACGACGCCACTATCACGCAGGTGTTCCCGACACCAAGGATAGAAGAAATTCTGGATCAGTTGGGACGCAGTAGATATTTTTCTACACTTGATTTAGCAAATGGCTACCACCAAGTTCTGGTGGATACCCAAGATATGCAGAAGACCGCGTTCAGCACCGGTTTAGGGCATTACGAGTTTAACAGAATGCCTTTTGGATTAACAGGAGCACCGGCTACCTTCCAACGGCTGATGAACCATGTGCTAACAGGCTTGCAAGGGTTAGACTGTTTTGTGTATCTGGATGATATTGTAATTTATGGGAAGAGCTTGCAGCAGCATTCGCAACGCTTGTGCAAGTTGCTCCAGAAATTACGAGAACACAATTTGAAATTGAACACGGAGAAGTGTCAAATTTTGCGAAGAGAGGTGTTTTATTTAGGCCATCGTTGCTCAGAGGCAGGATCACTGCCTGACCCGAAGCAGATGGAATGAGTTGCGATTCCGAGAAATAGAAAGGAAGTACAAGCATTCGGGAAATAAATACATCTTGACGTACCAAGACGATTTCTCAAAGTATATGGCGTGCGTGGCTATACCCGATGCTGAAGCAACTACGGTGGCCAAGGCATTCTTTGACGAAATTATAGCACGGTACAACAAACCTAAGGTTTTGAAAACCGACAATGGTTCAAATTTTGTATCGAAACTATTCTCAGAAGCGTGTAAAATGCTGGGAATCAAGAAATTGCATATAACACCAAATCATCCCCAGGCGAATGGCTCATTGGAGCGTAGTCATCGACCTCTGGCCGAGTAGTTGCGCAGTTCTGCCAAGAAAGACGGCTCGAATTGGGATCAATGATTGACTACTGCATGCATGTACACAATAATACACTGCATGTATCAACGAAGCAAACTCCGTTTAGAACACTCTACGGGTTTGATTTTAACATGCCAGCAAATCTGAAGCGCAAATGTGCGCCAGTATACAATGCTGATAATCCCAATAAAATGCAAAAATATCAGCTACAGCAAGCGCACGAGTTGGTTAGAGAAAACTAGGAGTGTTCTAAACGTTAGCCAGGGAAGCCTACAACAAGGTACTAAACCCAGTAGTCTTTCTTGTGGGTGACCGAGTACTAATGAAGAATCAGGCTAGGAGAAACAAATTCTCACCTGTTTGGATAGGTCGATGTGTAGTAGCAGAGATCCGCAGCCCAGTTACAACAGTCGTAACAATTTAGGGCAAGCATAAAAAGCTACATAATAATTTATTGAAATTGTTCCACATGAGACCACACAACTAAAGACATGTGTTAACAGTGTTTTACAAGTGTGAACACAAGAATAACAACGTAAACACGTACGTGTGTATATCAAATAACACACACAGCTCCGATTTTCAAAAACAATGCCAGCAGAAGGTTGCCAATTAAATTCGGGCGAATAAAATTGACGTAATGTAAATATGCTTATTAGTAGCACTGTAGCTGAATGAAGCAACGTAGAGAAATATATTTTATTTTTAAAAATAAATAATAATTCAACAAAAAATCATAAGACAGTCGTGGGTAAATAAAATAAAACTTAACTTAAAATACATACATACATACGGCAGTTTATGCACTGAAATTCGACGCATAAGCGCTAACGCCAGGCAACGTAAACGCTGGTCAAGTAAGTATATATATGTATATATGTGTATAATATACAGAATGAATGTACGAACGTATATTTAAAGAATTAAGTATTCTAGTTAAGAGGAATGGGTATGTACGTATGTATATTTTTGCAGATATTTACATACTGTAGCAGGCTACATGTAAATATACATAGATTTTTTCGGTTTATCGATTAGGAAATTAGCGTGTGGGGAATAGAAATGTATATATATATTGAATTAGAACAATATAGTCGTATACTACAAATTAGGTTATAACGTTGGCAATTAATTATAAAATGCCTTAAATGTATATATGTATATATGGGAAATACACTTGTTAATGGATATATACATACCAGGCTAATAGTAAATTGAAATATACGAGTATAAAGTACTTAGATGCAATGAAAAATTGAGTCATGCAATGGACAATTTTTTCACATGAACGGGTTTATATACTCGCTTTTGTAAGATGGGCAACTAGTTTTGCCCAGAATTGATATAAAATTTTGTTTATGTCAGAGGGCAAAAGAATTTGAAAATTTAAAAAGATATATAAAAAGAAAAATGATATGGAACAAATTATGAAATATTTAAACAAAAAAAAAATTATAAAAAGAAACCAATATATGAAGAACAAATAAATTGAAAAAGAATGACTATGAGTATTTTTCCTAAACGAATTTTGGTTCTTACAAATTTCACAAAATAAGTACGGATTATTACATATTAAATATTAAAAATATTTCGCATTAAGAAAAGTTATAATTAAAAAATTATAATTTGTGTAAAAGTTCACATTAAAAACAAAAGTAGTTTAGAAAATAATTAGAGTTACAGGAAATAATTATGTAATTTCTAAGCTTATAATGAAATGAATGTAATAGCCAGTAAGAATAATTAAAGCTCGGCAAGTCCGATAGATGTATAATAGTATTGTTTTTAGGTAGTCAGGCGTTGGTGAATAGACAAGGACATCTGGATGGTTCAATATTGTGCAGCAAGAACCTGGGAGGGACTTCCTGCAGCGTCAAAGGCAGAGTAAGAGATTAACCAACATCCAGGAGACCGGTAGACGAAATTCAAGAGCAGCGAACACAAATCCGACTGGATAAAAGAAGTGAGAAGGCGTAGAAGAAGGATAATCAACAAGCCGCAAAGGAATAAATACGAGGTTTGCAACGACGATATCCCGAGATATTTTTGGTTTGGAAAAAAAAGAGAAAACAAAATTAGTGGGAATTCATTTTTATATGAAAGAGGGGAAGAGCGTCCAACTTCCCATGTGCGAGATGACTATCTGACAAGTAAAAGACTGATAATACTTGAGTTTAATTACATAACTGACGAAATGGTATGAAAAACACTAACATGAACGTTGTCCGTATAGAAAATCCTACGTGTCTGCCATTATTACATATGTCAGTATGTATATTGTATTATGGTCTAGAAAGAGGAAGATATAATTTTAGCCACAATCCGAGGTTACTCTGTAATTTTAGCAAGAAACTGCTACAACAACAATAACAGCCACAACTACCATCGTTCAGTTAGCTTCGCAGAATAATCTCCGGGAGCAAAAAATCGTTTTAACCACGAAAAGATCAAGCAGTACATATCCACGTTATATAGGCTAACTTCATAACGATTTCCAGAACTAAGTAAATATCCACTGTCACTTACGCAGCGAATATTTATTTTGACTTCGTCAGAAGCGCATCTAGTCGCACAAGCTTGCATCATGTTTGTACGTACCGGTCCAGAAAGAAAGGAGGGGTATACGGAGTTCATCGAGGGATTTTACACCGACAACGACGGCAGTCAACCGGATCAGAAGGTAGCAGAGGTCGCAGTATAACATCAGATTTTAGGTATAAAATATAATTGTGATATTGTGGAGATGTTTGTATATACGCCAATGAGAAAAGAGTCAATAAAACATTAATTATAAAAAGGGGAATATATAAAAAAAAATGATAGAAAAAAACTACAAAAGAAAACAAAAACAAAGTAAGAAAAAAATATGGAAAAGAAGAGAATAAAAAAGAAAAAAAAACCGTGATAGATAGAACCCAAATAAGGCGATTTTAAGAAAAAATAAAACACATTATATGTATATACTATAGAGTTAAATCGATGCACATAATTGTTTGCAGTGCAGGAAAAATATTGTAAAGATTTAATGGAGGTTAGTTGCACTAACTTCTTTTCGAAAGAGGGGAAGGATGTTGTGAGTTAGAATCAAGCTGCCTGCGAGTAATTGACTCACAGCACCGACTCCTAACAGATGCTACACATCTGGTGTGGTTAGCTTTAAGCAATTAAGTCAAGCAAGAAAGCACATATTTTTAGGGAGCAAGTATTATAAGTAACTAGAATTTATGTAATAATGATTATGTAAACTTTTAGGGTGTTAGAGTTCCGCAGTTGAGTCGACGAAGGGCATTGAAATTTAGAATGCACCGTCGACACTTTTACCGTAGGTCAGTTGGCTTGACCAACTGACACCAATTAACAGGTGCGGAACTGGAACACCATAAAGGTCAGTACGCAGATTGAAAGTGCTGTTTGTAATAGTATATAATAATCAGTATTTTTAGAAGAAAGCTCTTGTTGTTTTTAAACTAAAAGTGATGTAGTGTTTTATTCTAAAGAGTGAATCTAGGTTTACAGCTAGTCGCGCGCCAGGGCAAGCAGCAAGAGCACGCTCCTGAAGACAAACAAATACGGTCCCCAACACAACCCAAATATGATGTTAAGAACCAATCAATGTTTTCATTTAGTTCTCTAGGTCTATTTGGAGATAACCAACATAAGATCAACATTCGTGAATAATATTTCACCTTGCAGCTTGTGGTATATCTCCCCAATGCATCTGATTCTGCATCCATCGATTTCATATGGAATTGGACAGAAATCTTAAAATCAGAGCAAACTGCTAATTACTACCATGGGTGTGGGCCAAAATTTGTGGTTCAAATTTACTGGCGGAAGCAATTTGTAGTGGCAATGGGAAATTGAAAAATAATTGATTGCATTTTGTTTCAGAGTTTAGATTTGAATGAGGACCCCGACGTTTGCAGCCTTCTGAGTATCAGACGGAAAGGATAACTGGTTCAAGTGCCAAGTATCCATCGATGCACTGATCATTGAAACATCCTTCAGTAGGCAGCAAACAGCTACCAACGTAGTATCCACATACATAAATCAAGTCCTATACTAGTAACCTGCAGAAGACTTCAACCGTCATATACATCATCAAGCTATCAAGTGTCCTGTAACCAGCAGACGACAACAATCAAGTCAGCATTAGCCGGTAACCCGCAGACGACAACAACGAATCCTGCACATAGCATTCAAAAACACGATACGTCAGCATAATGGGAATGGATGAACTATCATTGAGGCAAGATGAACTTGCACTGGCTCTACAAAAAGCTATAGCCAATTACAAGAAGGCGCCACAAGAGCGCAGAACAATAGATGTCATAACAACAAAAGCCAAGGAGCTGGATGAATTGTGGGTACAGTTTGACAAACTCGACAATACCATCCGCGACCAACATGGCAAGGAAGTCGACCACCCATATTTCGTGAAGGATTTACACACTGCCATTCGCACGAAATACCGAGAAGCACGCGATGAGATGGACAGAGCAGTACAGGCCATCAAACGTCTCCAGGCAGCATCAACCTCAAAGGCTGCACCGGAGGTACTCAAAACAGTACGGTCGCCGCAGCCAGCCACCAGACAAAGCGAATCAAGCACCGTGATAGCTGCCCCCAGAAGTCCGTCAAGTCAGCTATGCTCACTAATTGACAAACAAAAGAAGTCAATAGAAACAGCTAGCAAACTACTTAGCCAAGTGCTTAATAGTGTGACACAACAAACGTCGCACTATTATGCAATGCAGGCGAAGACGGTAGAAACGCATTGGAAATCTGCCCAGGACCTGCACCAAAGGATCTGGTTATCTGATGAGCCCAGCTCATACGACTACGAGGTTTTGCCCAGATTGAGCAAGCAATCACTGCACAGATTGTGCAGCTTCAAGATATGGCTCGAGAATCAGCGGCATCAATTATGCAAGCCTCTCCAACAGCAGTCAACAGGCAAACAGCCAATATGACGACATCAGGTCTAAAACTTCCCAAGGTTGAACTACCAAAATTCGATGGCAGCTACCACAAGTGGAGGCAGTTCCACGATCTATTTATGGAGTTGGTCGACAAACAACCAATTCCAGCTTGCCAGGTCAGGCGGAAGGACTAATTCGGCACTTCACAGCATCGGCAAATGATTACGAGGCTGCATGGGCGGTGGTCAAGGATCGATATGAAAACCCTCGGCTGCTGATAAACGCAACGTTAAGCAGACTGCTCTTCCAACCGACAATCAACAACGATCAGGCATCAGCGATTATGTTCCTCCACGACACTACCAAGGAGTGCATCATGACTCTATAAGGTCTAGGAGTGAGCACCGACAGCTGGGACTCCATTCTGCTGTACATATTAACCCAAAATCTGCACAAAACCACTCACGCATTATGGGAGCAATCCTTAAAACAGCCGAAGGATATACCATCTGTAAACGAATTCCTGAAATTCCTTGAACTTAGATTCCAGTCATTGGAAGCTTTAGGAGGAAGACTCAACAAGGATGCGGCAGAACAAGGGCGGCCAAGGGCCTACCAGGCGTTAAGTGTTTCAGTGCCAACAGGTCCAGCATGCATCACATGCAACCAACATCATGGGCTATTTCAAGGTCAAGATTTTCTCAAAATGACACCAAGTCAGCGGTTAAACACAGTCCAAAAAGCAAACTACTGTGTAAACTGTCTGAAAGGTGGGCACAATGCCAAATCTTGCTTGTCAGGCAACTGCACCAAATGCAATAGAAAACACAACACGTTGTTGCATCTAGAAGCACGGGAGCAGACCACAAGAGGAAGCCGATCAACAGCAATCAATTTAAAATCAACTACAACTCTGTCCAATACCGCAGTGGCATCAGCAGCCACCGACATCATGCCTACCCATCGAAGCTGTTATGTATTGTTGGGAACAGCTAAAATCCGAATAACAGCTGCGAATGGACGATCGGGTGAATTTAGAGCCATTCTCGACTCAGGATCACAAATCAACATCGTCTCCGAGCGTGTCATTGAAAGACTAGGCATATATCCAATCGAGGCTTCGTTGTGCATTGAAGGTATTGGGAGTGCCCAAAGAAGAGCTACGCACCGCGCTAACATGAAACTGGAATCTCGAACAAGCAACTTTGCAGCCGGCTTCGAGGCATTTGTGCTGCCAAGCATTGTTCCAACTCAACCAGCTCAGCAGCTAAACGTTACAAAATGGCCGATTCCTAAGGGTGTCCAACTGGCTGATCCGGACTTTCATCAACCAAGAAAAATCGATGTTCTCTTGGGCGCAGAGCTGTATTACGACCTCATAGAAATGGGCCAAATCAAACTTTCCTCTGAGCTCCCAGTCATGCAAAACACAACGCTTGGTTGGGTGATAAGTGGAAAAATTGGTCAAAGCTCAACAAAAACAGCAACATGTGCAGTCTACACTGGTCAGGAGAATGGTTCCCTCAACGACACTCTTGAAAAATTCTGGCAACTTGAAGGATGTGATTCACCGAGCTGTAAGTTTACAACCGCCGAGCGTCGCTGTGAAGAACATTTTCTGCAAAATTATCAACATGATATCAATGGGCGCTTCATAGTGAAATTGCCGTTCCAAACCACTCCAAACCAACTGGGAGAATCGCGGAAGTTAGCTCTGCAACGGTTCATGACCATTGAACGAAAAATGATAAAGATTCCTGAATTCAAGGCCCAATATGTAGGCTTCATGCGAGAATACGAGAAGCTGGGTCATATGGAAGAGATTGATATAACTAGCATCAAGAGTTCCCACTACTTTCTTCCACATCATGCCGTTTTGAAGCCAGACAGCTCAACGACAAAGCTAAGAGTCGTATTCGATGCTTCAGCCAAAACATCAACAAACGTCTCTGTAAACAATCTTCTGGCAACAGGACCAACTATCCAGGAAGATGTGTTCACTATTCTTTTGCGTTTCCGGCTCCCTCGATTTGTCTTTACAGCCGACATTGAAAAGATGTATCGACAAGTGCGAGTAGATAAAGACGATCAACGATCCAACTTATCTGGTGGAGAGAGGATCCCTCACATCCCATGAAGTGTTATCAGCTCACGACAGTCACCTACGGTACAACATCTGCACCGTAATTGGCTATCCGCACACTTCAGGCTCTGGCTGACGATCAAGCCAACAAATATCAACTAGGAGCAGAAGTCGTAAAATCCAATTTTTATGTCGATGATGTGTTGAGCGGGTTTCAATTTACGGAAATGGTGCGCGAATCACCCAAGGTTACTAGAAGAAATTCCAGTCACGGACCGTGAAGTAAATATGGAATTCGGTGACACACTGGACGACAACATCAAAACAATGGGATTGATTTGGAGCCCTTCTAATGATGACTTTAAGGTCAAGGTTGGTGTAGTAGAATACGGTAGGATAACAAAGCGTTCAGCCTTAGCAGATATTTCACGTATTTTCGATCCCCTTGGCTTCGTCGCGCCAGTTACGACCGCAGCAAAAGTATTTCTTCAACAACTATGGAAACTTCACAAAACATGGCTAACCTTCAAAAAGGACTTGCAGAAGTTAGAAACCATCAGCGTGCCACGCCACGTCTTCGGTCCCACAGTACCCAAGGACCCCAAGTACACATTTTCGCTGACGCATCAGAACGTGCCTATGGAGCGGTAGCATACATGCGAACACAAGATTCCCAAAACCAACAGCTGAAGAAATGGAGGCATCATTGACATTGATTGTCAAGGGTATCCAAGGATGAGCCTTTTACGATGACATTAAAAACTTAGAGCGTCACTCAACTGTCAATAACACTAGCGATATCAGTAATTTGTCACCGTTTATTGATGACCAAGGTATCCTAAGGGTTGGAGGATGGCTAGAAGCATCTAACTTGAGCTATGACGCAAAACATCCCATGTTGCTGCCATACAATGACCATATCTCCAGAATGATTCTCGTCATGATGCATGAGAATAATTTGCATTGTGGTCCACACGGTTTGCTATCAGCGTCTAGGCAACGATTTTGGATAATAAAAGGAAAAATAATGGCCCGAAACGTTGTGCAAAATTGCGTGTGCTGCACCAGATCCAAGCCTAAGTTATTCACTCAAGTGATGGGAAATTTGCCAGCACCCAGAGTCACTCCAGCTCGCCCGTTTGTCCATAGTGGACTGGATTATTGCGGACCATTTTGGGTGCACTATAAAATTCGTTCCTTACATCGCAGTATTTTCCAGTTTCGCAACAAAGGCAGTTCACCTAGAGGTTGTAACCGAATTGACGACCGAAGCATTTATCGGAGCGCTGAAACGCTTCACGTCTCGCCGCGGACGGTGTGACACTGTCTATTGTGACAACGCAACCAATTTCGTCGGCGCAAGTAACAATCTGAAGGAGCTAAACGATATCATCTTCTCAAACACCTCACGAGAAAATATCACGAGATCACGCAGCGACCGTGGAATAAACTTCAAATTTATTCCTCCTAGAGCTCCACATTTTGGAGGCTTATGGGAAGCAGCTGTTAAATCCGCCAAGCATTTGCTACTACGAAGTGTATCGACGGCATCGCTGCCCTACGAAGAACTCGAAACCATCGTCGTGGAGATCGAGGGAATTTTGAATTCTCGACCGCTTACCCCAATGTCAACAGATCCAGATGACCTAACAGCGCTAACTCCGGGACACTTCTTGATATTCGAACCGTTAGCTTCACAGATAGATAGGAACATGTCAGAATCCAAGGTATCCCTACAAACTAGATGGAAATTGGTGACACACCTTAAATACGAGTTCTGGAAACGTTGGTCACACGAGTACCTTCACCAACTTCAGCAACGACACAAATGGAAGGGTCCAACTAGCACCATAGAGCCAAATACTATGATAATCGTCAAAGAAGATAACTTACCAGTGCTCCAATGGCCTCTAGGGCGAATTGTTAAGGTATACAAGGGTGACGATGGCTTAGTAAGAGTGTGCGACGTAAAAACACAAAGGGGCATATTTAAAAGAGCAATTCAAAGACTGGCACCATTATTCTCGGCAGATCATGACGACATCGAAGTAGATCCAGAAGAGCAACCAGTGCCAAAAAGGAGAAGAATAATACCAGCAATCACTAATGGTTTGGCATTGCTACTCACAATAATGATGTTGCCAATAATATTGGGATCTCCAGTGCAAGTTAATCGTTTTGGTTCAAAACTTAGCATCCACTTCGAAAATATAGGATCAGTTGCTATTTCATCTACGGAATCGAACTTGCTCGTATACTACGATGTGAAACCATATTGGACAGAAGCATCAACGCTGTTCAACGGTACCAGCACCCTACGTCAACTTTGCCGAAAGATTAAACAAAACTACACTTGTAGTCATCTAACTGACAGCTTCGAACGACTTGAAGGAGAATTGCGTGTAGATAATAATCTGTTAAGAAGCAGTCGCAACAGGAGAGGGGCAGTAAATCTCGTTGGAAACCTTGCACATACACTATTTGGCGTGTTAGATTCAGAGTATTCCAAAAAGATGTCAAGGACAATATTAAACGTCAAAGAAAACGAGTCCAATCTGTTACATTTGCTGAAGAATCAAACATCCATCATTGATTCCACCGTCAACATCATAAAGCAGGATCAGATAGCGGTTAAGACAAAATTTGATGAATTTGACCAACAAGTGAATCAAATGTGGAATCAATTGCAGAAAGAAGACGAATAGCTGCAACAATCGAAATTGTTGGAACTATTCAACGCTCTGTCAATTCAACTAACTCTAATCGCAACCGATTTACAACGTACACAGTCAGCTATACTGGATGTTCTCACAGACACTCACCATGGTAAATTCAATCCGCTACTTTTAACTCCCGAGCAATTGCACACCGAAGGTGACAAAATTAAACTCCACCTGCCATCATCATTAAAACTACCTGCAAATAAAGAGGACTTAATACAACTGTATAGGATAATGAAGGTAAAGGGAGGACTCACTCAGGACCATGTTGTGTTTAAGATTACATTACCGTGGGTGGAACATGACCGATTTTAACTCTTCCTGCTCATTTCGGTACCAAATTGGATCAACAACACTATGGTGGCAATTGATACATGCACCACCTTTCTGGCCACAAATGCTGCTCGGGATCAATACCTCCGAATTAGCTCCGACGACTTTGCATCATGTGAGCGAATCAATCAAATTGAATACGTATGTTCAAATGTGCCAATCCGGTACAGCTATGAGGCTGAAATGTGTTCCTGCGAAATCAATTTGTTTAACAACAACACTCAACCAAATTGTAAACTAAAACCTGTGGCCGATAACATTACGTGGCTACCATTGAAGAAAAAAAATCAATGGATTTATGCAATTCCGTCAACTTCACGAGCCACTGCAGTCTGCGGCAAGGAAATCATCCCGTTGACACTGAAAGGCTCAGGACTACTGACACTTCAGCCAGAATGTGTGCTGAAACACAATGCAATCTCAATACAAGGGCAAGAATCCGTGTCCAGTTCGTTAACAGCACAAGCCTAGGAAAAATTACAGAATTATCTAATAGTGAACAAATAACCCCACTATTGCAGAAAATCAACGCGATCACTTACACAACACAACTGAAGAATCTCACAGAATTACACAATGCTCTGGCCAAGGAAAAACTGATGACACTGCACAAAATTCAACCACCAGACTATTACCACCATGCGGTCAGTTATACCGCACTGTTCCTGTCCGTGATACTTTTAATTACTGGGCTCATATGGAAAATAGTCAACGTGGCGTCAATGTACCAGAAATCATCACGTCAACAGATACGGTGCCTCAGCCTCGCCCTCGCCACCAACCAATAGAGAATCTTATATATAGCTGTGCTCAGCGCGCGGGAGAAATGTTAATTGCATTAACAGTTGATGTGCAAACCTCATTGGGAGGTATTTAACATTCAAACTTTTAATGCATAACATCTTCTTTTGCATACAATTAGGCTTGCCAGCTTAACGATGAAATTTGCATTGTTGACAAAAATTCCAATATATACTACATCAGCGAAGTCATTGCACTAGATGAAACATGATATCAAGTGCAATACGCTGAAAAACTCAATTCAAGGCCAGCTTGCAAATTTGTCAATAATGCACATTTCATGGTTATGCTGTCAATTCAATAATACCGAATATGTATAGCCAAATTATATGTAATATATGTATATAGAAAAATGAATAAATACCCACGATTGGCACATCCAAAAGTCAGTCAATCAGTAAGAGTTAACTGTGACTCTTTTCATTTTAACTTAACATTGATTGATTCTCCTTCTCCGACACCAAGGTTTATGTGCCTGTTGTCAAACCCACCATCAACTCGGTACAAGCACCGCTGTTGACATTAGGTCTTTCTTTCTTAACGTGCCTGGTGTCAACATAATCACAAACTTGGTACAAGAATCGTTGTTGAAATTCAGCTGTTAATTTTAGTTTAACACCAATCATGGATTTTGCAGTGTATTATATCTGAGGGGAATTACTTTGAAGGGGGCAAGATAGTTGTTGATGAATAAATAAATACTTTATTTTTTGATCAAACAATAACGGTTATTTTTTTATCACACCTCGTATATATATATATATATATATATATATATATATATATATATATATATATATATATATATATATATATATATATATATATATATATATATATATATATATATATATATATATATATATATATATATATATATATATATATATATATATATATATATATATATATATATATATATATATATATATATATAAAATTCACTCCAACACACACCGATCCAACGAATATCTGTGCCGTCTGTAGATAGCTTAACTGTCGACAATGTAATAAATGGGAGAAAAACTTGTAGTAGAATTGGATACAAGCGCATCACATTCAATAATCACAAGGAATCTCGTTCGGGTAATCGAGCTGCTTCGGACAATTAGATTGTGTACGCAACTGGAGATGATGCACCGGTATTTGGAAAAATCGCATACAAAATCATTATCGGTACCACAACAGTGACGCACGAGTTTGTAGTAGCGGATGTTGTGGACGAATTGATCTTAGGTGTTGATTTTATGGTATGGATTGGATTGACGACCGATTTAAAAAGCAGAATGATGTGATATGCGAACACCGGAATACACTTATCCGTTGGCGATGATATGTATGGACAATTATTTGCGCCAAAATGGACGGAGATGTTGAGGAGATCAAGTTGTGGGTGGTGGAGGCTGATAACAAGTTTTAAAAGAAGCCTCGCCCTCGCCACCAACCAATAGAGAATCTTATATATAGCTGTGCTCAGCGCGCGGGAGAAATGTTAATTGCATTAACAGTTGATCTGCAAACCTCATTGGGAGGTATTTAACATTCAAACTTTTAATGCATAACATCTTCTTTTGCATACAATTAGGCTTGCCAGCTTAACGATGAAATTTGCATTGTTGACAAAAATTCCAATATATACTACATCAGCGAAGTCATTGCACTAGATGGAACATGATATCAAGTGCAATACGCTGAAAAACTCAATTCAAGGCCAGCTTGCAAATTTGTCAATAATGCACATTTCATGGTTATGCTGTCAATTCAATAATACCGAATATGTATAGCCAAATTATATGTAATATATGTATATAGAAAAATGAATAAATACCCACGATTGGCACATCCAAAAGTCAGTCAATCAGTAAGAGTTAACTGTGACTCTTTTCATTTTAACTTAACATTGATTGATTCTCCTTCTCCGACACCAAGGTTTATGTGCCTGTTGTCAAACCCACCATCAACTCGGTACAAGCACCGCTGTTGACATTAGGTCTTTCTTTCTTAACGTGCCTGGTGTCAACATAATCACCAACTTGGTACAAGAATCGTTGTTGAAATTCAGCTGTTAATTTTAGTTTAACACCAATCATGGATTTTGCAGTGTATTATATCTGAGGGGAATTACTTTGAAGGGGGCAAGATAGTTGTTGATGAATAAATAAATACTTTATTTTTTGATCAAACAATAACGGTTATTTTTTTATCACACCTCGTATATATATATATATATATATATATATATATATATATATATATATATATATATATATATATATATATATATACATATCACTTATATATATATATATATATATATATATATATATATATATATATATATAAAATTCACTCCAACACACACCGATCCAACGAGTATCTGTGCCGTCTGTAGATAGCTTAACTGTCGACAATGTAATAAATGGGAGAAAAACTTGTAGTAGAATTGGATACAAGCGCATCACATTCAATAATCACAAGGAATCTCGTTCGGGTAATCGAGCTGCTTCGGACAATTAGATTATGTACGCAACTGGAGATGATGCACCGGTATTTGGAAAAATCGCATTCAAAATCATTATCGGTACCACAACAGTGACGCACGAGTTTGTAGTAGCGGATGTTGTGGACGAATTGATCTTAGGTGTTGATTTTATGGTATGGATTGGATTGACGACCGATTTAAAAAGCAGAATGATGTGATATGCGAACACCGGAATACACTTATCCGTTGGCGATGATATGTATGGACAATTATTTGCGCCAAAATGGACGGAGATGTTGAGGAGATCAAGTTGTGGGTGGTGGAGGCTGATAACAAGTTTTAAAAGATTACGATAATTGGAAAAACCCTGTAAGGGTGGTCAGTCTGGCAAATGTCGCTAGAATCATAGCGGAAGGAGAGGTAATTGCAAATTGCTGGGCAATTTCAGCAATTGTAAACAGAGAGAGTCAACGGAAAGTAAAATACCATCTTATAAAATTGTACTGGATGACCTGACGAAAAAATGGTGTAAAGAGCCGAGCAAAACTGACATTTTTAGCAAGACTTCGGTCAGTATTTGCCGAGAAAGGTAAAAACGAAGGTAGAACAAAGATGGTAAAACAAGCAATCAACACTACTGAAATGCATCAGAACAATGTTATTGAGCCATCAGCCAGCCCCTGAAGTTATCTCGTGGTATTAGATACAAAAAGGTAATCTCCACACGTTTCTGAGGATAGTTATCTATTAACTCGTATCGATGAGAGCTTGGACACACTTTCTGGCTCAAATTGGTTGGCTACGTTGGATTTACAAACCGGATATTGACAAGTGGCAATAGACGAAGAAGACAAGGAAACTACAAGAATTCAGTGCCGGTGATGGACTATGGCCATGCTGACACCATTCATTTGAACGCCTAATGGACATGTTCTAAAGGTCTCCATTGGAGTATCTGTTGTTGGACATAAAGTCACACTTGAAGGAGTACACACAGATTCGGATGAGATAGTGTCAGTAAGGCAATGTCCAGACCAACCGGAGAAAATAAAAGGCGAACAATGAAAGGTGCCAGAAATGGAATAAATCGTCTCTAGTAAGAGAAAACGAAAACGATCAGCAGGGAGCGATATTCGGGCGGAGGTACCATAACTAAAGCTAATTGTGCTCAGTGGAATAGCTTAAAGTTGTGAAATTAATGGGATTTATTATTCTCATGGCTAGAATAAGCGAAATTATCAAGGAATACCAGAAGGGGCCTAGCGCAGAATATTGGGGAATAACTAAAACAGTCGAGAAAATTCAAATTCTATTTTTTTTGGGTTGGTTGCTAGGAATCAATAGGTAACTGGATCAGTACCTGTGTAAGGTGAACAGCTACCAAGGGACCGAGCAGTCGCAATAAGGGGAAATGCATTTATTGGGACCAACACATACCCCTGTTCCTAATGGCATACCGATCTGCAATTCAACATCTACTACACCAGCCAGGCTATTTCCGTTTCGATATTTTTTCATATATATATTTAATCTTTCTAATATAAATAATAGGAACTCACATTAAGTATTACTACTGTGCTATTTAATCTCGAGAATAAATGAATCCTTTCTTTTCAAACGCTTTTGATATTTGCATATTGGAAGGTTAGAAGCTAATTTGTTTGGATTCGTTCGCATCTTTTCAATATAATCCGCGCAATATCTAGAGCTCTCCATTTCGACAGTAGGAACTTTTAAATCTTTGTGGAGGTTTGCGTTGGTTATGTACCATGGAGCCCCAGTGATCACCCTTAGATGTTTTGATTGAACTTGTTGCATTTATTCTATGTTAGTTCTTAAAGCAGTTCTCCACATTTGGATGCCATAACACAAAACTGGTTTTATAATCAAGTTATAAATCAGGACTTTGGTCTCTAAGCTTAGCTTTGACTGTTTCCCTATTAACTAGTTTATTTTAGCAGTTTTAAGGTTTATCTGTATTGTGTTAGCATAAAAACGGCATCTGAAGTTCTATTGCAATTTAATAGAATGTGGTCTATGGATATCGTAGACGAATTGCAAAAGCTGCAGCCCTTAATTCGTGTTCCGTTGAGCAATTGTTAATGTGTAAGGGATGTATGTCCAAGTCGCAACGAACAAACTCCTGGAGAGCTTTCTGATAACGGCCAGCCGGATAGATAGGCCTACTTCCATTTTCATTGTATTGCTTATATCTGTGGTTACTGTTATTCCAAGTATCGGTCGCATTTAATATAAAATGAGTCGTTGGATGTCTGATATTTCAATGGTTGGAAGTGTATGCAGTGGTTCATTCAGTGCCTGTTTCGTTCTACGGTTTGCGTTATCGCTACCAGTTATTCCTGCGTGTCCTGGTATCCACATAATTTTTATTTTATTTTTATGCTGATTGAATTTATAGCGAAATTGAGCAGCTATATAACTATTTTTAATGAGATTCTTTAATGCAACAATATATAGTAGTACCACACTGAAACACACGTCCATTCACTTTCGATGCCACAGTTTGAATGCTCTTTATTTCACAATTCAAGTCACTTATTCTCAATTGAACAATATATACTAGGAGCTTAAAATACATTCGAGTATATACTTATACACATATTGCTACAAAAAGTAAATCTTAAAGAATTCAAAAATCCTAATAAGAGTAACAAGAGAATACACAGAAAACCTTAAAACTAAAGGATCTTTTTTGAATTATGGGATATGTGGTATAATATACTTACATACTAGGAGCTTCAAATAGACTATATATATGGGTTAACATAACGTACGTATACACTCGTAGATGAGATCTCCCGAACTCATGAGCCTTTCTTTTTGTTGCCTTTATTATTGATAATATTGTTTACTCTATACCATGGCGTAACATTGTTCACTGCCAACACACTTTTATATGGGGATCCCGCTTGGTGGGAGCCCTCCACATCTTCCAGCATGTATCGATCGTTTCGCATAACTTTCATGACTATGCGATCCTTTAAATTTTGGGATTCATTTTATGTGATCCCCGCGTGTGGTTAAAAATTCAATACCATAACGTAGTCACCCTCTTTGTATTGGTTTGGTTCCTGCCTCTTCTTGTCTACACAATTTTTATTATAAGCCTGAATTCGTTTTTGATTAGCCGTTGCATGTTCTCGTAACTTTTCTTGACTTTTTTGTCCTGGGTCTTGTTTAATTTTTATCAGTTTTTCTCTTAGTGGTTATTCCACATTTTCTCTTTGTCGTACAACATAATTCTCGGGTTCTCCAACATTGTTCTGTGTACTGTATTATTTAACGTAAATTCCACTGTTTCTAATACATGATCCCCATATACACCTTTTTCCGGATTCACTAATTTGGCTATCATTGGCCGTAAACTCCTATTTATTCTAGAACCAGTTGCTATTTTTATATATTGCATTTTTTTTCTTCTAAAAACTGCTGAAAATCACTAGATGTAAAACAGCAACCTCTATCAGATATTATTAAGTACTTTGGGATATTATAAGCTTGAAAATAATCTGTAAGCGCGCTTACTACTGCTTTCGTGCTAGTTGTCCTCGTTAGGTGTATTATTAGAAATTTTGTGCATGCATCTACCACTACCAGTATGTATTTCTTCGCTCCGTTATGATCTACTGGTCCATAATGATCGATATGAACAACCTCAAAAGGGCTACTGCTCTTAAAAATGTTTTGCAAAAAGCCTTATTGTCGACCATTTTTTGTGGAGTAAACTTTAAATAGTTTTTAATGTGGGTTGCTACCTTTTGTCTCATTTTGGGGAACCAATAACTTTTTGAAATCAACTCTACCGTTCTGTCAATACCTACATGGCCCATCTCATGATACAAATACCAAACATGACCATCCAATTCTTCGGGGATACAGAACCACAACATTCCGCATCTCTATAAACAATGTTCAATCTTTTGTAATGAATCTCTTAACTCCTTCAGTTTACTGTCTCTTGCCTGACATATTATTAAATTTTCCTCAAAAGTAGTCGCCACTAACACTAAAATATTGCGCATCAACCTGATGCATGCGTGTAGCTATGGCTCAGCTTCTGTTGTTATTTTTGAGAAATACATTATCGGATGTATTTTCCCATTTGTTTTCCTTTGTAAAATAATGGCTACAAACTCAACGGAACTTGCGTCGTGTATGACCCCAAGGCTGATACTTCTGTATCATCCTTGGGGTCATACAACGCTAATATTGGTGACTCGAACAATTTATTTTCTGGACCGAAACTAAATTTTTTGTCTTTTCTTATCATGTCGTGCAGTGGTTTACCAATGATCGAAAAAGTTTTTATAAACCGTCGTAATTACGAACATAGACCCAGGAAACTTTACACTGCTTGTACTTTTATAGGTATGGGTAAATTTTTTCTGCAAACTCGTGGCAATCAGCCTTTATTACTTCAGCTTTTAGTGTACACCCCAATACTTAACTTTGGAAGAACTCACACTTGTCTATCCTAAATTCCAAGTTATTATCAATTATCTTTCTAAAGTTTCGAAATGCTCCTCAATAGTTTCTGTTGCTATCATTAGGTCATCTAAGTAAACAATCAACTTATCTCTCCTAACCATATCGGCAATATTGTATTAACAAACCTTTGGAACATAGAGGGGGTATTTCTTAACCCAAACGGCATTCTCAAAAATTCATATTGCCCCAATGGTGTTATAATTGACGTATATCTTACCAACTCTGGGTGGATAAAAACATGAAAACACTCACTTTTAAATCTAGTTTGGTAGATCCTTATTTTTTGCTAACCTGTCTAGTAAATTATATATAATATGAATGGGGTAATTATCTTTATTAGTCACTTAATATTCTGTAGTCAACGGACATCCTTAAATCACCTGTTTTTTTCGAACCAAAACCATAGAATTCTGACTCACTTGATAAAATTCTTCGCCAAATATTCATCAATCAATTTTTGAAACTTAATTTTCGCAGCATTCGATATACGTCTAGGTGGTCAATGAAAAGGCATTGGTATCATTAAGCGTTAATTTTATTTCACTTTTCGGTTCATCAGGCCGTATTACTTTAACATAGTTATTTTCAAACATTTCTTTGTTAATGTAATTTATACCTCACCAATTTTCGGACTTCACACTGAACCACCATCAAAATCAATTGACATTAAGAGATTTTCAAAAACTCCATCTTTTTCTACAACTCTATCGATAACTTCAATACATTTATTTTCAACTGTTCCCTCGTTTTTATCATTCTTATCAACAAACTTTCATTTAAAAATTTTTTTTTTCTTTACAGACATTCACTTTTCCTTTTCCCGTAGTACTGCCAAAAGTCGAACCATTTAAACAATACTTCTCTACGATAGTTTCTTCTACGATATTTTTACAATAATTTTTCGCCTTAAAATTTAAATTTGTGTATTTTTTTTTAAATTTATCTTCTGTCTTAAGCTTAAATATACTAACTTTCAAAAGATCTCTACCTAGAATATCTTCATTGATTCACAGCAACAACAGCCAAATCAACTTCAATTCTTTTCTTATTTATAATAATGTAACATACAATTTTTCCGAAAGTTTTCAATTTCGTTTTGTTTAAACCAAAAGAAGATGAATACACTTTAAATAATTTATTCGAACAAAAATTCTATTTTAATTTCTTATAGAAGACGGACTTTTCTGTTAAAGCTGATGGGGCTTCCAGTGTCTACGAGGAATTCTAGAAAGAATTCACATTTAATATTTTTTCTACAACTAAGTTTAAACGATCTTACATATCATTCTCGACCATTAGTTGACAAGCCTCTCTGGGCAGGCAGCAACTCGGTGATCTAATTTTCCCCATGCATAACAGGCTCCGATTTCTCGCTTTGGTTTTTTACATTCAGCGGCAATATGACCAAGAGAGTTACGGTTGATACACTTCGGTTCTCCACGACGACTCAATTGCATCTTTGAAACTACTCGCAGTAACTGCGCCTTGCTAGTGTAAAATTGCAACGCATTTTTTCTACCGCGTTGTACACGGCAGTTTGTAAATTTTACGATATTAATCCCACACTGAAGCACACGCCCGTCCACATCTCCATTGCTCTTTATTTCACAATTCAAGTTATTCTCAATTGAACAATAGATACTAGGAGCTTAAAATATATATATACTACTATATATTATATACTTATACACATATCGCTATAAAAGTAAATTTTAAAGAAGGCAAAAATGCAAATGTGAGCAAAGAAAGAATACACAGAAAGAGTAAAAACTAACGGATCTTATTTGAATTACGGGATATATGGTATAATATACATACATACTAGGAACTTACAATAAGCTATAGATAAGAGCTACCATAACGTTCATATATACTTATACACATATTGCTACAAATAGCAGATTTGCTATCCGTGCAAATAAGGTCCCTTATTAGTTTTTGCAACAAATTCTACAGCTGTCATTAAGGCAGAAGGTTTTGCAATGAAGTTGAACAATAATGGTGTAGACGACGTGTTGATATACAGCCACCTACGCTATCAACGACAGCATACGATGTTGCATTATTAGTTTTAGATCCGTCAGTAAATATTAAGCTGGCTCTATTATTTGTTGTCTCGTTGCAGTACTCCAGGAATAATTTCCGATATATTTTCCGGTGTGTCTTTTTTTGGTGTTCCTTTAAGCGAAGAAGAAATGAACGTTTGTTAGCATCCAAGTGGGATATTTTTCGGGATAGATATATTTTAGCGGGGCCCATATCAGTTGTTAACTCCATGCTTTTCATTATAGAAGAGATATGTTTATATATTCGCTTGAGCCTGGTTGCTCTTTGTAATATGTAAATTAGAAGTTTGTTCTTCCACCAGAGAGTTTTAGAGTATTTAACCCGCTCTTCAATAGATGGAATACCAGCTTCAGGTAAGGCAGATTGAGTTTGTGATGTGGGAGAAGTTCGGATGATACGGCGAACTTCTGTGGGTATGCTGCTCCAATAAAGTTTATATATTTTTTTGCGCAATGTCCTTATATATAAAGGCCAAATCAATTTTAATGCTCTAGTACCATTTATTAAAGTTGAAAAGTGAATATAAGAGTGTTTAGAGGGAAAATATTTAATAATATTTAGCCTGGCTGCGAAACTGTTTCTAATGTATATACAATTATCTTATTGCCATACTCGTATATGTCGTTTTTCTTCATATATGAAAAAGTTTACGTTTGTTTACTGAAATATTAGCTCCGGAGATTGGTGACCAGTCCGAGAAGTCCGAAAGGATATCATTGAACGTTTTTTAACTAAGGCAAGGTCATTAGTCTTGGAAAAATTAGTACATCATCAGCATATATTGGTATAATTTTCGAAAATTGTACTTATTTCATTAAAAGCAATTATAAAGAGTCTGACTGAGAGTGGTAAACATGTGATATTCCGTTATATAATGTATGAGCATCTGAGCGGATATTATTTCCCTTAACGGCAAATTTACGATTGGTTAAAAAATTCTTTACAAAGTAATATATGTTTACACCAATCTTCCTCAATTGTCGTAGAATAATGGGGGCGCCAACTCTATATGCTGTATGCTTTTTCTTCTAAACTTAAACTGAAATATGGTAATTACTGAAGATAGCTGTAGATGCAAATTGTAACTGTTTGATACATTAAGAGAGCCGGTCGATTTTAAGTGTGTTTCTTGTAAGGTGATATGGGTTATTTTCTTTAATAAGAGCTTGTAGATAAAATTTTTTCAAAGAGCAAGCCACATCAATTCTTTGGTTATAATTTTTTCAAAGAACTTCCCTGTACATGATAATAGCGAAATTGGTCTGCATCCGGATATTTCTGTTCGAGATTTCTTTGACTTTGGGATGGGGACTATCCAGCAAAATTCGGGGATTATCCAGATTATTTCGCAAATTTGTCGGTAAGCGCCTTGACTTAATATGTTATGAAATAGCTTCATTAGTTTATTCTTGAATGCGATAGGTAGAGTTTTAAGCATTGGGTATGAAATTCTATACAAAACCTGGTGTTTTTCCTTTTATATTGATAAGGCCATATCAAATTCGATGAAAGAAATATTTGAATCTACTAACTTTGCAAGAATGGGTGGACGATTATTTCTGTACATAGTACTGAAGGAAGTGAACAGTTTAGTTTTGTAAAAAGTTAGACCAGAAAGAAGCGAATATATTTAGGTTCACTTATAGGCTCATTATCTGTTTCTAAAAATTGTATATAGGACCCATTCAGAGTTCTCATATCTGCCCTTATCCCATATCCCCGGTACCTTTTGTAATTTTCCCAAGATTTTTCTTTAATATTTCTGTATCGGGAAAGGTCAGCGCTCAACCATGGCACACATTTTTTTGCTATGGGTCTGCTGGTATGTGGGATACTATAAAGGTCTGCTGTCCAAATTAATTTATGGATTGTGGATGTTTCTTTGTATATGTTATTGGATTCTGGAGGTTCGGAATCTTATTTTCTTAAAAATTACTCTATTTACAACAATTTGCTTTTTCCGTTCTAAATTTTATGTTCTAAATTTTGTGAAAATTGATCACTGCTGTGAAGGTGTTCGAAAGTGTCGCTGGATAATTTCGGAGGTAAAGATAATGACCAGATTAATTAAATCGGTACGGGTAAATGTTTGATTACTCGAATAATGAGTGGGAGTCCGTCATTCAATATAGTTAAATTCCGGAATAAAATTCTACCTCTTTGGTTTAGTGCCCCAAAGAAGGCTCGAGGCGTTAATATCACCTTGGACAATGAGTGGAGTAGTAAACTTATTCAAAATTTGTATGATTTCTTTGGAAGAAAATGTTTGATGTGGGGTTATATACATATTAATAACCGTAAATTTGAGACCTAGATTATTTTCAATAGTTGTAGTGGCTATTGGGAGGTGTAAATGTATAAACTTATGTGGAATTTGTTGATATGTGATAAGTCAAATAAATAGCTTGTGTAACTGTTTGACACAATAAGAGCCGGTCGATTTTAAGTGTGTTTCCTGTAAGGAGATATGGGATATTTTCTTTAATAAGAACTTGTAGATCTGCTAAAATATTTAAAATGCCTTTTAATTTCCATTGTAATAATGAATTCAATTTACAATAAAAACGGTTAAAAGGTGAGTATTTTATCGACGGCGAGTATTAAAGGGCCACATATCCAAAACTCTCCGCCCGCATTCCCACCCCTCCGAGTGCTACACATTCAGCCGAGCGCTCATCTGAGCACGCGATGAGCTTCACGTGCCCCTGATACCATCCCGCATCCCGGCATACGGGTGAGGGGCCAGGATTGGCCCTCACGATGTCTCTATAGACCCTAAGGAGAGCCTCCTCCATCATTTTCCAGTTCGCTGGGGAAATGGTTTCCAGTGTCAACGATGGCCCAAATGAGGCCCTCTTTGGCCACCTCATTAAATGGCCTGGAAGCACAGGCTTCCTCTTCCTCCCTCGTAGTAGTGAACAAGAGCTAGCTGTGTCACTTAAGTTTCTCTCCAGCCAAAATATTGGGCTAAACACCAATTTCTGGAGAATATGGAGCTACAAGGACGAGGGCAACGGACAGTTGTTGTCCGTGGAAATAGATGATGAGTCCATGCAAATAATATAGAGCTCGGCATATGCCTTGAACTACCGATTTAGCAAGATTAAAGTCGGTTGTTCCAAACGTACTCAAGAAAAGCCCAAGGCAAAGGTAATTACGAGTAGTAGCATTCCCCCAGGTGAGGCTGAACCAAAGACTGTGGCCACGGAAATCACTTCCAGGGCCCCCAGTGTTGAGATAAGTGCTGAGGCTGCAAACTGCCCTTCACTGGTACACAGTCTGGGGGATCTGTCTATGGACGAGGAGGATGAAGATGGGAATAGCACAATCCCGTCACAACTTGTTCCATAAGATGACGAGATTAAAGGGGATCAAGCAAACATCCATCATGCCAGAGCAGCCTCGGCAGTCATTGGGAGGGTATTTGCCAAAAACAACATGGGGCTGGCCCTCATTCAAAAGCCAGGGTGTCACAAAGGTCAAATTAGGGGCTTTCTAGTAAGTTTACAAAGGTAATATGGGATGCCAATGCTGACATTCCCCGCACCTGTATCCTGATTAGAAATGATATTAATTCCTTTTGTCTTTCAGAATTCATGTCCCGAGATCTCACACCCATCATGGTAAAGTACGATGATGATAGAGTCTCTCACGATATAATAGTTGCATCGGCCTACTTTCCGGGAGTTATGAATGACATACCCGAAACAAGTCTATAAGCAGGCGAGGTATTGTCTATCCGAAAGGATTCCAATATTGGTAGGCTGTGATTCAAACGCACACAATACCATCTAAAGTAGGAGTGACACCAATAAACGGGGTGAGTCTGTTCTATAATTTGTATTATCACTTAATTTATAGATATTAAATAATGGGAACACACCCACTTAGTAATGTAATTAGGGAGGAAGTTCTTGATCTGACTTTCTGTTGTCCAGAGATAACTAATACTGTTAACAATTGGAAAGCCTTTTCTGTCGGACCACAGTATAATTGAGTTCCATATAGGAGGTATCGTCACAAAAACGGTAGTTTTTAGAAATCCTAGGTATACTAACTGGGATTTCTTCGATAGTTCAGTGCATTCAGTACTTTCATCCTCAAACATCCAGGGAATATATAAAAATCCGGTGGCGCTAGAGGAGGGTGTCAATGAGCTAAATGAAATTATTTTCGAAGCCTATATTTTATCTTGTCATATAAGAACAAAGAAACACAGCAGCAAAGTTCCTTGGTGGAACTCTAGTCTGTTTAATAGACGTACTAAGGTGCGTAACCTATTTAATCTAGCTAAGAGTACGGGGGAGTGGGAAGAATATAAAAAAGTGCTGATGATCTATAACAAAGAGATCAGGAAAGCCAAAAGGACTAGCTTTAGATCCTTTCGTGAAAGTGTAGAATCGGCTTCTGAAGTAGCACGATTCCATAGAGCTCTTGCGAAATACAAAGTAGATTTAAAACTGGTATTGAGATCTGAGGATGGGACGTTCACGGCGAATGATCGCATTCTCCTTTTGCTGCGTGTGCACTTTCCTGGGAGCTCGATCCAGTTACCGCCATCTTTGCAGATGGAAGAACAAGCAAGATTCGCTGGAAGGTGGCCAAAGAAATTATAACTACTGAGAAGTTGAGATGGGCCATCAGCTCTTTTCAGCTATATAAATCACCGGGCATGGCGCACAGCTAGAGAGGTATTTATCCCCAAGGTAGGCAAGAAGGATATGGCCCATCCCAAATCCTTTAGGCCTATCAATTTGACATCCTTTTATACTAAAAGCAATGGAGAAAATAGTTAATATACATCTGCTTGAGACCGTATTGAAAAGGGAGCCTTTACATCCTTGTCAGGTTGCATATATTACGGGAAAATCGACTGAAACCGCAGTATACTATCTGACTGATCTTATTCAGGAAGCACTTGATAACAAAGAAATAGCACTTTGTACCTTTCTCGATATTGATGGGGCTTTTGACAATACTCCTCACGAATATGTAATTAGGGCTCTTAACAATAGACCACTTCCAATTGGACACGAGCTTCATTTAACAGTAGACTGACTGAAGCTGAAGCAGGTGACAAAACTGTTAAAGTGAAAGTCAATAAAGGATGTCCGCAGGGTGGGGTATTATCACCCATTTTGTGGAACATAGTAGTTGATAATCTTCTGGTAAAACTCACAAATCTAGGCATATCATGTCTAGAATATGCGGACGATATTGTGATAATTGCCAGAGGAAAATCTGAATCAACTCTTTGTGATATTATCCAGAGGGGCTTATTAGCAGCTTGTGAATGGTGCAGGGGAACAGGATTGAAAATCAATGCCTCAAAGATCACCAGAAAAAGATCGCTACCATATATGAAACCTATTCTTCTAAATGGCACACAGGTCGATATTAGCTTATTCCAAATACCTCGGAGTCATTTTCGACAAAAAGTTATTGGGGAAGGCTTACTTGACAGTAACCACCAAGAGGGCAACAGCTTCCTTAATGTTATAGAGACGGCTTGCTGGTGAATCTTGGGGATGTAGCCAAAAAATCTTTCGCTGAATGTATACCATGATGGTGAGACAAATCATCATCTATGGTTCTGTAGCGTGGTCAAATAGAGTTGGACTTAAGACAGAGAAATTTGCATTAAGCAAAGTACAACACCTTGCCTGCCTGGAGCTATGCGCAACTGTCCAAAGGCTGCAATGGAAGTTATACTAGATCAAACACCCTTCCATCTAGTAATTCAAAACTCTACTAGGAAGTCTCTTACCAGAATACAAGAAATTATTTCGAGAGAATCAAATTACAGCCAAAATAATTGGGGTAAAAATTCAACTCAAGAATATGGTATACTAAAATCTCACAAGGACTTTATGCGAAGAAAATTTAATTTTGTACATAAATACAGTAGAATGATGAGCTGCAAAAAAGAATTGAAAGGTCTAACTGAGACTTATAAAATTAGAGAAAATTTCCTCTTATGGTATACTGACGGTTCTAAGGAACTTTGGCAGGAGTATTTGGGTCTAGAACCAACTACTGGGAACCAGTGGTATCTATCCCAAGCATTTTTCAAGCAGAAATTCACGCTATTTAAAGATGTACCCAGATAACCATTGACAGGAAATATCGGGGGAAAATATCATGATACTATCTGATAGTCAAGCAGCACTCAAGAGTCTGAGCTCACCCTTAGTCTCATCTAATCTTGTGTGGGACTGCATTGGGAAGCTGAACTCCCTAGGCAGCAAGTTATCTCTAATGTGGGTACCAGGCCACATAGGAGTAGAGGGAAATGAGAAGGCTGATAGCTGAGCTAGGAAGGCTGCGGCCCCCCACTTCAACGGCCCTGAACCCTTCTGTGGACTATCATCCAATACCATTGGAGGTCTGCTGAAGAAATGTACAGATGGAAAAAGAAGTCAAACCTGGAAAACTCTTCCGGGATTAGGACAGTCCAAAGTTCTTCTGGGAGATTTTAATCCTAAAAGAGCTAAGGAGTTAATATATATGCCTCGGAGTACATTAAGAATCATCACAGGCATTTTAAGCGGACATTGTAGACTCAACTACCATTTGAACAAGTTTGGTATATCTTCAGATGCCATCTGTCGATTCTGTGGAGAAAGCGACGAAACCTCACTGCACCTGATCACAGACTGCGGACCATTGGCACATAATAGACTCAGGTGTTTTGGAAATTATATCGGGCAACACTACCAACGCCGCCATATCAACATTCCAGCCGTGTGAAGCACGGCAGTCAGTTGTGAGCAGTTAAAAGAGCAGTCGATCAGTTGTGAGTCGGTCACCAAAGTTATCCTCATTTTTCGTGTCGTATTAATTAGAATCTCAAATACAAAACTAATCTCATTTTCATATTAATATATCATTTGTCAGTCGGTCATAAAAGTTAATTTTATTTTCGTGTCATACAAACCGGCGCAACGCTAATCGGGTTAGGAAACACCAAGACATTTCCAATTGGACAATTTAATTGTGAAATTTCGGTCGACAATTTAAAAATGGAACATAACGTTGTTGTAGTCTCAGACGGTGCGGTAAAATTTCAAATGTTGCTTGGCTATGACTTCGTGCGCAAGTTTTATTATGAATCAGGAGAAAACGGGTACAGATTTACGGGAATAAGACCTTCCTACGCCAGCGAGTCGATAAACCACATCGATCTTGTTTATAATA
This sequence comes from Clusia tigrina, assembly GCA_920105625.2. Lineage (NCBI taxonomy): Eukaryota > Metazoa > Arthropoda > Insecta > Diptera > Clusiidae > Clusia > Clusia tigrina. The sequence goes on along the minus strand of OV050030.1, from coordinate 185,118,250 downwards.
TTAGGGAAACGACTCCAGAAATTGGTGTACCGCTAAAATACAAAAACACAATTAAGACTCTGGTAGAGGAGTATCAAGCAGCAGCCAAAGAAGAGAGTCCTGTGCAGCTAATCATCACGCGGATAGCAATATCAAACCCTATCACCAATCGCCGAGCAGGTTGTCGTCAGTCGAAGAAGAAACAGTCAGAAAGTAGATAGATGACTGGATGCTACAAGGTATAGTCCGAAAATCATATTCAAATTTCGCAAGCAGAGTAGTTGTAATTAAAAAAAAGACGGTTCAAATCGCGTATGCATAGATTTTCGAAAACTAAATGCCATGGTCTTGAAGGATAGATTTCCGATACCGATAATTGAAGATGTTTTGGTTAAGCTGCATGCAGCAAAATTCTACACGGTGATGGATCTTGAAAATGGTTTTTTCCACGTGCCAATAGAGGAATCTAGCAAAAAATTCACAGCTTTTACGACCAAAGAGGGGCTCTTTGAGTTTAATAGAGCGCCCTTCGGATTTTGCAATTCACCAGCAGTTTTTACGCGGTATGTAAAGTGTATCTTCCAAGAGTTGATAAATCAAGATATTATGGAACTGTACATCGATGATATCGTCATATACGGGGAGACTGCTGAATCATGTCTAGATAAGTTAAATAAAGTACTGCGAAAATGTGCTGAATGGGGCCTGAATATTAAATGGAAAAGATGCAGTTTTCTAAAAACAAAATTGATTTTTTGGGCTACCGAGTTGAAGGAGGCAAAATCTGGCCAGGCACGGAAAAAATAAAGGCTATAATCAAATTCCCTTTGCCGAAGGATGTTAAAGCGGTTCAATCACTGTTGGGTCTCACAGGGTATTTCAGAAAATTTGTTATGGGATACGCCCAAATTGCCCTACCTCTAACAAGCTTGCTAAAAAAAGACACGCCCTTTGTAATGAATGAACAAGTCCAAGCTGTATAACACCTCAAGGAAATACTTACGCAAGAACCAGTACTTTGTATTTATTGTCAAACCGCACCAACAAAGCTGATGTACCACGTGAAGTAGTGCAGTGGATTATGCACCTGCAGGACTTTAACTATCAAATCGAACACCGGAGCGGCAGCAGTTTGAGGCACGTAGATTTTTTATGTCGCTATCCGAGCATATTGTTCGTGTCGTCCGAAGGTTCAGCATGTTTAAGGAAGGCGCAGATTTCAATAAATTTTCTTTGCATTCTAATTTTGTTTCACCATGTATAATGATGTCATCAAAATACGCTTCCGTTTTTGGAACTTGTTGTAAAATTTGATTAATTATTCGATTAAACTCCGAAGGTGCTGTTTCAATACCAAATGATAACTTATTCACCTTATACGTACCCCGATGCGTTGACATCGTTTGGATTTTACTTGAATCTTCATCCACTGGTATGTGTAAATACGCTTTGTACAGATCCAATCTGCAAAAATATTTCGAATTACGTAAACAGTTAAAAATATCTTCAATTTTTCGTATTGGACTATGGGCGTCCACGAGACGTTCGTTTACTCCTACTTTATAGTCAACACACAAGCGTATCCCTCCATCAGATTTTGGTATTACGACCAAGGGGGAACCCCAGTCACTGATTTCAGTTTTTTAAATTACACCTGCTGTTTCTAGTTGATCAAGTTCTTGGTTGACTTTTTCGATTAAAGCATAGGGTATTTCCCGTTCCCTGTTAAATATAGGCTTAGCCTCATTACGTAATTTAAGCAATATTGTATATTGCTTAACACATCCAATTTTTGGTTGAAAAATATCTTGAAATTCGTCATTTATTGAATTAGTAAAATTAGCATCACTTACGTTTTTTACTGAATACGTAGAGTTGATTTCGTTCAAATTGATTTGAAATTTTCGAATCCAATTGCGTCCAAGAAGTGTTGTATATTCCTCTGGAACAATATAAGTTTCGTCGAATATTTTTTTACCATCATACTCTCCCTCGACTTCAATTTTTCCATCCGGAGTGAAAACATCTTTTGTATACGATCGGAATGCTATTTCCGTTGGCAAAAATTGAACATTGAGGTTAAGTTTCGTAAATTGGTCTCTAGGTAAAAATGTGTAACCTGATCCAGTATCGATTTCAAATTTTACTGGTTTACCTTAAAGATTTATCGTAATAAAAAATCGGTCGAAGTTTTTTGAATCGTTTTGGTGTATGTCTACTACGCTTAAAACACCATACTGATGTATGTCTTCTATTTGATTTGTAGATTCTTGGCTTGAATTACCACCTTTTGTACGAGATTTTATGCATACCTTTGCTACATGACCAGTTTTTTTGCACTCAGAACATTTGAGATTTTTTGTTGATTAGACAATCCTTAACATGGTGGTTGTTTTTTCCACACCTTATGCAAAGACCATCAAGACTTATTGTATTTCGAATTGTTTTGATTGAACTTGTTTTGAATCGATTTTTGATAATTTCGATGGTGATCCTTCCTTTTACCTGAAATTTTGTTTATTTTACCTGCTGTTGATTGTTTAGCGAGCTCTTTTGAATCACTTTTTGCTGCTTCCAGTGCAAGAGCCTTCGTTAATAATTTAGGAAATTCACACTATTCATTTTGTAACAGTAGCTCACGAATACCATTGTCTCTGATACCACGAATAAACTGCGCACGTAGAAAAATGTCTGCTACAGATTTTTTACAACTGCAGTTAAATTCGCAGTCAGCTATATTTGACTTTAACATTGCCACGTATTCGGAAATTGATTGATTTTCCTGATATTTCGTTAAGAATTTATGTTGAGCCACCAACACGTTTTGTTGTGGTGATAAATGTTCATGTAAAAGTGTTATCAATTCGTCGTATGTGAGACTGGTAGGGTCCTTGGGTGCTGCAAGAGCTGTAACAATCGCAAAATGCTTGGAACCAATTGAGTTTAACAATAGATTTGCACAATATTGTTTGTTGGTATGTATACCTTTCATGACTGTGTAATTTCCGAAGCTTTTTTCATAATTACGGAAAGATTCCTTTGTAGTATCCAGAACTTCAAAATTTGGTACTAGTGCCGTATTAGTGGTTACGTTAATACTACCACCTGTTGTTGTTGGAACGTTCTCCGTCACTTTTTCCAAAATTTTTTTCTGTACCGCCATAAAAGCTGCGAATTGATCGACGTCCATTTTGTAAAATTGTAGGTTATTTCTTTTCTGTATATGGAAAAAAAGAAATTGTAAGTATGTGTACTTAATGTGTATCACGTATGTATGTATGATATGAATTTGCCAATTAATTCGATTTTAGCAGCCAAACTTGTTTATCCTCGTCGCCAATTTATTATGTCCTCAATTGATTCATTCCACAATAACACCCATTTAGTTCTTCATTATTAATAGTCTTTATTTCATTATTAATTAATATTACAAATATCAAAAGAATGTCTGTATCAATACCATATGAAAGCAAAAGTAAAGTGATCTGCATAAAAGCTAGAGATGTGTAACCCACAAGAAATGTCAACTCATGGCTACTCAAGTACTAGATACTCGTTAATCATATACGTATACATTAAGGTAGTTACTATAAACAAATAGAGTTATAATAGTATCTTTCGCGGAATTGGTTAAAATAGTTATTTTGTTTTAAACAACGATAAATGTCACAAGGGCGGAGATCGTGTGAATACACGTTTGTTTGGCAAAATACACGGTTCGTCAAAAAGATATAGCCATATATTTGTGGTCTTGGCGGTAAATAGAAGTCCACCCGTTGCTGGAACTGCCACATGTTCGCATGTTTAAAACTTCTATCTCGCAATACGAACTGCAGAGGTATTCATAAATAGTCCCATTAGAACGACTCCAACGGCAGCTTTGGACGTTATGCTCAATCTGCAGGCAAGCAGCTTTGCGCTCTCTGGATTCGGCTAATATCACCTCACAAGCCGTCAAGAGCTGCCGCAAATCTTTAGACGAGATAGCTAATCAGACGCGTCTACATCTGTGCTGGGTTCCCGGCCACAAGGATATTCCAGGGAACTGTAAAGCGGAGGAACTTGCCCGTGAAGGTACTACCATACCGTTTGAACCAGATAGGTCAAACCTCGGTATTCATATAGCCGTAACTCTTAATTAATACATCCAAAATGAGAATGTCTAACACGAACAATACAAATCAAGATTTGAGCACTAATTACTCACACAAAAATAAAAAGTCAAGTGAAAAAAATAACTCAATTGTCAACTCCGAAAAAAATTTACCAAAACCAAACCTAGCAGGAACCATAATAAAAACAAGAGCCAGTGGGAATAAAACATTTAAATTAGGAAATCAAAAGAAATTCCCGACTAAAGGAATTTAAACCACTCCGAAACTCCGAATAGATCGAGTCCAGAACCGACAAATCCAACTAAATCAAAACAATCCAGGTTAGCCGACTACTGGCTGGATCTACCTTCAAATTCGAACAGATTTTCTATTTTAACCGAATATGAAAACGACTGTAATAGCCCGCATATTGAAGAACCTAAAGTTCGAAAACCACCTCTAATCTATGTTTCTGGAGTAAAGAATGTGCAACCGCTATTGGAGCTACTACGTTCTATTACAGATAATCATTATGAGTTGAAATTTTTTAAAGAAAATGAAGTCAAAATTCAACCAAGGACAACTGACAAATACAGAATTATTAAACCAAAACAAGAGCAACATTTTTACGTCGCTTGAAAGGCCTGCATCACACTACGCCAACAAACGAAATAAGTGATGAGTTATTGCGTATCAAACATTGAACAAAGAAAAACAAAAAAAAAAAAACGCTCACAAAGTAAATGTAAACCACAACAAAAATAATACGGATTTAGACAAAATCAACGTTATTATGTACACCAACATGAAATTTGAGCCACCTAAAATGAAACGGGAATTTGCGCAGTGCACAAAATGTCAGAGATATGGCCATTCGAAAAAATTCAGATGACATAACATTAAAATTACAGTGTAGAATGCGACTGGGCTTTCGCTACGAAGTAATGAGGTCAAAACTTTTATTGTTGATAACAGTTTTTTAAAAATTGACATTCACCATATACCACACAAATTACCCAGCAGGCACTGCCCGTCGTAACACCTACAACATACAGTACAAGAAAAGTATGATAAACCTCATATTCAAGCAACTAGCATTTCTATCCAATACCAACTTATGATAACACCTGTACATCGCCCTCCGGGACTCTCCAATAGCCAATTCGAGCAGTTCTGTAGCACATTAGGGGATAATGGAAAGTTGCTGAAATAACTCTAATTCCAAGACCTGGAAAGTCGGAAGTTGCATCGTATAGGCCAATAAGTTTGCTGCCGATTATTTCCAAAGTTTTTGAGCTGTTGAGTAAGCTAAGGCGATACTGCTTAAGAAAGAACTTATTCCTAATCACCAATTCGGGTTTCTAGAGCAACAAGCTACCACCGAACAAGTACACAGAGTTTATTACAATGTAAGCAATGCTCTCGAACAGTGTCAGTTTTGTACAGCAGCATTTCTTTATATCACACAAGCAATCGATAAAGTTAGTCACCCTGGTACACTCTTTGTTCTCTCTGAATCCTAATGTTCAGATGACTTTCGCCTTATACCTGGTGTGCCATGTTGTCGGTCTATCTCTGCGTTCCATCGTTCGATACGGTGTGAAAGCCCGTGATGTGCGGTGGAGAGCGAGAGAACAGTCGAGGCAGGTGCATACCTTATTAGTGTGGAAGCCATCTTTGTGTGGAGATCAATTTTGGCGCGGTGTAACAGCGAAGCAGAGGCAGCTGCTCTCTTTGCGCCGTATTAAATGACAGTGTTCTGGAGTGTCAAGAAGCGCATATCGGCGCCCCAACTTTCGTGCATCAACCTGACCACGGTCTCAACGCTTGATTCATTTCTTCAAATCGAAGTCAAAACGATAGGCAAGAACCACGAACTCATTCACAAACTACAAAAAAACGCGAAAAAGTTTTATTTTATTTAAATATACAAATACTCGTACATCTACACAAATATAAGTTTTAATAAAAAGAAAATATTTGAGACTTGTTCCGAGTTCAACACTGTTCAAACTAAAGAAGTCACTGCCTCATACATGTTTTGATATTTTATTATCTAGAAGAGTGCCATTTCAGAGTGGAATTTAAGTCACAAATTACAACAATTTTCCCAATTATAGCGGAAGTTCCACAGAGATGCGTATTAGGTTCTGTGCTTTACAGTATCTTTACAGCAGCTCTACCTCTGACAGAGAATACTGAAATTGCATCATAGGCTGATGACACCTTTATAACAGCTACAAACACTAATCATTTAACTGCCGCAAACCAACTACAAAAACACCTAGATAAAATTCAAATTTGGTTTGATAAATGGAGAGTGAGAGTCAACGCTACTAAATCAGTACAAGTAACTTTCACTTTGAAAAGAAGTATTTGCCCACCTATGATTCTAAATAGTCGCCCATTTCCTCAAGCAGAAGATGTCAAATATCTTGGGTTACACCTTGATCGCCGTTTGACATGGAAAAAATACATCTTTACAAAACACAAACAACTGGGCATCAAACTTAGCAACTAGAACCTAACATTGAATAATAAACTTCTGTTTTATAAAAGTATAATAAAACCTATATGGACATATGGAATTTCGCTCTGGGGCGGGCGCAGCAGCGAATGCAAATATAAATATTTTGGAAAGATTCCAAGCAAAACTATTGCATATGATTGTCAAAGCACCATGGTTTGGCAGTAACAGGACACCACGAAACGACGTTAACATACCGACAGTCCGCGAGGAAATAAAAACATATAGCACTAAATACTGGGAAAGGCTCAGTACCCATTCCAACTAAATCTGCTGGAATCAACTGCACCAACGAGAGCTTTTGTGGACTGTGTCTAGAAAATGTATCATATTCTATTTTCTTTTGTAAGTAATATAATAATGTGATATTGATAATAATGTAATAGTGATAATTTAACTAAGTAATAATGATAATATAAAAACGATAATATTGTATAAAACTTTATTGTAAAAATTATATAAAAGGATAGCATTATATAAAAGGATAGCATATTATATATAATTGAACTTGCTTAGTCTCCCTAAGGATAAATTTGCAATAAAACGGAGTTATTTAAAAAAAAAGAAAACAATTTTATACCACTAGACTAGTTGTTAACTAGGAGCAAACAAAAATGCGTCCGCTACTGATAGAAATTGTTTGGAGCAATCTTTATATATGAAGTACAAAACTGTGCTGGCAATCTTTAAACTAACATATTCATTTTAAATTTTCGAATACATAATTTCTGCTCAGTAAATATGATTTGTTTCATTCCACCAACATCTTAAATAGTAATAAATATCTCAAATACTTCCGCATTTACATTTCAATTTCATTGTCTTTATACTATGTTATACTTCATTATAAATTTAAAAACCCATCAACCAACCATCACATTACCCCTATCCTTAGGTTATGAAAGAAAATATTTGGTTTTTTAAATAAAAATTATAGTTTTAAATTAAAAATCACAAGTTAAATAAATGTATATGTATATTTCTTCTAGGATTGGCGCTACTTTTATTGTTCAACCACTGGATCTGGTTAAAACACGCATGCAGGTTTCTGGAATTGGTACAGCAGCGAAAGAATACAACAATTCTTGGCAGTGTTTAAAAACTGTTATTTTGAAAGAAGGTCCATTAGCTATATATAATGGTTTAAGCGCAGCAATTTTGCGTCAAGCTTCTTACACCACGACCAGATTGAGTGTTTATACTTACCTTAACGACATTTATAAAAGGTAACGATTCAGTTATTTGTTTTTTAAATAGTCTTTATTGATGATGTTAGTTTTTATATTGGAAATATTTAATTATACCTCACATATTTATTTATTTACCACACTTTTTTTCCTTACATATTTTTCAATGTAATAATAAAATGCTATTCAAGAATTTTGCAATATTTTTATATTATTATAATGAGGCTTGGAAAGATTAAAAATCTAAATCTGGCCTCAATGAAGTTGGATGTGGCAACCCACGTTAAATGCAAATACTTAAATCAGTGATATTAAAATATCAAAATAAATTGTGCTTATGCATAAATGCAAAAACTTACATCTTACTTACTTTCATGGCCAATCGCAGAATCTGTAAAACAACCAGCTATCGGTTTACGGCCGAATTTAACAGCACTCGTCAGTTGCCTCTGCTTTGCACGCGTCTGCTCCAATCTGTCATACCATACGTGGTTAAGGTTTCCTCGACTTGGTCCTTCCATCGGAGGCATGGTCGTCCCCTACGTCGTCGTCCAGCGGCTTCTGCTTCGAAAACCTTTTTCGCTGGAGTTCATTTCGTTCATACGCACGACATGTCCAAGCCAGCGCAGACGATGTATAGTGATGGGTCTGGCTATGTCAATATCAGCGTAGAGCTAGTACAGTTCATGGTTAATCCGAATACGGTAGTCGTCGCCAACAGGAACATGACCGAGGATTTTGCGAAGAATTTTCCTCTCGAACACCCCAAGCGCGGCTGCATCAGTCTGCCACACGACCCACGCTTCGGCGCCATAGAGCAGCACGGGTAGGATGAGCGTCTTGTGGTATGTCAGTTTTGTCGGGTGAGAGAGGGCTCTACTACACATTTGCTTACTGAGCCCATAGTAAAACCTATTAGCAAGCGTGATTCTTTGTTTAATCTCCAGGCTAACGTTTTTTTCTGTGTTAATGGCATAGCCAAGATATATAAATTCCTTGACAACTTCAAAAGTACAGTTTTCCGCTGTAACATGGGATCCTAAACGCCGAGTATTCATGTTGGTAAACAGCATTTACTTTGTCTTACCCTCGTTCACCGTCATACCCACTTTCGCTCATTATTCTTCAGTTGGGGAAAATGCTGCACTGAAATCTCGACATGATGGTAGTTATACTGTAAATGAGGAAGAAATAGCTATGCTTCTCCTGAAAACTCACTTTCGTGGGTTCTTTGTACGCAATGAAGAAAGGGGTAGTGCTGGCACAGTACACAGACTCAGAAATGAGGACTGGGCTATAGCAAAATCTATATGCACTGGTGATCGGCTAAAACGGGACATTCACACATTAAAATCATTTAAGTCACCAGCGGTGGATGGTATCTTTCCAGCCTTGCTACAAAAGGGATCTCATCTTCCAACCACTACTAAAAATTATTAGGAGTAGTCTGGCACTGGGCTGCATACCAGCACCATGGAGGAGGGCGAAGGTAGTTTTCATCTCGAAGGCTGGGAAGAAGGATCCACTTCATCCCAAATCCTTCAGGCCAATAATATGCCTAACCTCATTCATCTTGAAAACAGCTGAAAGGGTCTGTGAAAACTTCATCAGAGCACAGATTTTGGCGTCTGCACCCCTCCATCCGAACCAACATGCATATAGGGCAGGCAGATCTACTGAAATTGCTCTGTATCAGCTGACGGAAACACTCCGGCAAGCCCTCGAGGACAAGGAGGTGGCGTTTGGGTCCATTTTGGATATTGAAGGAGCCTTTGGCAACACCTCACACAAGGCAGTGAGTAGGGCTCTTGTTTGTAAGGGGGTAAACTCTACCCTATCTAATTGGATAGAACAAATGCTGAAAACCAGAACAGCCGAAGTATCCCTCACCTCAACAACCACAGTGGTTAATACTGTTCGAGGATGTCCGCAGGGTGGAGTAACATCTCACCTGCTGTGGTGCCTTGTGATGGATGAACTTCTCTGGGAATTAGCGAACATGGGGTTATGCTGTCAGGGATACGCTGATGACATAGCTATTAACGGGTCCGCGAAATACATTTTTTTTTTGAAAATTCTATAAAAAAAACTACTGGATATTTTCTCAAATTTCTTTTTTTATTTGAAAGTACAATCCTTCCGGTTAATAATGGAAAATAATTTCATTCAAATGGCTGCCTCGGCTGGCCATGCAGTAGCCTACACGATCGGTCCAATTTTTAAGCACATTATCGATTGTGTGCAGCTGTATTTCACCAATGGCTTCACGAATATTGTCCTTTAAAGCGTCAATTGTCTCTGGCTTGTCGGAGTAACACTTATCTTTGAGGGCACCCCACAAATAATAGTCCAACGGTGTCAAATCGCAGCTCCGAGGTGGCCAAACGACATCAGCTCTGCGGCTGATAATGCGATCTTCAAAAACAGGTCGCAAAACATCGACTGTAGCTTCGGCTGTGTGGCACGTAGCGCCGTCCTGTTGAAACCAAATGCCAATATCCTCCTCTTCAATTTTTGTGAACAAAAATTCGACATGGCCCGATAACGATCGCCATTGATTGTAACGGCCACTCTTTGCTCATTTTCGAAGAAAAATGGCCCAATTATGCCTCTGGACCAAAATCCGCACCAAACAGTGACTCGTTTTGGGTGCATCGGCTCTTCAATGAATGCGTGCGAGTTTTCTGTGCCCCAAATGCGACAATTTTGCTTGTTTACATACCCGCCAAGATCAAAATGAGCTTCATCTGAAAAGATGAATTTTTGGCAAAATCGGCATCTTCTGTAAGTCGATCGCAGGCCCACTTAGCGAAGCGAAAACGCATTGGATGGTCAGTTGGCTTCAACTCCTGAACCAATTGGAATTTGCATGGCGTCATACCAAGGTCTTTATGCAAAATTCGTCTCAATGATGTCTCCGAAATGTTTAATTGTTGAGATCGACGGTGAATTGATGTTGATGGCGCTTCACGCACACTTTCTGCCACAGCAGCAATATTCTCGGGTGTACGCACTGTTTTTGGCTTTTCACGCTTTGGTTTATCGATGAGGATGCCAGTTTCTTTCACTTTTTCCACAAGATAACGAACATACGGAGCTGACGGTGCTTCTCTTCTTCCAAAATCCGTACGCAATTTTCGCACACATTCTGCAACATTACCATGATTTTAATGTAATGTCGCAATATTTCCCAGCGTTGTTCAAGCATATACACAACCATATTCGTTTAGCGGAAGGATAAAACTAATTATCTGTTAAATCAGACATGAGCTAAGTGTTACCGTTCACGAAATAAGCACTAGTTGACAAAGAAAACGTTAGATGGCGGACCCGTTATATGCAAGGGAAAATTCGAGAGGACACTATGTGAACTACTCCAATGTGGTTTAAGAATTACAGGTGATTGGTGCAACAGGATGGGACTTAAAATAAACCCCATAAAAACTACTGTTGTCCCTTTCACGAGAAAATATAAACTCAAAACCTTAAACCTATTAAACTAAATGGAGTGGAGATCAATGTGCAATCTGAAATTAAGTTTCTAGGTATCATACTAGTTAGAAAACTATTATGGAGGTCTCAAATCAATGAGACAATCAGTAAATCGAAAAGTTCTCATGATATGTAGACCAATCGCGGGGAAAAATTGGGGATGCAATCCCAAGATCCTGCGATGGATGCATATCATGCCCAATGATCACTTACGGAGCGGTTATGTGGACTAAGAAAGCAAGACAACTAAACTTTGCGCAAGCACTAGCTAAGGTGCAAAGGCTTACTGGCGTCTGTATAACTGTGGCTATGAGAACCTGTCCTACAGCCGCCCTGAACGTGATACTGGAACTTACACCCCTACACATATTTCATCAGTCCACAATCGCCTGGTATACCGACGTATCTCTCACAGAAGAGGGTTCCAGCACAGGGGTATTTGGACCAAGATACAAATACTATGAATCCCTAGGCAAATATACTAGCATCTTCCAGGCGGAAATCCACGCCATTGAGAGATGTGCACATTTTAACATTGAAAAAGGTTACAAGCGCAAGAAAATTGCTATCTTATCGGATAGCCAAGCGGCCATTAGGGCACTTACCTCTTATCAGGTAAATTCGAAACTGGTATGGGAGTGCATCAAAAACTTAATGCTCTTAGCTCACGCAACAAAGTTACCATTCTATGGGTACCAGGACATGCTGCCATAGAAGGGAACGAGATTGCCGACAAACTTGCAAGGAAGGGGGCTGCAACACCCTTAATTGGCCCGGAACCCTTCTGTGGTGTAGGCAAGGGCAAGCTGTTCAACCAGCTTAGGATCGATGAGGGACCACCATAGGCACAAACACTGGGTTAAGACACCAGGCCTAAGGGTATCAAAGAATCTGCTAGGGACATACCACCTAAAAAGTTTCGAATCACTCATCAAACTCTCTAAGAATAATCTTTGGATGATGACAGGCCTACTCACAGGACACTGTAAACTGAACTCGCAGACACTGTAATCTGAAGGCTCCTGCAGATTCTGTATGGAGGAAGAGGAGACATCCTTGCATGTATTGACAGAATGTCCGGCTGTCATGCACACCTGCAGGAAATACTTGAGATTCTTCCAGGGCTTTGCCAGTGATGTGAAACCTATGGAGCCAAAACTTGTCATAACGTTTATCCAGAGTATAGGACTCAAAAATGTACTTCGAACCTCTGATAGGGGGCACAATAGATCGAAAGGTCGCGGTGCTTTAAATCCCCTACACACACAATAACAACAAACATCTCGTTTGAAACGTCCAATGTTGGGGATGTCATCAGCATATGCGAAGAGCTGTAGAAAATAGTGTCATTCCGGCCCTCCGCAGTACCCCTTCCATGGTGAAATTGAAGAGGTCGCACGACAGTGGATCGGCTTGTCTGAAGCCTCGCACGGTATTAAATGGTTCAGAGAGGTCACTTCCTACCTTGACAGAGCTGGACGTATTGCTCAATGTCATTTTACAGAGCGTTATTAGCTTTGTAGAAATACCGAACTCAGACATTGTGGCATATAGGCTATCCCTCATCGGGCTATCGAAATCAGTTTTATAGTCAACAAAGAGATGATGGGTGTCGATCTGTTTATCGTGGGTTTTCTCCAGAAATTGGCGCAGCATGAAGATCTGGTCAATGGTGGACCTTTCAGGTATAAAATCGAACTGATAAGGACCAATCAGTGCGTAAGCATATGGGTTTAGTCTATCACTCAACACGCTAGACACAACCTTATAAGAGATGGCAATAAGACTGATTCCCCGGTAGTTGGCGCATATCATCGGGTCACCTTTCTTCAACACAGGACAGATAGGTAGGTAGGTAAAGCGGCCATCCGAAAAGGGCGCACTTAGGCCAACATTGACCCTTTGTGATACCGCATGGGACAGCAGGTCCCATCCCTTTCAAAGGTCCAGCCATTTGGAGCTTTTAATGAAGCTGTTGATGGAGCTAATCTTTTTTTTTTAGATATCTCCCAAGGAGTCCAAAAATTAGTCGCCTAGGAAAGTGCGCCTCCTTCTAGACAAAGCTGGACACGTGCACAACAGGTGAGCAGTAGACTCTTCCTCCTCCTCGTCCATGCAACTCCTGCAGAAGTCATTAGAGGCGATCCCCACCCTACACCCGTGTGTGCCTAGAGTCCAGTGTCCCGTTAAGACGCTAATCACGGGACCTATGCTTTGTCTATTTAGAGCCAGTAGGTCCTTAGAGCGCTTGACATTTATCTCTGGCCAGGTTTGTCTAGCTATTTTACATCCTGAAAGTTCAGACCAGCGCCTGCCCGTTGTTCCTAAGGATATTGTATTTACTAAGAGCTTACATGTGGCAATAGGAATACCGAATTGCGACCTATCTGGTTCCATCGGTATGGTAGTACCCTCACGGGCAAGTTCATCCGCTTTGCAGTTCCCTGGAATATCTCTGTGACCGGGAACCCAGCACAGACGGGTCTGCTTAGCTATCTCGTCTAAAGATTTGCGGCAGCTCTTGACGGCTTTTGAGGTGATAATAACCGAACCCAGGGAGCGCAAAGCAGCTTGGCTGTCGGACAGAATGCAAATATCAAGTCCAGATATCTTCTTCTTCCTTAGCCAAGACAGTGCTGCCTCTATAGCCGCGACCTCTGCCTGAAAAACACTGCAGTGGTCGGGCATCCTAAAGGACATGTTAATATCAAAATCTTCTGAGAATACACTACCTCCCACCCTACTCTGTAGTTTGGATCCATCTGTGTAGATGTGAACCCCTTCTACATGAGTGGGGATGCCATCCTTCCATTCGTCCCTAGAGGGAATGGAGATCTTGCACATACCATTGAAGGCGTACATTGGTGTGATGTAGTCGAAAGAGTCAGGAATACCCTCAAAATGTCTTAAAATGTACGCATGACCTATATTCCTGGCATCCCATTAATGCGTAGCTTTTAGTCTGATAGCTGAGTTTGCAGCCATTTTTTCGCCAGAAAGCCTAACAGGCAGCAGATTGAGCATAATATCCAATGCTGCCGTTGGAGTCGTTCTAATGGCACTACTTATGAATACCTCTGCCGTTCTTTGTACCTTTGTTATCAGCCTATTGTATGTGGACTTACTTAGGGCTATCCACCAAGCAAGCACCCCATAGAAAAGGACTGGTCGTACCACAGCTGTATATATCCAATAGGCTACCTTAGGCTGTAACCCCCATTTTTTGCCTCTGACTCTTTTGCAAGAGTCCAGAGCTACCTGAGCCTTCCTAATACCCACGCTTATATTAGCCTTCCAGTTCAGCTTCCTATCTAGGATCACGCTCAGATATTTAGCCCCCTCGACAAGGTCAATATCTACACCCATTAGTTTTGGAGCAATAAATTGAGGAGTTTTATACTTCCTAGTGAAGAGTACCAGCTTAGTCTTGGTCGGATTAACCCCCAACACACAGTCAGTAGTCCATTTAGAGAGAATGTTCAGCATGTTTTGCATCAAGTCCCTCAAAGTAGATATGTATATACCCGAGATACTAATATCAACATCATCCGCATACGCAACAACCTTGCAGCCTTCCCTCTCCAGTCGAACAAGCAGCTGATTTACAGAGTAGGGTTGAAAGAACTCCACCTTGAGGTGTGCCTCTGCACACGGAATTCTCGACCGACGCCGCCGCCAGTTGTGAATTGATTATCCTGCTACTAAGCATGTTTTCAATCCACCTACTAATGGCGGGTTCCACCTCCAAGTCTCGCATCGCACCGATTATTGCGTCTGATTTGATGTTGTTAAAAGCTCCCCTCAATGTCCAGGAAAGTCAATAGGGAGAACTTCTTGTTATACAGGGAGCACTCAATACTATATACTAAGGAGTGTAAAGCGGTCTCAACCGGTTTACCCTTGAAGTAGGGTGGTCAGGGTTGATAATCTTAAGGTAAAGACTCTGATAGCCACTCACCAGGGAGAGGCCAGGGCGATCCTTACAGAGAACTCTTCCTAGAAAATTCACTGCCTCCTAGTGGCGGCCCCGGGCAATCGTATACCAGCAACCGCTGGTTGCTAGCCGAAGTGAGCAACGACTCTTTAAGCGATGACCCCGGAGGGGCGTCTGAAGGGGCACCGATGGACAACGATGGACCATCGAGGGACGGACGCGGAGCATCGTTTCTCCACCGAGGGACTTCGTGGGATCATCGTTGGACCATAAAAATCCAAGAGTGAATTCAAATAACCAACACCTTGGCATGCCTGGGGCAGCTGTGCGACAAGCGCTTAGCGCTACTAAGGTCGAGACCGGTAAGGCCTTATGTTTGTGGTACCGGACATTTTTTTGGGAATTATGGATATGGGCTGACGATTGTGGCATGCTTTAGTACATAAGAGTGAAATCTTATCGAAATAGCTGGCAGCTTAATGCCACAATTGCCTCCGTCCCGCTAAAACCTTGGCAGGTCTCGGAGAACGCTCGATGTCCGACCCCATTAAGTGGGCGGTACAGGCTCGGATGTAACAATCCCGACTAACGCTGATCTGGCTCTGTATGCAAGCTCCCATGAGGACTTGTGTCAACCCTTGCATGGCCTCCCTGCTCCGGCATAGACAATAATGGGATCATGAAAGCGCGAGTGTACTACGGGCAGCGATAACGACTCTGAGCGGGGACCCAATACGCATGAACAAGATAAATAACAAAGAAAACAACAACAACAACAATAACGAGGGAGCAAAAAACAAAAGCAGGGAGCAGGACCCTTTCAATAGAAGCTCCATACTGCGCCGGACCCCACCTAATGGTGGGCAAGACCACCGACTGACGGTGCGGAGAAACTCCCTGGGTGATCCGGGGGAGGTGCAAATGCGGGTGGCGGTCAGCCATGGTAGGGAAGATGGCAATCTACCCGCCGCCGGAAGTGAATGCTAAGGGGAAAATGGCTGTGCTAGAGTGGCATTTCGAGGCACTCATCAGCTACATTGCGGAGCGACATAATGTCCATTGGGACATTAAACGAAAGGCGGAGAAGATCCGCGACATGTGCCTAGAAGTGGTACAAGAACGGGATGCCGATGGCATCGTCACCGTTCAACCACCACTACTGCAGCGAGCCGACAAGCATATGCAAACCTGCAAAGCGCAGGAGGAGAAGGAGGTCCAGAAGACGACGGAACCAGCCCGACGAGCCGAGCGGTACCCAAAAGGCAGAAGGCGGATACGGCAAGGGCGGCCATGGCGAAGGCCGCCGCAGCTGAAAATAGCACCAAGCCAGAAGTGGGTAAACCCGACGCAGTGGTGAAAAAGCCAGAGTGGACATTGGTTCGTGCACGCCCCCGGGCAAAGCCGAAGACACTCGCTAAAGCGAAGTCGACCAGACCTGATGCAATTGTCATCAAGGGAACTGGAGTGACAACCTATGCGGAGATCTTGCGGAGGATAAACACGGAGCCGCGCCTTGGGGAATTGGGCGAGAAAGTGAAGAAAATAAGGAAAACCGCGAAAGGTGAGTTGCCACTCGAATTAGCCACGACAGCGGACCCGAAGACGGTCACTCTGCGGGAAGCAGTAGCAAATACACTGGAGACTAGTGTGAAGGTGCGTCACCTCACCCAGGAGAACCTGCTGGAAATAAAGGATTTGGACGAGATCACCACGGTAGAGGAAGTTCAAGTGCAAACAGCTGAGCACTTTCGAAAAGCTCCCCGTGACCGCGATTAGGTATCTTCGGAAAACGTACGGTGGAACGCAAACAGCAACCATCAGATTGCCCCCTCTGGCAGCCGCAGCGCTACTGGCCGGGAAACTGAGAGTCGGATGGACCTCTTGTCGGGTGCGTGGAAAGGTAGTACCCACACGTTGCTACAAGTGCATGAAGTTTGGGCATATTGCCAAAAAGTGCAGTAGCAAGGAGGACTGGCGGCATCGGTGCTACAGATGCGGCGCCGAAGGCCACAACGCCAGCGAGTGTAGCAAAAGCCAAACCTGTGCACTCTGCAAGACCAAAAGCCGCAAGGATACGGAGCACTCGACAGGATGCATAATATGCCCGTCGTATAATAATGATTAATAATAATTTAATTTATTTATTTAATCATACAATAAGTTTTAAAAACTTATGCTGTACATTTAACTTAGCCACAATTGTAACTTAAATTAAATACTTAAAACTAAAATTAAAATTAAAATTAATACTATTGACAATTATTTAGAAAATAACAAACAAATATAACAAAAAACAAGAAAAATATTGTTACGAAATTGCCCTCTTGACAATTTACTCTGTTACAAAATTGCCCTCCTGACAATTTCTCTAACTCTCTGTACTCGGACTCGTACCACTGGATTGTGTAGTAATCAAACAATCGCTGGTTAAATTAAAATAATTAGCTTTATTTAATTATTGCTATTTACACATTTAATATTAGGCTTAAAGTTTACTTAGTTATTATTTGCACTTTATTTCACAAACCATTAGTCACTTTATTTAATAAGTAATTTCATCACTTTATTTAATAATGAACTTCATCACTTTGCACAATTACAAATACTGCTGCCTTGATTATAATGCTAGATGTACACACTTTTACGGTCTCTGATCTACTGTCTTCGACTTTGAACAGTCTTGTCGCTTTTATAGTTTTCGAAAGGTTGGAGTAGATAATTCTACGCTATTCTCGTATTTTCTAGAATTTTCGATCCACTTCGACAGAAGTCGAGAATATTCTTTTTGATATTACCGACAGCTGGTTCTTGAATAAGCTTTTATTCGAATAGTTCGCATCTTGACTCACAGGGGGCACTCATTCTCCAGATGGGATCCTAAAAGTATGCAATCCCTTTTCACTGAGCTATCACGTTTCACTGCCCTCCGCTTAATCTAGTTCTTCCCGAACAAGAATAGTACTGCAACCTTTATAAGGAGATAGCCTCTCTAAATGAACGACTTTCATTTTGCTCTTGGCATTTCTCGCCAACTGGATGCGGTATACTACA
This sequence comes from Clusia tigrina, assembly GCA_920105625.2. NCBI lineage: Eukaryota > Metazoa > Arthropoda > Insecta > Diptera > Clusiidae > Clusia > Clusia tigrina. The sequence goes on along the minus strand of OV050030.1, from coordinate 185,099,986 downwards.
TCGTTGAGCCGCTTTATCACCTTATAAGGGCCTTCCCAGTGTGTTTGCAGTTTTGGCGATAATCCCTTTTTCCTTTGCGGATTATGAAGCATAACTCGCTGCCCTTCCTGAAATCCCTTGGAGTTTGCTCGTAGATCATATCTGGCTTTCATTTTATCACTCATCAGTTGTGTGCGCTTTCTGATGGTTCCATGAATTTCATTCAGCTGTCTTCGTTTGTCAGCTACATAACTGCTACATGAAACTTCCGTAGATGAGTAGGCACCGAATTTCAGATCTGCAGGCAATCTTATGTCACAACCGAAAATAGCCTTAGCTGGTGTTGTAGATGTTGTATCGTGAGTTGCCGATCGGTATGCCATTAAGAAGAGGGGTTTGTGTGGGTCCCAATCTTTCTGGTTTCTGTCCACGACTTTCCTTAGGTGTTCCTTAAGCGTACGATTAAATCTTTCAACCATTCCATCGGATTGTGGGTGCAAAGGGGTTGTACGAGTTTTGCGTATGCCCATCAATTCACTCTTTCCCTGAATATTGTTGACTCGAAATTTCTGCCTTGATCCGAGTGCAACTCGAGGGGAGCTCCGAATCTGCAGATCCAATTATTGATAAATGCATCTGCAACGGTCTTAGCTTCTTGATCGGGAATGGGATATACTTCTGGCCATTTACTAAAATAGTCGATTACGACGAGAACATATTTGTTGCCGGAATCACTAATTGGAAACGGAGCTGCTATGTCCATTGCAATACGCTCAAATGGCGCTCCCACGTTATATAAATGCATCTTCCCCTGACTGCGACGGCTCGGTCCCTTGGCAGCTGTACACTTTTCACAAGCACTAATCCAGTCAACTACCGATTGCTGGCAACCAACCCAATAAAATCGTGTTTTAATTTTCTCGACTGTTTTTGTTATTCAGAAATGTCCTCCGCTTGGTCCACTATGGTATTCCTTGAGAATTTCGCTCATTCTTGCCTTGGGTACCACAATCAAGTTCTTCGTGGTATTTCCATCTTCGCTCTCCCACAGGCGGAATAGGCATCCATCTTGCAGCTTTAAGCTATCCTATTGAGCCCAATATGCTTTAGTTATGGGACTTTCAGTCGAGATTTCGTTCCAATCAGGCCGTTTTCCTTCATTCTTACTTGATACGATTTTTGCCAAATCTGGGTAATTTTGTTGTTCTTCTTTTATCTTTTCCGCTGTCCATTCAACGTCTGGTAAAACAGCCATTCAGCGCACATCGATTACTCCTTCTTGCCCTTCAGCTTTAGAACAGTGCTTACATTACATACTGCAAGGACGCCGTGATAGTGCATCTGCACTATCCGTTGTTTCCGCCTCTGCGATGTTCTATTGTGAAATCGTAGCTTTGGAGTCTCTCAATCCATCTGGCAACCTGACCTTCGGGATTTTTGAACTGTAATAGCCAGCGCAGAGCAGCGTGATCCGTTCTCAACAAGAACTTTTGTCCATACAAGTACTTGTGTACTTTAACAACACGCACTGCATAACCGCCAAAAGTTCTCTCCGTGTTACACAGTAATTTCGCTCTGGCTTTGATAAGATCTTGCTGAAGTAGGCTATTACTCTTTCATGTCCGTCAATAACTTGCGACAAGACACCTCCAATCCAGAATCCACTTGCATCTGTATCCAACATAAATTTTTCGCCGGGTATTGGATACGCAAGGATCGGAGCTGTACACAATAGCTCTTTCAATCTGTTGAATGCCTTCTCCTGTTCGCTTTTCCACTCAAAAGGACAATTTTTCCTCGTTAATGCATGCAGACTACCAGCCACGTCTGCAAAGCCTGGAACAAAGCGTCTGTAATAGGTGCAAAGACCCAAGAAGCTGCGTAGCTCATGCAAACTAGTTGGTCTTGGCCACTCCCTTACTGAGTCTATCTTATTTGGATCTGTGTGTACTCCTTCAGGCGTGACTTTATGTCCAATGTACTTGACTTCTTTCTTGAAGAACGAGCATTTCTTAGCGCTCAGCTTCAACCCTGAAGCTCCTAATCGCATCAATACTTCTTCCAAATTCTTCAAGTGGTCCTCGAAGTCCTTTCCCATAACTATGATGTCATCTAAGTACACCAGCCACGTTTTCCAGTGGAGATCTTTTAGCACTTGTTCCATTAGGCGTTCAAATGTAGCTGGAGCATTACACAGACCGAATGGCATCACCAAAAATTGCCATAGTCCATCACCGGCACTGAATGCTGTCTTTTCCTTGTCTTGTTCGTCGACTGCCACTTGCCAATATCCGCTTTGTAAATCCAGCGTTGAAAACCAATTTGAACCAGAAAGTGTGTCCAACGTATCGTCGATGCGAGGTAATGGATAACTATCTTTCTTCGTTACCTCATTTAGTTTACGATAATCTACACAGAAACGTGTGGAGCCATCCTTCTTCTTGACTAATACCACTGGAGAACTCCAGGGGCTCGCTGATGGCTCTATGACGTTGTCCTGATGCATTTCCTTCAGCAATACATTCATCTCTTCTCTCTTTGCCAGAGGTACTCTTCTTGACGCTTGACGAATGGGTTTGGCATCACCAGTGTTGATTGTGTGTTTCACCATCTTTGTTCTGCCTTCGTTTTTACCCTTTTCAGCAAATACTGACCAATGTCTTGCCAAAAGTTGGCTGGCAGTCTTCCTCTGCTCTGTGGATAAGACTTTGCTCCATTCTCACGTGAGATTGTGGAGTACCTTTTTATCAGCTGGTATCTTAATTTTTGTGTCTCGCGGGTGGCTTTCACAGTTAACAATTGCCGAAATTGCCCGGCAATTTCCAATTATCTGTCTTTTCTCTATGGTTTTAGCGGAATTTGCAAGATTGACCACTCTTACTGGCACTATTCTGTTCTGCTGTTCTTCTACGAGGGTTTTTCCAATGATGATGTCATCCAGTACAAATTTTTCATCCGTCTCCACAACCCACAACTTGTTCTTCTCCACATCTCCGTCCATTTTGGCCCATATGACTGCCTCTGACTTTGCTGGGATTTTTGTCCGCCGCGATACAATGGTTTGTCGGATACCTCCATACTTATCCTCACCAACGGATAACGGTATTTCGGTGTTCGCATACTTCAACATTTGGCAGTTCAAATCTAGGGTGAATCCATTCCGAATCATAAAATCCATACCTAAGATTAATTCGTCCACAATATCCGCAACTACAAACTCGTGTGTCACTGTTGTGGTGCCGATAGTTATATTCCGTGTAACTTTTCCCAGTACCGGTGCATCATCTCCAGTTGCCGTACGCAATCTTATTTCCTGAAGCGGCTCGATTCCCCGAACGAGATCCCTTCTAATTATGGAATGTGATGCACCCGTATCCAATGTTACCAAGATTTTTCTTCCATTTACTACGCTGTCGACAGTTAGGCTGTTGATTTTCCGTGCCATCTGAGAAACGAAGATTCTGGGGCTACATGTTGTGGGAGTCAGATCAAGCCCCTCGAGACTGACTCCATCTAGTTTGTCGACGGCTTTTCAACATTTTATGATTCCCTACTTTGGAATCTGACTTGCTTTGGAGGTCTTACCGTTGAGCGTGATCTAGAACGTTTCCGTCTCGATTGGCAATTACGGGCCATGTGTCCGACCTCTCCGGAGGTGAAGCATTTGCCCGTGAAACTTTGGCCGCTTTCAACTTGTACCTGACGGGCTCTGTATACTGGCTGGCACACCAAGGCTGCTGTCTCTGAAGTTAAAGCGCTAGCAACTGTATCCATATATGTAGCTTTCGGATTAGTTATTGCAGAACGCTTTATCTCCGCATCGCGAATGCCATATACAAAGGTGTCCATCATACACCTCTCAGTAATCTCTCCTGGGAAGGCAAGATGAGCCAACCGTTCCACTTCCGCCGCAAACTGTTGTAGAGACTCACCACTCTTCTGTACCCGTGTTCGTAGCTCTACTTGGTACATCTGCTTCCGGTGTTCACTACCATACTTGCGCTGAACGGCATTCATCAAGCTTTCATAGCAGTCTCGCTCACTTTCTGAGATAGTTTGAAGCACATCAGCGGCAGCACCTTTCAACGAAACGGTTAATGCAGCCACTTTTTCGCGAGCACTCCAACCATTTGTGTTAGCGCTAGTCTCAAACTGCATTCTGAAGACACTAAATGTCGTGGTTCCATCATAGGTAGAAGGCTTCAGTTTTATTGAGGATAAAGCTGTCACAGGCAATGCACCTTCCTGTAGTAGGTGAATTCTTTGCTCTAATTCGTTCTGCTTTTGCTCGTTCGAAATGAATTTTTGTTCTACAGATTTTTCGAACGATTCCTGCCGTGTCTCAATTTCACAAACCTTCCTGTCTACCATATCAGACATTTCTTTCATCTGCTGTGACTTCAGTTGAGCAAGTCGTGTTTCACTCTGCTGTAATTGTGCTTTGACAGCTTGAGAATTTTGCTGTAACTGTTCTTTGACAGCTTGAGAATTTTGCTGTAACCGTTCTTTGACTTCCTCTTTTACAGCTTGTTTGACGGATTGTATTGCCCCGAGGAGTGCGTTCATGTCGAAGTTGCCAGTATTAGTTCCTTGAGGTGCTTCTTCCTGTCGAGATGTCATTGGCTCTTCACATTGGAATTCATGCTCATCGACATCTATACCCTGCTCCTCTAAAGCGCTTCTTAATCGCACCTGCAGCTCCGCTTTAAGCCCTTGTGTTTGCAAATTTAAACGCTCAAGCTCCTTCTTGAGCTGCTCCAATCTCAGTTTTTCAAATTTAATCATGTTTATTACAGATACACAATCCCACTTCTGACACCAATTGTTACGAAATTGCCCTCTTGACAATTTACTCTGTTACAAAATTGCCCTCCTGACAATTTCTCTAACTCTCTGTACTCGGACTCGTACCACTGGATTGTGTAGTAATCAAACAATCGCTGGTTATATTAAAATAATTAGCTTTATTTAATTATTGCTATTTACACATTTAATATTAGGCTTAAAATTTACTTAGTTATTATTTGCACTTTATTTCACAAACCATTAGTCACTTTATATTATTAATAAGTAATTTCATCACTTTATTTTATAAAGAATTTCATCACTTTGCAAAATTACAAATACTGCTAATACTGCTGCTTTGATTAAAATGCCTGATGTACACACTTTTACGGTCTCTGATCTACTGTCTTCGACTTTGAACAGTCTTGTCGCTTTTATAGTTCTCGAATGGTTTGAGTCGAAAATTCAACGCTATTCTCGTATTTTCTAGAAGCTTCTATCCACTTCGATAGAAGTCGAGAATATTCTTTTTGATATTACCGATGGATGGTTCTTGAATAAGCTTTTATTCGAATAGTTCGCATCTTGACTCACAGGGGGCATTCATTCTCAATTTCAGATGGGATCCTGAAAGTATGCAATCACATTTCACTGTGCTATCACGTTTCAATATATAAAAAATAAAAAAGCGAGAGGGTAGTAGAACTTGGAAGGAAAAGAGAACAAATAAAGCGTCAGGAGTTACCACGAAAATAAAGATGAATAAGATGCTTGAAGCTGTTGTGACTCACAATATTTATTAAATCATTAGGTAAAGAGTTCCATAGTCTAGTGGTGCCAACGAAAAACATTCTAGTCGAGTTTCGGAACGTTAACTTTGGTATAATGAGATTATTGCAACGATTCGACAGGCTGAAGCGCAACTTGTCATAAAGGTATAGCGGAGCCTTAGAGTATATTAATTTATGCATAAATATACAATTTCTTGCCTTTAAATAGCTCTCAATATCGCAACCCAGAACCATTTTACTCCAAGATGAGATATGGTCAAATTTGCGCAAGTCATACACATAACGAGTAGCATTATTGAATGCCACTCGCAGCTTATGTAAAGACCGAGAGTCCAAACCACTATACACCACCTCAGAGTAGGTAATAGTAGGCACAAGCAATTGCACAACCAACCTGCGCCTGGTTTCAACGGGAGTAAATCGAGCAGACATCCTCAAACAGTGCAGCGTCATGTACATTCTGCAAACCACATGGTTGATATGATCCGAGCAAGTCAATGACGAGTTCAACTGAAACCCAAGCACAACAGTCTTGTTAACAAGTGTAAGGCGGCAACCAGCAATAAACATCGGAGGGATCTCAGTAAAAAGTATATTGTCTTTGTCAATAGGCAGAACAAAAAATTTCGCCGGATTTAGACGCAGATCATTACTACGAGCCCAACCACTAAGAATATCAAGGTCCTCATTAAGTCTACAAACCAGATCATCCATAAGGCCTACCCTTCGTGACAGATATAACTGAATGTCATCGGCATAAGCATGCATCACTCCATTACAATCAAGTGAAAAAATGTCATTGATGAACACTATTGAAAAGCAGTGGTCCAAGAATTGAACCTTGTGGAACCGCAGAAAAAATTGACCTGCAATCAGAGAAGATGTCACCAATCTTCAATCGCTGAGATCTACCACTCAAATAGCTCGTCATAAGCAGCAAGGCATTGCCACAAAAAATCAAAATAAGTCTTTAACTTAAAACATAATAGTCTATGGTTGACACTACCGAAAGCCTTGGAAAAGTCCAATAAACAGAGTAGAGTTACTTGGTCATCATCAAATGAAATTCGAATATCATCAACAACTTTTAGCATAGAAGTCGAGCAGCTATGACCCTTACGAAAACCAGACTGCAGTGGTGACAGCAGCTTAAACTCATTCAGATGTCGAGATATCTGATCAGCCATAAGCGACTCACACACCTTAGAAAGGCATGAGAGCAAACTAATGGGCCGAAAATCACTAGGAGCAGCGGCAGATGCCTTTTTTGCAACCGGTACAACAGTCGCTAATTTCCATAGACATGGGAAGCACGAAGTGGTAAAACAGTGATTCATAATGTGAGTTAATGGACTCAAGACAAACGGAATAATTAATTTTATAAACCTAATAAAGACTCCATCAGGACCTACAGCGTTAGATTTTATCCGCATAATCCCTCTCTGTACATCACACTCACCAACTGCATGAAACTCAAATGAACTTTGACAGACAAGTCCATCAACCACAGACAGCTCACACTCACAAGAATTCTCAGGGGTAACCCATTCAGGAAATGATTATTTAATTCATTCGGTTCCACTAAACAATCAGTACTATCCTTGCCATGAACACCAAACCATTTTAGATTCTTCCATAATTGCTTAGATGGAAGAGATGCATCAAGCTTAGAGGAGAAATAATTTTTCTTTGCTAGCCTCACAGCAGCTACAGCCTCATTACGTGCCAGCCTGTAAGAATCACAATTCTGATCGGTTGGAAATTTTCTCCATCTAACATGCAACCTGTTCCTTTTCTTAAGATGCTGTAAGTACACGCTTTATTTTTTACTTGAATAGTGCGAATCGGGACATATGTGTTGAAAGCATCACAGATCCGACTCACAAAACCATTCAACTTCTGATCAATGCCGCTAGAAAACCAGCAGTCGTCCCATCTTGGTTGGGAAAGCTCCCGAAACAAAGAAGTCAAGTCAATGGACTTATAATCACGATATGAGATAGAGGTAGTATTCATTTTTCGACCAATATTAACATTTAGTGTACAGAATATCAGGTAATGATCAGAAATAAAAGTGAGCTGATCAAAGATAAATAGCATTGATATGTCAGATATAATAAAGAGGTAAGGTAAGCTAGGACCAGCATTATTTGCAAATCTAGTAGGCATGATGGAGTTCACAACAGAGAGGACAGACGCACTAATAAGGTCACGAAGTTTATCCGAAACAGCATCAGCAGAGCAGATTTATATTAAAATCCCCACACACAATATAGTAGTCATAGTCAATTACCCGCAACGACAAATCGGAGAAAAAGGGCTCAAGACTGTGACATTTATTAGGGTTATACACACATGAAACCATGACTTTAGAATTATTGTCAAATATTTCCAGATTTAAGAAGTCAACTGCGGTGCCATCAGACCTATTTACGATTTTTACATTTAGAAAAGTTTTAACAAAAATAGCAACACCACCTCTTTTTCGGCCGACTCTATCTTTCCTAACAAGCTTGCTTGTAAGTGGGTATATTGAAATATAGGTCACTAGCTCCACTCCCAAACCTAGTTTCAGACACACAAATCACATCAACAGAGGAATCAGCAAAAATGTACCTCACATAATCAAGTTTGGAAGAGTTAAGACTTCTAGCATTAAAGTATTCAATTTTTAAGCCACAACGCTGTTTGCACAATACATCAACCAATACTTTATGATTACCACTAGCACCACCACAGAAATCAAAGCCCGAAACAACAGAAAGCAAATTAAATGTATGGAAAGAAATGGAAGAATAGATATACCTATAAGAAAAGTAAAGAGTTAAAAATATATAAAAGAATAAAAAGAAGAAAACTTATGGCTAAGTTTGAAATAAGCATAAGGAATGAAGGAAAAGACAACATTATTGTAAATTAGTAGTTGCTGGTGCGCCAACGAGCGAATCCACGGTCTCTTTGCTCATAACCAGTTTCGCTTCAGAATCTCGATTCACTCGAACATATACCATGCCTCGCATGGAGAATGCAAAAGTTAACAGCCGCTGCCGCCTAAGCCTCGATGCATACTGCATAATTACCCGATTACTCTTAGTTAGGCTCTCATGTACAATTACGGGAGTTTGTCCGCCGACACCGATATCAGAGAGTAAGATGGTTGTGCCGTTTGCAGTCTCACCAAAACCGCCGCAGCCCCATTTTGAGATTGGCTACGATTCGAGCGCCGACGGAATACTTCCCGAACCCGCGGCGAATCACATTTGACCGATTGACAGATTTTATTAAATGTATCACCCAATCTCTCACTCTCGGTCTCAGGTATTCCATTAAATAATATATCCGTTGAGACAGCATCACCTTCAAATTTTTCCACTTGGGATTGCAGAGAGTGCACATTTGACATCAGTGTTTCAACCTCCGTGATGGATCGCTCAATTGCCGACACTCTAGACTCAATTTGCCTAAAATATCTCTTGATATTAGACAACTCACCGGCCAACTCACTCATTTTCTGCATAACACGATCCTCAAGCAGCTTCACAGACACGTTAAGCTTTGTGACAATGCTCTCTTCGAGCTTAACCAACCGCTCATCCCATGCAGCCAGCAAACCAGAGTCAGAGAGCCTATCTGCAGTTGCTTTGTTCGCATTTGGTGTTGAGTGCAAACTTGGCGCCAAATTGTGTTTCTTCTTTCTTTGCGCTGCCTGTATTGTTGCCAATGACATTTTTGCAAAAACAGGTTTCTTAATTTAATATCGACTATACAGAAAGAAAAAACTCAACACAAATACCGACACTCAGTCACAACTTCAAGCTTTAGTAGGCGAACTAACACATCAATGTATCTGGCAAATAGCATAAAAACCGCTCTCTACTCGTTAGCACCAAAAACACGTCTACTCACTATCACTCATTGATATGAACAAGCAGTAAAGAAGTCAAAACGCATGGAATGAAGCTACTCCAGCTTAACCTCAATCACTGCGCAGCGACCACCAAGCTATCATCTGCGAACTGGAGAAGCCCTGGAAACGGCAGCGGATAGGTCCGACATTGAAAGGCTGGAGGACAAACAGCCTTGACGAAGACGTCCTAGAAATGATGCTTGTAGGTTTGGTGCTGGAAGGCAATGCAGAAGAAATGGCGAATCAGCTGGCAAGGAAGGCGCCTGCGACGCGGCAATGTCCAGGAGAGCATATGGTGGGAGGCATAAACCTGTGGACTGTTGGACGGATGCAACAGGCGAGCTCCGCAAAGCATGCCATGCTGCGAGGAGAAGGTATCAACGTTCCATACGGAAACCAGATTCCCTGCAGAAGCACCAGGCCTCCAAGGAAGCCAGAAAAGTTCTAAAGAAGGCAATTAAGAAGAGCAAGAGCAGCAGATTCGCTGAATTATGCGCACAAGTTGAGGTTGACCCATGGGGCATGGCATATAAACTGTCCAAAGTTGCTCAGACGCATAGTGGCACAGCTGTTTCCAGTACAAAATTATGTCCCATACGAGCTCACTCTGGAGCAAATGGAGGAATCAATACCCAGTGTGACTATAGATGAGGTGTTGCGGGCGGTTGGGAAGTTTGGAGATCAGAAAGCACCCGGCCCAGATGGAATCCCCACCCAAGTGCTAAAGACCGCAGCTGCACAGAACCCAGAGCCACTGAGGAAAATGTACGACGCTTGCCTGAGAGAAGGCATTTTCCCCAATAAATGGAAGAGGCAACGATTGGTCCTGGCGCTAAAAGCCAACAAAACAACAGAGGATCCTTCAGCGTGCCGTCCGCTCTGCATGTTAGATACGTCGGGAAAAGTTCTGGAACGGATACTCTGCTACAGGATTGATGAGGCCATTGCAAAATCTGGAGGGCTCTCAAAATGACAATATGGTTTCCGGAAGGCGAGATCTACTGTGGACTCCATCAACGAACTTGTCCAGACGGCTAAAACAGCGATCCAGGGGAAACGATGGAGGGGTGGAAACAAGAGGTATTGCCTTGTGGTCACCCTAGATGTCAAAAACGCTTTCAACTCAGCTAGCTGGGAGCGCATAGCCAGAACGTTAGCAGAGTTTGGGGTACCCATCTACCTGAGGCGAATGATTGCCAGCTACTTCAGCGATACTATCCTGCTCTAACAGTCCGAAAAAGGTGTGGAGTCGCACAAGATTATCGGAGGAGTTCCCCAGGGATCGGTGCTTGGACCGTTACTCTGGAATGCTATGTACGACGGCATCCTCCGCAAACAGATCCCTGATGGTGTCAAAATCATTGGATATGCGGACGGCATAGCTTTGGTAATCACAGCTAAATACTTGGAGGAAGTGGTAGCAGAGGCCAACCGAACTGTTGCTACCGTCGGAAGATGGCTTGCAAAGTTGGACTTAGCTTGGCTGAACACAAGACCGAGGCAATTCTGGTTTCGAGCCGCAGAGTATTGGAGGTAGTGGATATAAGAGTTGGTAGATGTGCCATAACCACGATTCCACACCTCAAGTACCTAGGAGTGTGGATAGACGCGCGACTTACCTTCAAAGAACATCTGCGGCGCATGGGAGATAAGGCAGCAAACACATGTTCTCTCCTATGTAGAATAATACCCAACATGTGAGGACCGAGGCAGCGGAAAAGCCGACTCATCACCAGGGTTGTCAGATCCATTATTCTCTATGGGGCGCCAATATGGGCCGAAAACGCGGATGTGAAGGCTTACGTCCGCACCATTGAGGCAGGATACAGGAGAAGTGCACTACGAGTGATCTGCGCATACCGCACCGTGTCCATAGATGCCACTTTGGTAATAGCCGGCATGTTTCCCGTGAACCTGCTAGCAAAAGAAGCGATGAACCTATACCACGCCAAAGGGACACACGCGACAAATGTAGAAGAGCTCTTGGAAATTGGAAAGCGGAAGACCCTTTAAGAGTGGCAAGCCCATTGAGATATTTCTACAAATGGCCGCTGGACAAGAAGGCAATTAAGCAATGGGTAAGCAGGTCGCATGGTGAGGTGAATTTCTACGTCACACAACACTGACATGCCACGGAGGTTTTCGGGCATACCTGCACAGATTCCACTTGGAGGAATCCCCTTACTGTGCAAACTGTGGAGGTGCAGAGATAGAAGATCCCAAACATGTCTTCTTCTATTTGCCCACGTTATGAAAGTGCTAGAGTGGCACTACAAGGAGTATGTGGAGAGCCCGTGGTGCCCGACAACATAGTGCAGCATATGCTCGAGAGCCCGGAGAAATGGGCTGCGGTGTGTGACACCACCGCCGCCATTATGAAAAACCTCCGCCACCAGGAGTGGCGAAGACGCACAATGGAAAATAGCTAGGAGGGGTCCGCTGACAATACTAAAAGTTTCTCCACGATTGAAATATATATATATATATTAGAGTGACAGTTTTTTTTGGAATTTTGCGGGCTGCGGGTCGGATTATTGTGACACTAGGTCTAAAACTTCAGTGCTGAAAGTTTGAGCCAAATTGGACAAAGCTTTCGGGACGCGCATCGAGGTCAAAGGTCAGATATATGCAAATTTTACTATTTATATGAAATAAATTTGCGAAACTCATAACTTTCTACATTATTTTGCAAAAATGAATTTTTTGTAAATAACTTGCGCCATCTATAGCACAAATGTTGCAAATTAATTTTTTATTATAGACAACAACCATTCTTTTGAAATTAACGGATTTTAATGATAAATATCATGGCCTACTAGAAGCCAATTCGGGGGTTCCCTGAAGCTAATTTAACTTAAATTTCATTCGGTTGTGTGAATTCAGTGTGCTAAGTGATTTTTGTGAGTGATGTATTGTGATTTTTGTGAAAAATATATTTAAGAAAATAATGCCGTCGATAAGAGAAGAAATATTTTTAATTGGATATCCGAAACATCAATTAGTTGGTTGCAAACTTCCTTCAAAGGGAGACTGCCTGAAAGTTTTTTTCTATAATATGAGGACAACCAAACTAATTGCCAAAGATAGTGCTGCTCTTGTGGTAAGAGAGTGTGTAATTTTCTGGGAAAAGGCCCGCATTCCCGTTCAACAGTTGCATAGAGGCGCAAAAAAGCTATTGAGCCTGTACGAGGAATGGAAAGACTTGAAAACAAATAAATCTAGAGTGTCTGAAATTCATAAAAAAAGAAGAGAACAGTGGGAGGATAGTTTAGACGATCTGTTCGATATTGCCCATAGTGATGTACTGGAACTAATAAATATAGAAGAAGATAAACAATTTTTAATAAAACAAAGAATGAAAGGACGTGAAGGTAGTATGTTAGGACTGGACCTTAACTTCAAGGGAAAGGAAGAAAGAAAAATGAAACGAAAAAAACAAGAAGAATTGCGTAAGGAATTAAGTGTGGAGTTGCCATCAACTTCATCAGGTAAAAATTTCGTTTTAATAAATTTGTTTTTTTCATTAAATTTTACACTATGTTAGAAGTACTGAACAATGATATTGTTTATTTTAGCTTGCAATATAATGGAAGTCTCTGAATCCGAAGTCTCTGAATCCGAAGAAGTTGCAACATCAGAAGAAGAATATGTTCTAAGTTCTTCAGATAAAAAACGTATTCGTACAACTTCCTGTACCCAAAAACAAAAGATTTTAACACCAAGACTAGCTGCAGTTTTTGACAAATTGAAAGTAAGCCAGAGAGATGCTGTACATTTATTGGTAGCAGTTTTAGATGCCATAGGACTTAATCCATCTAATTATATTTTAAATCGATCCTCCATAAGTGAGGAAAGAGCGCGCTTAAGAAAAAATCAAAGTGAAAAAATTATACAAAAGTTTACTGCAAATGATCAGCCTTTGACAATACATTGGGATACTAAACTCTTACCGGTAGTAACAGCAAAAGTAGAGGATCGCTTGGCTATAATTGCTTCGGCTCCAGGCTTCGAACAAATTATAGATATGCCTGCCATTCCTTATGGGACTGGAATGGAAATATCTTCTGCAGTTTATGACGCATTGGAAGATAAAAATATTTTGACAAAAACGGAAGCATTTGTTTTTGATACGACATCATCCAACACTTGTCGTTTCAAAGGTGCATGTACGCTTTTGGAGAGAGCAATAGGAAAGGAAATTCTATTTTTAGGCTGCAGACACGATATTTTTGAAATTGTGTGTGTGAAAAGGTTGGAGTAGATAATTCTACGCCATTCTCGTATTTTCTAGAATTTTCGATCCACTTCGACAGAAGTCGAGAATATTCTTTTTGATATTACCGACAGATGGTTCTTGAATAAGCTTTTATTCGAATAGTTCGCATCTTGACTCACAGGGGGCACTCATTCTCCAGATGGGATCCTAAAAGTATGCAATCCCTTTTCACTGAGCTATCACGTTTCACTGCCCTCCGCTTAATCTAGTTCTTCCCGAACAAGAATAGTACTGCAACCTTTATAAGGAGATAGCCTCTCTAAATGAACGACTTTCATTTTGCTCTTGGCATTTCTCGCCAACTGGATGCGGTATACTACATCGTTGAGCCGCTTTATCACCTTATAAGGGCCTTCCCAGTGTGTTTGCAGTTTTGGCGATAATCCCTTTTTCCTTTGCGGATTATGAAGCATAACTCGCTGCCCTTCCTGAAATCCCTTGGAGTTTGCTCGTAGATCATATCTGGCTTTCATTTTATCACTCATCAGTTGTGTGCGCTTTCTGATGGTTCCATGAATTTCATTCAGCTGTCTTCGTTTGTCAGCTACATAACTGCTACATGAAACTTCCGTAGATGAGTAGGCACCGAATTTCAGATCTGCAGGCAATCTTATGTCACAACCGAAAATAGCCTTAGCTGGTGTTGTAGATGTTGTATCGTGAGTTGCCGATCGGTATGCCATTAAGAAGAGGGGTTTGTGTGGGTCCCAATCTTTCTGGTTTCTGTCCACGACTTTCCTTAGGTGTTCCTTAAGCGTACGATTAAATCTTTCAACCATTCCATCGGATTGTGGGTGCAAAGGGGTTGTACGAGTTTTGCGTATGCCCATCAATTCACTCTTTTCCCTGAATATTGTTGACTCGTAATTTCTGCCTTGATCCGAGTGCAACTCGAGGGGAGCTCCGAATCTGCAGATCCAATTATTGATAAATGCATCTGCAACGGTCTTAGCTTCTTGATCGGGAATGGGATATACTTCTGGCCATTTACTAAAATAGTCGATTACGACGAGAACATATTTGTTGCCGGAATCACTAATTGGAAACGGAGCTGCTATGTCCATTGCAATACGCTCAAATGGCGCTCCCACGTTATATAAATGCATCTTCCCCTGACTGCGACGGCTCGGTCCCTTGGCAGCTGTACACTTTTCACAAGCACTAATCCAGTCAACTACCGATTGCTGGCAACCAACCCAATAAAATCGTGTTTTAATTTTCTCGACTGTTTTTGTTATTCCGAAATGTCCTCCGCTTGGTCCACTATGGTATTCCTTGAGAATTTCGCTCATTCTTGCCTTGGGTACCACAATCAAGTTCTTCGTGGTATTTCCATCTTCGCTCTCCCACAGGCGGAATAGGCATCCATCTTGCAGCTTTAAGCTATCCTATTGAGCCCAATATGCTTTAGTTATGGGACTTTCAGTCGAGATTTCGTTCCAATCAGGCCGTTTTCCTTCATTCTTACTTGATACGATTTTTGCCAAATCTGGGTAATTTCGTTGTTCTTCTTTTATCTTTTCCGCTGTCCATTCAACGTCTGGTAAAACAGCCATTCAGCGCACATCGACTACTCCTTCTTGCCCTTCAGCTTTAGAACAGTGCTTACATTACATACTGCAAGGACGCCGTGATAGTGCATCTGCATTCCCGTTGTTTCCGCCTCTGCGATGTTCTATTGTGAAATCGTAGCTTTGGAGTCTCTCAATCCATCTCGCAACCTGACCTTCGGGATTTTTGAATTGTAATAGCCAGCGCAGAGCAGCGTGATCCGTTCTCAACAAGAACTTTTGTCCATACAAGTATTTGTGTACTTTAACAACACGCACTGCATAACCGCCAAAAGTTCTCTCCGTGTTACACAGTAATTTCGCTCTGGCTTTGATAAGATCTTGCTGAAGTAGGCTATTACTCTTTCATGTCCGTCAATAACTTGCGACAAGACACCTCCAATCCAGAATCCACTTGCATCTGTATCCAACATAAATTTTTCGCCGGGTATTGGATACGCAAGGATCGGAGCTGTACACAATAGCTCTTTCAATCTGTTGAATGCCTTCTCCTGTTCGCTTTTCCACTCAAAAGGACAATTTTTCCTCGTTAATGCATGCAGACTACCAGCCACGTCTGCAAAGCCTGGAACAAAGCGTCTGTAATAGGTGCAAAGACCCAAGAAGCTGCGTAGCTCATGCAAACTAGTTGGTCTTGGCCACTCCCTTACTGAGTCTATCTTATTTGGATCTGTGTGTACTCCTTCAGGCGTGACTTTATGTCCAATGTACTTGACTTCTTTCTTGAAGAACGAGCATTTCTTAGCGCTCAGCTTCAACCCTGAAGCTCCTAATCGCATCAATACTTCTTCCAAATTCTTCAAGTGGTCCTCGAAGTCCTTTCCCATAACTATGATGTCATCTAAGTACACCAGCCACGTTTTCCAGTGGAGATCTTTTAGCACTTGTTCCATTAGGCGTTCAAATGTAGCTGGAGCATTACACAGACCGAATGGCATCACCAAAAATTGCCATAGTCCATCACCGGCACTGAATGCTGTCTTTTCCTTGTCTTGTTCGTCGACTGCCACTTGCCAATATCCGCTTTGTAAATCCAGCGTTGAAAACCAATTTGAACCAGAAAGTGTGTCCAACGTATCGTCGATGCGAGGTAATGGATAACTATCTTTCTTCGTTACCTCATTTAGTTTACGATAATCTACACAGAAACGTGTGGAGCCATCCTTCTTCTTGACTAATACCACTGGAGAACTCCAGGGGCTCGCTGATGGCTCTATCACGTTGTCCTGATGCATTTCCTTCAGCAATACATTCATCTCTTCTCTCTTTGCCAGAGGTACTCTTCTTGACGCTTGACGAATGGGTTTGGCATCACCAGTGTTGATTGTGTGTTTCACCATCTTTGTTCTGCCTTCGTTTTTACCATTTTCAGCAAATACTGACCAATGTCTTGCCAAAAGTTGGCTGGCAGTCTTCCTCTGCTCTGTGGATAAGTCTTTGCTCCATTCTCTCGTGAGATCGTGGAGTACCTTTTTATCAGCTGGTATCTTAATTTTTGTGTCTCGCGGGTGGCTTTCACAGTTAACAATTGCCGAAATTGCCCGGCAATTTCCAATTATCTGTCTTTTCTCTATGGTTTTAGCGGAATTTGCAAGATTGACCACTCTTACTGGCACTATTCTGTTCTGCTGTTCTTCTACGAGGGTTTTTCCAATGATGATGTCATCCAGTACAAATTTTTCATCCGTCTCCACAACCCACAACTTGTTCTTCTCCACATCTCCGTCCATTTTGGCCCATATGACTGCCTCTGACTTTGCTGGGATTTTTGTCCGCCGCGATACAATGGTTTGTCGGATACCTCCATACTTATCCTCACCAACGGATAACGGTATTTCGGTGTTCGCATACTTCAACATTTGGCAGTTCAAATCTAGGGTGAATCCATTCCGAATCATAAAATCCATACCTAAGATTAATTCGTCCACAATATCCGCAACTACAAACTCGTGTGTCACTGTTGTGGTGCCGATAGTTATATTCCGTGTAACTTTTCCCAGTACCGGTGCATCATCTCCAGTTGCCGTACGCAATCTTATTTCCTGAAGCGGCTCGATTCCCCGAACGAGATCCCTTCTAATTATGGAATGTGATGCACCCGTATCCAATGTTACCAAGATTTTTCTTCCATTTACTACGCTGTCGACAGTTAGGCTGTTGATTTTCCGTGCCATCTGAGAAACGAAGATTCTGGGGCTACATGTTGTGGGAGTCAGATCAAGCCCCTCGAGACTGACTCCATCTAGTTTGTCGACGGCTTTTCAACATTTTATGATTCCCTACTTTGGAATCTGACTTGCTTTGGAGGTCTTACCGGTGAGCGTGATCTAGAACGTTTCCGTCTCGATTGGCAATTACGGGCCATGTGTCCGACCTCTCCGGAGGTGAAGCATTTGCCCGTGAAACTTTGGCCGCTTTCAACTTGTACCTGACGGGCTCTGTATACTGGCTGGCACACTAAGGCTGCTGTCTCTGAAGTTAAAGCGCTAGCAACTGTATCCATATATGTAGCTTTCGGATTAGTTATTGCAGAACGCTTTATCTCCGCATCGCGAATGCCATATACAAAGGTGTCCATCATACACCTCTCAGTAATCTCTCCTGGGAAGGCAAGATGAGCCAACCGTTCCACTTCCGCCGCAAACTGTTGTAGAGACTCACCACTCTTCTGTACCCGTGTTCGTAGCTCTACTTGGTACATCTGCTTCCGGTGTTCACTACCATACTTGCGCTGAACGGCATTCATCAAGCTTTCATAGCAGTCTCGCTCACTTTCTGAGATAGTTTGAAGCACATCAGCGGCAGCACCTTTCAACGAAACGGTTAATGCAGCCACTTTTTCGCGAGCACTCCAACCATTTGTGTTAGCGGTAGTCTCAAACTGCATTCTGAAGACACTAAATGTCGTGGTTCCATCATAGGTAGAAGGCTTCAGTTTTATTGAGGATAAAGCTGTCACAGGCAATGCACCTTCCTGTAGTAGGTGAATTCTTTGCTCTAATTCGTTCTGCTTTTGCTCGTTCGAAATGAATTTTTGTTCTACAGATTTTTCGAACGATTCCTGCCGTGTCTCAATTTCACAAACCTTCCTGTCTACCATATCAGACATTTCTTTCATCTGCTGTGACTTCAGTTGAGCAAGTCGTGTTTCACTCTGCTGTAATTGTGCTTTGACAGCTTGAGAATTTTGCTGTAACTGTTCTTTGACAGCTTGAGAATTTTGCTGTAACCATTCTTTGACTTCCTCTTTTACAGCTTGTTTGACGGATTGTATTGCCCCGAGGAGTGCGTTCATGTCGAAGTTGCCAGTATTAGTTACTTGAGGTGCTTCTTCCTGTCGAGATGTCATTGGCTCTTCACATTGGAATTCATGCTCATCGACATCTATACCCTGCTCCTCTAAAGCGCTTCTTAATCGCACCTGCAGCTCCGCTTTAAGCCCTTGTGTTTGCAAATTTAAACGCTCAAGCTCCTTCTTGAGCTGCTCCAATCTCAGTTTTTCAAATTTAATCATGTTTATTACAGATACACAATCCCACTTCTGACACCAATTGTTACGAAATTGCCCTCTTGACAATTTACTCTGTTACAAAATTGCCCTCCTGACAATTTCTCTAACTCTCTGTACTCGGACTCGTACCACTGGATTGTGTAGTAATCAAACAATCGCTGGTTATATTAAAATAATTAGCTTTATTTAATTATTGCTATTTACACATTTAATATTAGGCTTAAAATTTACTTAGTTATTATTTGCACTTTATTTCACAAACCATTAGTCACTTTATATTATTAATAAGTAATTTCATCACTTTATTTTATAAAGAATTTCATCACTTTGCAAAATTACAAATACTGCTAATACTGCTGCTTTGATTAAAATGCCTGATGTACACACTTTTACGGTCTCTGATCTACTGTCTTCGACTTTGAACAGTCTTGTCGCTTTTATAGTTCTCGAATGGTTTGAGTCGAAAATTCAACGCTATTCTCGTATTTTCTAGAAGCTTCTATCCACTTCAATAGAAGTCGAGAATATTCTTTTTGATATTACCGATGGATGGTTCTTGAATAAGCTTTTATTCGAATAGTTCGCATCTTGACTCACAGGGGGCATTCATTCTCAATTTCAGATGGGATCCTGTAAGTATGCAATCACATTTCACTGTGCTATCACGTTTCAATATATAAAAAATAAAAAAGCGAGAGGGTAGTAGAACTTGGAAGGAAAAGAGAACAAATAAAGCGTCAGGAGTTACCACGAAAATAAAGATGAATAAGATGCTTGAAGCTGTTGTGACTCACAATATTTATTAAATCATTAGGTAAAGAGTTCCATAGTCTAGTGGTGCCAACGAAAAACATTCTAGTCGAGTTTCGGAACGTTAACTTTGGTATAATGAGATTATTGCAACGATTCGACAGGCTGAAGCGCAACTTGTCATAAAGGTATAGCGGAGCCTTAGAGTATATTAATTTATGCATAAATATACAATTTCTTGCCTTTAAATAGCTCTCAATATCGCAACCCAGAACCATTTTACTCCAAGATGAGATATGGTCAAATTTGCGCAAGTCATACACATAACGAGTAGCATTATTGAATGCCACTCGCAGCTTATGTAAAGACCGAGAGTCCAAACCACTATACACCACCTCAGAGTAGGTAATAGTAGGCACAAGCAATTGCACAACCAACCTGCGCCTGGTTTCAACGGGAGTAAATCGAGCAGACATCCTCAAACAGTGCAGCGTCATGTACATTCTGCAAACCACATGGTTGATATGATCCGAGCAAGTCAATGACGAGTTCAAATGAAACCCAAGCACAACAGTCTTGTTAACAAGTGTAAGGCGGCAACCAGCAATAAACATCGGAGGGATCTCAGTAAAAAGTATATTGTCTTTGTCAATAGGCAGAACAAAAAATTTCGCCGGATTTAGACGCAGATCATTACTACGAGCCCAACCACTAAGAATATCAAGGTCCTCATTAAGTCTACAAACCAGATCATCCATAAGGCCTACCCTTCGTGACAGCTATAACTGAATGTCATCGGCATAAGCATGCATCACTCCATTACAATCAAGTGAAAAAATGTCATTGATGAACACTATTGAAAAGCAGTGGTCCAAGAATTGAACCTTGTGGAACCGCAGAAAAAATTGACCTGCAATCAGAGAAGATGTCACCAATCTTCAATCGCTGAGATCTACCACTCAAATAGCTCGTCATAAGCAGCAAGGCATTGCCACAAAAATCAAAATAAGTCTTTAACTTAAAACATAATAGTCTATGGTTGACACTACCGAAAGCCTTGGAAAAGTCCAATAAACAGAGTAGAGTTACTTGGTCATCATCAAATGAAATTCGAATATCATCAACAACTTTTAGCATAGAAGTCGAGCAGCTATGACCCTTACGAAAACCAGACTGCAGTGGTGACAGCAGCTTAAACTCATTCAGATGTCGAGATATCTGATCAGCCATAAGCGACTCACACACCTTAGAAATGCATGAGAGCAAACTAATGGGCCGAAAATCACTAGGAGCAGCGGCAGATGCCTTTTTTGCAACCGGTACAACAGTCGCTAATTTCCATAGACATGGGAAGCACGAAGTGGTAAAACAGTGATTCATAATGTGAGTTAATGGACTCAAGACAAACGGAATAATTAATTTTATAAACCTAATAAAGACTCCATCAGGACCTACAGCGTTAGATTTTATCCGCATAATCCCTCTCTGTACATCACACTCACCAACTGCATGAAACTCAAATGAACTTTGACAGACAAGTCCATCAACCACAGACAGCTCACACTCACAAGAATTCTCAGGGGGTAACCCATTCAGGAAATGATTATTTAATTCATTCGGTTCCACTAAACAATCAGTACTATCCTTGCCATGAACACCAAACCATTTTAGATTCTTACATAATTGCTTAGATGGAAGAGATGCATCAAGCTTAGAGGAGAAATAATTTTTCTTTGCTAGCCTCACAGCAGCTACAGCCTCATTACGAGCCAGCCTGTAAGAATCACAATTCTGATCGGTTGGAAATTTTCTCCATCTAACATGCAACCTGTTCCTTTTCTTAAGATGCTGTAAGTACACGCTTTATTTTTTACTTGAATAGTGCGAATCGGGACATATGTGTTGAAAGCATCACAGATCCGACTCACAAAACCATTCAACTTCTGATCAATGCCGCTAGAAAACCAGCAGTCGTCCCATCTTGGTTGGGAAAGCTCCCGAAACAAAGAAGTCAAGTCAATGGACTTATAATCACGATATGAGATAGAGGTAGTATTCATTTTTCGACCAATATTAACATTTAGTGTACAGAAT
Source organism: Clusia tigrina (assembly GCA_920105625.2). Taxonomy (NCBI): domain Eukaryota; kingdom Metazoa; phylum Arthropoda; class Insecta; order Diptera; family Clusiidae; genus Clusia; species Clusia tigrina. The sequence continues at coordinate 185,078,322 of OV050030.1, read as the reverse complement.
ATCAGGTAATGATCAGAAATAAAAGTGAGCTGATCAAAGATAAATAGCATTGATATGTCAGATATAATAAAGAGGTAAGGTAAGCTAGGACCAGCATTATTTGCAAATCTAGTAGGCATGATGGAGTTCACAACAGAGAGGACAGACGCACTAATAAGGTCACGAAGTTTATCCGAAACAGCATCAGCAGAGCAGATTTATATTAAAATCCCCACACACAATATAGTAGTCATAGTCAATTACCCGCAACGACAAATCAGAGAAAAAGGGCTCAAGACTGTGACATTTATTAGGGTTATACACACATGAAACCATGACTTAAAAATTATTGTAAAATATTTCCAGATTTAAGAACTCAACTGCGGTGCCATCAGACCTATTTACGATTTTTACATTTAGAAAAGTTTTAACAAAAATAGCAACACCACCTCTTTTTCGGCCGACTCTATCTTTCCTAACAAGCTTGCTTGTAAGTGGGTATATTGAAATATAGGTCACTAGCTCCACTCCCAAACCTAGTTTCAGACACACAAATCACATCAACAGAGGAATCAGCAAAAATGTACCTCACATAATCAAGTTTGGAAGAGTTAAGACTTCTAGCATTAAAGTATTCAATTTTTAAGCCACAACGCTGTTTGCACAATACATCAACCAATACTTTATGATTACCACTAGCACCACCACAGAAATCAAAGCCCGAAACAACAGAAAGCAAATTAAATGTATGGAAAGAAATGGAAGAATAGATATACCTATATGAAAAGTAAAGAGTTAAAAATATATAAAAGAATAAAAAGAAGAAAACTTATGGCTAAGTTTGAAATAAGCATAAGGAATGAAGGAAAAGACAACATTATTGTAAATTAGTAGCTGCTGGTGCGCCGACGAGCGAATCCACGGTCTCTTTGCTCATAACCAGTTTCGCTTCAGAATCTCGATTCACTCGAACATATACCATGCCTCGCATGGAGAATGCAAAAGTTAACAGCCGCTGCCGCCTAAGCCTCGATGCATACTGCATAATTACCCGATTACTCTTAGTTAGGCTCTCATGTACAAATACGGGAGTTTGTCCGCCGACACCGATATCAGAGAGTAAGATGGTTGTGCCGTTTGCAGTCTCACCTAAACCGCCGCAGCCCCATTTTGAGATTGGCTACGATTCGAGCGCCGACGGAATACTTCCCGAACCCGCGGCGAATCACATTTGACCGATTGACAGATTTTATTAAATGTATCACCCAATCTCTCACTCTCGGTCTCAGGTATTCCATTAAATAATATATCCGTTGAGACAGCATCACCTTCAAATTTTTCCACTTGGGATTGCAGAGAGTGCACATTTGACATCAGTGTTTCAACCTCCGTGATGGATCGCTCAATTGCCGACACTCTAGACTCAATTTGCCTAAAATATCTCTTGATATTAGACAACTCACCGGCCAACTCACTCATTTTCTGCATAACACGATCCTCAAGCAGCTTCACAGACACGTTAAGCTTTGTGACAATGCTCTCTTCGAGCTTAACCAACCGCTCATCCCATGCAGCCAGCAAACCAGAGTCAGAGAGCCTATCTGCAGTTGCTTTGTTCGCATTTGGTGTTGAGTGCAAACTTGGCGCCAAATTGTGTTTCTTCTTTCTTTGCGCTGCCTGTATTGTTGCCAATGACATTTTTGCAAAAACAGGTTTCTTAATTTAATATCGACTATACAGAAAGAAAAAACTCAACACAAATACCGACACTCAGTCACAACTTCAAGCTTTAGTAGGCGAACTAACACATCAATGTATCTGGCAAATAGCATAAAAACCGCTCTCTACTCGTTAGCACCAAAAACACGTCTACTCACTATCACTCATTGATATGAACAAGCAGTAAAGAAGTCAAAACGCATGGAATGAAGCTACTCCAGCTTAACCTCAATCACTGCGCAGCGACCACCAAGCTATCATCTGCGAACTGGAGAAGCCCTGGAAACGGCAGCGGATAGGTCCGACATTGAAAGGCTGGAGGACAAACAGCCTTGACGAAGACGTCCTAGAAATGATGCTTGTAGGTTTGGTGCTGGAAGGCAATGCAGAAGAAATGGCGAATCAGCTGGCAAGGAAGGCGCCTGCGACGCGGCAATGTCCAGGAGAGCATATGGTGGGAGGCATAAACCTGTGGACTGTTGGACGGATGCAACAGGCGAGCTCCGCAAAGCATGCCATGCTGCGAGGAGAAGGTATCAACGTTCCATACGGAAACCAGATTCCCTGCAGAAGCACCAGGCCTCCAAGGAAGCCAGAAAAGTTCTAAAGAAGGCAATTAAGAAGAGCAAGAGCAGCAGATTCGCTGAATTATGCGCACAAGTTGAGGTTGACCCATGGGGCATGGCATATAAACTGTCCAAAGTTGCTCAGACGCATAGTGGCACAGCTGTTTCCAGTACAAAATTATGTCCCATACGAGCTCACTCTGGAGCAAATGGAGGAATCAATACCCAGTGTGACTATAGATGAGGTGTTGCGGGCGGTTGGGAAGTTTGGAGATCAGAAAGCACCCGGCCCAGATGGAATCCCCACTCAAGTGCTAAAGACCGCAGCTGCACAGAACCCAGAGCCACTGAGGAAAATGTACGACGCTTGCCTGAGAGAAGGCATTTTCCCCAATAAATGGAAGAGGCAACGATTGGTCCTGGCGCTAAAAGCCAACAAAACAACAGAGGATCCTTCAGCGTGCCGTCCGCTCTGCATGTTAGATACGTCGGGAAAAGTTCTGGAACGGATACTCTGCTACAGGATTGATGAGGCCATTGCAAAATCTGGAGGGCTCTCAAAATGGCAATATGGTTTCCGGAAGGCGAGATCTACTGTGGACTCCATCAACGAACTTGTCCAGACGGCTAAAACAGCGATCCAGGGGAAACGATGGAGGGGTGGAAACAAGAGGTATTGCCTTGTGGTCACCCTAGATGTCAAAAACGCTTTCAACTCAGCTAGCTGGGAGCGCATAGCCAGAACGTTAGCAGAGTTTGGGGTACCCATCTACCTGAGGCGAATGATTGCCAGCTACTTCAGCGATACTATCCTGCTCTAACAGTCCGAAAAAGGTGTGGAGTCGCACAAGATTATCGGAGGAGTTCCCCAGGGATCGGTGCTTGGACCGTTACTCTGGAATGCTATGTACGACGGCATCCTCCGCGAACAGATCCCTGATGGTGTCAAAATCATTGGATACGCGGACGGCATAGCTTTGGTAATCACAGCTAAATACTTGGAGGAAGTGGTAGCAGAGGCCAACCGAACTGTTGCTACCGTCGGAAGATGGCTTGCAAAGTTGGACTTAGCTTGGCTGAACACAAGACCGAGGCAATTCTGGTTTCGAGCCGCAGAGTATTGGAGGTAGTGGATATAAGAGTTGGTAGATGTGCCATAACCACGATTCCACACCTCAAGTACCTAGGAGTGTGGATAGACGCGCGACTTACCTTCAAAGAACATCTGCGGCGCATGGGAGATAAGGCAGCAAACACATGTTCTCTCCTATGTAGAATAATACCCAACATGTGAGGACCGAGGCAGCGGAAAAGGCGACTCATCACCGGGGTTGTCAGATCCATTATTCTCTATGGGGCGCCAATATGGGCCGAAAACGCGGATGTGAAGGCTTACGTCCGCACCATTGAGGCAGGATACAGGAGAAGTGCACTACGAGTGATCTGCGCATACCGCACCGTGTCCATAGATGCCACTTTGGTAATAGCCGGCATGTTTCCCGTGAACCTGCTAGCAAAAGAAGCGATGAACCTATACCACGCCAAAGGGACACACGCGACAAATGTAGAAGAACTCTTGGAAATTGGAAAGCGGAAGACCCTTTAAGAGTGGCAAGCCCAGTGAGATATTTCTACAAATGGCCGCTGGACAAGAAGGCAATTAAGCAATGGCTAAGCAGATCGCAAAGTGAGGTGAATTTCTACGGCACACAACACTGACATGCCACGGAGGTTTTCGGGCATACCTGCACAGATTCCACTTGGAGGAATCCCCTTACTGTGCAAACTGTGGAGGTGCAGAGATAGAAGATCCCAAACATGTCTTCTTCTATTTGCCCACGTTATGAAAGTGCTAGAGTGGCACTACAAGGAGTATGTGGAGAGCCCGTGGTGCCCGACAACATAGTGCAGCATATGCTCGAGAGCCCGGAGAAATGGGCTGCGGTGTGTGACACCACCGCCGCCATTATGAAAAACCTCCGCCACCAGGAGTGGCGAAGACGCACAATGGAAAATAGCTAGGAGGGGTCCGCTGACAATACTAAAAGTTTCTCCACGATTGAAATATATATATATATATATATTAGAGTGACAGTTTTTTTTGGAATTTTGCGGGCTGCGGGTCGGATTATTGTGACACTAGGTCTAAAACTTCAGTGCTGAAAGTTTGAGCCAAATTGGACAAAGCTTTCGGGACGCGCATCGAGGTCAAAGGTCAGATATATGCAAATTTTACTATTTATATGAAATAAATTTGCGAAACTCATAACTTTCTACATTATTTTGCGAAAATGAATTTTTTGTAAATAACTTGCGCCATCTATAGCACAAATGTTGCAAATTAATTTTTTATTATAGACAACAACCATTCTTTTGAAATTAACGGATTTTAATGATAAATATCATGGCCTACTAGAAGCCAATTCGGGGGTTCCCTGAAGCTAATTTAATTTAAATTTCATTCGGTTGTGTGAATTCAGTGTGCTAAGTGATTTTTGTGAGTGATGTATTGTGATTTTTGTGAAAAATATATTTAAGAAAATAATGCCGTCGATAAGAGAAGAAATATTTTTAATTGGATATCCGAAACATCAATTAGTTGGTTGCAAACTTCCTTCAAAGGGAGACTGCCTGAAAGTTTTTTTCTATAATATGAGGACAACCAAACTAATTGCCAAAGATAGTGCTGCTCTTGTGGTAAGAGAGTGTGTAATTTTCTGGGAAAAGGCCCGCATTCCCGTTCAACAGTTGCATAGAGGCGCAAAAAAGCTATTGAGCCTGTACGAGGAATGGAAAGACTTGAAAACAAATAAATCTAGAGTGTCTGAAATTCATAAAAAAAGAAGAGAACAGTGGGAGGATAGTTTAGACGATCTGTTCGATATTGCCCATAGTGATGTACTGGAACTAATAAATATAGAAGAAGATAAACAATTTTTAATAAAACAAAGAATGAAAGGACGTGAAGGTAGTATGTTAGGACTGGACCTTAACTTCAAGGGAAAGGAAGAAAGAAAAATGAAACGAAAAAAACAAGAAGAATTGCGTAAGGAATTAAGTGTGGAGTTGCCATCAACTTCATCAGGTAAAAATTTCGTTTTAATAAATTTGTTTTTTTCATTAAATTTTACACTATGTTAGAAGTACTGAACAATGATATTGTTTATTTTAGCTTGCAATATAATGGAAGTCTCTGAATCCGAAGTCTCTGAATCCGAAGAAGTTGCAACATCAGAAGAAGAATATGTTCTAAGTTCTTCAGATAAAAAACGTATTCGTACAACTTCCTGTACCCAAAAACAAAAGATTTTAACACCAAGACTAGCTGCAGTTTTTGACAAATTGAAAGTAAACCAGAGAGATGCTGTACATTTATTGGTAGCAGTTTTAGATGCCATAGGACTTAATCCATCTAATTATAATTTAAATCGATCCTCCATAAGTGAGGAAAGAGCGCGCTTAAGAAAAAATCAAAATGAAAAAATTATACAAAAGTTTACTGCAAATGATCAGCCTTTGACAATACATTGGGATACTAAACTCTTACCGGTAGTAACAGCAAAAGTAGAAGATCGCTTGGCTATAATTGCTTCGGCTCCAGGCTTCGAACAAATTATAGATATGCCTGCCATTCCTTATGGGACTGGAATGGAAATATCTTCTGCAGTTTATGACGCATTGGAAGATAAAAATATTTTGACAAAAACGGAAGCATTTGTTTTTGATACGACATCATCCAACACTGGTCGTTTCAAAGGTGCATGTACGCTTTTGGAGAGAGCAATAGGAAAGGAAATTCTATTTTTAGGCTGCAGACACGATATTTTTGAAATTGTGTTAGCAGCAGTTTTTACCGGACCAGACATAGCGATATTTAAAAAATTCAAAAAACAGTGGCCAGTAATAAATACCGAGAATTACATACCAGGAATATCTCATCCAAGAGTTATTGAAATTCTAGGCGATAATGTTGCTGAAGTTTTAACATTCGCTAATAATAAAATAAATGAAGCGTTCCCCAGAAACGATTACAAAGAATTTTTGGAACTTGTAATTATATTCCTTGGTGGCAGTCCACCTCGAGGAATAAAATTCACAAAACCTGGTGCATTACACTACGCTAGATGGATGGCCAAGGCTATATACTGTTTGAAAATAGTAATTTTTCGCCATCAGTTTTCTGATATTACCGATTTGGAAATCAATGGTTTGATAGAAGTGGCTGGTTTTATTGTAAGCTGTTATTCAATTTTTTGTTTAGATTCGAATAAAGCCGATAAAGCTGCTTTAAATGATATTATGTTTTTGAGAAAATTAGAAAACTACAAAGCAATTAACCAAAATATTGCCGACAAAGCCATTTCAAAAGTATTAAATCATCTGTTTTATTTAAACAAGGAATGTGTGGGCTTTTGTTTATTTGACGATAGAATAGATGATGTAACAAAAGGCAAATTAGTGGATAAGATGACATTGTCTATAGACACTACTGAAAATGAGGATGAAGAAATACCAAAAAAGCTTGTAATAAAGAAGGAAAATTTAAAAAAGTTTATATTCAGAGATAATTCTCATATTTTACAAGATTTATTTTCAAAAACTACAAAAAAAGTTTTCAAGAGATTTGCAATTCCCACGGACTTTTTCAACAAAGACCCGCATTCTTGGAATGTTTTGGAGGAGTACGTAAAAGGAAAAAATATTGTTCAAAACTTAAGTGTTGTCAACGATAGTGCCGAAAGAGGCATTAAATTGATTCAAGAATACCATGGTCTAATTACAAAAGATGAGGAACAGAAACAACATTTAATGAAAGTAAGTATCTTCTTTTATTACTTGTGTGTTAAATTTCTTTTTCTTATCGTTGTTTTTTTTATATATTACAGGTGGTACAAAGCTATAGGCAGCAGTATTCGAAAAATGCTAATCTACAATCTCTACAAAAAGATTTTGGCGTATAAATTATTTTAAATAATTTTTTTTTACTTTTAATATAACAGAATAATTCCAAAAAATTGTTTTAGTTTTTAGGGTTAATTTCGAAGAAAAATCATATAAATAGTAAAATTTGCATATATCTGACCTTTGACCTCGATGCGCGTCCGGAAAGATTTGTCCAATTTGGCTCAAATTTTCCGCACTGAATTTTTAGACCTAGTGTCACAATAATCCGACCCGCAGCCCGTAAAATTCAAACAAAAATTTTTTTTCATACAAACGATTGTCACCCTAATATATATATATATGTGTGTGTGTGTATGTATGCAGTGACCCGACGTTTCTGACGACCTGAGCTAGTTAGTCACTCGCGCCGGACGACTACGCCACTGGGACGAGCGACACTACGCGTATAATCTACACAGGGGGCATGCAGTGACCTGACGGTTCTGACGACCTGAGCGACTTAGTCACTCGCGCCGAACGTACATATTTACCTGAGCGAGTTAAGCTGCTTTCGACAAGTAATGGTCATTACCAATTTAAACGGATACCATTTGGTTTAAAAATATCGTCGAATAGTTCCCAAAGAATGTTAACAATAGCGTTAACAAGTTTGGAATCTGAAGGATTTTTGTACGTTCACGACATAATTGTGTATGGATGTAGCTTACAGCACCATAATGACAACCTGATAAAAGTACTTAGTAGATTAAGGAAATATAATTTAAACTTAATTCACAGAAATGTAATTGCTTGAGACCAGAAGTAATTTATCTAGGTCATTTAATTACAAGAGACGGTGTAAATACAGATCCATCTAAGCACAAAGTGTTGAGAGACTATCCAGTCCCCACAAATGTCGATGCAGTACGAAGATTTGTTGCATTTTGCAAATATTATCGACGTTTTATTCCAGATTTTGCAGATATTGCACGATGTTTAAACTCATTACTGAAAAAGAATACGAAATTTAATTGGACAGAATACTGTCCGACAGCATTTAACACTCTTAAAGACAAATTAATGAATCCACCTGTATTGCAATACCCAGATTTTAATAGACCTTTTATTTTAACGACAGATGCATCAAATTATGGCTTAGGAGCAGTATTGTCACATGCCGATATTGGGGATGATTTGCCAATATCGGACGCCAGCAAGACACTCCAGAAGCATGATATGAATAAATCTGTTATTGAAAAAAAGTTGTTAGCAATACATTGGGGTATCAATTTTTTTAGACCTTATTTATATAGACGTAAATTTACAGTGGTGATAGATCATAGACCATTAATTTCATTATTTTCACACAAAAATCCATCTTCTAAGATGACGCGTATTTGCTTAGATTTATGTGATTATGATTTTGAGATTATATACAAGAAAGGAAAAATGAATACTAATGCAGATGCACTTTCACGCGTCAATTTGAAGAAATACTGAAAGAGACGATACCTAAAGAAGATGATAGTACAGCGAAAAGGGTATTAATAATAACAAGGGGCTTGCCAGAGAAGATTGCCAAAGATAAAGAGCAATGCATAGAACCTACGGAGTCTGATCAACTTCATATTTGGGAATGTAACTCAATAAATGACGTCAAGAATATGAGAAATTTAAAGTTTTATGTAGACAAAAGTGCAAAGATTAATAAGATAAATATTGATGAAAATAGTGTACACATGACTATTAATGTTAACTCACAGAGTCTAGGTTCGGATAAGAGCACATTATGGCATGGAATCAAGCGCACGGAATAAGACGATAAATTAGCAAATCTACTAAGGAAGTTGTCATCCGAAATGAATAAAATGAATATAAAAGAGCTAGCTATTACAAATAATGATATCATTTTCACTTTGTACACGAATTAATGTAAGAAAAGTTATGCACAGGTAAAAGACCCCAAAATGAATATTTTAATTTATAAAAGTCCAAAACATATAGACAATATGTTAGAAAAATATAAAATATTTGATAATTAAGAAGAATGCTATTCAAAATGAAGCAAAGGTATATTTGGAAAGATATGAGCCGTATGGTTAAAGATTTTGTTTCCAGATGTGAAATATGTAAAATGAGTAAACAAACCAAACACACTTAAGAACCTTTAACAGTAACTAACACACCACAAACGAGTTTTGAGACAATTTCAATAGACTCTGTAGAACCATTGCGAATATCTAACGGGTCCGGATACATTCTAACAATGCAATGCGAACTAACTAAATACGTTGTATTATATCGAATGGAAATTAAAGACACAACGACTGTCGCACGCACAATGGTTGAACAATTTATACTTAGGTACGGTCATTTTAAAATTCTAAAATCAGATTGTGGCACAGAATTAAAAAAATGAGCTGTTAAACAACATCTGTTCTCTTTTAATAATAAAACAAACGTTTTCAACTCCGTACCACCATCAAACTATAGGCGCGTTAGAACGAAATCACAGAGTATTAAATGAGTTTCCGCTTACAAATAATGTAAATAATCAATGGGACACACAAATACAATACTTTTCGTTTGCGTATAACACGACATCGCACATTGACACTGGTTATTCTTCATATGAACTTGTATGCGGTAAACTGGCACAGTTACCAAGTGATATTGACACTTACAAAAATGAAAGTGTAAACAATGAAAATATAAATAACAAAAATTATATGAATGAATTCAAGGCCAAGTTGAGCCATGCACTTACTCGAGCATACAATATTGCAACGGCAATTAAAGAATCAATTAAAGAAATATACAAATTAATTATATTATTACAGGTTAAATAAACTTAATATTTCTGAAGAATTCATTTCTGAGAAACGATATTTCCTACATACGGAATATAAACCCATTCACCTATCACCGACTGCAAACAAAATTGAGTCATATATTTCCATTACCGAACTCGAAACTGCGCTACAGTCAGCAAATGGGAAAACTCCAGGTTAAATAATTACCTGCCTCTGCCAAAAAAATATTACTAGTTTTATACAATAAAATTTTAGACCACGGCATCCTTCCACAAACTTGAAGCACAGCTGAAATAATGCCTAACAAACCAATTTCTGAAATTAGTAGCTATCGCTCCATATCTCTTTTGCATTGTATCGGGAAGGTCCATGAAAAAATAATTGCTAAAAGATTATTATGGTATATAACTACTAACAATTTTATCAGCTCCAAACAAGTAGCTTTTAAAAAGAGGCAGGGCACAATTGATGCTCTCCTCCATCTCGAGCATTTCGTGTCAACAGCCCTTTCGAATAAAAGTCATGTGTCTGTACTGGCCATGTTTAAATTTAAGAAAAAATATTAATGCCGGGCTTAATATTGTTAAATTCTTATCTTCTAATCATAGTCTAGTACATATTTCTACACTAATCAATGTCACAAGATCACTAATTCTTTCCAAAATAAAGTATGCTCTCCCAATTTTTGGATGGTGCGCTCAAAGCAACTTAAAGTAGCTATACGCACCCTACCACGCAGCTGTTCGAAGAGCCATAAGAGCCTTCCCTACGTCGCCGTCAAAAAATATCTTAGCCGAAGCTGGGTTACCTTCTATTATGGAGCAAGTACGTGCATCAACTTTTCACCTTATACCAAAATTATTTAACGCCAGAAATGCAACGCTTCTCAAAGACGTCCAGCGTGCCTTCAAACACACCTAAAGGTATACTATAAAATCCGTAATCCGCCGCTGTATTGAGGTAGCTAAATGTCTTGTGCCTGACACAGCTCCTCGGCTACTCAAGCAGAAAAGAGACCCTCCTTGGCATCTCAAAGACTCATCATTTGTCCTAGATCTCATTTCGTACTCTAAATCTATCACAAATTCTGAAGCCTACCGACAACTTTTTGCAGAACATAGAAACAAATACACTAATAAGAACTGGACCCTTTTATTTACTGATGGCTCAAAACAAACCGAATGGACTACCTTCGCGGTAGTATCCTCTACCGGAATAGTAATATCCACTGGTCTTTTTCAACAAAATTGCTCAATCTTCACAGCCGAAATTTTGGCAATAAAAATAGCCACGGACTATGCTCGTTTGCACAAAGGCAGATTTCTTATATGCTCTGATAGCAAATCTTCCATAGAGGCGATTCGAAATATAAGCAATGATGGCATCCTTCTTCAGATATAAGAGAAGCATGCATAAAATGCGCTAATAAATTAAAAATCATGTGGGTACCCAGCCATGTTGGGATTGACGGCAACGAATTCGCTGATTCAACCGCTGTCACAGCAGTAAGGCATCCCCTATTGTACTTTCCCACAAGAGAGAAAACAGAGATATGCGTAAATTAATTGAGAAATCCTTGTATATACGAAAAATGGAAGAGTGGACCAATTATACACATAATTATAAATCGTATAATCGAGAAGGAATCAAACCCACCTATCCAGGATTATGCACCTTAAAGAAAATAAAAATTTTTGTTCGACTTCGGTTGGGACATGCCTCATTTTGCACTGCGTCGAGAACCAGCGCCAAATTGTGATTATTGCACCGGAAACAGAGCTTCAATTACTCATTTATGGAACGAATGCAAAGCTTTCAGTGCAATTAGAAGGAATGTATTTGGTACGGAAGTCCCTAGTAATCTTTTAAAAAATGTGACTCTAGATAGTATAAAATCAATAGAAACCTTTTAAAGTTGTATAAATTTCAAAAATAAAATTTAAAATAAAATAGATTAAGATCGAAGGCCCTGGCAGCCAGTACTCATTAATTGTATTTATTGTAATAATTAATTTATTAGAATAAAGTGTAATAATAATAATAATAAACTTAATAATTAGTATAATGAAGAATTTAATTAAGAATTATAAAATACCAATTTTATACTATCATAAATATAAGAATTTAAGTAAAAAATGTATATACGAGTATATACATTTTTATTTTATAAGAAATTTAAATATTTTGACTTGACCGATCTTTCTGATACCATAACTTTTCTATGAAGGGTGAGGGTGGAGTGGTACAACTCTATCGTTACGACCGCAAACTGCAGACACTCAAGTCGACCAGTGCCACAATGTTTGGTAGCGTATATTTACATACTTGTAAAGTGCGTCGGTCAGCAATGTTTGCAGTGAACTGTAATGCGGCGCATTGACATACATATACTTACATACTGACATACAGTCACACACACTAGTTATGATGTAATCATTTGATTAGAAACTTTACATAAGAATTACATAAGAGAATTATAGTACATAATGTAAGAGAACTATTGTAAAGAAAATATCTGGGATTTGAGGGTATAAAAAGAGCTCTCAACCCAAGAATAAATTAGAAGTGAACAGAACTCCAAACTCTATTCTTTTCTCTCCTCGCGGAAATTGGTTCGCGAGAACACACTAAGGTGCTTTGGACTAACTATCCAGCATGTAGCATCTGCGTCGAGTGCAAAATACTGCCGGTGCCGCTATCCGCCTTAGGTGTATTTTAACATATAAGATTAAACATTACACTCCAATATCCTTAATGCTTAGCTGCGACATAATACGGTGATTATCGATATACTCCATCATCTTCTCTGGATTTTTCCGCGTGCTTAACAGGACAAACTCAGTTATTTGAGCAGCAATTTCCAGGTGCACTGATTGGAGCCACCTCCGTACCCTTGCGATCGCATCTTTACACAGCAACTGCAAATGTTCATTATGTTTGGCCACCATTACCAGTGTGATATCATATTCAACTCCAGGATGCCGTTGTACATGGTGTTCTACAGCATGGGTCCTAGTACAGATCCTTGAGGAACCCCGCCGGTTATTTGGTATGATTTTACGTCCACCTGTCTGTCTCGTATAGTAGCACCCTGTTTCCGAGGTAGCTACGGATTATGCGCCGCAAATATGTTGGTACTCAAGAAATCTCCAGAGCCTGCATTATATGTCCCCAATTCGCAAAATTGAAGGCATTCTTGGTATGCAGAGTGACCAGCGCGCTACATTTGGCGCCACCCTGCCATCTAGCGCCACTCGTCGCATCTCGAACAATGCCTACTTACGCTCTGATCGCGTCGACTGTAGACCTCTCTTTAAACCGAATTGTCGGTCAGAGAGCCCTCCTGGACGTTGGAATGTCTCCTGCAGTATTTCAGAAACCATAAGCTCTAGGATTTTTCCCACTGTATCCACCATACAAAGTGGAGGATAGGAGGCTGCCTGGTCCGGCGGCTTTCCAGGCTTTAGCAACAGCACTAGCCTCTGCCTTTTCCACGCGTCAGGAAAAATGCCTTCGCTGAGACAGGCGGCATGCAGCTTTGTGAACAGTTCTGGTCTCGTTCTTACCGCTGCATTGAAGGCCACATTTGGGACTTCATCCAAACCAGGAAACTTCTTGTCGTCGATCAGTGATAGAATCGACAATACCTCATCGACAGTGACTATTGGTCCCCTCTGTACGTCTGCCGTCACAACGACTCTCGTTTCGCTCTGTGGAGGGAAAAGCTTTACCACTATGCGCTGCATCAGCTGAGGCGCTCTGGGACCCTTAATTTTGCGCATGACCGTTGTATATGTTCGACCCCACGGGTCTTTCCTGCATCTCCCTGAAGCACTTTTTTCTGCTCTCTGTGATAGCCGCTTTCAGATTATTACTGTGTGCCTTATATTTTGCCTGGAGTTTCTCGAAATTCAGAGTAGATCGAGATTTTAGCGCCTTGCATCTTGCTTGTTGGCAGCTCTTCCGAATCGCAGCAATTTCATCGGCCAACCAGTAATGTATGTATATATTTATTTTTATTTTTTTTTTGATTGTTTCGGAGGTGCAAATCTGCAAACAGATACTGGGCGCTCTCGCACCAGTAGTGTGGGGCTCTTACCCACAAAAACCACCTCCTCAGACGCCTCCCAGACGGTACATAGCCGTTAAGCAATACTTCGTCTGGGAGTGGGTTGGTCAACGGACCCCTCCTATTGATTCCCTGAACGTCGCCGCCACTCCAAGTGGCGGAGGTCTCGCATAATTTCGGCCGAGGTGTCACACACCACGTCCCATTTCTCCGGGCACTCGAGCATATAGTGCACGAGGTTGTTTGGTGTCATAGGTTCTCCGCAGAATCTTTGCAGTACCGCTTTGGCACCGCTGTATCGTGGAAATGAAAAAAGGACATGTTCCACATCCTCGGGCTCCGTGCCTCCACAATTATCGCAGCAGGGGGATTCCTCTAGCCGGAATCTTTGTAGGTACGCCCGGAAACCTCCGTGCCCGGTCAGCAGCTGTGTGACGTGATAGTTCACCTCGCCATGTGACCTATCCATCCAGCGTTGGAGATCAGGGACGACGGCCCTTTTCGGATGCATCCCATCGGGCTTGCCACTCCTGTATGGTGCTTTGCCTAATGCCTGCTACGCGATCTTCCGCACTCAGCTCGTGCGTACTTTCGGCGTAGTATAGGCTCCACGCCTCCTTGGCCAGCAGGTCCAGCGGGATCATACCGGCTATCACCAGCGCGGCGTCTGCAGACACAGTACGGTGTGCTGAGATCGTGCGGAGCGCACATCTCCTATACGCCGCCTCTATGGTGCGAACGTACGCCTTTACGCTCGACTTCTCAGCCCATATGGGCGCTCCATGCAAGATTATGGATTTGACGACCCCTGAGTTGAGGCGTCTTTTCCAGTGCCGTAGCCCTTCGAGGTTTGGCATTATCCGGCAGAGCTGGGAATAGGTGCGCGCTGCCTTCTCACCTAATCGCCGAAAGTGCTCCTGGAACGTCAGTCTTGCGTCAATCTAGACGCCTAGGTATTTGAGATGTGGGGTCGTGGTAATGGTGCCGTCACCAACCCTTATCTCTACCACCTCTTGTACCTTTCGACCTGACACAAGGATATCCTCCGTTTTGTGTTCTGCCAGCTTCAGTCCAACATCCGCCAGCCATCTTCCAACAGTGGCCACTGTGTGATTGGCCTGTGCTATTACCTCCTCCAGGTGTTTCG
Organism: Clusia tigrina; assembly: GCA_920105625.2. Lineage (NCBI taxonomy): Eukaryota > Metazoa > Arthropoda > Insecta > Diptera > Clusiidae > Clusia > Clusia tigrina. The sequence continues at coordinate 185,063,145 of OV050030.1, read as the reverse complement.
GCGTGATCACTAGCGCTATTTCGTCCGCATATCCGATTATTTTAACGTAATCGGGCACCCGTATGCAGAGAATGCCATCGTACATAACGTTCCAGAGAAGTGGCCCCAGTACAGACCCCTGGGGAACTCCTCCGGTGATCTTGTACGTTTCTACACCTCTATCGGACTCGTATAATAGCATCCTGTCGCTAAAATAACTAGTGATGATTCGCCTTAGATAGATGGGAACTTTGAACTCTGCCAGCGCTTCTGCTATGCGCGCCCAGCTGGCCGAGTTAAAAGCGTTCTTGACGTCGAGGGTAACCACGAGGCAATACCTCTTGGCACCCCCCTTCCATCTCTGGCCCTGAATCGCCTCCTTCGCCGTTTGGACGAGTTCGTCAATGGCATCCACGGTGGATCTGGCCTTTCGGAAGCCATATTGGCGCCTCGCCAGTCCTCCAGCATCTACTATCGCCTCGTCGATCCGGTCGCATATAATCCGCTCCAGGACCTTCCCTGCTGTGTCCAACATGCACAGGGGACGGTAGGCCGATGGGTCCTCTGCTGGCTTATCGCTTTAGGTATCAATACCAACCGCTGCCTTTTCCACCGTTTCGGGAAGACTCCTTCCCTAAGACAGGCGTCGTAAAGTGACCTCAGTGTTTCTGGGTGTAGTGCAGCTGCGGTTTTTAGCACTCGGTTGGGAATTCCATCTGGGCCAGGTGCCTTCTGGTCCCCAAATTTTCCAACCGCCCGCAACACCTCCTCTGTCATTACACTGGGTACTTCTTCGCCCAGCTCGGGAGAGAACTGATCAGGCACATAATTTTGCACTGGGAAGAGCTCTCCCACAATGCGTTTGAGCAAATTTGGGCAGCTTGGGGCTGGCTGCCTGTAGCAGGGGAGCTTTTTCATCACGAGCCTATATGCCGTGCCCCACGGGTTGTCTTCAACCTGTGCACATAGCTTGGTGAAACTCCTACGCTTGCTCGCCTTTATGGCCGTCTTCAGCCTCCTTTTAGCCTCTTTGTACAACTGGCGCAGTTGCAGGCAGTCTGGGTTGCCTATTGCACGCTGGTGCCTTCGCCTTGCTGCGTGGTATTCCTTGCGTAGGCCGGCGATCTCGTCCGTCCACCAATAAACGGATTTATAGTTTCCACCATAGGCCTGCCTGGGCATCGCCGCATCGCAGGCGCTCTCTAGCTGGCTCGCTAGCTGGTTCGCCATTTCCGCCACACTGCCTTGCAGCTCAAAGTCCTCCAACATGACTTCGAGTGCGCCGTGGTCGAGGGCGTCCGCTCTCCAGCCTTTCGGCCACGGGCCTGTCCTCCGCCGTTGTTTGTTCCTTTCCAAGTCAAAGCAAATGCCATTGTGGTCGCTGTGGGTGTACGCGGAACTCACAATCACAAAGTGTACGCGGAACTCACAATGTATGTATATATGTATATATATACGTATGTGTATATGTATATGTATGTGTATATACAAGTTAAAATCAATGCATCGGTTGGTATTGAGATTTGGGATCTGGTACCTACAGTGTTGAGGTGCTTAATGTTTGTCATGCTTAGCTCGTGTAAATACTCCAAGTTTAGTTTAAGACCCCGACTTGTCATGTTAGTGAAAACTGATGGTAATGCCCACAACTTCCTTGATGCTGTGCTCGAAAATGTTTGGTTTTTTACTGCAATAGTTTCGTTGTTAAGCTGAATTACGTTTGTGCCTTCCAAAAGCTTGAAATGATTCCCCCTTCTGATGGTTCCATGATAATTCGATAGGTAGACAGTATTCTCATCGATCAGTTCCATAACGTCGCCATTGTCGGGTTCAACGTGGCAGTGGGAGTCTCCTCCCTTTAGAAGTTGTGCAAGCATTCCCTCTTCAGGAAGTTTCTTCACGGCTTTTGATTCACATATTTTTGAGTTATTTTTTAAACGGTATTTTCCCACTATTCCACCCGTCTCGTAATCGTTTATGAATACTTTTTGGTGCTCTAAGGTCGCCTTTTTACCAAAATTTGTTGCAGCTCTGGTTATCAATAAGTGGTATTTGGTTGCTTTTACTTTCGTAATTGACAGTACGTACTGTAGTAGAGTAACATTTGAATATAAAGAGGGTTTTGCATATTCTACGGATTCAATAACGTTCTGGTACGGCAAAGCCTCCTCTTTGGTGACGATCAGCTCGGTTTCCTTGTGATTAAGGAGGTTCGTGTTAACGATGCCTGCTTTCGCAATTTGACTTTGGTTACCGATTATGGTCTCGGAATTTGCAGGTTGATATCTTTACCTAGGGAAGTTACATGTTGCATCATGAGGTTCAGATGGATAGTGGTTTCTTGCGTGTCATTAAAAAGTTGTTCGTTAAATTTGAACTTTTGTTTGTTATTGCTGATTACATCATTTTGGCTTCTTAAGATATTATCCAAATCAGTAGCATGAGGAGAGCCGGCAATCCATTTCCAGGCAGATCCGATTCAGTTAATTGAAGGGCATCATCCTGTTCTCACAGCACGTAGCTCATCGGCTTGCTGTGTTATTTGATTTAAGTTGTAATCAATCGAAGGTTTCCTGACAACGTTCCTCCCGATACCATAAGTTTCATTAGTGTGGTCCCGAAGGACTACAAGTCGATAGTAAGTATTAATTTAAAATCTCTACTTACAATCCAGGCGTCGTCGTGCCGAATAACCACAAGGGGGGATGGATTAAAAAATGTTGAATCCGGAGGCGCTGAATATCAGCAGTAATCTAGCTCAAACAAAAAGTTATCAACTTATATATATATTTTTAAATAGAGTCTTAACATTATTATAGTAGCATTTTGCTTAGTGCCAATTGTGTGTTTTTTTGTTGTTTTAAATTTTAAAAAACTATTTTTTTATGTCTTACATAGTAGCTATTTTCTGAGTGAGCTCTTTTTTTCTTGAGAGGTGCAGTTTTTATATAGTATGGAGACTTTTTTCAATTTTTGAATTATTCATATAGTGAGATGCCACTAATTTGTTTGTATAGTGGGATTCCATTTTTCTAATAAAAATTTTTTTATATAGTGAGAAGCCAATTTTCGAATCAAAATTTTTATGGTGAGTTGCCATTTTTTTTTTAAATTAAATTTTTTATGCAGTGAGATGCGATTTTTCTAATGAATAAAATATTATTATTTTTTTTATAGTAAGGTGCCTTCTTTTTTCTTTTCTCTATATTCAAATATAACTTATAAATTACGACCATTGTATTTTTAATCTTAGTGAGGAATAATGATGGAAATTCGTTTATGTGTTTTTGAGTTGTGCCTTATTAATTTTTTTCCCTTTATCCGTGTTTATAGTCACAGTATTATTCTTTCCTACAGTTGCCTTTTTATACAACGGTCTCTGTTTGGGTTTAATTTGTTTATCTCTGTTATATATCGTTTCACCTTTTACATACTTCCGCGGAGCTGAAACATTAAATTCCTTATTTCCTGATTTTTCCTAATTTGAGACTTGATTTCCTTATGAACTCTATTTTTAAAATCTGGTAAATTTTGATAGTTAATTCTCTGCGTTCTGTTAAAAATTATATCGCTTGGTTTTTGCTTTATGATGGAGTGGATGATGGAATTATAGCGGTCTACTGCAATATTAAGTAGCTCTTTTGCGTTCATTTCTTATTACTTTTTGTATATATAATTTATCTGATATAATTTATAGTATAATTTATCGTATAATATTTTATCTGACTCATCATTCTAGGAAAATAATATTTTTCGAATATCTGTACCCTGTTCTCTCGCGGATTCTATGCACTCTTTTATGTTACCTCTCTATTTTTTCGCAAACTCTATTCTCGTTGGCAACATTCTCTACTATTCTCTGGGTAATTCGAATTTTGTATAACAAAAAGTTTTCTAGATACACATCCTGGAATAGTTGTATGTGGTTTTCTGGTATTTTTACCCTATTAACTAAGACGGATTCAGACACTCCTTGAAAATTTTTGTTAATATGTTTTTTTCGATTTTGGCTAGAGTAAAGTAATGTCGTGAGTAACCAGGATGAGGGTTCTCTTTACAACTCAACTCCTTGCCTTCCCTGAAGATAATTTGGTTTTTAAAGACGTTTAGCGGTGCTTCCACATGAGGCAATAAGTCTGTAGCGTCTTGGTCAGCACTATGAGCTGTACCATTTTCACTTGCCGTGTCTGTTGTAGAGCCTCTTCCCTCGCTAGCTGATACTGTCCTTGAAGCATCACCGTCCTCGCTGGCTGTCACCGTAGTTAAGTCTCCTCCATCAATCTCGGTTGGCGTGGGTAGTTCTTCAAGGTGATTGATCTGGCTCTTCATTCTTGATAGAGCATCTGCTACCAAATTAGATTTACCAGGAGTGTAAATCAGTTCGTAGTTATACTCTTCTATACGGGCCTTCCATCTTTTCAATTTCGAATTATAATTCCTATTGCTTGAGGCGAAAGTGAGAGGCTGATGATCCGTACATATTCGGAACTTCTTTGCACCGTATAGGTATGATCGCAGGTTATCAAGGGACCAAACTATCGCTAACATCTCTTTCTCGTTAGTGGCATAGTTTTCTTCCGTTTTGCTCAGTGAACGAGAGATGAAAGCGACGGGTTTATCTCTCCCAGGTTCTCCCTGTGAAAGCACAGCGCCTATGGCATAATTAGATGCATCAGTCGTTAGATTAAATGGTTTTTCAAAATCTGGAAAAATTAATAAATCCGATGAAGTAAGGAGTAGTTTTAAATCCATAAATGCCTTTAGTGCTCCGGAGTCAAGATTGATGCGCACCTTTTTTGACTGATTGGCTTTAACCTGTGCATTCTCACCTCGCGTCAAATTTGTCAAAGACTTGGCGATTTTCGCGTAGTCGCGGATGAATTTCCTATAATACGAGGTCATTCCGAGGAAGCTTTTCAAGTCTTTTAGAGTCTCAGGGGGTGCCAAGTTTTGAATAATTACCACTTTTTTTGGGTCAGGCTTAATTCCGTTACTGGTAATTACATACCCAAGGAATTCCACTTCAGTTCTCATGAAATGAGTTTTCTCGAGATTCACTTTCAAGTTGGCCTTGCTCAAGCGGGCAAAGATTATATCGACATTTTTGATATGCTCCTCCTCATTTTTCCCAAAGACAATTATATCGTCAATGTATACATAGCATATTTTAGCTAGTGTCGTATTAATTTCGGGGATGGGGTATATGTCTGCAATGGTGACAGAGTTCAAACATTTGAAATATATCAATATTCGAAATTGTTTCTCACCTGTGGGCTTGGGTTTTTTTGACACCACCCATATGGGTGAATTATATGGGCTTTCAGATGGTCTAACTATACCCTCAGTCAAGCGTTCAGCGATTTGTATTTCAACTTCATCCCGCATGCAAGCGGGGTACGGGTAACTTTTGTATATAGGTTCGGTAGTTGTTTTTTTAATTAGCGCACCACAGTTTCTACACTTTCATTGCTGTTGAGGGATTTGAATAAATTCTCGTATTTGTCTAGAAAAAATTAAATTTTTTGAACTGAAGTTGTTGGTACGTCAGTTGGATCGGCCAAATTATGCAACTCGGTTAATATCCTGCTCCTTAGAGGGATGACAATGTTAGGTTTGATATTAAGTATATGTTTCTTGCGATCAATTACTGCCTCCAAGTGCTTCAGTGTGGCGTCCCCAATAATGCCATCGAATGATTCTAACCCCGGAAGAGCATACAAAATTAACAAACTGTCAATTCCTATTTCTTGGAAAAATCTTCCACTAATTTTTTTTAAAATTTGAATAGGTCCTGCAGCTGTATGTACAGAAAAGGGTGTGTCTAAAAGAATATATTTATCAGTGAGATTAGGTTTTATGAAATTTTTATTAGCACCGGTATCAACTAGAAAATTGAGCTTTTAGCATTTGTCAAATAACTCGTGAAATAGGGTATACTGGAACTTATTGTTATTGCTGAATTGTTTTCGATAGCAATATTCCCTATACGAGGAACGCTGGTGGACCACCTTTCATAATATTTACGTGTTCACTTTGTCAGTTAAACTGTCCATTCTTCTAAAAATTCAAATAAAAATCACGAATCAAAATACTCACCAATTTTCCTTATTCCACAATATGTCCTCAGAATTCTTCTCGATTTTTGTCGTATTATTTTAAATATTTCTTCCAAGTTTAGTCGTTGTGTCGGCAGACAATTGTGCACTGGGTGTGATGTGCGATCCACTCCTGACAATGGATCACAAAGCGTATCCGGTGTACGATTGGCTAAGATAGGTCGGGCGGAGGGAGTAAACCCTGGTAAAAAATCCCCCCTAACTAAAGGTGTTATGCGACCCGTGCCTATTGGTTGGGTTGTAGCCAGTCACCTCGAGATATATTCGCGACCTTGGCGTGGTGTGGGGCGCTGCCATGGTCGACCACTATTCTTCCCCTTAAAAATAGAAGATCACCATGTCTGCTACAATCGACGGTGATCGTAAGAACAAAATGAATCTCAAAAAACAAATAAATATAATTTCCTTAGACAAGCAGTCCCTAAATGCAACGGGGGCTATTGCCTCCATATCTGAATCTGGCTCAGGCCAGACAAAAATTCGTACGGCGGAAGCTGGGGCTACAGACCCTAGTGGAAGTGGCGGTACTAATAAGCCAAGTACGGTTGGGGCATCTCGTACGGCGGAAGCCGTACAAGACAAACCTGGTTCCAGTGGAAGTTACAGTACAAAGAAGAGTCTACATTGCATACGGCGAATACCGGGATTGGCCCTGGTAGACGTGACGGTGCATCGACGTCTAAAACGACTAAGGTCTCCTTGGTGGTAAAGCCTACACGGCATAACTACAAGGAGAGACCCGCTGCCTTGAAGTTGCTGGAACGTGTTGAAAGTGTTCCGGGGAGCGTGAGGTCTGAAAAACAACAGTCCTCCATTAGCTGGGCAAAAAGGGTTACAGAGGGACTATCAGAGTTTCCGAAACCGAACCCGCCGCCGAAACTCAGCTATCGGACGACCCGCCCAGAAAACCCCAGCAGCATCAAGAGGCCAAGACGTCATGAGACTACTCCCGCACCAAAGACTTTCAGCGAAGTTGTGCGAGGTCAACAACTATGGGCCGTTGTTGACAGAAGCAACATTGATGGGACAATTTCTGTTGAGAACGAGACGAAGAAGATGCTGATAAAACGGTGGGGGAGGGGGAGACTAGTAACCATGATGTTACGGGTACTTCAGATTAATCTACAACACTCAAAGGTTGCGTTCGCCAATCTTATACTACATCTGTCAAAGGACTGATACCATATTGTCCTGATTCAAGAACCATGGGTTGTACATGGTCTTGTGTGCGGACTAGGGACTCCAAAATACAAAATGATGTATACACGCAATGCAGGTAAACCTAGAGCGCGTGTACTAATACATAGAGGGATAAATGCTTTTATGCTCTCTAAGTATAGCGATGCCGATCAAACGACTACCAACCTGGAGTCGGGTGACGAGCAGATATGGCTATCGTCATGCTAACTGGCCCACGATCACGAAGAGCTACCAAGATCAATTTTTAAGGATCTGGTGGCGCACTCGCGAATATAAATGTTCATCACATCGTGTCGGGTAGCACGGACACTAATATGAGGAGTGAGTGCCTTTTTGATTATTTACTTTTAGATTACATTTGTCATAAGCAATTAGCAGGAGGTAATAGGCTCCACCTTTGCCTCTGACTCTGTTGTAGGAAGAATAAGGGTGTGGGTAGTGTTAGAAGAACACTCCTTCTCTGACCATAGATATATCTCGTTTGAGATTAAGAAAACTGTACCTAAACCTAAGCGTGGTAGAAATATCAGGAAAACAGACTGGGGTGAGATGTAGATCTAGTGGGGAATACCTTAAATGTCTGTCCATCTAGCTAACCAAGAAGCATAGAAGGGATAGAGGAAAGGGTAGGCTCTGTTACTGCGAGCCTGAACGCGGCCTTGGTAGAAGCTTGGCCACTAAGGAAGTTGAGAAGAAAGCCGAAACCACGGTGCTGGACGGAAGAGCGAAGCAAGCTTCGGGTAGACAGTAGGGCAGCTTTTAATGAGGCGAAGTATACACGTCTTGAAAATGACTGGAGAGCGTATAGAGAGGCTGGCTCTTAAGGTCTTTAAGAAGAAGGTGCTCAAAGGCAATCATGGAAGTCCTTTTGTGAAGAAGTAGAGGGAGCGACTGAGGCTTCTAGACTTAGGAAAATATTGGCGAGAAGTTCTCAGAACTGGGAGCTTTTACAGAAGGTGGATGGAACATTCACTACAACTAGTAAGGGGTCTCAAGAACTTCTACTCAGCACGCATTTCCCAGGCTGCTCAGATATTACTGTGCACGAGAGGGAAGATACGTCCAATAATCCGGAAGTTTGGATAAACGCTCTATCTGAGGATCGACTCTTATGGGCTATTGAAAGTTTTAAGCCTTTTAAGTCCCCTGGTCCTGATGTTATCCAGTGGAATTACATAAAACCGCTGGATACCTGAAAGGCTGGCTGATAGCAATCTTTGAAGGATGCTGTAAGTTTGGGTGTATACCGCTTCAGTGGAGACAGGCCAGAGTGGTCTTTATTCCGAAAGCTGGTAAAAGCTCACACACTCATCCAAGGGACTTAAGACCGATATCTCTCTCATCTTTTCTTTTAAAGACTTTAGAGAGAGTGATAGAAATCCACTTAAGCTTAACTTTAGACAAGAATCTAATCTCATCGGCTCAACATGCCTATAGAAAGGGGAAATCTGTGGAGACAGCTCTACATAGCCTTATTTCCATTGCAGAAGGTCATTGCACAAGCAGGAATTTACTCTGCTGCCTTTCTTGATATTGAGGGGGCCTTCAATAATGTCAAAGGGGAGGCCATAACTGCATCACTTACTGAACTTGCTGTGGAAACGGGCCTGGTAGGCCTCATTGGTAAAATGCTGAATAGCAGAATCATTGAGGCGAATCTAAGAGAATCGGTCCTACGTAAGTTGGTGAGCAGGGGTACACCTCTGGGAGGTGTACTTTTACCGTTTCTATGGAACACAGTTGTTGACAAACTCCTGATAAGATTAGAAGCGGTGGGATGTAAGGTGGTGGCTTATGCCGATGATGTTGTCATAGCTGTCTCTGGAAAATTCAAATCTACATTTAGAGATTTGTTGCAAAATGCTCTAGATATTCTTTCAAAGTGGCGGAGGAATGTGGTCTTGGAGTAAATCCGGATAAGACAAAGGTTGTTCTGTTTACTAGGAAACATAAAGTCCCTCAATTAGACCCAATTACTCTTAAGGGGAAAGCTCTAGGGATTTCAGAAGAGACAAAATACTTGGGTCTTATAAGCTCACAATGGAAAGCTGTTCCGTATGGACATGCGACCATATTAGAATCCTACACGGACATACCCGTGATATTGATTACCTTCCTTGTTCCCTCTGTTTTTGGTCAGAATTCGTTAAAGAGAGGAATGGCTCGAGGGGGATCCATCACCAGATACTCCCATCAAGATATACACAGACGGATCAAAAATGAATACCGGTGTAGGATCAGGAATGCCCTCAATCAAACTAATGGATCACTGCAGTATTTTTCAAGCGGAAACAACCGCTATTCGCGAAGCCTTGAATTAGCTGAGGATAAAGGAGGTAACCGTCACGGATATCTGCATTTTATCAGACAGCCAAGGTGCACTAAGGGCTTTGAATGCATTTCAAATAACATCGCGGAGTCTGTCGCCAATCTCTAAATGAGATGGCTAAAAATTTCCATATCCATTTGTGCTGGGTGCCACGACACAGGGATATACCAGGGAACTGCAAGGCTGATCAACTTGCGAGAGATGGCACTTGTATTCCAAATGTCGGTAGGCATATGGGTGTACCTCTCGCGACTTGTAAGCTTTTCATAAGAGAGACACTAATTATTTCTACCAATCAAAGGTGGATCTGTGCCACTACCTGTAAATCTGCGTATATATAGGAATATCATTAGACTCAATAGACTACAAATTACGACTTTAATAGGAGCCCTCGCGGGACATTGTCTAATAGGAAATCTTGCAAGAAGAATGGGAGTTTATACACATGATTTCTGCCGCAGCTGCAGGAACGAGGAGGAGCTGGAAACGGTCCAGCATCTCTTCTATCCATGTCCAGCTTTTGCCAGAAATAGGGCGCGTTTGCTGGGATCCCACTTCTTAAGAAGCATTGATGGACTATGTCAGTCAGGTGTTAACAACCTTCTTCGCTTTGTAAAAGGCTTAGGGTGGTTCAATATGGAGGGGGAAGCGTAACCATGCCTCGCATCCGCGGCTCACAACGGAACCAACTGGTGGTGTAAGTGGCATCACTGGTGATGCGGCTGCCCTACCTACCTACCTACCAACAATTTTATTGTCACCAACATATCTGTAAGATAATAAAAAAAATTAAGGAAAATCTGATTAATCCTTTTATTCTTTTCTACAGGGTGGCCCAATTGAAACCTAGTGATGTTAAACACGTGTAACTCTTGTAATAACGGTTTTTTTTAAATGATTTATTTTAATATGTTAAATACATTTTATGGAAACTTAACGTGACTATGTGTGAAATATGACATCAGACAAATGACCACCATTTTGCTCGATACAGGCATTGGCTCTTTTTAGCGCATTTTGAATTACACGGCGTAATGTTTCTGGTTGCAGGCGCCGTATTTCGTCTTGAATATTCTGCTTGAGCTGTCCAAGTGTCTGTGGTTTGTTAAAAAACACTTTGTCTTTTAAATATCCCCATAAATAAAATCGGGCGCAGTTAAATCTGGTGAACGAGGAGGCCAAGGGAAATCTGAATTTCTTGAAATTATGCGTTCACCAAAAATTTCACGCAGCATGTCAATAGTTTGCCTAGCAGTATGCGCAGTGGCTCCATCTTGTTGAAACCACAAATTAGGATGTTGCTCCACCATTGGCCGCAAAAGTTGTCGATTGTTCTGTAAGAAGCCCCGGATACCGTTTCTGGCGTTTCATCCTCATTCTCAGAGAAATATGGGCCGATGATTTTTGTGGCCATAACACCGCACCAAACAATGCATCTGATTGGGTGTGACTGATGCTGATTAATTGCCCTTGGATTTTCGGAGCCCCACAACCTACAGTTTTGTTTATTCACATAACCACTTAAATGGAAATGCGCTTCATAAAAAAACGGCGATAATTTCGCTGCGTCAGAACAATTGGTCGTTGAGAAGAATAATAAAATTCGATAATTTTAATGCGTTGTTGTGGACTGTACGTATTCATTTTAAATTTCCAAGAGTTCAGTTATAATCTGCAAAAAGAAAATCTAATTATGTTAAAAAATAAAAAAGTTATTTGTGTTTCACATCAGCTGGTCTTATTTGGGCCACCCTGTAGTACCGTGTTCATTTGTTCACGGCGTCAAGCACAGGAAAAACATGCTCTGAAGTTTAAAATCTTCCATGACCTTCATGACCATGGATCGACTGAATTTTCCTCTTTAGTCAACAATTAGATTGTATGCAACTTACTAGGGACCAGTCTACAGCCAGGGTTTTGACCAATGCGTCCGCCAACATGTTGGAAACTCACTACCGTGCCCATGAAATAGTCATAGAATTCTCATGTGTACTATGATGTGTACCCATTTGTGCGTATCGTAAATATTATAGAGTAGCTATCCGCAGGGCCAGCAAACCCTGCTGTTTGATAATAATGGATCGAGGAAAGCTAGTCTAGATGATTAGATGCGTAGCGTTTCCTGGCCCAACGTTGGTGCCGCAAGAAGTTTTTGTTTTTACAATAGTCTGCGGATCTTCGGGATCACAGATCTTTTTCTTTGTTATGTCCTGGAGGGTCACGTAGGAATCAAAGGATGTAGACATAAGGATTTATATGTTTCAATTATTAATTTTATTTTTTATTAGTTTTTATTTGCTCACTGCACCTGTCTTACTTTAGCAAGCAACATCACCCGAGATCATGCAGCCATTTAGCCGTATTCCGTCTGAAAATGTGAGTAAGTCAGTAGTCGTCAAGTCAGTGAAAATTAAGATAATTTCTCAGCGAATTTATTGACAAGACAAGTTGCACACAGTAGTTGCAATTGTATATGTGTGGTGATACCACTGTAATAATTTTCTGATGGAGAATTATTGAAACATTGCGGTAGATATTATAGCTATTTCGGACTCGCCACTTGTCCTCAACGGAGATCTTTCAAAGAAATGCAATTTTTTCACAAGCATTTATTATGTCTCAAAAATCAACAGCACACCAACTATGAACCCTCCCAGGAATCGAAACTAGGGCTTCAGCTGTTGTAATCTGTCCATCCAGACAACTACGCTAACTGCAGGTGGTGAACTGACTGATCAAATTCTGTCCATGTACTGTCTCATTCTACCACACTCTAAGTATTACCCCCCCATTTGTTCTTTTAACTCTTTCTTTCTATTTATTACAATTCAGTGGTGTCGCAGTACATTACTTTTTTAGTGGTCGGGCTAATTAAGCCTGATCAACACTAACTTTTCATGGTATATTCTATAAAGTTTACAATTTTTTTGTGAAGATTCGTCACAAGACATAGATATCACCTTTTAGCCGTATTCCGTCTGAAAATGTGAGTAAGTCAGAAATCGTCAATTCAGTTGAAAATGAAGATTATTTGCACACAGTAGTTGCAATTGTGTATGTGTGGTTATGCCACCGTAATCATTTTCAGATGGAGAATTGTTGAAAAATTTGGCGGATCTTATAGCTATTTCGAACAAGCCACTTGTCCTCATGAGATATTTTTCAATGAAAAGGCAATTTTTTCCCAAGCATTTGTTAAGTCTCAGAAATCAACAGCACACCAACTATGCACCCTCCCAGAAATCGAACTTAGACCTTACTTCAGCTGTTATAATCTGTCCATCCAGACAACTACGCTAACGCCAGATGGTGCCTTTATCATGTCCAAACACCGCTGTGAAGTGGTCTGTCGAACTCGTTTTTGTTCGACACTGAGCAAACGCGGCACCCATCTTGCCGATAGCTTTTTCATATGCAAATGTTCATGCAAAATGTTGAACACACGTTCATATGATATGTTTACCATTTCAACAATCTCACGCAACTTGACTCGGCGATCATTCATAACGATATCGAGGATTTTCTTGATATTTTCTTCAGTAGCCACATCTTTTGGCTTTCCTGTTGATGGTATTGTTGCAGTGCTTGTTCGGCCACGTTTGAATTCAGCAATCCAAAATTTTACCATGTAATCTGACGGAGCAGACTCACCGTAATGTTTATCAGCTTTTCTTTTGTGTCTTTCGCTGTTTTCCCTCTCAAATAATAGTGTTTAATCACTGGACGAAATTCGCTTTTTTCCATTTTTCAAGAAACACAAAAGTAGCTGACTTCAAACGACTACAACAAATAAACTAATCGATGAATTTGGGTGAAATTTTAACAGCTGACGTTTGACAGATCGCAATTTCTAAAAAAAAAAAGTTTTTGTGTTTGTGCTGCCATCTAGCGCTAGGTAGCTTCAATATCAATCCGCCCTCGTACTATACATACTATGGATACTCTTGGGTATAATTTGTATAATTTTTGTTTTCTTTGGATTATTACTTTTATTTCATTATAATTTCCGATTATTAATAATTAATTTCTGTAATTATAATTATATTCTAAACTACTTTTGTTTATAATTTCAACTTTACACAAATTATAATTTATAATTTTTCTTAATTTGGTTATTGGTTTCTTATTATTATTATTATTTTTTTTTGTTTAAGTATTTCATAATTCGTTTCATATCATTTTTTTTATATAATTTCTTTTAAAATTTTTCAATTCTGAGCAAATCTATTTGCGCCTCTGACATAAACAAGAATATTGGATGACTACATACAGTCGTGTATGACTACAGACATACATATCTTGTAGGCACTTTTAATTACTTATCATTATATGCTAAAATTATTTCCCAATTAAGCTGAACATGTTCTTTTTCTTTCAACATATATATTTTAAATCTCCCATACGCTGCACTCTAATTTACGAAGCGATAAAAAAAATTGAAGCATATTTACTTATTTAAATTAACATTCGTACATTCGTTCTGTAAATGATACACCTATATACATATATATACTTACTACCACAAACGTTACCATAGCTTGTGCCTTACAGCTCCTGTCTGCCATTAATGTTTTCGCATCATATTTCCATGCAATAACTGCCTCATGTATGTGTGTATATACTTTACGCTTAGTTTCACATTTCTTACCCACGACTGTCTTATAATTTTTTTTTATATTCTTGTTGAACCTTTTCTATCATTTAATATTTTAAAAATATTTTTCTCCTGTTCACTTTACTGCGCTTCATTCGCCTATAGTGCCTAATGAGCATATTTATATTACGTCATTTTTAATGACCCATTTAAATTGGCGCATTTCTGCCGATATTGATTTTGGAGGTCGGGGCTGTGAAATTTGATATACGTTGTTCCTCTTGACGAAAACGGGAATTTAGTGACGGATGTCCAGAGCAAACTCACGTTATAGAGGGAACATTTCTCGAAGCTGCTGAATGGCGACAGCGCTAATGATAACAATGAAGATGAACCCGACCCCAAAGTTGCTGACGACGAACATGAACTAGCGTCCTCCGATTATGACGAGTTCTTGCTAGCTATTAGGCGGCTCAAAAACAACAAAGCCCCCGGAGCTGATGGTATACCAGCGGAGCTATTCAAGGCTGGTGGCGATGAGCTCACGAAACGCATGCAGCAGCTCATCTGCAAAATATGGTCGGGGGGATGCATGCCCAGCAATTGGAACTTAAGTGTGCTCTGCCCAATCCACAAGAAGGGTAATCCGGCAATCTCTGCCAACTACCGCGGGATCACCCTTCTGAACATCGCATATAAGGTCCTGTCGAGCGTACTCTGTGAAAGGCTGAAACCCAACGCCAATGAACTGATATGGCTTCAGACCTGCTAAAGGCACCATTGGCCAAATATTCACACTACGCCAAATCCTGGAGAAAACCCTAGAGAAGCAGATCGACATACACCACCTTTTCGTCGATTGCAAAGCCGCATTCGACAGCACCGTAAGGAGTCAACTGTACGCCGCTATGTCTGCATTTGGCGTCCTTGTTAAGCTAATTCGGCTGTGCAAAATGACGCCAAGCACCAGCACTTGTAACGACTCGTTTTCGCCGGGGTAAGCTCGCAGGATTGCCAGGAGACGTTTACAGAAAGTCTCTAAAGTATTCAAAGCTTATTTACGTGGATTTAAATATTTTATTTATTTATTAATTTAAAAAAAGGTTTAACTACTTAATACAATTATTTTTACTAAACTTAAATACGGACACAGTTGAAATCTATGTCCCCCTAGCTTCTGTAGCGTTTGTCAATGTCGGTTTCTAGCTGAGAATCGATTATAAACCATAATCTCCTCTAGATTCCCCTAGCTTCTGTTGCGTTTGTCAGTGTGGGTTTCTAGCAGAGAATCGATTATAAACCACAATCTCCTCTAGATTCCCCTAGCTTCTGTTGCGTTTGTCAGTGTGGGTTTCTAGCAGAGAATTGAATATAAACCATAATCTAAGTGTGAGAAAAAAATTCGTCGAAGGATCTATGGTCCTATATGTGTCTACGGAGAGTATAGAATCAGATAGAACAACGAGCTGTATGAGCTGTACCCCGACATTGATATAGTTCAGCGCATTAAAACACAGCGGCTGCGCCGGCTGGGACATGTTGTGCGACTGGATGAAAGTACTCCGGCGAAAAAAGTGTTTGAATCGATGCCGCCGGATGGTGGACGCAGGAGGGGGAGACCACCACTACGTTGGAAGGACCAAGTTCAAGAGGACCTGGCTGCACTTGGTGTTCCAAATTGGCGCCAGCGTGCGCGAAGGAGGGACGACTGGCGAAGGCTAATAACTCGGCAATGATCAAAAATGGTTGCACGTCAATTATGATGATGATGATGATGTTCCTCTTGTGTTAACAATTGCAAAACACTGTATTTAATTGTTCGTTCGCATATGGAATAACTTTAGTATTTGTTGGCATGTTGAAATCAAACCAGTAGAGTGTTCTAAACGGAGTTTTCTTTGTTGACACAAGTACAGTATTGTTGTGCTCATGCATTGCAGTGGTTAACCATTGATCCCAATTTGAGCCGTCTTCTTTGGCAAAACTCGGCCAAAGGTCGATGACTACGCTCCAATGAGCCATTCGCCTGTGGATGATACGGTGTTATCCAATTTCTCGATGCTGTCCAATTTCTTGATTCCCAGCATTTTACAAGTTTCTGAGAAAAATTTCGATATAAAATTTGAACCATTGTCAGTTATCAAAACCTTTGGTGTGTTGTATCGTGCCACAAATTTCGTTAAAGGAGGCCTTGGCTACCGTACTTGTCACTGCATTAGGTATGCCGATGGATGCCATATACTTTGAAAAATCATCTTGGAACGTCAAGATGTACTTATATCCCGAAACTGATTCAGGTAAGATACCTACAATATCCATGTGAACTTTATCAAATTGTTGTTTTGGTGTGTCAGTTTACACCTGTGGCATCTCTGTTAGCCTCGATCTCTTGTTGGCCTGACATTTTAGGCAACTCTTTACATATTTTTTTATGTCTCTGAGCATACCTTTCCAGGCGTATACCCTTCTGATTCTCTGGTAGGTTTTCCAAGATCCCTGGTGTCCACCTAGGATACCCTTCGGTACCTCCTGAATATCTTTGTCATTCTCGAGCCACTCTACCCTGTTGGCCAACTGTATGTATCTTTCGTCATTGTTTTTTTTTCTCTTGCTTCTGTGTCATCTACTGACCGTTTAACATTGGCCTTCTCCCTGTCGGCCATTGCCTTTGCTCTAGTTTAAACTACTGATATCTTTTGGTCTTGTGGCAAGTGCGTCTGCATTTGGTTCTTATTCCCAGGCTTGTATATGATTTTGAATTCATACTCAGACAATTTGTGCCGAAAACGTGCCAACCGAGAGGTTTGATCTTTAAGATTCGCTATGCCCCTCAGAGGTTGATAGTCGGTATAAATTTTGAATGGGTGTCCTAGAAGATATGCCCTAAAATTCTTCGTAGCCAACACTATGGCTAGAAAATCTTTCTATATAGTGGAGCATCTCCTCTCCGTATCGGTAAGCGCCCTGCTTGCGAATGCTCTTGGCTAGCATCGGTGGTCAACAAAAAAGGTTGCTCAAAGTCGGGGTACGCCAAAATCAGTGGTGAGCTAATTATCTCTTTTAGTCTCTCGAATGCTTGCTAAAAGCCCTCTGTCCATTCAAACTTTGCTTCTTTACGTAGTAACTTATTAATTGGCAATGCATTTCCGGCTAGTCCACCTTCGAACTTTCTATAATAGTTCACTAGCCCTAGGAACGCTTGTACTTCTTTTCTATTTCTTGGAATTGCCACATTTATTACACATTCCACCTTCTGCGGGTCAGGCAGTGCTCTTGAGTCTGAGAAACGATGACCTAATTAAACCTCTCTCCGCAAAAATTGATACTTCTCCATGTTCAATTTCAAATTGTGTTCTAGTAATTTCTCGGGTACCTTGCACAAGCGTTGCGAATGTTGCTGCAAGTTCTTCCCATAAATTACAATATCATCGAGATATGCAAAAAAAAACTAACCCTTCTAAGCCTGTAAGCACATGATTCATTAACCGTTGGAAGGTAGCCGGTGCTCCTGTCAAACCATACGGCATTCTATAAAACTCATAATTCCCTATACCGGTGCTAAGCGCGGTGCTTTGCTTTTCTTGGGTATCGACATGAACTTGGTGGTAGCCACTCGCTAAATCAAGTGTAGAAAAATATCTACTGTGTCCCAATTGATCCAGGATCTCCTCTATCCTTGGTATCGGGAACACCTCTTTGATAGTGGCGTCCTTTAATTTCCTAAAATCTACGACCATTCTCCACTTCTTCCTACCCTGAGTACCCCCCTTCTTTGGTAAAAAATTATTGGTGAGTTCCAAGGCGAGATACTCGGCGAAATTATGTTATCCTTTAACATTCCTTCCACCTACCTGTTTACCTAATTTTTATGAGCTTGTGGCAGTCTATACTGTTTTTGGTTTATTGGAGGCTGATCCACTCTAGTAGATATTTCATGGTCTACATCCGGTGTATATGTTAGCGGGTCTTCTTCCAGCAAAAATATGTCATGAAATGAAGTACAAATGACTTCTATTGATGCCTTCTCTTCCGAGTTTACGCTTGGGTCTAACTTTCTCGATCCTTTTCTTACATATACCTGCTTTATCTGTTTAAATGATCCATAACGCGGTTCTTTAAAATTATCATAACTGGTGAACCTAGCCCTAAAATCCTTATCCATATAATAGTCCTCTTCTGATGCATTTAGTATGCAAGCCTACACCTTACCCTTGTCAACGTGCGTTATGGTCTCTTCCATATATACGCCCTCCGCTAGCTGCTGCTTGTGCAAAACAACCGTCCGAAGTTTCGAAGTTTTCACACGGAGAGAAATTTCTCTCTTTGTCCTCGCGCCACCCACATCCTGACTTCTATTCTTAGCCCTATTCACGGTGACTTCCCGCCATGACCTTAGTGGAAGGGTCAGATTCCTATTCCCATTCTTACCGAAAAGTGTTAACTCTTAAGTTACTCGGTCTGAATGCTACGGCCCCAAAGGTTATCCAACTCGAGTGTATCATCAGCCGGAACACATTCCTTTTCTACTTTCACTACTTACTGACCTCGCTGTGTTTCATCCTAACTGAGCCTAATCTCCTAATTCACCCCCAAAGGCACCTTTAAGAGTTTTCACACTCGTTTCATCAGTTGCCAGTCTTTTTCCTAGAACACTAGATTTAACGTGGCTTGTCTTCGCTCCTGAGTCTACCAAAAACAATAGTTTTCCACTAGCTACCTCCTTGCACGGTATCTCCATGAACGCATCGGCTGATCAACTAACCACGAAACAACGCTTTCTTGTTCCCAAAATGGATGCGTATATATTCCCTAAATCTCTGATACTCTCCCACCAAGAGTTGTAGTTCTTATATACCTATTTTCCTTACGTGCTAACCTAGTTATCTTATCCTCGTACTCCCATACCGTTTTTACTGCTGCCGGCCTAGACTTCCTAATTGTATCAAAACCTAACCCTACTACTAGAATCACCACTGTAAACTTAATCGAAACACAATTAAGGAAATTATTTCGGAGTTCCTCATGCTCCTCCCTCTCTGGGATCATCGACCCTATATCGCTTGACACGCGCTCCACATTCCTTGCTACGTTCGGCACACTATTTACCTTTTCCTTTTTGGCTTTTGAAGTCTATTGGCCTCGACAGGGCCGCTGGAAATTTCCCTGGTCTGTTGTTGGGATTCTTTTTGCTGTATTCTGCTGCACGATGTCCCATTCGTCCACAAGAGAAGCATTTCAACCCCTGTGAGGTGTTGCTCATCCTCGCTTCACTTCTGGAATTCAAATTTGTAAGCTGCTGATTACTCCCGGTGTTGAAGGGATTCCTTGCTTCGCTAAATCCTTCTGTGGAATTAACTCTTCCTCGATTCAAATAATTCCCACCGTCTCTCTTGGGCGGATCTGGGCGCCGCATCGCTGGTTGGCTCCTATTCTTATCCCATTTTGTTCCCCCTAGGCACTCTCCATTTGCCTCATGCCCATATATTCGGCATTCCATTTTGCGTGTGAAACATTCATCATTTTTATGTCCTGGCTTACGGCAGAATGAGCAAATGAGTTTTCTTGGCTGGAGCCTTTCTACCGGGAATACTCTGTAACTTTGCTGCGGAAATTGGCCCAGAAATCTACCGACATCTCGAATGATTGAGCAGTAGACTTCTGCTCAAATTCCTTACCTTCTGGATATAAAAGCACGACCCCGTCTTCAGTAGTCTTGGACCAAAAATCTGGTTGATGATTATCACTTACTACAATTTTCGGCTTAGTAACCCGATTGGTTCCTTCGGGTGACAAGTATTCCTTCCAGCGCACTTCTGGTGGCAAACCTACTACTGTTTGGCTTAGCAGTTGCCTTGATTCTCTTAAGCTCTAGATTTTCCCTCTCCAAACATGATGCGGCTTCCTCGGTCTCTCGGAGTTCCCCAGAAAGTTCTCTAGTCTTATTCTTGCGAAATTCTGTATTCGCCGTCAGGTTTTCTGTATCCTTGAAGACTTGAAAAACTTTCTCCTCCGTTCGACTCTAAATAGTCGCTAATGCTTGGTTTGCTGCTTCCAAAGTTGACAATTTCTCACTGTCCCTAGCTAATATCCAGAGCACCTGGGTTGCACTTTGCTCGTTGCTGCTTCCAATTGTTCATACAGCTTTTCTGTAAATAATTTAACTTGTCTTGAGCCTTGTCCTTCGGTGAACCAGGACTATCTGTTTGTGCTCCCAGCTCTTCTAGATAATATGAACTTGGTCAATCAGTTCCGTATTTCAACGGTTGACAGATATCGGATAATCCATGGCAAAGTACCTCTTGTCACCACAACACTCCTTAAAACGTAGCAACTCCCCGTTATTAACGTTTAATGTCCTCAACAATTCTTTTAGATTCTTTTGGTGCTTCCATACATCGAATTAATTCTTATTTACGAACACGTGCATTCCAAAAAAAAAAAAATGTTACAACTTAGTACTTTAAACTTGCTTTGATAATTCCACTTACTTTATAATTTCAAATAATCTCATATGACTACCTCCAAATCATTTCAATCATTATTAACTTACCAAATTGTACTCAACGTCGACATCAATGTATACCAACTGAAGTCTGCCCCACGATAAACCCCATAAACTCATCATAACCACGTAATTATTACTTCACTAAAATTATTTTCTATTTGACCCGATTTCGTCTTCCTTTTTTTCGCTTATATTATTTTTCATAAACCTAATGTTTCACTTGAAGGCAATAAGGTTAATTTTCTAAACTTATTCCCGAAATAGTTTACCAATAAATTTTTACTTTTATTACTTAATAAAAGAAATATTCCTCAACATAGAAAGACAACTGTGGCGGAAAGCCGCAGATAAAACAAAATTACTCAAATTACGTAGGTAAAAAAATTTCTTAATTAATTGCACAACTGAACGCGAATACAGATTATTTATACCAATAAATATTTTCGTTTATTTTGTTACTACTTTTCTATGAACCCATTTTGATTAAGGTGATCGATTTCACGAAATTATTCTTCATATTTTCTCCCCATGAAACTAAATTTTCAAAAACAAAGATTGATTACCGCACTACTGGCACATCTCCATTTCAGTAAAATGTTCAGTTTCTTTGTTTTGCTTTCCGTGCAAAATATTTTTACTCAAATCGTAGTCTTGGAACTACTTAAACTTTGATGCAACAACCCGTATTGTATGCACTTCTTGAAGTATTCTTGCGTAATACCTCACGCTTCCACTGTTAAATATATAAATCAGTGCTAAAACAAAATAAATGTCCCTACCGACACACACACACACATTCCCCCACCAAAAACATCCTCACAGCTTAGACGACATACATAGACGGTCCGATCATACTGACGGTTTATGTTTGCCCATACAAAACTGCGTGCAACGGCGCAATCGTGCTTGTTGAGCAGCGCTACGGCGCCTTCACGGTCGTAGAAGTATCTACTTATATTACGCTACAATAAAATAAATAATTACAATTTTCCATTTGTTCCTTTAATTTTCCTTCGATGTTTGTGCCTTGTTGTGATGCTGTCTTTTCTCCTATTGCTGGGTTTCCTCCTCGAAGATTCCTATATGCTGCTCCTGGGATGGTAGGTCCATTTTCCGGTTGCGCCAATTATTTTGGGATGTTGCATGGTGTGCCTCGCCTAGATTTTGCTCTTGCGCGAATTTAGTTGTTAGAAGAAGGGCTCCTTTACACCTGCTGATATACTATTTACATTCATTATGTTGCATCTTAACGTTCTATTTTATTATTTATAATTGCCCTACATTGTTATTTGTAATTGCCCTCAATCATCGAATTGCACACTTTTGGAAAAGTGCTGACCAGTCAGTAGTGAAAGTTTATTGTAGTTCAATTGTGAAATGCGCGCACCTAAAAGCATGCAATCGATTATTACTTAATAATAACCTTTTCAGCCTTAGGGCTATGCACGTTTATTATTGTATTAATAATAAAATCTAATAGCTACTTGGGTTTAGCGGTCATTGTGAGCTTGACTCACAACACATTATAAAACGATAGCTGTTTCTCTAGCGCATCCAGTATAGTGCGGCCCCACAGATAATCGCGGCCAATTGTCCCGGAATACCTTCCCTATCCAATTATCTGCATGCAGTCTAAAACTAATGCCCTTAACTACACTTTATTAAGTGTTCACCATCTGCTTCTGGAAGGCTCTGTTGTGCTGGTTCACAAACTTCTTTGAAGCCCCTGATCTCAGTTCTCAGATCATACAAATCGACTAATGAGAACATGGGCATCAACTTCTCTACCGCATGAGCAACTTCCAGAATGCCCATTTTACTTCTTTCTGTTTTCTTAAGTTATTAATCTCTTAGATAGTTTCCAGACTCACTTCTCCTGGATCTGAGAGGTATGTCACCAGTGAAGGACTCAAACGAATTAGTCTTCGACCGTCTGCTCTCTCAGGCGAAATAATGTCCACAGTATTGGGGCTTTGCTGCGATTTAATTGGTTCTGGCTCTTTTGGCGGATATACCAAGTTTTTATTGTGTTCCGGACTTCCCGGCGAAAAAGGCTCGACACAGATCTCAGATGCGCCAAACAAAAATTTCGCCTGCCTCTCTTCACTAAATACTAATCTTGTCTTTACCACGCGACTTATCCCTTCCGGTATTAAATATTCCGGCCAGCGAACTTCCGAAGACAATGTCGATACTGTCTGTGTATATCCAGCCAAGGTTTATTTTGATCCCTCTCTATTCGTTTAGGTACTATTGGTCGCACTTCCTCTTTTAAATCCGGCACAATCCTTCTCTAACAGCGATGCTGCTTCCTCTCTTTCCGCCAACCTTTGAGAAAGTTCCTTCACATTATTCTCAAGGTACTCCTTCTATGCTCTCAAATCTTCAGTTTCTTTACGAAATTTGAACAATTTCTCCTCTTTTCTGTTTTGGATTGCTCTTGAGGTTTGATCCGCTAACTCTAATAGGGACACAGCTCCTCTGCTCGTTTGCCTGATTCCACAACTCCTGAGCTTCTTCCCTGCTCGCACTCGCTTCGAACTGGTCAACTACTTTCCCAGTAAACAGTTCTACCTTTGACTGTACCGATTTTAATTTGTTTCTTATTTTCTCGTCCGGCAATACATAACTTATAATTTGTTGCCCTAGTCCCTTTAATCCAGAAATAAATGTTTCTGCACATTCGTTGACCAGACTATTGATGTAGTCTGCGTAATTATTTGTAGTATTTTCCTTTGCCTTCCTTGACTGCATGAGCCAACAACAACTCGTTGTTCCTTATTTTCAGGATTTTTTTTATTACTTAACGATTTACGTACATTTTTTTTAAATTAAATGTTCTCATCTTGAGCATCCGGCCTTTGTTCCTCCAATGACCCCAGGGAATCCAATCCAGTCTTACATTCATATCTTAATTATCAAAAGCCATATAAATACATAAACTCTAAATGTTTGGAATAAAAATTCGACATGCCCGCTTGATCCTTAGTGATATCTCAAATTTCATCATAAATTAAACTAGCCCCATTAATTTTAAAATCCACTTTCTTCCCAAACTTCAGCGAGTAACAATTTACCAAAAATTGCTTTCTACTGAAAGTATAAAGCAATACTTACAACATCCAAAGTTACATGATTCAATCCCGGTAATTTGAATCCATATTCAAATATTTACCCGTAACGTATGCGCAACGTAATAAGAGTATATATATTTTTCTTAATACCCTAAGCTCATGGTATTTAATTGTGGGTATAAATATGAAAAATGTGTATTCAAAAATATCCCTAATGACAAACAAACACAAATCACCTACCAAAAAAAATTCTCACAGCAAAGATGATATGCATAGAACGTCCAATCATACTGACGGTCTATGTTTGCCCCTGCAAAGCTGCGTGGAACAGCGCAATCGCTCCTCTATGCTACAACTTCTTTGATCAGCGCTACGACGCCTTCAGGGTCGCAGAAGCATCTACTTATGCTACGCTATTATACTTGTATTCACCATTGTCCTGTTTGGTGGCATCTCTTCTATTGCAGGATGCTTCGCCTGCATCAGGGTTCTTTGCCATCGGTTTCCTCCAGATTTGTTCCAGGATGCTCTGCCTGTTTCAGGGTTCCTTGAATTGCGTTTCCTCCTGTAGGTCCTTATGACCGGCTGCGTTCTGTTGGCAGCCTTCCGGTCAAATAATACCGGCTGCGCCAAAATGTTGGGGTCAGCGCTTGTCGTCGCAAGTGGCAAGCGCCATATTGCTGCCGGTAACATGCGCGGGCGTGGACGAGGATCTGGAGGTTCCTAACAAGGCAAACACTGTGTTGTTCTGTGCGTCAATATAAGACGAGAGCCAAGAGCTTTATTACTTAAAATCATAAGTTCTATATACTATTTACCATGAACACTTACACTCTAGGTAAGAACCTTTCTGGTGCTCCAGCTACGCGAATATTGATTGGGTTTTGTTGGTTAAGCAATCTGACCTACACGAAATAAAAATGTCGATGGTGTATTCTAAATTTCAATGCCCGTCGTCAACTTGATTGCGGAACTGTAACACATTAAAAAAACAAACATAATGATCAATAAATAAATACTACTTATCTATAGTATTTGCAGCCTAAAAATATGTGCTTGCTTAATTAGTTTAATTGTAATACTTCTAAATGCTAACTACACCAAATGTCTAGTGTCTATTAGGAGTTGGTGCTGTGAGTCAACTACTCGCAGGTAGCTTGATTCTGACTCACAGTATAGTACATTACTTTTTTGAGGACAGGCTAATTAGGCCTGATCACCACTAACTTCTTAGGATATATTCTATAATGTTTACAATTTCTTGTGAAGATTCGTTATTAGAAATTGATATCACCTTTTAGTCATATTCCGTCTGAAAATGTGAGTAAGTCCGTCTGAAAATGTGAGTAGCCGTCAATTCAGTGAAAATGAAGATGATTTCTCAGCGAATTTATTGAAAAGACAAATTGCAGACAGTAGTTGCAACTGTGTATGTGTTGTTATGCCACCGTACTAGTTTTCAGAAGGAGAATTATTGAAACATTTTGGCAGATCTAATAGATATTTCGGACAAGCCACTTGTCCTCATCAGGATTCTTTCAATGAAACGCAATTTTTTCCCAAGCATTCATAAATTAACAGCACACAAACTATGAACCTTTTCAGGAATCGAACCTAGGGCTTCAGCTGTTGAAATCGATCCATCCAGACAGCTATGCTTACTGCAGTTGGTGAACAGACTGACTAAATTTTGTCCATATACTCTAAGCAATTCTGTCTCATTATTACCCCTCATTTGTTCCGTAAACTCTCCCTTTCTATTTTATTATATTTCAATGGTGTCATAGTACATAACATTTTTAGTGGACAGGCTAATTAAACCTGATCAACACTAACTTCTTATTGTATATCCTATAAAGTCTACAATTTCTAGTGAAGATTCGTCATTAGATATAGATTTCACCTTTCGGGTATGATATGTGTGTATGTATAAATATGTACATGTATATTTATATACATATATATGTACATGTATATTTACATATACATACATACATACATATAAATATACATATGGGGGAACGCAGACGGCGACCATAAGCTTACCGCCCCAGGTAGTCGCAACCATTGTAAAAATCTGCATGCTTAGAGTTGGATGGACTGCTTGCCGTTTGGTCAAACCTCACAGAAGTGCACTAGCAAAGAGGACTGGCGCCACAAGTGCTACAGATGTGGTGGAGAAGCACACAGCGCCGATGAGTCCGACAGCACGCTTGCGTGTGCACTCTGCGCAGCCAAGGGTCGTAAGAACGTGGAGCATCCGACAGGATGCAGCTCATGCCCGCCCTACAAACAAGCCGTGGGAAAATCCAGACGTAGGAGATGAGGTTGCTCCAGCTCAATCTCAACCACTGCGAGGCTGCACAGGATCTCTTGGAGCAGACAGTAAGGGACAAAAGGCTGATGTTGCAGTGCTTAGCGAACCATACCGGCGCAAGGACCAAGGAGTTTGGGCCGAGGACAATACTGGCGGAGCCGCACTGCGGGTGTGTGGAGCCAGGTCCTTACAACTGAACAACAAACATAGTAGCGACGGTTACTTCAGAGCGACCATTGGAGGGACCACGGTTTATAGTTGCTACCTTCCACCAAGCCTCACTACGAATGAGTTCGAGTCAGTGGTGGACACTCTTACCCTGGATGCGCGAGGCAGGCACCCCGTAGTGATTGCTGGCGACTTCAACGCATTATCAAATGAATGGGGCTGCGCCCGAACAACGCCAAAAGGTCATATCCTCAAGGACGCGTTCACGGCACTTGACGTAGTTCTCATGAACACGGGAGAGGCGACATTTGCTCGAGGAGGAGCCAGCTCCGTGATCGACCTTACATTCCTGAGCAGCAGGCTGGTGGTGAGGAGCTAAGTGGATTGTGAGTCCCATATATTCTCACAGCGATCACAATGCCATTACGATCGATCTAAAGTTACCAGGGAGAAGGCCAAAGATAGGTCCAAGATTAAGAGGCTGGAGGGCGGATAAACTCGATGACGGCGCCCTTAAAATCATGTTGGAAGACATGAAGTTGGAAGGTGGTGCGGACGAAATTCCAAGTCAGCTAGCAAGTCAGCTACAGAGTGCATACGACGCGGCGATGCTCAGAAGGGCTTATGGCGGATGTCATAAATCCGTCTACTGGTGGACAGATGAGATCGCTGGCCTGCGTAAGGAATCTCATGCCGCAAGACGAACACACCAGCGGGCAATAGGCAAGCCAGAGTGTCTGCAGCTACGCCAGGTATACAAGGAGGCCAAGAGGAGGCTGAAAAAGGCCATAAAGTGAAACGAGCGCAGGAGTTTCATCGAAGTATGTGCACAAGTTGAAGAAAACCCATGGGGCACAGCATAGAAGCTTGTAATGAAAAAGCTCCCTTGCCTTAGGCAACCAGCCCCAAGCTGCACCGACTTGCTCAGACATATTGTGGGAGAGCTCTTCCCAGCACAGGACTACGTGCCTGACCAACTCCCCCTCGAGTTGCACGAAGAATTACCCAGTGTGACCACTGACGAGGTGATGCAGGCGGTTGGAGGATTTGGGGACCAGAAGGCACCTGGCCCAGATAGAATACCCAACTATGTGCTCAAAACGGCAGCTGCGCTACACCCAGAGGCAATGAGGTCTCTTTACGAGGCCTCTTTTAGACAAGGTGTCTTCCCAAAACGGTGGAAAAGGCAGCGGCTGGTCCAGATGCCAAAAGCTGATAAGCCAACGGAAGACCCATCAGCCTATCGTCCCCTGTGAAAGCTAGACACTGCAGGGAAGGTCCTGGAGCGGATTATTTGCAACCGGATTGAAGAGGCTCTAGTGGAGGCTGGAGGACTGGCGCGACGCCAATATGGATTCTGGAAAACAAGATCGACAGTGGACGCCATTGACGACGAAGGGAGCGATACAAGGACGAAGATGGAAGGGGGGCTCCAAGAGGTATTGCCTTGTGGTCACCCTTGATGTCAAGAATGCCTTTAACTCGGCGAGCTGGGCGCGCATAGCGAGTTTGCTGGCAGAGTTTGGAGTGCCCGACTACCTAAGACGGATGATTGCCGGCTACTGTAACGACAGTATGCTGCTAGACGAGCGATGTATGGAAACGCATAAGGTCACCGGAGGGGTTCCCCAGGGGTCTGTACTGGGTCCACTATTCTGGAATGTTATGTTTGATGGCATTCTCCGCATACAGGTGCCCCATCTGGAAGAGGTAGTAGCGGAGGCAAATCGCACAGTGGCCATTGTTGGGAGATGCCTGGTGAATGCAGGACTTAGACTGGCGGAGCAGAAAACGGAGGCCATCCTTATTTCGAGTCGAAAGGTACAGGAGGTCGTGGAGAAAAGAGTTGGAAACTTCACCATTACCACGATCCCACACTTGAAGTACCTAGACGTCTGGATAGACACCAGATTAACATTCAAGGAAAACTTGAGGCGTGTAGGCGAAAAGGCGGCTCGGACCTGCTCTTCGCTTTGCCGGATAATGCCGAACCTTGGAAAACTGCGGCAGCGGAAGAAACTGCTCATATCAAGAGTTGTCAAATCCGTAATCCTGTACGGGGCGCCCATATGGGCTGATAAGGCGAATGTCATGGCATAGAGGCAGCCGATAGGAGAAGTACACTTCGAACGATCTGGTGATTGCTGGTATGATCCCTGTGGATCTGCTGGTAAAGGAGTCGTGGAAACTATACTACAGCAGAATAATGCGCCAGTCCAGCGCGGAAGATCTCTTAGTAGCCACTAGGCAGCGCACCATATGGGAGTGGCAAGCCCGATGGGATGCATCTGAGAAGGACCGTTGGAACTGGAGACTGATTCCTGACCTCCAACATTGGATGAATAGGTCGCATGGCGACAAGAACTACTACGTCACACAAATGCTGACCGGGCACGGCGCATATTTGCAAAAATTCCGGCTGGATCAATCCCACTGTTGTGGAAACTGTGGAGGCACGGAACCAGAGGACGCGGAGCATGTCCTGTTCGCATGCCAGCTGTACAGCGGTGCCAGAGCGGTGCTTCAGAGAGTTTGCGGAGAGCCCGTGACACCTGACAATATCGTGCACTATATACTCGAGTGCCCCAAGAAATGGGAAGGGGTCTGTGACGCTTCGGCAGAAATAATGCGAGACCTCCGCCACTTGGAGTGGCGACGACGTTCAGGGAATCCATAGGAGGGGTCCTTTGACCATTCCCCTCCCCGAATGAAGTATTGCTTAGCGGTTGGTTTTAGTGGGTAAGAGCCCCACACTACTGGCGCGTTGTCCAGTGTCTGGTTGCAGATTTCCACCTCCAATACAAAAAAAAAAATATGCACATATACAAATGCATATACATATCCATATACAATCACATGCATATATATACACATATACACATATACATATCATTATACATATTCATATACATATAGATATAATTATACGTATGCATATACATACACATATACATATACATATACATATCCATATACATTATAATATACATATACTTATACAATAACATATACATATATATATATGTACATATGCATATATGTATACACATACACATACATATACATAAACATATATATATATATATATATATATATATATATATATATATATATATATATATATATATATATATATATATATATACATATACATATAAATATACATACACATATACATGTATATCTACATCTATATATCTATTTATATGTACATCCACATATATATACGATATATAAATATATAAATGCATACACATATACATATCCATATGCATTCACATACATATTCATATACATTCACATATAAATATACATATACATATACAAATATGTACAAAATCACACTTCAGCACATGCCACACTCAGCCGAAGCGACTCCCCCGTGTAGAATTTTGGGAACCACCGTGATTCCGAAATAAACCTGACTATGACTTTTATGTGTATGCAGGATAGTTCGATTAAGGTAGCGAAGAATGGTGAGCCTAAGAATTTTAATTTTCGTCTGGCCAGAGCAGGGCACTGACTCATGAGATGAAGTACCGTTTCTTCCTCCTCCGCAGAGCCGCAGCTACGACAGAAGTCGTTATTGGACAGTGTCCCTTTCAGCATGCTTACCAATCGGGCAGTGTCCCGTGAGCACATTTATTGTACTGCCGACGGTGTTCCTGGTAACATTAAGCAGCTCACTAGTACGCCTTATATCAATAGTGCTCCAGGTTTGTCTGGCAACACTACAGGTATGTTCATTTACCCAGGCTCTTTTGGCAGCCTCAAGGTAGTAATGTTTTATGTTCAATTTGACCGTGGCTAGTGGGACAACTACAGTGAAAGAGGGAGAGATGTCAGGGAGCAGCGTACCTATTTTGGCCAATTCATCGGCCTCGAAATTTCCCAAGATGTCAAGTATGTCCAGGCACCCAGCATATATCAACTTGTGAGTTAGCCGAGACGACGTTTAGGGAGGAGCGGCAGTCAACTACAAGCTTAGATGTAGTGAATCCATCAGCTAGGGACTTGATTTTCGCCTGACTATCCGTGAATATGCGATTGTTCACATCGAATACTTCGTTGTGAATGAGCCACTTGGACGCTTCAAATATAGCCATTACTTCCGCCTGAAAGACTCTGCAATGGTCAGGGAAACGATAGGAGAGCCTAATGCAAAGTTTGCTGGAGAAAATGCCGCAACCGACCTTATTCTCCAGTTTGGAGCCATCCGTGTATATGTCAGTAGAACTATCAGTGACCACTAATTTATTGGACCATTCCTCCCTACTAGGAATGTGGGTGTTGAACCCGTGGTTTAGATTAGTTGAAGAGCATGTATAGATAAGGTCCGCCGATACGGGCGTATCCTGCATTAGAATCTCGCTGGACCAGGTTCAGCCTAGTTAAGCGAGATATAGCAGTCTGGTAGCCGGGCATTTTGCTTGTTGCCTGACCAGAAGCTTAGTGCGCAACCACTGTAGGATTGCAAATAGAGCTTTGTAGAAGTGGTACGAAGAGCCCCTGTTATTAGAATCGCAGCGGTTCTTGTGACCTTTTCACCGCCTTGTCAGTTGCGGGCCACCAGAAAACAACTCCATAGAGAAAGTATGGCTAAACCACCGACGCATAGAGCCAGGACATGATTCGAGGCTGGACGCCCCATCTTGTTCCCATGGATACATATGCATATAAATATACATATGCCTATATATATATATATATATATATATATATATATATATATATATATATATATATATATATATATATATATATATATATATATATATATATATATATATATATATATATATATATATATATATATATATATATATATATATATATATATATATATATATATATATATATATATTTGGTTTACGCTCGGGTGTAGCGTATCCAATAATATAAGAGAAAGAATGGAGATTAAATTCTTATTTTAATTTATTAAATTTAAAATATACTATGATGTATTTGTTGTATCGTATACATAATATAAAATTCGTTTCTGCAAATTTCTAGGAATTTTGTTAAGTCCAGCATTTAATATAAACTTTAATTTCACAAAACGCTCTATAAAACTCCACACTAGCTTCAGCACAGAAAATGAGAACGTGCGCACGGCTCCGGCGCCGCGAACGGAAAGGGGCGAATCGAAAAGCCGGAAACACGAAGTGTGTTGCTCCGCAGCCAACACAGGCTAGTTCCGGTTTACCCATAAACACGCTGTGCGACAGCGACAGCGTGTTAATAGGTGGCGCGCGGAACTAACGCCTGCTTGCGTCGGCGTACCCGACAACCAGGTGGGGGTAGTGGTGTCGCCAGAAGTATGCCTCCCCCAGTGATCGGCGCAGGAGGCGCGGAGAACGATACCCGTTTCGTCGGTCTACTCCCCGGCTGTGGTGAAGGTTGGTCCCCTGAGCGGGGCGGTGGTTGACTCCTCAGATGACTCCTTGGATGGATCGCTGGCGGGTCATTTGTCGCTGAGGATGGTTGCGGCGATGGCGATCGGGATGGCGATGATGATCGGGATGGCGCTGATGATCGGGATGCCTGCAGCGATGGCGACGATGTTGAGTCACTCATTTCGAGGTGGGCCGGCTTCAAGCAATCCGTAGAGATGGCTTTCTCGACGCCGTTCAAGTCGATGATGAAGCTCTTGTCGTTGACCCTTCGAATTACCTTATGGGGGCCCGTATATGGCCTCCGGATTTTGTCCAGATTGCAGAATACGTGCGTGCAGGTGCGCAATTCTTTGAAGACGAACGGCTTCTGTCTCGAGTGGTTGGATGCTGGTACTGGCTTGATCGCTTTTACCAGCTTGCGCAACTGCTCGATGAAAACCGGTTGGGCGGTAGGGTCGTTTTGTTGTCCGAAGAATTCCCCCGGCAGGCGTAGTTGGGTGCCGAAGAGCATCTCGGCTGGAGTTGCTTTGAGGTCCTCTTTGTACGCCGTCCGCATCCCCAATAGCACTGTTGGCAAGGCGTCTGGCCATGGTGTGTCTGGACTGCACATCAAGGCCGCTTTTAGTGTGCGGTGTAGTCTCTCCACCATGCCGTTTGATTGTGGGTGGTAAGGCGTTGTGTGAACATGATTAGCACCCGTCATTTTCGCGAGAGCCGTGAATAGCTCCCCCTCGAATTGACCCCCCTGGTCGGAGGTGATGGTGAGTGGCGTGCCGAAACTGTGCGATGGTCACAGCTCGAATGTCCGGGAGTGGGACAGCCACCGGCCATCGGGAAAAGCGACGATGATGGTCAGGCAGTGCGACAGTCCTCTCACCAGCGGTAGCTTGATCAGGTCAAAATGAACGTGGCAGAACCTGTCATCTGTCTCCCCGAAGCTTTGCAACTCGGCGCGGTTGTGGCGATGGACCTTCGCGCGTTGGCATGGTTGGCATTCACGGGCCCAGCGGAGCGCGTCCTTGCGCATGCTTGGCCAGAAGTATTTGGCCACCAGATGTTTCGCCGTTGCTCGACCACTCGGGTGGGATGATCCGTGTACGATGCCAAACGCCGTTCGACGGGTGGGACTAGGTGGGGGTAGTGGTGTCGCCACATATATATATATATATATATATATATATATATATATATATATATATATATATATATATATATATATATATATATATATATAGTTAGGAAATTGCCCTCCTGACAATTTTTCTAACTCTCTGTGCTCGGACTCGTACCACTGGATTGTGTAGTAATCAAACAATCGCTGGTTAAATTAAAATAATTAGCTTTATTTAATTATTGCTATTTACACATTTAATATTAGGCTTAAAGTTTACTTAGTTATTATTTGCACTTTATTTCACAAACCATTAGTCACTTTATTTAATAAGTAATTTCATCACTTAATAATGAATGACTTTAATAATGAATTTCATCACTTTGCAAAATTACAAATACTGCTAATACTGCTGTTTCCATTAAAATGCCTGCTGTACACACTGTTACGGTCTCTGATCTACTGTATTCGACTTTGAACAGTCTTGTCGCTTTTATAGTTTTCGAATGTTTTGAGTCGAAACTTCCACGCTATTCTCGAACTATCTAGAAGCTTCTATCCACTTCGACAGAAGTCGAGAATATTCTTTTTGATATTACCGACAGATGGTTCTTGAATAAACTTTTATTCGAATAGTTCGCATCTTGACTCACAGAAGGCACTCATTCTCCAACTCAGATGGGATCCTGAAAGTATGCAATCACATTCACTGTGCTATCACGTTTCACTGCCCTCCGCTTAATCTTGTTCGTCCCGAACAATGATAGTACTGCAACCTTTATAAGGAGATAACCTCTCTAAATGAACGACTTTCATTTTGCTCCTGGCATTTCTCGCCAATTGGATGCGGTATACTACATCGTTGAGCCGCTTTATCACCTTATAAGGGCCTTCCCAGTGTGTTTGCAGTTTTGGCGATAATCCCTTTTTCCTTTGCGGATTATGAAGCATAACTAGCTGCCCTTCCTGAAATCCCTTGGAGTTTGCTCGTAGATCATATCTGGCTTTCATTTTATCACTCATCAGTTGTGTGCGCTTCCTGATGGTTCCATGAATTTCATTCAGCTGTCTTCGTTTGTCAGCTACATAACTGCTACATGAATCCTCCGTAGATGAGTAGGCACCGAATTTCAGATCTGCAGGTAATCTTATGTCACAACCGAAAATAGCCTTAGCTGGTGTTGTAGATGTTATATCGTGAGTTGCCGATCGGTATGCCATTAAGAAGAGGGGTATGTGTTGGTCCCAATCTTTCTGGTTTCTGTCTACGACTTTCCTTAGGTGTTCCTCAAGCGTACGATTAAATCTTTCAACCATTCCATCACATTGT
The DNA here is from genome assembly GCA_920105625.2 of Clusia tigrina. NCBI lineage: Eukaryota > Metazoa > Arthropoda > Insecta > Diptera > Clusiidae > Clusia > Clusia tigrina. Next base: position 185,029,026 of record OV050030.1, on the reverse strand, counting down.
GGGTGCAAAGGGGTTGTACGAGTTTTGCGTATGACCATCAATTCACTCATTTCCCTGAATATTGTTGACTCGAAATTTCTGCCTTGATCCGAGTGCAACTCGAGGGGAGCTCCGAATCTGCAGACCCAATTATTGATAAATGCATCTGCAACGGTCTTAGCTTCTTGATCGGGGATGGGATATACTTCTGGCCATTTACTAAAGTAGTCGATTACGACGAGAACATATTTGTTGCCGGAATCACTAATTGGAAACGAGCGCGTCCTTGCGCATGCTTGGCCAGAAGTATTTGGCCACCAGATGTTTCGCCGTTGCTCGACCACTCGGGTGGGATGATCCGTGTACGATGCCAAACGCCGTTCGACGCAGGTTGGATGGCAAATAGGGCCGTGTCGCCCCATCGGTAACCAGACAGTAGATCTCGCTGTTGTTGAAAGCGAGACGATCCAGTTGGATACGCGGATACTCCAGCAGGTGAGGCAGCTCTACGTCAGAGGCTTGATCCAGGCTGATAGTGGCTTCGTCGAGGATGGAAGGCATCGAGACGGTACAGGTTCGTGAAAGTGCGTCTGCCACAACGTTTTCTCCCCCGGGAACGTACACAAATCGTGTGTTGAACTGGAGGATGTAGTCCAGGTGTCGGCTCTGCCTCGGCGTTGCCTTGTCCGAGCGTTGTTGTGCGGCGTAGGCGAGCGGCATGTGGTCCGTGTGGATTGTGAAGGCGTGTGCCTCCAGGATCCTCCTGAAGTGCCTGACTGCTGCATACACCGCGAGCAACTCCCTGTCGTAGGCGCTGTAGCGAGTTTCTGGGGGACTGAGCTTCCTAGAGAAGAACCCCAGAGGCTTCCAGGTCCCATCGGGTTGCTGTTGGTTGAGTGCCGCTCCGATGGCGGTGCTCGATGCGTCGGTGTAGAGAGCGATTGGCGCGGTAGGCGAGAGGAAGGCTGAATCTGCAGCTGCTGCGATACTCGCCTTGCACTGCTGAAATGCCTGCTCCGTTTGCGTCGTCCAGCTAATCGCCGCCTTCTTCTTCGTTAGGTTTCTCAGAAGCTCGTTGAGCGGGGCTTGTAGTTCGGCGGCGTGCGGTATACACCTGCGGTAGTAATTAACCATACCCAGGAAACGTCTCAGCTGGGTAGAGTCTGTCGGGCTTGGAAAGGCGTCGATCGCCTCGATCTTTGGGCGCGGGGGCCTGAAACCCTCTTTCGAGACTCGATACACAGCGAATGTAACTTCCTGGGCACCGAGTTGGCATTTGTCCAAGTTGATGCGTAGGTTCGCCGCTCTCAGCGTCTCCAACAATTGGCTCAAATGATGCAGGTGCTCGTCATGCGTCTCGGATGCGATGAGCAGGTCGTCTACGTAGCCCTTCACGAAGGGGAGTTTCCTCAGTAGGTGATTAATTACCCGCTGAAGCGTTTGCGCGGAGTTACGCAGGCCTAATGGGATACCCACGAACTCGAAGAGGCCGAAAGTTGTTGTGACTGCCGTCTTCGGGATGTCAGCTTTGGCAACCGGGATTTGGTAGAAGGCTTTCTGCAGATCGATTACAGAGAATTCTTTTCCCCGGCTCTCCTGGATCAGGTCCTCGATGATCGGTAGAGGATATCGGTCTGGCAAGGTACACGCGTTGAGGCGGCGGTAGTCGCCAGTGGCTCGCCAGCTTCCATTCGGCTTTGGTACCATGTGTAGCGGACTGGCCCATGGGCTCGATGATATGCGTACCACCCCCTTGTCGAGGAGGTCGGCGAACTCTCCTTTGGCAGCAGCGAGTCGTTCACCGACGAGTCTACGGGGGCGCTCGAAAACGGGAGGGCCCTCCGTGACGATGAAATGTTGTACCGGCAAGTCTGGTACAGTGGCCATGACCCCTGCTGGTGAAGCGAGTTGCAGGAAGCGCTGGACGAGCTCTCTATACCGGTCGCCATGTGGTCCCACAGGTGCATCAATGCGAGCCACTGTGGAGATGCCGTAGATTCGAGCCGGGTCCATGCGGCCCGTTGCCGCGATGTTGGTAAGGGGGTCTACGATGCGTCGTCCCCTCAAGTCTACCAGGAGCCCATAGTATGCCAGGAAGTCCGCCCCGAGAATGGCAGTTTGCACATCGGCCACAGTGAACGCCCAAGTAAAGTCCCGACGCAGGGCGAGGTTCAGCTTCAGCGTGAGCTGCCCGTATGTGGCTATCGGCGACGAGTTGGCGGCGTACAGCGTGAGGCTGTTTCGCTGTAGTTTGCGGGCGACCGTTCCCCTCGGCAGTAAGGAGACCACTGAACCCGAGTCCACGAGAAAGCGAGTGGATGTCGTTCGATCCATTACGTGTAGGCGTTTTTCGGTTGGTGGTCGGCCGGCGTCGTTCGCCCAAGTCGGCGTCGGCAGCGCTAGTTTCCCGACGGCTGTCGAGGCGGCGGCCACGGCGGCGGCAAAGATACACGGTGGTCGGCACTGCTGTGCTGTCGCCCCGTACTTCAGGTGGTACCAACATTGGCCAGGCGCTGTAGAGCGATCTCGATGCCGGCTGGGGCTGCGGGTTTCAGCGCGACCCCTATGAAGTGGGGGCATTATTTTACGCAGCAGCTCCTGATTCTCCCGCGTTAGTGCCACGAGCTGTGCCACTGACTGGCGCAGTGCGGCAAGCTCTGCGTGCACGGAGTTACCCGTTGAATCGTGCGACGATCTGTTCGCGAGTGGAGAGCGGGGTCTCGGAGACGAGAGTGGAGGTGACGTAGCTGCCACTGTAGGTCCGTTGTCGACCAGCTCGTCAGCTGCCTCTCCGAGCTCCTCCAGACTGGTGCCTTTCAGGATTTTGAGTAGCCGTCGCGTTGACGGCGGCATCAGGTCGAGCCACTTCACGCGGATGATGTCATCCGTGGCCCGGTCACCCGCTAGGGAGCGCATCTGTCGCAGGAGTTGGGACGGCTTCCTGTCCCCCAGCTCGAGTTGGGTGAGTAGTCTGTGGAGCTGTCGATCCGCCGAGTCGGTGAGGCGATTTAATATTGCCGTCTTCAGCACCTCATACTTGCCCACGGGCGGCACTGTGCGGAGTACATCCGCGACCTCGGAAATAGTCTCCGGGTCGAGCGCCACAACTACTAGATTGTAGCGGCTGTTGTCGTTGCGCACATGGTGTATTTGGAACGCGGCCTCGATCTGGTAACACCACAGATCGGGGTTACTCCTCCAGAAAGGTGGGAGCCGACAGCTGCTCACCGCTTCGATCGCGGACGGCGACGAAAAGGAGGCGTGTCCCCCAGGTTCCCCTGCACGGTGTGGCGGCAGGTGGTGTGTCGCTATCAGCAATGGCGTGGGCATGGCCAGCTGTGCCTGCGCATGCACGTGCGGTGGTTGTGGGTCCTGATGTGGTGCCGACGGCGCCGGTCCTGAGGCTGTTGGCGAGTGGAGCATCCTATGCGTGTTTTATATCACGTCGGGGTCACCAATTTGGTTTACGCTCGGGTGTAGCGTATCCAATAATATAAGAGAAAGAATGGAGATTAAATTCTAATTTTAATTTATTAAATTTAAAATATACTATGATGTATTTGTTGTATCGTATACATAATATAAAATTCGTTTGTGCAAATTTCTAGGAATTTTGTTAAGTCCAGCATTTAATATAAACTTTAATTTCACAAAACGCTCTATAAAACTCCACACTAGCTTCAGCACAGAAAATGAGAACGTGCGCACGGCTCCGGCGCCGCGAACGGAAAGGGGCGAATCGAAAAGCCGGAAACACGAAGTGTGTTGCTCCGCAGCCAACACAGGCTAGTTCCGGTTTACCCATAAACACGCTGTGCGACAGCGACAGCGTGTTAATAGGTGGCGCGCGGAACTAACGCCTGCTTGCGTCGGCGTACCCGACAACCAGGTGGGGGTAGTGGTGTCGCCACATATATATATATATATATATATATATATATATATATATATATATATATATATATATATATATATATATATATATATATATATATATATATATATATATATATATATATATATATATATATATATATATATATATATATATATATATATATATATATATATATATATATATATATATATATATATATATATATATATATATATATATATATATATATATATATATATATATATATATATATATATATATATATATATATATATATATATATATATATATATATATATATATATATATATATATATATATATATATATATATATATATATATATATATATATATATATATATATATATATATATATATATATATATATATATATATATATATATATATATATATGTGTTCACTCCGCAAAAATAACTGCCATGTCCGAGGCGCGGGTCATGAAAGACGGTGAATCACTGTTAGAGTCAATCGGACAGCGGTTCGAGTTAAGTTTTGATACTTTTAAGCGGGGTCGTATTTTGATCGCGGAAGTGAGACAACGTTTAGAGCAGGCAACTCCCGTTCATACTACAGGGGAGCCATTTTTATCATTGGCGCACAGCATCCACGTACCCCCTTGTGATATCCCTGCCTTTGAAGGGAGTTATGCTGCATGGCCAACGTTCCGTGACATGTTTACAGCACTATTCATTAACAACACGCGGCTGTCTAATGCGGAGAAATTCTACCATTTGTCCCTTAAGACCCGGGGAGAACCACATGAAATTGTCTCCTAAATTCCAATTACTGAGGCGGGTTTTCAGCAAGTGTGGGAAAACTTACTGGAGCGCTACGACAACAAGCGCATCCAGATCAACAACCAATTGAAGAATCTGTTGGGTCTTGACCCGGTTAGAAGAGAAGATGGTGGGGAAATTAAACGCCTACAGCGTGACATCGGTAACTGTATCGCTGCACTGACATCTTACGGCATCGACGTTGCGAGTTGGGATGCCATTTCAGTATACTTGTGCTCCATGCGGCTGCCTGAGCTCACACTGTCCCTGTGGGAACAGACAAATGGGGGGCCGCGCAGATATTCCAGAATGGAAGGCGATGGATGACTTCTTGTCATTGCGGTTTCATACACTCGAGGCGATTTCGGATCTCCGGTCGCAAGGCTCCAGTTCATCACAAATAAGGGTTCAGCCGAATCAACCGCGAACAGCACGGGTGCAAACCCATCCAGTAAGTGTTACCCCGGAAGGGTGCAAAGTGTGCAGGCGGTCTGCACACTCGGTGCGAAATTGTCCTGCGTTCCAGGCCGCCACCGTATCAGCTCGGTGGGGCTTGGTGCGCAAACACGGGTTGTGTGTGAATTGCTTGTCAGCTTCACATAGAGTGGCAAATTGCCCCAGCTCCTTTTCGTGCTCCACCTGTCGGGAGCGGCACCACACTCTGCTGCATACGGACTCGCCACGGGGTCGTCCAACCGCTGCGACGCCAAACCCACCATCCACATCGGGGAGGGGACGCTCCAATTCAAATGGACGCTCCTCCCTGGTCCATCCACCCGTACCCAAGTCTTCTTACCACACTGCGCAGGTATCGCGTCCGGCAGATAGGGCGGGGCCGAGTCCAAGTCATCCAAGTGGCCGCCTCTCCAATCGTGTTATCTTGGGTACGGCCTTAGTCACGATAAAACATCAAGGAGTATGGTACACAGCCCGGGCTCTGATAGATTCTGGTTCTGAGGGGTCCTTTGTTTCGGACCGCCTCCAAAAGCGCCTTAAGCTGCCGGCGCACTCAGTACATGCCCAGGTATCGGGGGTCAGCAATACCCTTGCTGGCACCGTTATCAAAGCATGTCATATCACCATCGGGCCACTGTGCGTCTCCAAGTATCGGCTTTGGTGTTGCCTACCCTGACAGGTGAACTGCCGCCGCTCCTATTGAGTAAAGGAGAGCAACACAAACTGAGACATTTCAGGTTAACCGATTCAAGCACTTCACACTCCACCCAAGTCGATTTGTTAATCGGAGGGGATCTTTACCCTCAGGTCTTGCTTGATGGGTTGCGGCGCAAAACTGGTGGGGTCACTAATTGCCCAAGAAACGGTATTCGGCTGGATCCTTACAGGGCCTCTGCCGGATAAACGGATATCCACTTTCACAACTCGCGTGCAAGTGTCTGAAACTGCTTCGCTCGACCACCTTCTACGACAGTTCTGGGAAATGGAACAGCCTCCGCAAGATCGAAAGCTGTCCCAGACTGATCAAGACTGCATTAATTTGTACTCCCAGACTATTCGTCGGGATGCTACGGGGCGATACATAGTCTCTCTGCCGTTCAAACAAGGGTTTGTTCCGGAGAAGTCTCTAGGAGCGTCGCGCTATATTGCCCTTCGGCAATTTGAGCGGAATGAGTCCCGGCTGGTAAAGAGCCCGGCCGATAAGCGACAATACGACGCGGTGGTACTTGAATACGTGACGTTAAATCACATGCGCAAGGTTTCACCGCCATCAGTAACTCCTGTGCCTCATTATTACTTGCCACATCATGCAGTAATTAAGCCAGAGAGTACAACCACCAAACTTCGCGTGGTGTTCAATGCCTCACAGGCGACTTCCAACACGGTCAGCTTGAATGACGTGTTACACACAGGGCCAGTGTTACAAGCCGATCTGACCCGGCTAATAATCCAGTGGCGTATGTTTCGCTATGTCCTGAACGGGGACATACAAAAGATGTATCGTCAAATTCTGGTTGAGCCAAGCCAGGCATCATACCAGAGAATTGTGTTTAGGGAATCTCTCGACAGCGATATCTCTGGCTATGAATAGAAAACGGTCACCTTCGGGGTGAATTGTGCTCCTTATCTTGCAATAAGGACACTTTTGCAATTGGCAGACGACATGCAGAGCAGGTTCCCATTGGCTTCTCAGGTGCTACGTAATTCGATGTACGTGGATGACGCTCTAGTGGGTACACATGATATTACTACTGCCATTCGCACTAGGGATGAGCTGATTGAGAGCTTGGATTCAGCCGGGCTCTCAATGCGAAAATGGGCGGCAAATTCTACAGAAATTTTATCCGGTTTGCCTCCAGGGCATCTGCTTAGGGAAGATTTTCTCCAATTCGAAGAGACCAGCACCACTCGCACTTTGGGCATTCGATGGAATGCGCGGGGGGATTGGTTTTATTTCCACGTGGCAGCTTTGCCAATCGTTGCCGTATACACCAAACGTAAGGTCCTGTCGGTCATCGCACAGCTGTTTGACCCAGCGGGATGGTTGGCTCCTATTATCATCTCCGCTAAGATCTTGATGCAACAGATATGGTTGGATCAAATAGGTTGGGACGAGCAACGTACTCCTACCACTTTAACAAGGTGGACACACTTCTTATCGCAGTATCAGGCAAGCTCCCAAGTACGCGTGCCTCGCTGGGTACGATCTGCACCTGATCGCGATATTGAGTTCCACGCCTTCTGTGATGCTTCTCAGCTAGCATATGCTGCAGCCCTTTACGTTCGGTGTAAAGGTGAAAATTCCATCTCTACCCATTTGCTAGTGGCGAAATCGCGGGTGGCCCCATTGAGAACTATCTCTCTTCCACGTTTAGAACTATGTGGGGCAACACTTTTAGCAGAGCTGATTTTCCCTCTTAAACCTCTATTAAATATTTCAGATGACAACTTGTTTTGTTGGTCCGACTCTACGATTGTGTTGGCATGGCTGCGAAAGCCACCCCACGTGTGGAAAGTCTTCGTGGCGAATCGAGTCACAGCCATTACCAGCAAAGTAGGTGTGAACAACTGGCGTCATGTCCGCTCAGAAGATAACCCAGCAGATTTAGCTAGCCGTGGTGTGGCACCTGATGCACTACTCCACAACAAGCTCTAGTGGGAAGGCCCGGCCTGGCTGCAGCAAGAGCGGAAACGGTGGCCGCCTCCGTTGGACGAAAACGTGTTAGCAACCGATGAAGAGCAACGACCTGCAAAGTGTCATGTAGTATATGTGTCCTCTGCGGACGACCCAATGTTGCGCTTCTCCTCATTTTCTAGGGCCCTCCGAGTGTTGAGTTTCGTGCGCCGCTTTATGCGCCACTGTTCGGTGAAACATCGGGACACGACTCCTGACAGGGGGTCCCCGCTTACTCGGGGAGAAATCGCTGAAACGACCACTTGCCTTATTGTGGTCGCGCAGAAAATGTATTTCCCAAAAGAATACAGCGCACTTGTGACACGGGAGCCGATATCCAGCTCCAGTTCGCTTTTGGCTCTGAATCCGTTCGTGCACTCCGATGGTACTCTGCGCGTAAATGGTCGGTTGGCGCTCACTACACATTTGCCATTTTCGGAGAGACACCCGATCATTCTGCCATACTATGGTCCTCTGACTCGTCTAATAGTGAAGTTCATCCATCAGGTGTCCCTACACGGGGGGAATCAACTAATGCTGCGGCTAATCCGGACCCAATATGGGATTCCAAAAGCGAAAACGCTCATGTGGAAGAAGCGTCGACAACAGCAGCTCATGGCAGCTCTTCCGGTTGAACGTACCACGTGTTCACGTCCTTTTACCCATACTGGAGTTGATTTCGCGGGGCCGTTTGATATCAAGCACTATAAGGGGCGGGCATGCCACGTTACGAAGGGGTACGTCTGCATCTTTGTATGCTTCACTACGAGAGCAGTTCACCTTGAGGCGACTACCGATTTGAGTACTCCTGCCTTCCTTGCGGCATTGTCTCGGTTTATCGCCCGTCGGGGATGTCCTTTGAAAATGCACTCGGATAATGGTCGGAACTTTGTTGGCGCGGAAAAGGCGTTGAGGCTTGATTTCCAGCGGGTGCTCCGCGAAATCCGTGACCGAACCGTGGTGGGTCACTTTCATACTCAGCTCGAGTGGGATTTTAATCCCCCCATGCTCCACATATGGGGGGCCTTTGGGAAGCAGCGGTCAAGAGTTTCAAGCACCATTTCAAGCGCATGGCAGGGCAGCTTAAGTACACGTTTGAAGAATTTGTGACTCTCTTAGCGCGCTTCGAGGCGTGTCTTAATTCTAGGCCTATCAGCGCTCTGTCTGAGGACCCCACGGATCTCCAAGCGCTGACGCCTGGTCTTTTCATTCATCACTTTGCAAAATTACAAATACTGTTAATACTGCTGTTTCGATTAAAATGCCTGCTGTACACACTGTTACGGTCTCTGATCTACTGTATTCGACTTTGAACAGTCTTGTCGCTTTTATAGTTTTCGAATGGTTTGAGTCGAAACTTCCACGCTATTCTCGTACTTTCTAGAAGCTTCTATCCACTTCGACAGAAGTCGAGAATATTCTTTTTGATATTACCGACAGATGGTTCTTGAATAAACTTTTATTCGAATAGTTCGTATCTTGACTCACAGAAGGCACTCATTCTCCAACTCAGATGGGATCCTGAAAGTATGCAATCACATTCACTGTGCTATCACGTTTCACTGCCCTCCGCTTAATCTTGTTCGTCCCGAACAATGATAGTACTGCAACCTTTATAAGGAGATAACCTCTCTAAATGAACGACTTTCATTTTGATCCTGGCATTTCTCGCCAATTGGATGCGGTATACTACATCGTTGAGCCGCTTTATCACCTTATAAGGGCCTTCCCAGTGTGTTTGCAGTTTTGGCGATAATCCCTTTTTCCTTTGCGGATTATGAAGCATAACTAGCTGCCCTTCCTGAAATCCCTTGGAGTTTGCTCGTAGATCATATCTGGCTTTCATTTTATCACTCATCAGTTGTGTGCGCTTCCTGATGGTTCCATGAATTTCATTCAGCTGTCTTCGTTTGTCAGCTACTTAACTGCTACATGAATCCTCCGTAGATGAGTAGGCACCGAATTTCAGATCTGCAGGTAATCTTATGTCACAACCGAAAATAGCCTTAGCTGGTGTTGTAGATGTTGTATCGTGAGTTGCCGATCGGTATGCCATTAAGAAGAGGGGTATGTGTTGGTCCCAATCTTTCTGGTTTCTGTCTACGACTTTCCTTAGGTGTTCCTCAAGCGTACGATTAAATCTTTCAACCATTCCATCACATTGTGGGTGCAAAGGGGTTGTACGAGTTTTGCGTATGACCATCAATTCACTCATTTCCCTGAATATTGTTGACTCGAAATTTCTGCCTTGATCCGAGTGCAACTCGAGGGGAGCTCCGAATCTGCAGACCCAATTATTGATAAATGCATCTGCAACGGTCTTAGCTTCTTGATCGGGGATGGGATATACTTCTGGCCATTTACTAAAGTAGTCGATTACGACGAGAACATATTTGTTGCCGGAATCACTAATTGGAAACGAGCGCGTCCTTGCGCATGCTTGGCCAGAAGTATTTGGCCACCAGATGTTTCGCCGTTGCTCGACCACTCGGGTGGGATGATCCGTGTACGATGCCAAACGCCGTTCGACGCAGGTTGGATGGCAAATAGGGCCGTGTCGCCCCATCGGTAACCAGACAGTAGATCTCGCTGTTGTTGAAAGCGAGACGATCCAGTTGGATACGCGGATACTCCAGCAGGTGAGGCAGCTCTACGTCAGAGGCTTGATCCAGGCTGATAGTGGCTTCGTCGAGGATGGAAGGCATCGAGACGGTACAGGTTCGTGAAAGTGCGTCTGCCACAACGTTTTCTCCCCCGGGAACGTACACAAATCGTGTGTTGAACTGGAGGATGTAGTCCAGGTGTCGGCTCTGCCTCGGCGTTGCCTTGTCCGAGCGTTGTTGTGCGGCGTAGGCGAGCGGCATGTGGTCCGTGTGGATTGTGAAGGCGTGTGCCTCCAGGATCCTCCTGAAGTGCCTGACTGCTGCATACACCGCGAGCAACTCCCTGTCGTAGGCGCTGTAGCGAGTTTCTGGGGGACTGAGCTTCCTAGAGAAGAACCCCAGAGGCTTCCAGGTCCCATCGGGTTGCTGTTGGTTGAGTGCCGCTCCGATGGCGGTGCTCGATGCGTCGGTGTAGAGAGCGATTGGCGCGGTAGGCGAGAGGAAGGCTGAATCTGCAGCTGCTGCGATACTCGCCTTGCACTGCTGAAATGCCTGCTCCGTTTGCGTCGTCCAGCTAATCGCCGCCTTCTTCTTCGTTAGGTTTCTCAGAAGCTCGTTGAGCGGGGCTTGTAGTTCGGCGGCGTGCGGTATACACCTGCGGTAGTAATTAACCATACCCAGGAAACGTCTCAGCTGGGTAGAGTCTGTCGGGCTTGGAAAGGCGTCGATCGCCTCGATCTTTGGGCGCGGGGGCCTGAAACCCTCTTTCGAGACTCGATACACAGCGAATGTAACTTCCTGGGCACCGAGTTGGCATTTGTCCAAGTTGATGCGTAGGTTCGCCGCTCTCAGCGTCTCCAACAATTGGCTCAAATGATGCAGGTGCTCGTCATGCGTCTCGGATGCGATGAGCAGGTCGTCTACGTAGCCCTTCACGAAGGGGAGTTTCCTCAGTAGGTCACCCGCTAGGGAGCGCATCTGTCGCAGGAGTCGGGACGGCTTCCTGTCCCCCAGCTCGAGTTGGGTGAGTAGTCTGTGGAGCTGTCGATCCGCCGCGTCGGTGAGGCGATTTAATATTGCCGTCTTCAGCACCTCATACTTGCCCACGGGCGGCACTGTGCGGAGTACATCCGCGACCTCGGAAATAGTCTCCGGGTCGAGCGCCGCAACTACTAGATTGTAGCGGCTGTTGTCGTTGCGCACATGGTGTATTTGGAACGCGGCCTCGATCTGGTAACACCACAGATCGGGGTTACTCCTCCAGAAAGGTGGGAGCCGACAGCTGCTCACCGCTTCGATCGCGGACGGCGACGAAAAGGAGGCGTGTCCCCCAGGTTCCCCTGCACGGTGTGGCGGCAGGTGGTGTGTCGCTATCAGCAATGGCGTGGGCATGGCCAGCTGTGCCTGCGCATGCACGTGCGGTGGTTGTGGGTCCTGATGTGGTGCCGACGGCGCCGGTCCTGAGGCTGTTGGCGAGTGGAGCATCCTATGCGTGTTTTATATCACGTCGGGGTCACCAATTTGGTTTACGCTCGGGTGTAGCGTATCCAATAATATAAGAGAAAGAATGGAGATTAAATTCTAATTTTAATTTATTAAATTTAAAATATACTATGATGTATTTGTTGTATCGTATACATAATATAAAATTCGTTTCTGCAAATTTCTAGGAATTTTGTTAAGTCCAGCATTTAATATAAACTTTAATTTCACAAAACGCTCTATAAAACTCCACACTAGCTTCAGCACAGAAAATGAGAACGGCGCCGCGAACGGAAAGGGGCGAATCGAAAAGCCGGAAACACGAAGTGTGTTGCTCCGCAGCCAACACAGGCTAGTTCCGGTTTACCCATAAACACGCTGTGCGACAGCGACAGCGTGTTAATAGGTGGCGCGCGGAACTAACGCCTGCTTGCGTCGGCGTACCTGACAACCAGGTGGGGGTAGTGGTGTCGCCACATATATATATATATATATATATATATATATATATATATATATATATATATATATATATATATATATATATATATATATATATATATATATATATATATATATATATATATATATATATATATATATATATATATATATATATATATATATATATATATATATATATATATATATATATATATATATATATATATATATATATATATATATATATATATATATATATATATATATATATATATATATATATATATATATATATATATATATATATATATATATATGTTCACTCCGCAAAAATAACTGCCATGTCCGAGGCGCGGGTCATGAAAGACGGTGAATCACTGTTAGAGTCAATCGGACAGCGGTTCGAGTCAAGTTTTGATACTTTTAAGCGGGGTCGTATTTTGATCGCGGAAGTGAGACAACGTTTAGAGCAGGCAACTCCCGTTCATACTACAGGGGAGCCATTTTTATCATTGGCGCACAGCATCCACGTACCCCCTTGTGATATCCCTGCCTTTGAAGGGAGTTATGCTGCATGGCCAACGTTCCGTGAGATGTTTACAGCACTATTCATTAACAACACGCGGCTGTCTAATGCGGAGAAATTCTACCATTTGTCCCTTAAGACCCGGGGAGAACCACATGAAATTGTCTCCAAAATTCCAATTACTGAGGCGGGTTTTCAGCAAGTGTGGGAAAACTTACTGGAGCGCTACGACAACAAGCGCATCCAGATCAACAACCAATTGAAGACACTGTTGGGTCTTGACCCGGTTAGCAGAGAAGATGGTGGGGAAATTAAACGCCTACAGCGTGACATCGGTAACTGTATCGCTGCACTGACATCTTACGGCATCGACGTTGCGAGTTGGGATGCCATTTTAGTATACTTGTGCTCCATGCGGCTGCCTGAGCTCACACTGTCCCTGTGGGAACAGACAAATGGGGGGCCGCGCAGATATTCCAGAATGGAAGGCGATGGATGACTTCTTGTCATTGCGGTTTCATACACTCGAGGCGATTTCGGATCTCCGGTCGCAAGGCTCCAGTTCATCACAAATAAGGGTTCAGCCGAATCAACCGCGAACAGCACGGGTGCAAACCCATCCAGTAAGTGTTACCCCGGAAGGGTGCAAAGTGTGCAGGCGGTCTGCACACTCGGTGCGAAATTGTCCTGCGTTCCAGGCCGCCACCGTATCAGCTCGGTGGGGCTTGGTTGGCAAACACGGGTTGTGTGTGAATTGCTTGTCAGCTTCACATAGAGTGGCAAATTGCCCCAGCTCCTTTTCGTGCTCCACCTGTCGGGAGCGGCACCACACTCTGCTGCATACGGACTCGCCACGGGGTCGTCCAACCGCTGCGACGCCAAACCCACCATCCACATCGGGGAGGGGACGCTCCAATTCAAATGGACGCTCCTCCCTGGTCCATCCACCCGTACCCAAGTCTTCTTACCACACTGCGCAGGTATCGCGTCCGGCAGATAGGGCGGGGCCGAGTCCAAGTCATCCAAGTGGCCGCCTCTCCAATCGTGTTATCTTGGGTACGGCCTTAGTCACGATAAAACATCAAGGAGTATGGTACACAGCCCGGGCTCTGATAGATTCTGGTTCTGAGGGGTCCTTTGTTTCGGACCGCCTCCAAAAGCGCCTTAAGCTGCCGGCGCACTCAGTACATGGCCAGGTATCGGGGGTCAGCAATACCCTTGCTGGCACCGTTACCAAAGCATGTCATATCACCATCGGGCCACTGTGCGTCTCCAAGTATCGGCTTTGGTGTTGCCTACCCTGACAGGTGAACTGCCGCCGCTCCTATTGAGTAAAGGAGAGCAACACAAACTGAGACATTTCAGGTTAACCGATTCAAGCACTTCACACTCCACCCAAGTCGATTTGTTAATCGGAGGGGATCTTTACCCTCAGGTCTTGCTTGATGGGTTGCGGCGCAACCTGGTGGGGTCACTAATTGCCCAAGAAACGGTATTCGGCTGGATCCTTACAGGGCCTCTGCCGGATAAACGGATATCCACTTTCACAACTCGCGTGCAAGTGTCTGAAACTGCTTCGCTCGACCACCTTCTACGACAGTTCTGGGAAATGGAACAGCCTCCGCAAGATCGAAAGCTGTCCCAGACTGATCAAGACTGCATTAATTTGTACTCCCAGACTATTCGTCGGGATGCTACGGGGCGATACATAGTCTCTCTGCCGTTCAAACAAGGGTTTGTTCCGGAGAAGTCTCTAGGAGCGTCGCGCTATATTGCCCTTCGGCAATTTGAGCGGAATGAGTCCCGGCTGGTAAAGAGCCCGGCCGATAAGCGACAATACGACGCGGTGGTACTTGAATACGTTACGTTAAATCACATGCGCAAGGTTCCACCGCCATCAGTAACTCCTGTGCCTCATTATTACTTGCCACATCATGCAGTAATTAAGCCAGAGAGTACAACCACCAAAATTCGCGTGGTGTTCAATGCCTCACAGGCGACTTCCAACACGGTCAGCTTGAATGACGTGTTACACACAGGGCCAGTGTTACAAGCCGATCTGACCCGGCTAATAATCCAGTGGCGTATGTTTCGCTATGTCCTGAACGGGGACATACAAAAGATGTATCGTCAGATTCTGGTTGAGCCAAGCCAGGCATCATACCAGAGAATTGTGTTTAGGGAATCTCCCGACAGCGATATCTCTGACTATGAATAGAAAACGGTCACCTTCGGGGTGAATTGTGCTCCTTATCTTGCAATAAGGACACTTTTGCAATTGGCAGACGACATGCAGAGCAGGTTCCCATTGGCTTCTCAGGTGCTACGTAATTCGATGTACGTGGATGACGCTCTAGTGGGTACACATGATATTACTACTGCCATTCGCACTAGGGATGAGCTGATTGAGAGCTTGGATTCAGCCGGGCTCTCAATGCGAAAATGGGCGGCAAATTCTACAGAAATTTTATCCGGTTTGCCTCCAGGGCATCTGCTTAGGGAAGATTTTCTCCAATTCGAAGAGACCAGCACCACTCGCACTTTGGGCATTCGATGGAATGCGCGGGGGGATTGCTTTTATTTCCACGTGGCAGCTTTGCCAATCGTTGCCGTATACACCAAACGTAAGGTCCTGTCGGTCATCGCACAGCTGTTTGACCCAGCGGGATGGTTGGCTCCTATTATCATCTCCGCTAAGATCTTGATGCAACAGATATGGTTGGATCAAATAGGTTGGGACGAGCAACGTACTCCTACCACTTTAACAAGGTGGACACACTTCTTATCGCAGTATCAGGCAAGCTCCCAAGTACGCGTGCCTCGCTGGGTACGATCTGCACCTGATCGCGATATTGAGTTCCACGCCTTCTGTGATGCTTCTCAGCTAGCATATGCTGCAGCCCTTTACGTTCGGTGTAAAGGTGAAAATTCCATCTCTACCCATTTGCTAGTGGCGAAATCGCGGGTGGCCCCATTGAGAACTATCTCTCTTCCACGTTTAGAACTATGTGGGGCAACACTTTTAGCAGAGCTGATTTTCCCTCTTAAACCTCTATTAAATATTTCAGATGACAACTTGTTTTGTTGGTCCGACTCTACGATTGTGTTGGCATGGCTGCGAAAGC
Source organism: Clusia tigrina (assembly GCA_920105625.2). Taxonomy (NCBI): domain Eukaryota; kingdom Metazoa; phylum Arthropoda; class Insecta; order Diptera; family Clusiidae; genus Clusia; species Clusia tigrina. The sequence goes on along the minus strand of OV050030.1, from coordinate 185,013,041 downwards.
CACCCCACGTGTGGAAAGTCTTCGTGGCGAATCGAGTCACAGCCATTACCAGCAAAGTAGGTGTGAACAACTGGCGTCATGTCCGCTCAGAAGATAACCCAGCAGATTTAGCTAGCCGTGGTGTGGCACCTGATGCACTACTCCACAACAAGCTCTAGTGGGAAGGCCCGGCCTGGCTGCAGCAAGAGCGGAAACGGTGGCCGCCTCCGTTGGACGAAAACGTGTTAGCAACCGATGAAGAGCAACGACCTGCAAAGTGTCATGTAGTATATGTGTCCTCTGCGGACGACCCAATGTTGCGCTTCTCCTCATTTTCTAGGGCCCTCCGAGTGTTGAGTTTCGTGCGCCGCTTTATGCGCCACTGTTCGGTGAAACATCGGGACACGACTCCTGACAGGGGGTCCCCGCTTACTCGGGGAGAAATCGCTGAAACGACCACTTGCCTTATTGTGGTCGCGCAGAAAATGTATTTCCCAAAAGAATACAGCGCACTTGTGACACGGGAGCCGATATCCAGCTCCAGTTCGCTTTTGGCTCTGAATCCGTTCGTGCACTCCGATGGTACTCTGCGCGTAAATGGTCGGTTGGCGCTCACTACACATTTGCCATTTTCGGAGAGACACCCGATCATTCTGCCATACTATGGTCCTCTGACTCGTCTAATAGTGAAGTTCATCCATCAGGTGTCCCTACACGGGGGGAATCAACTAATGCTGCGGCTAATCCGGACCCAATATGGGATTCCAAAAGCGAAAACGCTCATGTGGAAGAAGCGTCGACAACAGCAGCTCATGGCAGCTCTTCCGGTTGAACGTACCACGTGTTCACGTCCTTTTACCCATACTGGAGTTGATTTCGCGGGGCCGTTTGATATCAAGCACTATAAGGGGCGGGCATGCCACGTTACGAAGGGGTACGTCTGCATCTTTGTATGGTACGCTACGAGAGCAGTTCACCTTGAGGCGACTACCGATTTGAGTACTCCTGCCTTCCTTGCGGCATTGTCTCGGTTTATCGCCCGTCGGGGATGTCCTTTGAAAATGCACTCGGATAATGGTAGGAACTTTGTTGGCGCGGAAAAGGCGTTGAGGCTTGATTTCCAGCGGGTGCTCCGCGAAATCCGTGACCGAACCGTGGTGGGTCACTTTCATACTCAGCTCGAGTGGGATTTTAATCCCCCCATGCTCCACATATGGGGGACCTTTGGGAAGCAGCGGTCAAGAGTTTCAAGCACCATTTCAAGCGCATGGCAGGGCAACTTAAGTACACGTTTGAAGAATTTGTGACTCTCTTAGCGCGCTTCAAGGCGTGTCTTAATTCTAGGCCTATCAGCGCTCTGTCTGAGGACCCCACGGATCTCCAAGCGCTGACGCCTGGTCATTTCTTGGTGGGTGCGCCACTGTTAGCACCAGCTGAGCCTCCGGATACAACACCCTTTCTCTCAATTTTGAACCGATGGCAAAAACTGAAGGCGCTGGCCCATCAATTCAGCGTCAGTTGGAAAAACGAATATCTTCTCGAGTGTCAACGGCGGAGTAAGTGGCGGACGGCTCAAGTGAATGTAAAGGTGGGTGAGTTAGTGGTTGTGCGGGAAGACAACCTAGCGCCTCAAGAATGGCGGCTGGGCAGGGTCACCGATACGCACCCTGGTCCTGATGGAAAAGTGCGTGTTGTGGATGTGCGGACCGCACGTAGAATGCTAACCCGACCTATCACGAAGGTGGTGATCCTACCGGGAGAAGAGCCGCCTCCTACCAGCGGAGGGGTATAACGTACCTTGTACTTTTTTAATTTATAGTTTTTATGTTTTCTTTTAGATCTATTCCCTTCTTGTACTACTTAAATTTTTGATATTTTCTCAGATCTCGGCCCACTCGGTGCACAAGACCCGCTACGCGATTTCTGACGGGTGCTGCTTTTTGCCTGCCAGTTGTACGAGTGTGGCCGTGCTACCACCTCCACTCTCCATGGCGGTGCCACCGGACCCAACAGCACCTCGTCGGGCCAGGTGAACTAAATTCGACCTCCCATCGAGCTTCACCTCTCTGTCACCGGCGCGCCACCTGGCTGCGTGGTTCCGAAAGCGCCAAACCAAGGTCAGGAGGAGACCAGGCGGGAACCATCCCGCGCTGTTCCGCCCTTTCTGGGTATTACGAAGAGACCGGAGCAGCTACGCCCTACTCCGCAGATCATCTGCACTATGTGTTAGCAGATGGGCCACCGCATTGAGGGGTGCGCATGCTTCCTGAAGCTGCGCCCTCGGGCACCAAACCACCCTCCATTGATGAAGGGTATGAACGGGATCCGGCGTGGATATGTTCTTCTCTTGCAATAATGCAAGGGGGGCGGCATGTTCACTCCGAATCCTAACGTTCAGGTGGCTTCCGCCTGGTACCTGGGGCGCCATGTTGTCGGCCTATCTCTGCGTTCCATCGTTCGGTACGGTGCGGAATCTTTAACTGTTGGTATATTTTGGCGCGGGGCTACGAAGCAGCGGCAGCTGCTCTCTTTGCGCCGTATTCAGTCTGTTCTGGAGTTGCGGCAAGTACGGATCGGCAACAAATAGCTAATATTTAAAATACGTTATATATGTTAAAAATCTTAAAAAATAAATTATTCATTCTGAGCACAACAATATATATATATATATATATATATATATATATATATATATATATATATATATATATATATATATATATATATATATATAAATATATATATAAATATATATATATATATATATATATATATAAATGTGTATATATATATATACATATATTTATATATATATATATATATATATATATATATATATATATATATATATATATATATATATATATATTGAAACGTGATTGCATATCAGTGAAACTGGATTGCATACTTTTAGGATCCCATCTGGAGAATGAGTGCCCCCTGTAAGTCAAGATGCGAACTATTCGAATAAAAGCTTATTGTAGGGTAAACTGTTGGACACGCAGGATCGGCATTCAGTTCATTTCTGATTGTTTGTCTTCTCTATTCTTCTTCCTTTTTCTCAAATCATTTTATCACTGCGTCTTGTTTTCTCTCTTCGTCTTCTTTTCTATCTGTTGCTTCTTCTCTATATACTTCTTTTTCTCCTTGACTTCTTCTTTGCTCTCTCCTTCGTCATTTTTCCAATTCTTGAGCCAAATTGGCTGTGTCAGTTGCTCCTACTTTTTAATTTGTCGCCTCTTGTACTCTTCGATTGGGTCACAACTGATAATATTTGGTGGAACATAAGCTGGAAATGCATGGTAGTCGGCACGTATTCTTACATATGCAGGAATATTGGTCCACCGTTTCTGGATAATTGTCAGGATCTTCTTCAGGCTATTCATTGATTGCAGGATCGGTTGCAGGATTATTGGCTGCCTTTCAGGCCATAGATTGGTTGCAGGAACGGTTGCAGGATCGGTTGCAGGATCGGTTGCAGGATCGCCATGTAGGGTAGACTGTTGGACACGCAGGATCGGCATTCTGCAGATTCTATGTAGTGCATAGATGCAAAAGAGCACTATAAAATAGAAATGCCTAACACGAAGCGAAAGACACCCTCAGCAAAGATTTTGACCGGCAGAGTGTGCCGGCAGAGTGTGCCAAGCTATTGTTTGTGCTGTTCTGTAACTATGCCTAGTCAAGAGCACGAGAGAAGAAATAAGAAGTCTAATGCAGGATTGCAGTTTTAGAAGTTCAGATTAATTCTGGTTTATTTGGTGGCTCGCTGGCCTTTTTATATTATTCAATTTTTATTGTTTTCTTATTCTAACTAATATAAAATGTATCTATCTTATTTCCACTAGTTACAAATCATATTCCCGAAATTTGTCTCAAGTATCGGATTACCGATATTATTCATTGACGAATCATCGTCTTTGTTTATATTAATTATTTTGAGTGCAAGTTCAGGGCTAAAGTCACTGCACTGTCTAACATGCATGCGCTGCAATATAGGCAGCGTGTGTTATTGCACCCCCAAAATGCTAGTCTAGCATATTTGGGTATTGAGTGCAATTGCGTACGTTGCGCTATTGTCAGTTTGTTTGCATATGCGACTTGTTGCTGTGCTTATGACGATGTGTGGTCGTCAGTGTACACTTGTGTGGTACACTACATTATTCAAGAACCATTTGTCGGTAATATCAAAAAGAATATTCTCGACTTCCGTCGAAATGGATCGAAAATTCTAGAAAATACGAGAATGGCGTAGTATTTTCTACTCGAACCTTTAGGAAACTATAAAAGCGACAAGACTGTTCAAAGTCGAGGACAGTAGATCAGAGACCGTAACAGTGTGCACATCTAGCATTTTAATCAAAGCAGCAGTATTTGTAAAGTAATGAAATTTATTAGTAAATAAGGTGCCTAATGGTTTGTGAAATAAAGTGCAAATAATAACTAAGTAAACTTTTAGCCTAATATTAAATGTGTAAATAGCAATAATTAAATAGAGCTAATTATTTTAATTTAACCAGCGATTGTTTGATTACTACACAATCCAGTGGTACGAGTCCGAGTACAGAGAGTTAGAGAAATTGTCAGGAGGGCAATTTTGTAACAGAGAAAATTGTCAAGAGGGCAATTTCGTAACAATTGGTGTCAGAAGTGGGATTGTGTATCTGTAATAAACAATGGTTAAATTTGAAAAACTTAGATTGGAGCAGCTCAAGAAGGAGGTTGAGCGCTTAAAGCGGAGCTGCAGGTGCGATTAAGAAGTGCTTTAGAGGAGCATAGTATAGACGTCGATGAGCATGAATTCCAATGTGAAGAGCCAACGACATCTCGACACGAAGAAACTCCGCAAGAAACTAACACGGGTAACTTTGACATCATTGGGATAATACAATCCTTCAAAAAGGATATGCAGCAGTTACATCAAAGTTTTCAAGCAGTCGAAAAGAGTGTCGCATCCGTCAAACAGGACGTTGAAAAGAGTGCTGAATCCCTCAAGCAAGCAGTCGATGGGAGGATACAGGAGCGATTACAACAAAATGCCCAAGCTGTCAGAGAGGATATCAAAGAACAGTTACAGCAGAGTGAAATTAGACTTGCTCTATTAGCGGAACAAAACTCACAGCAGATGAAAGAAATGTCTGAGATGGTTGACAGGAAGGTTTGTGAAATTGAGACACGGCAGGAATCGTTCGAAAAATCTGTAGAACAAAAATTCATTGCGAACGAGCAAAAGCAGAACGAATTTACGCAACAAATAGAGCAAAGAATTCACCTACTACAGGAAGGGTTCATTGCCTGTGCCAGCTTTATCCTCAATAAAACTGAAGCCTCCTACCTATGATGGAACCACGACATTTAGCGACTTCAGAATGCAGTTTGAGACTACCGCTAGCACAAATGGTTGGAGTGCTCGCGAAAAAGTGGCTGCATTAACCGTTTCATTGAAAGGTGCTGCCGCTGATGTGCTTCAAACTATCTCGGAAAGTGAGCGAGACTGCTATGAAAGCTTGATGAATGCCGTTCAGCGCAAATATGGTAGTGAATACCGGAAGCAGATGTACCAAGTAGAGCTACGAACACGGGTACAGAAGAGTGGTGAGTCTCTACAACAAATTGCGGCGGAAGCGGAACGGTTGGCTCATCTTGCCTACCCAGGAGAGATCACTGAGAGGTGTATGATGCCCACCTTTGTATATGGCATTCGCGATGCGGAGATAAAGCGTTCTGCAATAACTAATACGAAAGCTACATATATGGAGACAGTAGCTAGCGCTTTAACTTCAGGGATAGCAGCCTTGGTGTGCCAGCCAGTTTACAGAGCCCGTCAGGTACAAGTCGAAAGCGGACAAAGTTTCACGGGCAAATGCTTCACCTGCGGAGAGGTCGGACACATGGCCCGTAATTGCCAATCGAGACGAAAACGTTCTAGATCACGCTCACCGGTAAGACCTCCAAAGCAAGTCAGATTCCAAAATAGGGAATCAGAAAATGTTGAAAAGCCGTCGACAAACTAGATGGAGTCAGTCTCGAGGGGCTTGATCTGACTCCCACAACATGTAGCCCCAGAATCTTCGTCTCTCCGATGGCACAGAAAATCAACAGCCTAACTGTCGACAGCGTAGTAAATGGTAGAAAAATCGTGGTAACATTGGATACGGGTGCGTCACATTCCATAATTAGAAGGGATCTCGTTCGGGGAATCGAGCCGCTTCTAGGAATAAGATTGCGGATTGATATACGGACAAAAATGGTCGGAGATGTTGGGAAGCATAAGAGCCGAATCGTACCAGAAAAAGTAGTGAATATTTCAAATACCGCTGAAACCATAGCGAAAAAGAAGGTAAGGTGCCAAAGAATTTCACCAATTGTAAACTGTGAGAGGCAACCGCGAGTCACGAAAAGCAAGATACGAGCTAATAAAAAGGTACCCGACGATCTAGCGAAAGAATGGTCTAAAGAGTCATCTACAGTACTTCCATGCAGCAATTGTATACCTAAAAAACGAGGACAGTTGAATGAAATTCATGGAACCATCAGAAAGCGCACACAACTGATGAGTGATAAAATGAAAGCCAGATATGATCTACGAGCAAACTCCAAGAGATTTCAGGAAGGGCAGCTAGTTATGCTTCATAATCCGCAAAGGAAAAATGGATTATCGCCAAAACTGCAAACACACTGGCAAGGCCCTTATAAGGTATTAAAGCGGCTCAACGATGTAGTATACCGCAATCAGCTGGCGAGAAATGCCAGGAGCAAAATGAAAGTCGTTCATTTAGAGAGGTTATCTCCTTATAACGGTTGCAGTACTATCCTTGTTCGGGACGAACAAGATTAAGCGGAGGGCAGTGAAACGTGATAGCACAGTGAATGTGATTGCATACTTTCAGGATCCCATCTGAGTTGGAGAATGAGTGCCTTCTGTGAGTCAAGATGCGAACTATTCGAATAAAAGTTTATTCAAGAACCATCTGTCGGTAATATCAAAAAGAAACAGCAGTATTAGCAGTATTTGTAATTTTGCAAAGTGATGAAATTCATTATTAAAGTCATTCATTATTAAGTGATGAAATTACTTATTAAATAAAGTGACTAATGGTTTGTGAAATAAAGTGCAAATAATAACTAAGTAAACTTTAAGCCTAATATTAAATGTGTAAATAGCAATAATTAAATAAAGCTAATTATTTTAATTTAACCAGCGATTGTTTGATTACTACACAATCCAGTGGTACGAGTCCGAGCACAGAGAGTTAGAGAAATTGTCAGGAGGGCAATTTCCTAACTATATATATATATATATATATATATATATATATATATATATATATATATATATATATATATATATATATATATATATATATATATATATATGTGGCGACACCACTACCCCCACCTAGTCCCACCCGTCGAACGGCGTTTGGCATCGTACACGGATCATCCCACCCGAGTTGTCGAGCAACGGCGAAACATCTGGTGGCCAAATACTTCTGGCCAAGCATGCGCGAGGACGCGCTCCGCTGGGCCCGTGAATGCCAACCATGCCAACGCGCGAAAGTCCATCGCCACAACCGCGCCGAGTTGCAAAGCTTCGGGGAGACAGATGACAGGTTCTGCCACGTTCATTTTGACCTGATCAAGCTACCGCTGGTGAGAGGACTGTCGCACTGCCTGACCATCATCGTCGCTTTTCCCGATGGCCGGTGGCTGTCCCACTCCCGGACATTCGAGCTGTGACCGTCGCACGAGCGTTCTTCCACAGTTGGGTCTGCACTTTCGGCACGCCACTCACCATCACCTCCGACCAGGGGGGTCAATTCGAGGGGAGCTATTCACGGCTCTCGCGAAAATGACGGGTGCTAACCATGTTCACACAACGCCTTACCACCCACAATCAACATGGTGGAGAGACTACACCGCACACTAAAAGCGGCCTTGATGTGCAGTCCAGACACACCATGGCCAGACGCCTTGCCAACAGTGCTATTGGGGATGCGGACGGCGTACAAAGAGGACCTCAAAGCAACTCCAGCCGAGATGCTCTTCAGCACCCAACTACGCCTGCCGGGGGAATTCTTCGGACAACAAAACGACCCTACCGCCCAACCGGTTTTCATCGAGCAGTTGCGCAAGCTGGTAAAAGCGACCAAGCCAGTACCAGCATCCAACCACTCGAGACAGAAGCCGTTCGTCTTCAAAGAATTGCGCACCTGCACGCACGTATTCTGCAATCTGGACAAAATCCGGAGGCCACTCGAGCCGCCATATACGGGCCCCCATAAGGTAATTCGCCGGGTCAACGACAAGAGCTTCATCATCGACTTGAACGGCGTCGAGAAAGCCATCTCTACGGACTGCTTGAAGCCGGCCCACCTCGAAATGAGTGGCTCAACATCGTCGCCATCGCTGTAGGCATCCCGATCACCATCGCCAACCCGATCGCCATCGCCACAATCGTCGTCATCGTCAGCGACAAATGGCCCGCCAGCGATCCATCCAAGGAGTCATCTGAGGAGTCAACCACCGCCCCGCTCAGGGGACCAACCTTCACCACAGCCGGGGAGTAGACCGACGAAACGGGTATCGTTCTGAACTCTGCCAGCGCTTCTGCTATGCGCCCAGCTGGCCGAGTTAAAAGCGTTCTCGACGTCGAGGGTGGCCACGAGGCAATACCTCTTGGCACCCCCCTTCCATCTCTGGCCCTGAATCGCCTCCTTCGCCGTTTGGACGAGTTCGTCAATGGCGTCCACGGTGTCCTCCAGCATCCACTATCGCCTCGTCGATCCGGTCGCATATAATCCGCTCCAGGACCTTCCCTGCTGTGTCCAACATGCACAGCGGACGGTAGGCCGATGGGTCCTCTGCTGGCTTATCGGCTTTAGGTATCAATACCAACCGCTGCCTTTTCCACCGTTTCGGGAAGACTCCTTCCCTAAGACAGGCGTCGTAAAGTGACCTCAGTGTTTCTGGGTGTAGTGCAGCTGCGGTTTTTAGCACTCGGTTGGGAATTCCATCTGGGCCAGGTGCCTTCTGGTCCCCAAATTTTCCAACCGCCCGCAACACCTCCTCTGTCATTACACTGGGTACTTCTTCGCCCAGCTCGGGAGAGAACTGATCAGGCACATAATTTTGCACTGGGAAGAGCTCTCCCACAATGCGTTTGAGCAAATTTGGGCAGCTTGGGGCTGGCTGCCTGTAGCAGGGGAGCTTTTTCATCACGAGCCTATATGCCGTGCCCCACGGGTTGTCTTCAACCTGTGCACATAGCTCGCTGAAACTCCTACGCTTGCTCGCCTTTATGGCCGTCTTCAGACTTCTTTTAGCCTCTTTGTACAACTGGCGCAATTGCCGGCAGTCTGGGTTGCCTATTGCACGCTGGTGCCTTCGCCTTGCTGCGTGACATTCCTTGCGTAGGCCGGCGATCTCGTCCGTCCACCAATAAACGGATTTATAGTTTCCACCATAGGCCCGCCTGGGCATCGCCGCATCGCAGGCGCTCTCTAGCTGGCTCGCTAGCTGGTTCGCCATTTCCGCCGCACTGGCTTGCAGCTCAAACTCCTCCAACATGACTTCGAGTGCGCCGTCGTCGAGGGCGTCCGCTCTCCAGCCTTTCGGCCACGGGCCTGTCCTCCGCCGTTGTTTGTTCCTTTCCAAGTCAAAGCAAATGGCATTGTGGTCGCTGTGGGTGTACGCGGAACTCACAATCCACCTGGCTCCTCTGACTAACCCGCTGCTGAGGAACGTAAGGTCGATCACAGATGTGGCTTCTCCTCTCACAAAAGTCGCCTCTCCCGCGTTCATGACGACTACGTCAAGAGCCGCAAGCGCGTCCATGAGGATATGACCTCTCTGTGTGGTTCGGGCGCAACCCCATTCAGTTGCCCATGCGTTGAAGTCGCCGGCAATCACTACGGGGTTCCTGCCTTGCGCGTCCAGAGCAAGTCTGTCTACCACTGACTCGAACTCGTCCGCAGTTAGGCTCGGCGGCAAGTAGCAACTGTACACCGTGGTCCCTCCAATGGTCGCTCTGACGTAGCAATCGCTTCTCTCTATGTTGCTCAGTTGTATAGGCTTGGTTCCGCACACCCAAGGCAGCTGTTTTCATTAAAACGCGAGCAGACGTGTTCTCCGCGGCTCTAAGCTTTAACCACGAAAAAGAACTAAAAAAACGAAAACAAAAATTAAAAACATCATCAGAAACAAAAAAAATCAAAAGCTCTCTACCCGGCTAACAAAAAAGTACTGATAAATATTACTACATACAACAAGGAACAAAATAAAAAAAAAATCGCGAAAATCTGACCTGTAAACATTACATGTTGCGGTCGCCACCCGCGCGTTCAGCTAGTGCAGCAACAGCAACGAAGACAACCGATGCGGAAACACAACAAAACAATAACAACAGCGTGAAAATAAATAAAAACAGTTGCGATCTCTCGTCAAGTGAAATTAATACACTTATAGCGCAATCCGACAGCATCGGTAGGCAGCGCAGCTTTTCAGTGTCTGACTGCTCCCATAAACAGCTCTCCCGCTCTGGCTCTGCTAACGCTGGCTCTCAGCTTGAGCACATTACAGTAAGTAACGACTGCTGCAAAAACGTAAGTACGCTTATTGTTGGCTCTGGGTCGGTAAACACTTTGCCGTGGAGTATGCAAAGCAACTCTCTCTCACCAGTAGAACCTCTCAACATGCATGCTACAGCCAACCAAGGAAAACGTTCGGTAATACAGACTGGTATGGACCGCTATATTGTGGTTAAGCGCAAGTTGAGTCCTCAAAAATTGTCTCAAAAATCGGCAAAGCAGATTAAATCTAATGATAATGCTTCTGAAAAGAATCCACTCGCTTCTAACAGGTTTGCACCTCTTGCAAATGCCGAAGACAATTCTACCCAGAAAGTGCTAAAAGAGGTAAAGCCCCCACCAATTTATTTAAGGGAGCGCAACTCTAACGCTCTCGTAAAAACTCTAACTACTCTAATTGGTGCTAAAAACTTTCATGTTGTCCCAATACTAAAAGGCAAAATACATGAAACCAAAATTCAATTATATATCGAATCAAGCTATCGCAAAGTCGTCAATCTCTTTGACACAGAGAAAAAAAAACTATTACACCTACCAACTTAAAAGTAGCAAAGGCATTGTTGTTGTCCTTAGAGGAATCGTAGCTGACGTAGATCCCAACGAAATAAGAGAAGCCCTATCCCAAGAGGGTTTTACCGCAAACTCTGTGTTTAACATACGCAATAAAGACAAGATTCCACTACCGCTCTTTCGCGTTGAGCTACAGCCAGTCGACTCGAACCTCAGAAAAGGCGAATCACACCCGATCTACAACCTTCGCTATCTTCTACACAGAAAAATCTCTGTAGAAGAACCCCACAAGCGAATTGGACCAGTTCAATGCCTGAACTGCCAAGAATTTGGGCACACTAGAAAATACTGTACACTTCCCAGCTGGGGGCGGCGTCGGCCAAGAAGTCCGTGTGCAGAGGCACACCTCAAGGTGGAGTTCTTTCACCCCTACTCTGGAATCTTGCAGTAAATCAGCTGCTTGTTCGACTGGAGAGGGAAGGGTGCAAGGTGGTTGCGTATGCGGATGATGTTGCTATTAGTATCTCGGGTAAATACATATCTACTTTGAGGAACTTGATGCAAAACGTGCTGAACATTCTCTCTAAATGGACTACTGACTGTGGGTTGGGGGTTAATCCGACCAAGACTAAGCTGGTACTCTTCACTAGGAAGTATAATATTCCTCAATTTATTGCTCCAAAACTAATGGGTGTATATATTGACCTTGTCGAGGAGGCTAAATATCTGGGCGTGATCCTAGATAGGAAGCTGAATTGGAAGGCCAATATAAGCGAGCGCATTAGGAAGGCTCAGCTAGCTCTGTACTCTTGCAAAAGAGTCATAGGCAAAAAATGGGGGTTACAGCCTAAGGTAGCGTATTGGATATATACAGCTGTGGTACGACCAGTCCTTTTCTATGGGGTGCTTGCTTGGTGGACAGCCCTAAGTAAGTCCACATACAATAGGCTGATAACAAAGGTACAAAGAACGGCAGAGGTATTCATAAGTAGTGCCATTAGAACGACTCCAACGGCAGCATTGGATATTATGCTCAATCTGCTGCCTGTTAGGCTTTTTGGCGAAAAAATGGCTGCAAACTCAGCTATCAGACTAAAAGCTACGCATCAATGGGATGCCAGGAATATAGGTCATGCGTCCATTTTAAGATATTTTGAGGGTATTCCTGACTCTTTCGACTACATCACACCAATGTACGCCTTCAATGGTATGTGCAAGATCTCCATTCCCTCCAGGGACGAATGGAAGGATGGCATCCCCACTCATGTAGAAGGGGTTCACATCTACACAGATGGATCCAAACTACAGAGTAGGGTGGGAGGTGGTGTATTCTCAGAAGATTTTGATATTAAAATGTCCTTTAGGATGCCCGACCACTGCAGTGTTTTTCAGGCAGAGGTCGCGGCTATAGAGGCAGCACTGTCTTGGCTAAGGAAGAAGAAGATATCTGGACTTGATATTTGCATTCTGTCCGACAGCCAAGCTGCTTTGCGCTCCCTGGATTCGGTTATTATCACCTCAAAAGCCGTCAAGAGCTGCCGCAAATCGTTAGGCGAGATAGCTAAGCAGACCCGTCTGCATCTGTGCTGGGTTCCCGGTCACAGAGATATTCCAGGGAACTGCAAGGCGGATGAACTTGCCCGTGAGGGTACTACCATACCGATGGAACCAGATAGGTCGCAATTCGGTATTCCTATTGCCACATGTAAGCTCTTAGTAAATACAATATCCTTAGGAACAGCGGGCAGGCGCTGGTCTGAACTTTCAGGATGTTAAATAGCTAGACAAACCTGGCCAGAGATAAATGTCAAGCGCTCTAAGGACCTACTGGCTCTAAATAGACAAAGCATAGATCCCGTGATTAGCGTCTTAACGGGACACTGGACTCTAGGCACACACGGGTGTAGGGTGGGGATCGCCTCTAATGACTTCTGCAGGAGTTGCATGGACGAGGAGGAGGAAGAGTCTACTGCTCACCTGTTGTGCACGTGTCCAGCTTTGTCCAGAAGGAGGCGCACTTTCCTAGGCGACTACTTTTTGGACTCCTTGGGAGATATCTCAAAAAAAAAGATTTGCTCCATCAACAGCTTCATTAAAAGCTCCAAATGGCTGGACCTTTGAAAGGGATGGGACTTGCTGTCCCATGCGGTATCACAAAGGGTCACTGTTGGCCTAAGTGCGCCCTTTTCGGGTGGCCGCTTTACCTACCTACCTACCTAACTAATATGTCATGCACAGGGTAGGAGAAATCCCCAAATATTCAAACGTCACCCAGTGGAAATGGGTAGCATCGAAATTGAATCCAGCCGACTGTGTCACGAAAACTAGAACACAAAGGAATTCATGGTATTCTGGGCGTGAATTCTTCATATTCCATGCGGATTGTGTCCAAAGTGGGACGATTTCAGATCGATGGAACACAGTGAGCTACGATTGCTATAAATCGGAAAACATCTCACCACCAACCAATCTCTAAACCTCAACGTAGAATATTTTTCACACTGGAGTCGCTTGTATCGTGCTGTGGCAATATTCCTGCTGTATTTAAAACTCAGGCGCTACCCTCTTACAGCTAAAAGCGTCAGCTTTGAAATGATTCAGCAGGCGAAAGCACTTGTATTTAAGCAGCCACAAATGACAGAGTTTGGGGTTGAAATTTCTAGTCTAAGAAGCCTGAAGAGCATTGACAAAATCAGTAAGTAGATTATTATGGACCTCTGTTTTAAACAAATGAGAAGCGTTGGGGCGTGATATTTACCTGCTTGGCTTTGGAAGCCGTGCACTTCGACGTTGCCCACGCTCTGGACACAAGCTCCTATATAATGTGTGTCAGGAATTTTACATCACGATTGGGTACTCCCAGGAACAACGGAACCAAATTCAAGGCAGCTGAGTGGCGACCTTTACATGTTGGATATTACGGGCAGCAATGAATACATCAAATTCATGCGAACTAAAGCCTGTGCCCCTGTCACTGACAAGACGACGAGGTCGGCCAAGATGATCAATGTGATTTGTAATTTCGGTGACGTAAGCAATTCCCATGAGAGGACCAACCACGAGAGTAGTAACAGTATAAGAATAAATTGTGAAAAAATAAAGAAAAGAAAAACGTGAGTCAGTCAAAAACTGCATTGGTAAACAATTGCAAAATTGTGCAAACGAAAGAGTGAAGCAAGAGACAACTAGGAAGTAAGACAATTGTTGAATAGCATATTAGCAAGTGAAACGCGGACTCGGTAAAAACAATCTCAATGTAACCCCAAAACGTATCATAAATTTGAATGATCTAATTGCAAATAATGCACAACAAAATTTTCGTAATTGATGAAATAAGAGAAAAGCTAGTGGAGATTTTAAGTGATATGAAAGAGATTCAAAATCAATCTGCAACAGTTTATACAAAAATTAAAACTGTTGAACAAGATTTCGAAGAAAATATTAAGTCAGTTTTTAAATATGTTAGCGAACGTTTTGATGGTATCAGCGACTAATTAAACAAGGAGGTCCAAGTAAATTTGTATATTAAGGAGAAGGAAGGAGAGCAGCTATTAATAAACAAATATGAGAAAAAGAGCGATTCCTAAAGAACCGCACAAGCGAATTGGACCAGTTCAATGCCTGAACTGCCAAGAATCTGGGCACACTAGAAAATACTGTACTCTTCCCAGTGTATGTGTCGTTTGTGGTGATCTCCGCATGTCACAAAACTGCACAAAACCCAAAGACGACTACAGTGTCAAAAAATGTAGCAACTGTGGTGAAAATCACACTGCAAACTAAAGAGGCTGCACTGTATACGCTCATATAAAAAATAAATTTGCACCTCAGCCAAAACAAGTTAAAACTGTTCCTCCCGTAACAGTTTTGCGCGAAATCTCTGCCCGTGAAGCACAGCCTTCAAGTATTTCTTACGCAAATATTCTCAAAGGCACCCCACCAGTAAACCCTAAAAATGATGAGAGTACTCTTGAAAAGACTTTACAAGAGTTCATCGCAAATATGACGCAATTTATGTACTCAATGCAAAGTATGATGCAAGACATGATACGTAATCAGAACATGCTTTTGCAATCCCTATTAACAAAACCATGAACGCACTGAAAATCTGTCATTGGAATGCAAGTGGCATAAGTCAGCACAAAAATGAGCTCAAACTATTTCTCAACGATAACTCAATAGATTTGATGCTAATTTCTGCAACTCACCTTACTCAGAAAAACTGTTTCCAGATAGCGGGATACAAAGTTTATGACACCAAACACCCCGGTGGCAAAGCACGTGGTGGTACAGCTATTCTGATCAAGAATAGAATAAAGCATTTCCCAATGCAAGGATACTGTACCGATTATCTACAAGCGACGACTATTCAGCTCGAAGAATACATGAAAGGCTTGACAGTATCATCCATCTATTGCCCACCCAGGTTTAATATAGATGAGCAGCAAAACAATTCTTTAGTACTCTCGATGCTAAGTTCATTGCTGCTGGAGACTTTAATGCAAAGCATACTCATTGGGGCTCACGTTTAGTAACTCCCAAAGGCAGAAAACTCTTCTCTGCGATAAATGCTCTTGGTCTTAATGTCTTGTCCAATGGTAAGCCTACATACTGGCCATCCGACAAACAGAAGATTCCAGATCTTATTGACTTCGCCATCACTAGAGGTATAAATAATGTACACTCTCTTGTGCATTCCTCTCTGGAGCTTTCCTCTGATCACACTCCCACAATAATAACTATCTTTTCTGAAAACTCCTATCAGAAAAACGTGAGTGGTAGTTTCGACTACAAGAATATAGACTGGCTTAAATATAAGATGTTCATAAGTTCACATCTTGAAATAAAGACCTCCCTAAAGTCTGAGCAGGAAATAAACTCCGCTATTTTCAATTTCACTCAATTGCTATCCCAAACAGTAAAAATTGCTACACCACGTTCTAAAGTTCAAACCCGACAAGAGTGTACTCCCCAAGACATTCTGAAGCTCCTCTCCGAAAAAAGATCTCTTAGGAGAGAATGGCAATTGCAGAGATCACCTTCTCTGAAGAAGAAACTGAATGAATGTACTAAAAAACTGCATCACCTTCTAAAAGAAAAGGAAACCTCCGAGTTTCACGAGTTTGTAGAGACCCTCTGTCCTACAGAAGCCTCAAGCTATTCTCTATGGCGAACGGCCAAAAACTCGAAAAAACCCATTCAAATGGAGTCACCAATACGCCTTCCCAACGGCAACTGGGCAAGAAGTGATGCAGAAAAGGGAATAGCATTCGCAAATCATTTGGAGCATGTTTTCACCCCTAATCTTGCTAGTTCCGTCCGTTCTCTAACGGCGGTTGATGCTATCCCTAGCGTCAATGGTATCTCGATTGCCAAAAAGGAGCTGACAAACGCTATCAAAGAACTCAATGCCAAAAAATCTCAAGGGCGTGATCTGATTACGGGCCAAATGATAAAAGAGCTCCCAGCAATAGCCACAATGCATCTCTTGCATATATTAAATGCTATAATACGCATTGGTTTCTTTCCTTACTCATGGAAAATTTCTCAAATTATCATGATTCCCAAAGCTGGAAAGGACCCAACAAGCGTCTCTTCCTACAGACCAATTAGTCTGCTATCAATTTTTTCAAAACTCTTTGAAAGTTTGTTAATAAAGCGTATTAAAGACGTTGTCAAACAGTGTAATGTTATACCAAACCACCAGTTTGGGTTTAGAGGAAAACACAGTACTATCGAACAAGTTCATCGTATTGTAAACACTATACAAGAAACGTTCGAAAAGAAGCAATACTGTTCCGCAGTTTTTCTCGACATCACTCAGGCATTTGATAAGGTCTGGCACGAAGGAATCTTGCACAAACTGAAATGTATGTTACCTCTTAACATCTACACATTGCTCGAAAGCTATCTCTCAGGTAGACGCTTTGTGGTGAAACAAAAAAGCTTCATCTCAGATGAATACCCTATACAAGCTGGAGTACCGCAAGGCAGCGTATTAGGTCCCCTGCTCTATACGTTGTTCACTGCAGATATGCCAACAAACGGCAAGACTATCACCTATACTTTTGCCGATGACACAGCCATATTGTGTACTCACACAAATCCGAAAGAGGCGTCAAAACTTCTCCAAGTACACGTCAACATGCTTCAGGAATGGCTTGACCACTGGAGAATCAAAGTCAATGAGTCGAAATGCGTTCATGTCACATTCACTCTATGCAGGAGTACTTGCCCCCTTGTGCAAATTAACACCAAGCCGATCCCTCAGGCGACAGAAACTAAATATCTAGGAATGCATTTAAATCGTAGACTGACTTGGGCAAAGCATATAAGTGCAAAAGTTACTCAAATTAATCATATGGACCTACGGTATACAACTCTGGGGTACTGCTTCACTCTCAAATGTCGAAAAGCTGCAAAAAGCCCAATCGAAAATTCTTCGAATGATTACCAATGCTCCTTGGTACATCAAAAACGTTAAAATCCACAGAGATTTACATATCCCGTATGTAACTAAAGAAGTTTCCCGACTTGCTGAATCTTACTTAGCAAAGCTAGACAAGCATCGCAATGCATTAGCGAGGCGCCTACTACAGCATCAAGGACACACCCGCCAGAAAAGGATGGACGTGCTGCGCTTAGCAACAAATTAGATGTTAAGCTTTTTCATTACGCTATTATTTAAGTATTGCGCTACTTCTTTTCATATACCATAACTCCTCAAAGCACTGGCACTGGGAGGTTGGTAATGATTAATATGAATTTAAAAGTGAAATGTTAAATATACTAAGAAGATTTATTGTTAGTTCTAAGATATTTTTTAAGAGATTCAATAAAATATATATATACAATAAAAAAAAAATAAAAAAACACCCAAAGTGCGGCACCACCAGTGGTGTCTTCGGCTCATACTCCTTGGTGCTTGCGCCTATACGGCTCGCTAAGCACTGCAACATCGACCATCTGTTCCCTAACGGCCTACTCCAGGAGATCCTGTGCAGCCTCGCAGTGGTTGATATTGAGTTGGAACAACCTCATCTCCTGCGCCTGGACCTCTTCTCCGCGGCTCGCTTGTAGAATGGGCATGAGCTGCATCCTGTCGGATGCTCCACATCCTTGCGGCCGCTGGCCTTACAAAGGGCACACGTGGGGGCCTTGTCGCACTCCCGTGCGTTATGGCCCTCTGTGCCGCATCTGTAGCACTTTTGGCGCCAATCATCCTTGCTACCGCATTTCTGCGCGGTGTGGCCGAGCTCCATACATTTGTAACAACGCAGGGGAGTCACCTTTTCGCGCACCCGGCATGAGGTTTATCCGACTCTCAGCCAGCCAGCTTTCAGAAGGGCTGCGGCTGCCTGGGGCGACAGACTGATGACCGCTGTCTGTGTTCCACCGTACGCTTTCCTGAGAGACCTGATTGCATCCACGGGAGGCCTCTCCGAGAGATTGGCTGTACACAGCGCCTCGTGGACATCTTCAACCGTGGTGACTTCGTCTAGGTCTTTCACCTCCACTAGGGTTTCCTGCGTGAGCTTACGCACCTCCACACTGGTTCCCAGGACAGTCGCCACCGCCTCATGATACTGGGGTGTCTTTGGATCTGCCGCCACGCTCAACTCCAGAAGCAGTTCACCCTTGGCCGTCTTTCGGATCCTGCGGACGCTCTCTCCCAGCTCTGACAGCTGCGGGTCCCTCTTGATCTTGCGGAGGATGTCCGCGTAGCTCACCGTGCCAGTTTCCCTGATGACGATGGCATCGGGGCGCGCTGGCTTAGGCTTCCGGCCCTTCCGCTTCGCTTGGGGTCTGGAACGAACTGTGGTCCACCCAACTTCTGCACCCTCCGCCTTTCCAGCCATAGGCTTATGGGTCTTAGGATTTGTCCGGGTTACCGTTTTCTCGGCCGCCAGTGTCGGGGCATCCCCCCTCCCCCTCTTAGCTACCGCTCGGCTAGTCGGACTTACTTGCTCCGGATCCCCCTTCTCACGGGGGCGCTTGGCGTTGCGACTGCGGCCGCGTAGCTCTTCGCCTGGGCAGGGGCTGTCCGCGAAGACGCACCGGCTTTGCCTTGGTTGTCCACAGGAGGGCCGCCAACCTGCACTTCCTTGTCCACCTTCTCCGTCCGCCCTTCAGTCTGGACTGCCCTGTCGGCTTGCACCAGCTGTGGCACTTTCGCAGCCGTACCTGCGTCCTGCTCCTCGACGACCTGCAAGCAGACATCCCGGATTTTGGATGCCTTCCGCTTGATGTCGGCATGTACATTGTGCCTTGGCACAAGGAAAGCTATGAGTGCTTCAATGTGCCAGTCCAGCACAGCCATTTTGCCTTTGGCAATGACCTCATCGGGAGGGATGACCGCCATTGCCGTCGGATCGGCCCTCATGCCCATCACTCGCTGAAGCTCACTGGTGTCTGCCAGTGTGTTTCTCCGCACCACCGTCTTTCTTATTACCTGAGCAGGGGTCCTCTGGATAGTAGACCTCCTGCCGAAGGGGACCTTCATCGCGCCGTCGTCTTTGTTTGTTTTGTTGGTATTGTTATTGTTACTATTCATTGATTGGGTCCCCGCTCAGGACCGTTATCTTTGCTCGTAGTGCAGTCGCCTTAATGGTCCTATGGTTATCTTTGCCGCAGCAGGGAGGCCATGCGAGGGTTGACACAAGTCCTTATGGGCGCTTATGTTCAGAGCCAGACCAGCGCTAGTCGGGAATGTTACATCCGAGCCTGCACTGCCAATTTAATGGTGACGAGCATCGGGCGTTTCCTGAGACCTGCCATGGTTTTAACGGGACGGGGGGATTGCGGCATTAAGCTACCAGCCATTTCTGTAAGATTTCACTCTTACTTACTGAGGTGGCAGCATACCGCAATCGTCAGCCCACAAGCATCAGCTTATTTCCTATGTTTCTGGTATGCCATAATCAAGGCCTTACCGGTCTCGGCCTTGATTTGAGGTACAACAGATCCCACGATGTCCCTTTGTGGTCCCACGATGGTCCCTCGCTGTTCCATCGTTGATCCCTCGTTGTCCCCCGTTGCCCAGACAGCCGCCCCATGAGGTGGTCATCGCTATCTCTGGGTGCGTTGCTCACTTCAGCTGGCCATCAGCGGGTGCTGGTGTGCCATTGCCCGGAGCCGCCACGTGGAGGCAGTGAGTCTTCTTGAGGGTGTCCCACACCAGGATCGCTCTAGCCCCTCCCAGTGAGGGGCAATTAGATGCTTTGCCTGACTGGTTCCCCCCTGACCCCCTGGTTCCCCCTGACCCCTATATATATATATATATATAATATACATACACCAACACACACACATATATATACATATATATATATATATATATATATATATGTGTATGTATATTTAAATATACATATATACATATACATATACATGTATATGTAAACGTATATGTATATGTACGATTATATCTATATATATGTGAATTTACATATATACATACATATATACATATGAATCTATATTTAAATGTATATGTATAACTATATGTATATTTTTATGTTCATGTATATGTATATGTTGTGAGGACTAAAATCTTCTGTGGGAAATTTTCGCCCACACTACAGGTGACAGAGCCGCAACGCAAATATATCCACACACACATGACGATAAAATACCCGAACGGATACAACTGCATTAGAAACTTAACGAAATACTGGTACATTGTAAGCAATCAGCGCAGCAGTAGCGGGAGTACAGACCATCAGCAGCTTATTATACCAGTAGGAATAATAACTAGGATTACAACAAAAGCATCCTCATGCACAACCAACGATCTTGCCAACCAGCATCACGCATGCGAACAGAGAAAAACCACAGCGACGAAAAATACAACAAATACATGCAGGACAAAAGAAGGTGAGTGCACGAATTCAAGCGGTGGAATTTGCCGAGTATGCTCGCTCGGTAAATTTTACACTAACAACACGCAGCAACGAGAGCAAAGCACAAGAGGGACTACGACAGAGCGACCAATAAGCCCACCGTCAACAAGTACAAAGTAGAAGGAGGAATGAGAAGGAATATGCCGGCTTGTTGAATTAAATATAATAATATTTAACAACAACAACACTACAGGATTTCGGACAGCGCTGATTGCAGCCAACAATACTGCAGGCAAACCAGAAACCGCTGGAGTCAGGTGGCTGACCGACAGGAGTTGAAGGTGGCCCAAAGGCAAAATATTACAATAACAACAAGCCTGGCTACAACAACAACAAGCCTGGCCACAACAACAATAAGCCAGGCGATTAGAAGAAAGCGAAGCCGTCCAACAGAAGTGAAATCACACAACGTTGGCCCGCCAACAACGACATGCTCCAGCCGCTGTGACAAATTGGGCTATACAAGCCGTGTGGCCCAAATAGCAGTCTCTTCTTCAGGGAATAACTTCCGAGCCGACAACAGGCTTCAGAACCATACGCTGTCGAGACTTAGTGGGAACATCAGGTTTCCAATCGATTTCTTACTAAGTCACGTACACAACCAGGACATAGCAACTCAATAAGAATATCAGGTTTCCAATCGGTTTCTTACTGGGGTACCTATGTTACTGAGACACATACTTTACTAAGACCAATAGGATACAGAGCCATCGCGACTTAGTGGGAACATCAGGTTTTCAATCGATTTCTTACTAAGTCACGTACACAACCAGAACATAGCAACTCCGTAAGAATATCAGGTTTCCAATCGGTTTCTTACTTGGGTACCTGTGTCACTGGACCATACATTTGCCGAGACAGAAAGACTGACAACGAGTACTCAAAGGTTAAGTCTATTATATAGGAATAGGATTAAGATTAATAAGTAGTTTTGTTCGATTTTTGAATTTAAATAAACACCATAAAAATCTAACTCGCCGGAGTATTATATTTTCTGTATACGACTCCTGGAGCCGCTGAGTTTACCCCAGCTATAAAAAGAGTCGTTACAGTGGCGCCCGAGCAGGGACTCTGAGTAAAAGAAAACTAAATCAGCGCGTCAGACTTTGAAAAAGAAAAAACCAAATCGCAAGGAAGCTCAGCTCGTGAGAGAATTTACCAGAGCAAAGAGAAAGCTACGTCTACGCAGTTACGCAGAATACAACCGAATTAGCGCCAGCTTATAATACACACACAGATTGTCTTCATCGTTGCCTCTTATATTGACATGTCCGGGGATCCAAATGAGTCTGATTGTGGATTTATGTTTGATTAATATGTTTTTTATATCGTCTATGTAATGGTTGCTGTTTACTGGGTTAGTAATTGCGTCTAAGACTGAGAGAGAATCTGAGCAGATCGCGATTTTCCTTCTCTTTGTGTTTGCGTATTTAGTCGCTTCGTGAATGGCTATTAGCTCAGCTCCAAAACTTGTGCTGTAATGTGGTAGGTGTGCTGTTTGAATGGTTTTGTTTTCCTCCACGATACTATAGTCTGTAAGGCCGTTTTGTTTAGTGTATATAAAATTAAAGGAGTATTGCTCTGCTTTTAAATTAAGAAAGTTCTGTATATAGATTTCATTTGGGTTATTATTTTTTTTATGTTGTCGTAGGTCAGTATTGACTGAGTTATGAGGAAGTTGCCAGCTAGGAAATACTAAATATTTCTTGTGTACTTTTGTGATTATGGGTACTTCAATGTTTTGGGCGGTCTTAATCACTTTATTTATTGTGGATGGTACTTGTTGGAGTTTTTTAGATTGAAGGATTTGGGCACATAAGGTTGGGAGTGGGGAGTGGTCGTTGATTAGAACTGATTTAATAAGCTTAGAGGTGATTAGGTCCCGGGCAAAGGATATTGGTGTAATTTTAGCTTCATACAGGAGGTTGGGAACAGGGGTTGTTCTGAATGCACCTAGTGCAATCCTCGTAGCGGAATTTATGGTAGTGTTTAATTTATTTATGGTTGATTTTGGTGCATACCCAAATAAGTAAAGACCATAGTTAATTTTAGATAAGAGGAAGGATTTTGTTATTGAAATTAGTGATGCTGTATTGCAGTTGAATTTTTTGCTTGAAAGGAATTTGATTATATTGAGTGGTTTGATTAATGAGTCTATTAATTGATTAATATGTGTTTCCCATCGATATCTTTTGTTCAGTGTAATCCCAAGTATCTTTAAATGGTCAACTTTGATTATATTTATATTGTTGCATATGATGTTTGAGGAGCAATTGTGTTTTCTACAGATGTGAATTTGCTTGCATTTTTGTAGCGATAATGCAGCTCCTGAATATGCGCACCAATCCGAAATTTTGTTGTAGATGGGATCGAAATTGTAGGGGGTGTTTTTGTTTCTATTTAGTTCTTTAATTAGTAAGTAGTCATCAGAGAATGCGAGAAAGTCAATTTCTTTGTGGAGTGATAAGGTGTAGCTTAGCTTGTTATAGGCTATCAGAAATAGGATTACGGAGAGGGGAGAACCTAGGGGAATGCCATTTTGGAGAGAAAAGCTTTGAGAAAATTGGGATTCGATTTTTACTTTGATGTTCCTATTTGTCATATAGTTTTTTATATAATTATAAATGTTGGGGCCGATTTTCCACAAGTTAAGTTGATCTAAAATAGCATGTACTCCAATTTTATCAAATGCTTTAGCCAAATCCAGTGAGATGAGGGATGTGGGTGACCTGATGATCAAGGTAAACCAGAAAATCAGATATTGATTTCCCTTTTTTGAATCCTAATTGATGGCTATTCAGAAGTTTGTTATTTGATACAAACCACCAAAGCCTGTTGGCAATGATTTTATCTAGTACGTTGGAGCAGCAAGGGTTAAGTGAGATTGGATGATATGATGTTAACATGGTTTTGTCTGAGTTAGGTTTAGGTATAGGGATAATGAAACTATTTTTATACATTTGAGGGATAAAACCAGAAAATATTTTATTATATAAGTCAGTAAGTCGACTTTTTACTGCAAAGGGTAGGTGGTTAATCATTCGGTAGGATATTGGATCTATTCCGGGAGTGTTGCCTTTTAGTTGGTTTATTGCCATGTTTAGTTCGATTAGATTGATTTTATCGTCAATAATTAAGGCTGATTTGCTCGGACTAGGTAACCTACTTCTGGATAGGGAGTTTTGTTTGTTTAAAAGGAAGGTAGGAGAGAATGAATTATCGTGTGCTTCTTTGGACCATGTTTCTGCAAGTGTATTGGCTATTATGGAGTTATTTGTGATCGAATTTTGGTTAGGTTGGGGTAAGCTAATTGAATGGATTGGGGTATAGGTTTAAAGCCCACAGAATGTGCGAATTGTTGACCAAATTTTTCCTGAAGGTGTAAAAGGATTGATGTTTGAGGTGAAGTTAAGTATTGAGGTTGATTTAGATAATTTTATTTCGCGCTTAAGTATCGCGTTTGCTTTCTTGACTTTTATGATATTATATAGTGATATGTTTCTGGTTAGGCTATTTCGAAGTTTGTTTCTTTCTTTTTTTAAGTCTTCTAATTTATTGTTCCACCAGGGGACTGTTGTTCTTCGCTTAGGTCTAGATTGAGGAATGGATTCGTTAGCGATTTGAATTATTATTTTTTGAATATTAGCAGTTTCTTTGTTTATGTTTATACTAACAGCTCTTTTTTCAGATAAGTGATTAGCTAGTATGCTGAATTTGTCCCAATTCGCTTTGCCTAAATTGAATCTAGGTCTACTTGTAGTTGGAATTGTTGTGAGATTGGGGAAGAGGGATATGAGGATAGGAAAGTGATCACTACCGCATAGATCCGATTCTATTTGCCAGTTTGTTTCTATTGCTAGGATAGGAGATGCAAGTGTAAGATCAATATGAGTTAGAGTGTTATGCGTTGTGAAGTGGGTTGGGGAGCCGTTGTTTAGGAAAGCCAGTGCCGATTGTGTGATAAATTTATCGATTTTTTTGCCTCTAGCATTGTTGTAATTAGAACCCCAACTGGTGTGCCAGCTATTGAAGTCACCTGTGATCAAGTGTGGTGATTGTGAGTTGTCAAAAAGATCGTGAAGATCTTTGACTTTGAAATATTTTGTGGGTGGTAGGTATATTGAGCTAAGTAGGAATTTTTGTTTTGAAAAAATAAAAATATTTACTATGTCAAAATTGTTTGTAGGAAAGTTGGTTGTGCTGTGTTGTATTGAATTATGTATGAGTATGGCTGCGCCGCCAAATGAATTTTTTGGGTGTAGAGATGTGTATAATTGGTAGTTAATGGGAGTAGGTATTATTTTGTCGTCTGTTAGGTATGTTTCTTGTGGGGTAATGATTTGTGGTTTATGTTTTTTTAATAATATTTCTATTTCATTATAATTGTTTTTGTAGCCTTTGATATTCCATTGAATAATTTTTAAAGATGCTGTCATTACTGTCAGATTTACAGAGTTTTTGCAGATATTTATATATGTTAAATTATTTAAAGAAATGGAAGAGTATCAGTTGTTTCCATGTCAGGCTCAGAGCTGATTTCTTGTGTGTTGCGTTTATTGATTTGTTGTTGTCTGGACTGTTTCAGTTTTTCAAGGTTTTTTAGGTGTGTGAGTGTAAATTGAGAGAGTTCTGGTGAAGAAGTTTTATGAGTTTCCGGAGAGAGATTGTTTTGGGGAGAGTTTGGTTTGGTGTGAGCGGAATTGTTTGTAAGAGAGCTTGTTGTTGATATATTGTGTTTTTGAGTGTTTTCTATGTTGTTAGATTTGGGTGAATTGCATTTTTGCGTTATATATGTTTGAGGAGTGTCAGTTTTGTTAAAAGTTTTGTTGTTGGTTTGATTTTTTTCGAGTGTGGAAATTACTGTATTCTTGTCAATGATAGTGTTATTTATTGTTGCTGTTGTAGTTGTTTGTATTGTTTTGTTTTCTCTATTGAAGCTTTTGTTTTTAATGGCAACTGCTTCTTCTAATTTTTCGGTTAACGTATGATTCGTATTAATATTTATGTTGGATTCGTTAACTGAGTGTAATGCTTCTCGGAAAGTGCATTTCTTAATTGTTTTTAATTTGAGAGTTTCTTGTCGTTTTTTGTAAGTTGGGCAGTTTTTGTTGTTTGAACGATGCTCTTGTCTGCAGTTAATGCATTCGACTTTTGTGCAGGGAGTTGGGTCATGTTCAGCTGTTGAACACACGAAACATTTCTTTGAA
This sequence comes from Clusia tigrina, assembly GCA_920105625.2. Classification (NCBI taxonomy): domain Eukaryota; kingdom Metazoa; phylum Arthropoda; class Insecta; order Diptera; family Clusiidae; genus Clusia; species Clusia tigrina. Next base: position 184,986,854 of record OV050030.1, on the reverse strand, counting down.
TTTTTGCAGTGTTTTTTTGTATGCCCAATTAAGAAACAGTTTTTACATTGCATTTGTGATGGAATGTAAGGTTCGACATTGACTTTGACCCACGCAACCTCTACTTCGTGTGGAATATCGTAGGTGTTGAAGGAGAGAATGTGGAGAGGGGTGTTTATTATTTTCCCGTCTTTTAATTTAGTTATTTTTTTGCATTCCGTCACTTGTTGTGTTTTTAAACTTTGGACAATTTCCATTTCAGTTAAATGTACAAGATGCTCAGAATATATGACTCCTATCGATATATTTAAGGTCGGGTGCAATGAAACTTCAATGTTACATAGGTTTAAGAGCTTGTTTGCTGTTAGGAAGCGATTTGCTTGTTGTTAATTTTTTGTCAGAATTAATAGGTGTCCTTCTCTTGTAAAAGTTGTTTGTAAAGGTTTTACAGTAGTTATACTTTCTAATGCTTTGGCCACTGTAAAAACGTTAAACGACCGAATAGGTTTTACTTCGTCAGTGTTTTTTAGTAAAATGATGATTTAGGGCAAACTTTATTTGTCACTTTTTTTACTGTTTTAATGATAGGAAAGTCATGATTATTGTTTAGGTTAAATTTTCTTTTTTTTGGACTTTCGTCTAGAATGGAGAAGTTGTTTTGGTCTCCTCCTCCTCCTATGTATATGTACATATACATACATACCTACATATAAATATACATATGGGGGAACGCAGACGGCGACCATCAGCTTACCGCCCCAGGTAGTCGCAACCCTTGTAAAAATCGGCAGGCTTAGAGTTGGATGGACTGCTTGCCGTGTGCGTGAGAAGGTGATACTAGTGCGCTGCTACAAGTGTATGTCGTTTGGTCACACCTCACAGAAGTGCACTAGCAAAGAGGACTGGCGCCACAGGTGCTACAGATGTGGTGGAGAAGCACACAGCGCCGTTGAGTGCGATAGCACGCTTGCGTGTGCACTCTGCGCAGCCAATGGTCGTATGGACGTGGAGTATCCGACAGGATGCAGCTCATGCCCGCCCTACAAACAAACCGTGGGAAAATCCAGACATAGGAGATGAGGTTGCTCCAGCTCAATCTGAACCACTGCGAGGCTGCACAGGATCTCTTGGAGCAGACAGTAACGGAGAAAAGGCTGATGTTGCAGTGCTTAGCGAGCCATACCGGCGCAAGGACCAAGGAGTTTGGGCCGAGGACAATACTGGCGGAGCCGCACTGTGGGTGTGTGGAGCCAGGGCCTTACAACTGAACAACAAACATAGTAGCGACGGTTACTTCAGAGCGACCATTGGAGGGACCACGGTTTATAGTTGCTACCTTCCACCAAGCCTCACTACGAATGAGTTCGAGTCAGTGGTGGACACTCTTACCCTGGATGCGCGAGGCAGGCACCCCGTAGTGATTGCTGGCGACTTCAACGCATTATCAAATGAATGGGGCTGCGCCCGAACAACGCCAAAAGGTCATATCCTCAAGGACGCGTTCACGGCACTTGACGTAGTTCTCATGAACACGGGAGAGGCGACATTCGCTCGAGGAGGAGCCAGCTCCGTGATCGACCTTACGTTCCTGAGCAGCAGACTGGTGGTGAGGAGCTAAGTGGATTGTGAGTCCCATATATTCTCACAGCGATCACAATGCCATTACGATCGATCTAAAGTTACCAGGGAGAAGGCCAAAGATAGGTCCAAGATTAAGAGGCTGGAGGGCGGATAAACACGGTGACGGCGCCCTTAAAATCATGTTGGAAGACATGAAGTTGGAAGGTCGTGCGGACGAAATGGCAAGTCAGCTACAGAGTGCATGCGACGCGGCGATGCTCAGAAGGGCTTATGGCGGATGTCATAAATCCGTCTACTGGTGGACAGATGAGATCGCTGGCCTGCGTAAGGAATCTCATGCCGCAAGACGAACACACCAGCGGGCAATAGGCAAGCCAGAGTGTCTGCAGCTACGCCAGGTATACAAGGAGGCCAAGAGGAGGCTGAAAAAGGCCATAAAGTGAAACGAGCTCAGGAGTTTCATCGAAGTATGTGCACAAGTTGAAGAAAACCCATGGGGCACAGCATAGAAGCTTGTAATGAAAAAGCTCCCTTGCCTTAGGCAACCAGCCCCAAGCTGCACCGACTTGCTCAGACATATTGTGGGAGAGCTCTTCCCAGCACAGGACTACGTGCCTGACCAACTCCCCCTCGAGTTGCACGAAGAATTACCCAGTGTGACCACTGACGAGGTGATGCAGGCGGTTGGAGGATTTGGGGACCAGAAGGCACCTGGCCCAGATAGAATACCCAACTATGTGCTCAAAACGGCAGCTGCGCTACACCCAGAGGCAATGAGGTCTCTTTACGAGGCCTCTTTTAGACAAGGTGTCTTCCCAAAACGGTGGAAAAGGCAGCGGCTGGTCCAGATGCCAAAAGCTGATAAGCCAACGGAAGACCCATCAGCCTATCGTCCCCTGTGAAAGCTAGACACTGCAGGGAAGGTCCTGGAGCGGATTATTTGCAACCGGATTGAAGAGGCTCTAGTGGAGGCTGGAGGACTGGCGCGATGCCAATATGGATTCTGGAAAACAAGATCGACAGTGGACGCCATTGACGACGAAGGGAGCGATACAAGGACGAAGATGGAAGGGGGGCTCCAAGAGGTATTGCCTTGTGGTCACCCTTGATGTCAAGAATGCCTTTAACTCGGCGAGCTGGGCGCGCATAGCGAGTTTGCTGGCAGAGTTTGGAGTGCCCGACTACCTAAGACGGATGATTGCCGGCTACTGTAACGACAGCATGCTGCTAGACGAGCGATGTATGGAAACGCATAAGGTCACCGGAGGGGTTCCCCAGGGGTCTGTACTGGGTCCACTAATCTGGAATGTTATGTTTGATGGCATTCTCCGCATACAGGTGCCCCATCTGGAAGAGGTAGTAGCGGAGGCAAATCGCACAGTGGCCATTGTTGGGAGATGCCTGGTGAATGCAGGGCTTAGACTGGCGGAGCAGAAAACGGAGGCCATCCTTATTTCGAGTCGAAAGGTACAGGAGGTCGTGGAGAAAAGAGTTGGAAACTTCACCATTACCACGATCCCACACTTGAAGTACCTAGACGTCTGGATAGACACCAGATTAACATTCAAGGAAAACTTGAGGCGTGTAGGCGAAAAGGCGGCTCGGACCTGCTCTTCGCTTTGCCGGATAATGCCGAACCTTGGAAAACTGCGGCAGCGGAAGAAACTGCTCATATCAAGAGTTGTCAAATCCGTAATCCTGTACGGGGCGCCCATATGGGCTGATAAGGCGAATGTCATGGCATAGAGGCAGCCGATAGGAGAAGTACACTTCGAACGATCTGGTGATTGCTGGTATGATCCCTGTGGACCTGCTCGTAAAGGAGTCGTGGAAACTATAATACAGCAGAATAATGCGCCAGTCCAGCGCGGAAGATCTCTTAGTAGCCACTAGGCAGCGCACCATATGGGAGTGGCAAGCCCGATGGGATGCATCTGAGAAGGACCGTTGGAACTGGAGACTGATTCCTGACCTCCAACATTGGATGAATAGGTCGCATGGCGACAAGAACTACCACGTCACACAAATGCTGACCGGGCACGGAGGTTTCCGCGCATATTTGCAAAAATTCCGGCTGGATCAATCCCACTGTTGTGGAAACTGTGGAGGCACGGAACCAGAGGACGCGGAGCATGTCCTGTTCGCATGCCAGCTGTACAGCGGTGCCAGAGCGGTGCTTCAGAGAGTTTGCGGAGAGCCCGTGACACCTGACAATATCGTGCACTATATACTCGAGTGCCCCAAGAAATGGGAAGGGGTCTGTGACGCTTCGGCAGAAATAATGCGAGACCTCCGCCACTTGGAGTGGCGACGACGTTCAGGGAATCCATAGGAGGGGTCCTTTGACCATTCCCCTCCCCGAATGAAGTATTGCTTAGCGGTTATGTACCATCGGGGAGGCGTCCGTGGGGGTGGTTTTAGTGGGTAAGAGCCCCACACTACTGGCGCGTTGTCCAGTGTCTGGTTGCAGATTTCCACCTCCAATACAAAAAAAAAATATGCACATATACAAATGCATATACATATCCATATACAATCACATGCACATATATACACATATATACATATACATATCATTATACATATTCATATACATATAGATATAAATATACGTATGCATATACATACACATATAAATATACAAATGCATTCTCATATACATATACATATACATATCTATATACATCTACATATACATACACATATACATATACATATACATATCCATATACATTATAATATACATATACTTATACAATAACATATACATATATATATGTACATATGCATATATGTATACACATACACATACATATACATAAAACTTATATATATATATATATATATATATATATATATATATATATATATATATATATATATATATATATATATATATATATATGTATATATATATATATATATATATATATATATATATATATATATATATATATATATATATATATATATATATACACATACATATAAATGAAGAATGGTGAGCCTTAGAATTTTAATTTTCGTCTGGCCAGAACAGGGCACTGACTCATGAGATGAAGTACCGTTTCTTCCTCCTCCTCAGAGCCGCAGCTACGACAGAAGTCATTATTGGACAGTGTCCCTTTCAGCATGCTTTTGGCTGCCTCAAGGTAGTAATGTTTTATGGGCAATTTGACCGTGGCTAGTAACTACAGTGAGAGAGGGAGAGATATCAGGGAGCAGCGTACCTATTTTGGCCAATTCATCGGCCTCGAAATTTCCCAAGATGTCAAGTATGTCCAGGCACCCAGCATATATCAACTTGTGAGTTAGCCGAGACGACGTTTAGGGAGGAGCGGCAGTCAACTACAAGCTTAGATGTAGTGAATCCATCAGCTAGGGACTTGATTTTCGCCTGACTATCCGTGAATATGCGATTGTTCACATCGAATACTTCGTTGTGAATGAGCCACTTGGACGCTTCAAATATAGCCATTACTTCCGCCTGAAAGACTCTGCAATAGTCAGGGAAACGATAGGAGAGCCTAATGCAAAGTTTGCTGGAGAAAATGCCGCAACCGACCTTATTCTCCAGTTTGGAGCCATCCGTGTATATGTCAGTAGAACTATCAGTGACCACTAATTTATTGGACCATTCCTCCCTACTAGGAATGTGGGTGTTGAACCCGTGGTTTAGATTAGTTGAAGAGCATGTATAGATAAGGTCCGCCGATACGGGCGTATCCTGCATTAGATCTCGCTGGACCAGGTTCAGCCTAGTCCAGCGAGATATAGCAGTATGGTAGCTAATGCGGAGAAATTCTACCATTTGTCCCTTAAGACCCGGGGAGAACCACATGAAATTGTCTCCAAAATTCCAATTACTGAGGCGGGTTTTCAGCAAGTGTGGGAAAACTTACTGGAGCGCTACGACAACAAGCGCATCCAGATCAACAACCAATTGAAGACACTGTTGGGTCTTGACCCGGTTAGAAGAGAAGATGGTGGGGAAATTAAACGCCTACAGCGTGACATCGGTAACTGTATCGCTGCACTGACATCTTACGGCATCGACGTTGCGAGTTGGGATGCCATTTTAGTATACTTGTGCTCCATGCGGCTGCCTGAGCTCACACTGTCCCTGTGGGAACAGACCATGGGGGGCCGCGCAGATATTCCAGAATGGAAGGCGATGGATGACTTCTTGTCATTGCGGTTTCATACACTCGAGGCGATTTCGGATCTCCGGTCGCAAGGCTCCAGTTCATCACAAATAAGGGTTCAGCCGAATCAACCGCGAACAGCACGGGTGCAAACCCATCCAGTAAGTGTTACCCCGGAAGGGTGCAAAGTGTGCAGGCGGTCTGCACACTCGGTGCGAAATTGTCCTGCGTTCCAGGCCGCCACCGTATGAGCTCGGTGGGGCTTGGTGCGCAAACACGGGTTGTGTGTGAATTGCTTGTCAGCTTCACATAGAGTGGCAAATTGCCCCAGCTCCTTTTCGTGCTCCACCTGTCGGGAGCGGCACCACACTCTGCTGCATACGGACTCGCCACGGGGTCGTCCAACCGCTGCGACGCCAAACCCACCATCCACATCGGGGAGGGCACGCTCCAATTCAAATGGACGCTCCTCCCTGGTCCATCCACCCGTACCCAAGTCTTCTTACCACACTGCGCAGGTATCGCGTCCGGCAGATAGGGCGGGGCCGAGTCCAAGTCATCCAAGTGGCCGCCTCTCCAATCGTGTTATCTTGGGTACGGCCTTAGTCACGATAAAACATCAAGGAGTATGGTACACAGCCCGGGCTCTGATAGATTCTGGTTCTGAGGGGTCCTTTGTTTCGGACCGCCTCCAAAAGCGCCTTAAGCTGCCGGCGCACTCAGTACATGCCCAGGTATCGGGGGTCAGCAATACCCTTGCTGGCACCGTTATCAAAGCATGTCATATCACCATCGGGCCACTGTGCGTCTCCAAGTATCGGCTTTGGTGTTGCCTACCCTGACAGGTGAACTGCCGCCGCTCCTATTGAGTAAAGGAGAGCAACACAAACTGAGACATTTCAGGTTAACCGATTCAAGCACTTCACACTCCACCCAAGTCGATTTGTTAATCGGAGGGGATCTTTACCCTCAGGTCTTGCTTGATGGGTTGCGGCGCAACCTGGTGGGGTCACTAATTGCCCAAGAAACGGTATTCGGCTGGATCCTTACAGGGCCTCTGCCGGATAAACGGATATCCACTTTCACAACTCGCGTGCAAGTGTCTGAAACTGCTTCGCTCGACCACCTTCTACGACAGTTCTGGGAAATGGAACAGGCTCCCCAAGATCGAAAGCTGTCCCAGACTGATCAAGACTGCCTTAATTTGTACTCCCAGACTACTCGTCGGGATGCTACGGGGCGATACATAGTCTCTCTGCCGTTCAAAGAAGGGTTTGTTCCGGAGAAGTCTCTAGGAGCGTCGCGCTATATTGCCCTTCGGCAATTTGAGCGCAATGAGTCCCGGCTGGTAAAGAGCCCGGCCGATAAGCGACAATACGACGCGGTGGTACTTGAATACGTGACGTTAAATCACATGCGCAAGGTTCCACCGCCGTCAGTAACTCCTGTGCCTCATTATTACTTGCCACATCATGCAGTAATTAAGCCAGAGAGTACAACCACCAAACTTCGCGTGGTGTTCAATGCCTCACAGGCGACTTCCAACACGGTCAGCTTGAATGACGTGTTACACACAGGGCCAGTGTTACAAGCCGATCTGACCCGGCTAATAATCCAGTGGCGTATGTTTCGCTATGTCCTGAACGGGGACATACAAAAGATGTATCGTCAGATTCTGGTTGAGCCAAGCCAGGCATCATACCAGAGAATTGTGTTTAGGGAATCTCCCGACAGCGATATCTCTGACTATGAATAGAAAACGGTCACCTTCGGGGTGAATTGTGCTCTCTATCTTGCAATAAGGACACTTTTGCAATTGGCAGACGACATGCAGAGCAGGTTCCCATTCGCTTCTCAGGTGCTACGTAATTCGATGTACGTGGATGACGCTCTAGTGGGTACACATGATATTACTACTGCCATTTGCACTAGGGATGAGCTGATTGAGAGCTTGGATTCAGCCGGGTTCTCAATGCGAAAATGGGCGTCAAATTCTACAGAAATTTTATCCGGTTTGCCTCCAGGGCATCTGCTTAGGGAAGATTTTCTCCAATTCGAAGAGACCAGCACCACTCGCACTTTGGGCATTCGATGGAATGCGCGGGGGGATTGGTTTTATTTCCACGTGGCAGCTTTGCCAATCGTTGCCATATACACCAAACGTAAGGTCCTGTCGGTCATCGCACAGCTGTTTGACCCAGCGGGATGGTTGGCTCCTATTATCATCTCCGCTAAGATCTTGATGCAACAGATATGGTTGGATCAAATAGGTTGGGACGAGCAACGTACTCCTACCACTTTAACAAGGTGGACACACTTCTTATCGCAGTATCAGGCAAGCTCCCAAGTACGCGTGCCTCGCTGGGTACGATCTGCACCTGATCCCGATATTGAGTTCCACGCCTTCTGTGATGCTTCTCAGCTAGCATATGCTGCAGCCCTTTACGTTCGGTGTAAAGGTGAAAATTCCATCTCTACCCATTTGCTAGTGGCGAAATCGCGGGTGGCCCCATTGAGAACTATCTCTCTTCCACGTTTAGAACTATGTGGGGCAACACTTTTAGCAGAGCTGATTTTCCCTCTTAAACCTCTATTAAATATTTCAGATGACAACTTGTTTTGTTGGTCCGACTCTACGATTGTGTTGGCATGGCTGCGAAAGCCACCCCACGTGTGGAAAGTCTTCGTGGCGAATCGAGTCACAGCCATTACCAGCAAAGTAGGTGTGAACAACTGGCGTCATGTCCGCTCAGAAGATAACCCAGCAGATTTAGCTAGCCGTGGTGTGGCACCTGATGCACTACTCCACAACAAGCTCCCTTGGGAAGGCCCGGCCTGGCTGCAGCAAGAGCGGAAACGGTGGCCGCCTCCGTTGGACGAAAACGTGTTAGCAACCGATGAAGAGCAACGACCTGCAAAGTGTCATGTAGTATATGTGTCCTCTGCGGACGACCCAATGTTGCGCTTCTCCTCATTTTCTAGGGCCCTCCGAGTGTTGAGTTTCGTGCGCCGCTTTATGCGCCACTGTTCGGTGAAACATCGGGACACGACTCCTGACAGGGGGTCCCCGCTTACTCGGGGAGAAATCGCTGAAACGACCACTTGCCTTATTGTGCTCGCGCAGAAAATGTATTTCCCAAAAGAATACAGCGCACTTGTGACACGGGAGCCGATATCCAGCTCCAGTTCGCTTTTGGCTCTGATTTCGCGGGGCCGTTTGATATCAAGCACTATAAGGGGCGGGCATGCCACGTTACGAAGGGGTACGTCTGCATCTTTGTATGCTTTGCTTCGAGAGCAGTTCACCTTGAGGCGACTACCGATTTGAGTACTCCTGCCTTCCTTGCGGCATTGTCTCGGTTTATCGCCCGTCGGGGATGTCCTTTGAAAATGCACTCGGATAATGGTCGGAACTTTGTTGGCGCGGAAAAGGCGTTGAGGCTTGATTTCCAGCGGGTGCTCCGCGAAATCCGTGACCGAACCGTGGTGGGTCACTTTCATACTCAGCTCGAGTTGGATTTTAAACCCCCCCATGCTCCACATATGGGGGGCCTTTGGGAAGCAGCGGTCAAGAGTTTCAAGCACCATTTCAAGCGCATGGCAGGGCAACTTAAGTACACGTTTGAAGAATTTGTGACTCTCTTAGCGCGCATCGAGGCGTGTCTTAATTCTAGGCCTATCAGCGCTCTGTCTGAGGACCCCACGGATCTCCAAGCGCTGACGCCTGGTCATTTCTTGGTGGGTGCGCCACTGTTGGCACCAGCTGAGCCTCCGGATACAACACCCTTTCTCTCAATTTTGAACCGATGGCAAAAACTGAAGGCGCTGGCCCATCAATTCAGCGTCAGGTGGAAAAACGAATATCTTCTCGAGTGTCAACGGCGGAGTAAGTGGCGGACGGCTCAAGTGAATGTCAAGGTGGGTGAGTTAGTGGTTGTGCGGGAAGACAACCTAGCGCCTAAAGAATGGCGGCTGGGCAGGGTCACCGATACGCACCCTGGTCCTGATGGAAAAGTGCGTGTTGTGGATGTGCGGACCGCACGTAGAATGCTAACCCGACCTATCACGAAGGTGGTGATCCTACCGGGAGAAGAGCCGCCTCCTACCAGCGGAGGGGTATAACGTACCTTGTACTTTTTTAATTTATAGTTTTTAAGTTTTCTTTTAGATCTATTCCCTTCTTGTACTACTTAAATTTTTGATATTTTCTCAGATCTCGGCCCACTCGGTGCACAAGACCCGCTACGCGATTTCTGACGGGTGCTGCTTTTTGTCTGCCAGTTGTACGAGTGTGGCCGTGCTACCACCTCCACTCTCCATGGCGGTGCCACCGGACCCAACAGCACCTCGTCGGGCCAGGTCAACTAAACACGACCTGCCATCGAGCTTCACCTCTCTGTCACCGGCGCGCCACCTGGCTGCGTGGTTCCGAAAGCGCCAAACCAAGGTCAGGAGGAGACCAGGCGGGAACCATCCCGCGCTGTTCCGCCCTTTCTGGGTATTACGAAGAGACCGGAGCAGCTACGCCCTACTCCGCAGATCATCTGCACTATGTGTTAGCAGATGGGCCACCGCATTGAGGGGTGCGCATGCTTCCTGAAGCTGCGCCCTCGGGCACCAAACCACCCTCCATTGATGAAGGGTATGAACGGGATCCGGCGTGGATATGTTCTTCTCTTGCAACAATGCAAGGGGGGCGGCATGTTCACTCCGAATCCTAACGTTCAGGTGGCTTCCGCCTGGTACCTGGGGCGCCATGTTGTCGGCCAATCTCTGCGTTCCATCGTTCGGTACGGTGCGGAATCTTTAACTGTTGGTATATTTTGGCGCGGGGCTTCGAAGCAGCGGCAGCTGCTTTCTTTGCGCCGTATTCAGTCTGTTCTGGAGTCTGTTCTGGAGTTGCGGCAAGTGCGGATCGCCAACAAATAGTTAATATTTAAAATACGTTATATATGTTAAAAATCTTAAAAAATAAATTATTCATTCTGAGCACAACAATATATATATATATATATATATATATATATATATATATATATATATATATATATATATATATATATATATATATAAATATATATATATATAAATATATATATATGTATATATATATATATATATATATATATATATATATATATATATATATATATATATATATATATATATTGAAACGTGATTGCATATCAGTGAAACTGGATTGCATACTTTTAGGATCCCATCTGGAGAATGAGTGCCCCCTGTAAGTCAAGATGCGAACTATTCGAATAAAAGCTTATTGTAGGGTAAATTGTTGTGTAGTGCATAAATGCAAAAGAGCACTATAAAATAGAAATGCCTAACACGAAGCGAAAGACACCCTCAGCAAAGATTTTGACCGGCAGAGTGTGCCGTTGGCCAAGCTATTGTTTGTGCTGTTCTGTAACTATGCCTAGTCAAGAGCACGAGAGAAGAAATAAGAAGTCTAATGCAGGATTGTAGTTTTAGAAGTTCAGATTAATTCTGGTTTATTTGGTGGCTCGCTGGCCTTTTTATATTATTCAATTCTTATTGTTTTCTTATTCTAACTAATATAAAATGTATCAATCTTATTTCCACTAGTTACAAATCATATTCCCGAAATTTGTCTCAAGTATCGGATTACCGATATTATTCATTGACGAATCATCGTCTTTGTTTATATTAATTATTTTGAGTGCAAGTTCAGGGCTAAAGTCACTGCACTGTCTAACATGCATGCGCTGCAATATAGGCAGCGTGTGTTATTGCACCCCCAAAATGCTAGTCTAGCATATTTGGGTATTGAGTGCAATTGCGTACGTTGCGCTATTGTCAGTTTGTTTGCATATGCGACTTGTTGCTGTGCTTATGACGATGTGTGGTCATCAGTATGCACTTGTGTGGTACACTACACCCTCACCCTTAAGAGAAAAATTAGGGGTGTTAGCGAATAATTTTTCTGGAAATATGGTTTGTGTTGCATTACAATTGTCTTATGTTAGATGATTTGCATATTTTCTAATAGTTGGTATTGTTTGTTTATAAATTGTTTCTTATTATTAAAGTTATATACTCGTATATATATATATATATATATATATATATATATATATATATATATATATATATATATATATATATATATAATATATATATATATATATATATATATATATATATATATATATATATATATATATATATTTGGGTTTACGCTCGGGTGTAGCGTATCCAATAAAAAGAGAAAGAATATAAGAAATAAATGCTTATTTTAATTTAATAAATTCAAAATATACTATGACGTATTTGTTATATCGTATACATAATATAAAATTCGTTTCTGCAAATTTCTAGAAATTTTGTTAAGTCCAGTATTTAATATAAATTTTAATTTCACAAAACGCTCTATAACACTCCACACTAGCTTCAGCACAGAAATGAGAACGTGTGCACGGCTCCGGCGCTGCGAACGGAAAGGAACGAATCGAAAAGCCGGAAACACGAAGTGTGTTGCTCCGCAGCCAACACAGGCTAGTTCCGGTTTACCCATAAACACGCTGTGCGACAGCGACAGCGTGTTAATAGGTGGCGCACGGAACTAACGCCTGCTTCGCGTACCCGACAACTACGTGGGGGTAGTGGTGTCGCCACAGGTATTCCTCCCCCAGTGATCGGCGCACGAGGCGCGGAGAACGATACCCGTTTCGTCGGTCTACTCCCCGGCTGTGGTGAAGGTTGGTCCCCTGAGCGGGGCGGTGGTTAACTCCTCAGATGACTCCTTGGATGGATCGCTGGCGGGTCATTTGTCGCTGACGATGGTTGCGGCGATGGCGATCGGGATGGCGATGATGATTGGGATGGCGCTGATGATCGGGATGCCTGCATCGATGGCGACGATGTTGAGTCACTCATTTCGAGGTGGGCCGGCTTCAAGCAGTCCGTAGAGATGGCTTTCTCGACGCCGTTCAAGTCGATGATGAAGCTCTTGTCGTTGACCCGGCGAATTACCTTATGGGGGCCCGTATATGGCGGCTCGAGTGGCCTCCGGATTTTGTCCAGCTTGCAGAATACGTGCGTGCAGGTGCGCAATTCTTTGAAGACGAACGGCTTCTGTCTCGAGTGGTTGGATGCTGGTACTGGCTTGATCGCTTTTACCAGCTTGCGCAACTGCTCGATGAAAACCGGTTGGGCGGTAGGGTCGTTTTGTTGTCCGAAGAATTCCCCCGGCAGGCGTAGTTGGGTGCCGAAGAGCATCTCGGCTGGAGTTGCTTTGAGGTCCTCTTTGTACGCCGTCCGCATCCCCAATAGCACTGTTGGCAAGGCGTCTGGCCATGGTGTGTCTGGACTGCACATCAAGCCCGCTTTTAGTGTGCGGTGTAGTCTCTCCACCATGCTCGAATTGACCCCCCTGGTCGGAGGTGATGGTGAGTGGCGTGCCGAAAGTGCAGACCCAACTGTGGAAGAACGCTCGTGCGACGGTCACAGCTCGAATGTCCGGGAGTGGGACAGCCACCGGCCATCGGGAAAAGCGGTCGATGATGGTCAGGCAGTGCGACAGTCCTCTCACCAGCGGTAGCTTGATCAGGTCAAAATGAACGTGGCAGAACCTGTCATCTGTCTCCCCGAAGCTTTGCAACTCGGCGCGGTTGTGGCGATGGACCTTCGCGCGTTGGCATGGTTGGCATTCACGGGCCCAGCGGAGCGCGTCCTTGCGCATGCTTGGCCAGAAGTATTTGGCCACCAGATGTTTCGCCGTTGCTCGACCACTCGGGTGGGATGATCCGTGTACGATGCCAAACGCCGTTCGACGCAGGTTGGATGGCAAATAGGGCCGTGTCGCCCCATCGGTAACCAGACAGTAGATCTCGCTGTTGTTGAAAGCGAGACGATCCAGTTGGATACGCGGATACTCCAGCAGGTGAGGCAGCTCTACGTCAGAGGCTTGCTCCAGGCTGATAGTGGCTTCGTCGAGGATGGAAGGCATCGAGACGGTACAGGTTCGTGAAAGTGCGTCTGCCACAACGTTTTCTCCCCCGGGAACGTACACAAATCGTGTGTTGAACTGGAGGATGTAGTCCAGGTGTCTGCTCTGCCTCGGCGTTGCCTTGTCCGAGCGTTGTTGTGCGGCGTAGGCGAGCGGCTTGTGGTCCGTGTGGATTGTGAAGGCGTGTGCCTCCAGGATCCTCCTGAAGTGCCTGACTGCTGCATACACCGCGAGCAACTCCCTGTCGTAGGCGCTGTAGCGAGTTTATGGGGGACTGAGCTTCCTAGAGAAGAACCCCAGAGGCTTCCAGGTCCCATCGGGTTGCTCTTGGCTGAGTGCCGCTCCGATGGCGGTGCTCGATGCGTCGGTGTAGAGAGCGATTGGCGCGGTAGGCGAGAGGAAGGCTGAATCTGCAGCTGCTGCGATACTCGCCTTGCACTGCTGAAATGCCTGCTCCGTTTGCGTCGTCCAGCTAATCGCCGCCTTCTTCTTCGTTAGGTTTCTCAGAAGCTCGTTGAGCGGGGCTTGTAGTTCCGCGGCGTGCGGTATGCACCTGCGGTAGTAATTAACCATACCCAGGAAACGTCTCAGCTGGGTAGAGTCTGTCTGAGTCTGAGTTGATGCGTAGGTTCGCCGCTCTCAGCGTCTCCAACAATTGGCTCAAATGTTGCAGGTGCTCGTCATGCGTCTCGGATGCGATGAGCAGGTCGTCTACGTAGCCCTTCACGAAGGGGAGTTTCCTCAGTAGGTGATTAATTACCCGCTGAAGCGTTTGCGCGGAGTTACGCAGGCCTAATGGCATACCCACGAACTCGAAGAGGCCGAAAGTTGTTGTGACTGCCGTCTTCGGGATGTCAGCTTTGGCAACCGGGATTTGGTAGAAGGCTTTCTGCAGATCGATTACAGAGAATACTTTTCCCCGGCTCTCCTGGATCAGGTCCTCGATGATCGGTAGAGGATAACGGTCTGGCAAGGTACACGCGTTGAGGCGGCGGTAGTCGCTAGTGGCTCGCCAGCTTCCATTCGGCTTTGGTACCATGTGTAGCGGACTGGCCCATGGGCTCGATGATGGGCGTACCACCCCCTTGTCGAGGAGGTCGGCGAACTCTTCTTTGGCAGCAGCGAGTCGTTCACCGACGAGTCTACAGGGGCGCTTGAAAACGGGAGGGCCCTCCGTGACGATGAAGTGTTGTACCGGCAAGTCTGGTACAGTGGCCATGACCCCTGCTGGTGGAGCGAGTTGCAGGAAGCGCTGGACGAGCTCTCTATACCGGTCGCCATGTGGTCCCACAGGTGCATCAATGCGAGCCACTGTGGAGATGCCGTAGATTCGAGCCGGGTTCATGCGGCCCGTTGCCGCGATGTTGGTAAGGGGGTCTACGATGCGTCGTCCCCTCAAGTCTACCAGGAGCCCATAGTATGCCAGGAAGTCCGCCCCGAGAATGGCAGTTTGCACATCGGCCACAGTGAACACCCAATTAAAGTCCCGACGCAGGGCGAGGTTCAGCTTCAGCGTGAGCTGCCTGTATGTGGCTATCGGCGACGAGTTGGCGGCGTACAGCGTGAGGCTGTTTCGCTGTAGTTTGCGGCCGACCGTTCCCCTCGGCAGTAAGGAGACCACTGATCCCGAGTCCACGAGAAAGCGAGTGGATGTCGTTCGATCCATTACGTGTAGGCGTTTTTCGGTTGGTGGTCGGCCGGCGTCGTTCGCCCAAGTCGGCGTCGGCAGCGCTAGTTTCCCGACGGCGTCGAGGCGGCGGCCACGGCGGCGGCAAAGATACACGGTGGTCGGCACTGCTGTGCTGTCGCCCCGTACTTCAGGTGGTACCAACATTGGCCAGGCACTGTAGAGCGATCTCGATGCCGGCTGGGGCTGCGGGTTTCAGCGCGACCCCTATGAAGTGGGTGCGTTATTTTACGCAGCAGTTCCTGATTCTCCCGCGTTAGTGCCACGAGCTGTGCCACTGACTGGCGCAGTGCGGCAAGCTCTGCGTGCACGGAGTTACCCGTTGAATCGTGCGACGATCTGTTCGCGAGTGGACAGCGGGGTCTCGGAGACGAGAGTGGAGGTGACGTAGCTGCCACTGTAGGTCCGTTGTCGACCAGCTCGTCAGCTGCCTCTGCGAGCTCCTCCAGACTGGTGCCTTTCAGGATTTTGAGTAGCCGTCGCGTTGACGGCGGCATCAGGTCGAGCCAATTCACGCGGATGATGTCATCCGTGGCCCGGTCACCCGCTAGGGAGCGCATCTGTCGCAGGAGTTGGGACGGCTTCCTGTCCCCCAGCACGAGTTGGGTGAGTAGTCTGTGGAGCTGTCGATTCGCCGAGTCGGTGAGGCGATTTAATATTGCCGTCTTCAGCACCTCATACTTGCCCACGGGCGGCACTGTGCGGAGTACATCCGCGATCTCGGAAATAGTCTCCGGGTCGAGCGCCGCAACTCCTAGATTGTAGCGGCTGTTGTCGTTGCGCACATGGTGTATTTGGAACGCGGCCTCGATCTGGTAAAACCACAGATCGGGGTTACTCCTCCAGAAAGGTGGGAGCCGACAGCTGCTCACCGCCTCGATCGCGGGCGGCGACGAAAAGGAGGCGTGTGCCCCAGGTTCCCCTGCACGGTGTGGCGGCAGGTGGTGTGTCGGTATCAGCAATGGCGTGGGCATGGCCAGCTGTGCCTGCGCATGCACGTGCGGTGGTTGTGGCTCCTGATGTGGTGCCGGCGGCGCCGGTCCTGAGGCTGTTGGCGAGTGGAGCATCCTATGCGTGTTTTATATCACGTCGGGGTCACCAATTTGGGTTTACGCTCGGGTGTAGCGTATCCAATAAAAAGAGAAAGAATATAAGAAATAAATGCTTATTTTAATTTAATAAATTCAAAATATACTATGACGTATTTGTTATATCGTATACATAATATAAAATTCGTTTCTGCAAATTTCTAGAAATTTTGTTAAGTCCAGTATTTAATATAAATTTTAATTTCACAAAACGCTCTATAACACTCCACACTAGCTTCAGCACAGAAATGAGAACGTGTGCACGGCTCCGGCGCTGCGAACGGAAAGGAACGAATCGAAAAGCCGGAAACACGAAGTGTGTTGCTCCGCACCCAACACAGGCTAGTTCCGGTTTACCCATAAACACGCTGTGCGACAGCGACAGCGTGTTAATAGGTGGCGCACGGAACTAACGCCTGCTTGCGTCGGCGTACCCGACAACTACGTGGGGGTAGTGGTGTCGCCAGAAGTATGCCTCCCCCAGTGATCGGCGCAGGAGGCGCGGAGAACGATACCCGTTTCGTCGGTCTACTCCCCGGCTGTGGTGAAGGTTGGTCCCCTGAGCGGGGCGGTGGTTGACTCCTCAGATGACTCCTTGGATGGATCGCTGGCGGGCCATTTGTCGCTGACGATGACGACGATTGTGGCGATGGCGATCGGGTTGGCGATGGTGATCGGGATGCCTACAGCGATGGCGACGATGTTGAGCCACTCATTTCGAGGTGGGCCGGCTTCAAGCAGTCCGTAGAGATGGCTTTCTCGACGCCGTTCAAGTCGATGATGAAGCTCTTGTCGTTGACCCGGCGAATTACCTTATGGGGGCCCGTATATGGCGGCTCGAGTGGCCTCCGGATTTTGTCCAGATTGCAGAATACGTGCGTGCAGGTGCGCAATTCTTTGAAGACGAACGGCTTCTGTCTCGAGTGGTTGGATGCTGGTACTGGCTTGGTCGCTTTTACCAGCTTGCGCAACTGCTCGATGAAAACCGGTTGGGCGGTAGGGTCGTTTTGTTGTCCGAAGAATTCCCCCGGCAGGCGTAGTTGGGTGCCGAAGAGCATCTCGACTGGAGTTGCTTTGAGGTCCTCTTTGTACGCCGTCCGCATCCCCAATAGCACTGTTGGCAAGGCGTCTGGCCATGGTGTGTCTGGACTGCACATCAAGGCCGCTTTTAGTGTGCGGTGTAGTCTCTCCACCATGCCGTTTGATTGTGGGTGGTAAGGCGTCGTGTGAACATGGTTAGCACCCGTCATTTTCGCGAGAGCCGTGAATAGCTCCCCCTCGAATTGACCCCCCTGGTCGGAGGTGATGGTGAGTGGCGTGCCGAAACTGTGCGATGGTCACAGCTCGAATGTCCGGGAGTGGGACAGCCACCGGCCATCGGGAAAAGCGACGATGATGGTCAGGCAGTGCGACAGTCCTCTCACCAGCGGTAGCTTGATCAGGTCAAAATGAACGTGGCAGAACCTGTCATCTGTCTCCCCGAAGCTTTGCAACTCGGCGCGGTTGTGGCGATGGACCTTCGCGCGTTGGCATGGTTGGCATTCACGGGCCCAGCGGAGCGCGTCCTTGCGCATGCTTGGCCAGAAGTATTTGGCCACCAGATGTTTCGCCGTTGCTCGACCACTCGGGTGGGATGATCCGTGTACGATGCCAAACGCCGTTCGACGGGTGGGACTAGGTGGGGGTAGTGGTGTCGCCACATATATATATATATATATATATATATATATATATATATATATATTATATATATATATATATATATATATATATATATATATATATAGTTAGGAAATTGCCCTCCTGACAATTTTTCTAACTCTCTGTGCTCGGACTCGTACCACTGGATTGTGTAGTAATCAAACAATCGCTGGTTAAATTAAAATAATTAGCTTTATTTAATTATTGCTATTTACACATTTAATATTAGGCTTAAAGTTTACTTAGTTATTATTTGCACTTTATTTCACAAACCATTAGTCACTTTATTTAATAAGTAATTTCATCACTTAATAATGAATGACTTTAATAATGAATTTCATCACTTTGCAAAATTACAAATACTGCTAATACTGCTGTTTCCATTAAAATGCCTGCTGTACACACTGTTACGGTCTCTGATCTACTGTATTCGACTTTGAACAGTCTTGTCGCTTTTATAGTTTTCGAATGTTTTGAGTCGAAACTTCCACGCTATTCTCGTACTTTCTAGAAGCTTCTATCCACTTCGACAGAAGTCGAGAATATCCTTTTTGATATTACCGACAGATGGTTCTTGAATAAACTTTTATTCGAATAGTTCGCATCTTGACTCACAGAAGGCACTCATTCTCCAACTCAGATGGGATCCTGAAAGTATGCAATCACATTCACTGTGCTATCACGTTTCACTGCCCTCCGCTTAATCTTGTTCGTCCCGAACAATGATAGTACTGCAACCTTTATAAGGAGATAACCTCTCTAAATGAACGACTTTCATTTTGCTCCTGGCATTTCTCGCCAACTGGATACGGTATACTACATCGTTGAGCCGCTTTATCATCTTATAAGGGCCTTCCCAGTGTGTTTGCAGTTTTGGCGATAATCCCTTTTTCCTTTGCGGATTATGAAGCATAACTAGCTGCCCTTCCTGAAATCCCTTGGAGTTTGCTCGTAGATCATATCTGGCTTTCATTTTATCACTCATCAGTTGTGTGCGCTTCCTGATGGTTCCATGAATTTCATTCAGCTGTCTTCGTTTGTCAGCTACATAACTGCTACATGAATCCTCCGTAGATGAGTAGGCACCGAATTTCAGATCTGCAGGTAATCTTATGTCACAACCGAAAATAGCCTTAGCTGGTGTTGTAGATGTTGTATCGTGAGTTGCCGATCGGTATGCCATTAAGAAGAGGGGTATGTGTTGGTCCCAATCTTTCTGGTTTCTGTCTACGACTTTCCTTAGGTGTTCCTCAAGCGTACGATTAAATCTTTCAACCATTCCATCACATTGTGGGTGCAAAGGGGTTGTACGAGTTTTGCGTATGCCCATCAATTCACTCATTTCCCTGAATATTGTTGACTCGAAATTTCTGCCTTGATCCGAGTGCAACTCGAGGGGAGCTCCGAATCTGCAGACCCAATTATTGATAAATGCATCTGCAACGGTCTTAGCTTCTTGATCGGGGATGGGATATACTTCTGGCCATTTACTAAAGTAGTCGATTACGACGAGAACATATTTGTTGCCGGAATCACTAATTGGAAACGGACCTGCTATGTCCATTGCAATACGCTCAAATGGCGCTCCCACGTCGTATAAATGCATCTTCCCCTGACTGCGACGGCTCGGTCCCTTGGCTGCTGTACACTTTTCACAAGCACTAATCCAGTCAACCACGGATTGCTGGCAACCAACCCAATAAAATCGTGTTTTAATTTTCTCGACTGTTTTTGTTATTCCCAAATGTCCTCCGCATGGCCCACTATGGTATTCCTTGAGAATTTCGCTTATTCTTGCCTTGGGTACCACAATCAAGTTCTTCGTGGTTTTTCCAACTTCACTCTCCCACAAGCGGAATAGGCATCCATCTTGCAGCTTTAAGCTATTCCATTGAGCCCAATATACTTTAGTTATGGGACTTTCAGTCGAGATTTCTTTCCAATCAGGTAATTTTCCTTCATTATTACTTGATTCGATTTTTGCCAAATCTGGGTCATTTCGTTGTTCTTCTCTTATGTTTTCCGCTGTCCATTCATCGTCTGGTAAAACAGCCATTAAGCGCACATCGACTACTCCTTCTTTCCCTTCAGCTTTAGAACAGTGCTTACATTCCATACTGCAAGGACGTCGTGATAGTGCATCAGCATTCCCGTGGCTTCCGCCTCTGCGATGTTCTATTGTGAAATCGTATCTTTGGAGTCTCTCAATCCATCTCGCAACCTGACCTTCGGGATTTTTGAACTGTAATAGTCAGCGCAGTGCAGCGTGATCCGTTCTCAACAAGAACTTTTGTCCATACAAGTACTTGTTAAAGTGCTTCACGCACTGCATAACCGCCAAAAGTTCTCTCCGTGTTACACAGTAATTTCGCTCTGGCTTTGATAAGATCTTGCTGAAGTAGGTTATTACTCTTTCATGTCCGTTAATAGCTTGCGACAGGACGCCTCCAATCCCGAATCCACTTGCATCTGTATCCAAAATAAATTTTTCGTCAGGTATTGGATACGCAAGGATCGGAGCTGTACACAAGAGCTTTTTAAATCTGTTGAATGGCTTCTCCTGTTCGCTTTGCACTCAAAAGGACAATTTTTCCTCGTTAATGCATGCAGACTACCAGCCACGTCTGCAAAGTCTGGAACAAAGCGTCTGTAATAGGTGCAAAGACCCAAGAAGCTGCGTAGCTCATGCAAACTAGTTGGTCTTGGCCACTCCCTTACTGAGTCTATCTTATCTGGATCTGTGTGTACTCCTTCAGGTGTGACTTTATGTCCAAGGTACTTGACTTCTTTCTTGAAGAACGAGCATTTCTTTGCACTCAGCTTCAACCCTGAAGCTCCTAATCGCATCAATACTTCTTCCAAATTCTTCAAGTGGTCCTCGAAGTCCTTTCCCATAACGATGATGTCATCTAGGTACACCAGACACGTTTTCCAGTGGAGACCCTTGAGCACATGTTCCATTAAGCGTTCAAATGTAGCTGGAGCTTTACACAGTCCGAATGGCATCACCAAAAATTGCCATAGTCCATCACCGGCACTGAATGCTGTCTTTTCCTTGTCTTGTTCGTCTACTGCCACTTGCCAATATCCGCTTTGTAAATCCAGCGTTGAGAACCAATTTGAACCAGAAAGTGTGTCCAATGTATCGTCGATTCGAGGTAATGGATAACTATCTTTCTTCGTTACCTCATTTAGTTTACGATAATCTACACAGAAACGTGTGGAGCCATCCTTCTTCTTGACTAATACCACTGGAGAACTCCAGGGGCTCGCTGATGGCTCTATGACGTTGTTCTGATGCATTTCCTTCAGCAATACATTCACCTCTTCTCTCTTTGCCAGAGGTACTCTTCTTGATGCTTGGCGAATGGGTTTGGCTTCAAAAGTGTTGATTGTGTGTTTCACCATCTTTGTTCTGCCTTCGTTTTTACCCTTTTCAGCAAATACTGCCCAATGCCTTGCCAAAAAATGGCTGGCAGTCTTCCTCTGCACTGTGGAAAAGTCTTTGCTCCATTCTTTCGTGAGATCGTCGAGTACCTTTTTATCAGCTGGTATCTTCATTTTTGTGTCTCGCGGCTGGCTTTCACAGTTTACAATTGCCGAAATTGCCCGGCAATTTCCAATTATCTGTCCTTTCTCTATGGTTTTAGCGGAATTTGCAAGATTGACCACTCTTTATGGCACTATTCTGTTCTGCTGTTCTTCTACGAGGGTTTTTCCAATTATGATGTCATCCAGTGCGAATTTTTCATCAGTCTCCACAACCCACAACTTCTTCTTCTCCACATCTCCGTCCATTTTGGCCCATATGACTGCCTCTGACTTTGCTGGGATTTTTGTCCACCGCGATACAATGCCTTGTCGGATACCTCCATACTTATATTCACCAACGGATAACGGTATTTCGGTGTTCGCATACTTCAACATTCGGCATTTCAAATCTAGGGTGAATCCATTCCGAATCATAAAATCCACACCTAAGATTAATTCGTCCAAAATATCCGCAACTACAATTTCGTGCGTCACTGTTGTGGTGCCGATAGTTATATTCCGTGTAACTTTTCCCAGTACCGGTGCATCATCTCCAGTTGCCGTACGCAATCTTATTCCCTGAAGCGGCTCGATTCCCCGACCGAGATCCCTTCTAATTATGGAATGTGATGCACCCGTATCCAATGTTACCACGATTTTTCTTCCATTTACTACGCTGTCGACAGTTAGGCTGTTAATTTTCCGTGCCATCAAAGAAACGCAGATTCTGGGGCTACTTGTTGTGGGAGTCAGATCAAGCCCCTCGAGACTGACTCCATCTAGTTTGTCGAGACTTTTCAACATTTTCTGATTCCCTATTTTGGAATCTGACTTGCTTTGGAGGTCTTACCGGTGAGCGTGATCTAGAACGTTTCCGTCTCGATTGGCAATTACGGGCCATGTGTCCGAGCTCTCCGCAGGTGAAGCATTTGCCCGTGAAACTTTGGCCGCTTTCAACTTGTACCTGACGGGTTCTGTATACTGGCTGGCACACCAAGGCTGCTGTCTCTGAAGTTAAAGCGCTAGCTACTGTCTCCATATATGTAGCTTTCGGATTAGTTATCGCAGAACGCTTTATCTCCGCATCGCGAATGCCATATACGAAGGTGTCCATCATACACCTCTCAGTGATCTCTCCTGGGTAGGCAAGATGAGTCAAGCGCTCCACTTCCGCCGCAAACTGTTGAAGAGACTCACCACTCTTTTGTACATGTGTTCGTAGCTCTACTTGGTACATCTGCTTCCGGTGTTCACTACCATACTTGCGCTGAACGGCATTCATCAAGCTTTCATAGCAGTCTCGCTCACTTTCTGAGATAGTTTGAAGCACATCAGCGGCAGCACCTTTAAACGAAACTGTTAATGCAGCCACTTTTTCGCGAGCACTCCACCCATTTGTGCTAGCGGTAGTCTCAAACTGCATTCTGAAGACGCTAAATGTCGTGGTTCCATCATAGGTAGGAGGCTTCAGTTTTATTGAGGATAAAGCTAGCACAGGCAATGCACCTTCCTGTAGTAGGTGAATTCTTTGCTCTATTTGTTGCGTAAATTCGTTCTGGCTTTGTACTACAGATTTTTCGAACGATTCTTGCCGTGTCTCAATTTCACAAACCTTCCTGTCTACCAGCTCGGACATTTCTTTCATATGCTGTGATTTCTTTTCCACTAGTTGAATAAGTCGAGTTTCACTTTGATGTAAACGCTGCTGCATCTTGTCGTGGCTTTGCTGTAAGCGTTTGACGTCCTGTTTGACGGATGCAACACTCTTTTCGACGGATTCAGCATTTTGTTGTAACTGCTGCTGCATCTTCTCATCTCTCTGCTGCATTCTCTCTTCGGCTGCTTGAGAGCTTTGATGTAACTGCTGCATATCCTGTTTAAAGGATTGCATTATCCCGATAAGTGCGCTCATGTCAAAGTTACCCGTGTTAGGTTCTTGTGGTGTTTCTTCGTGGCGAGATGTCGTTGGAATTCATGCTCATCGACGTCTATACCCTGCTCCTCTAAGCTCCTTCTTGAGCTGCTCCAATCTCAGTTTTTCGAATTTAACCATTGTTTATCACAGATACACAATCCCACTTCTGACACCAATTGTTACGAAATTGCCCTCTTGACAATTTACTCTGTTACAAAATTGCCCTCCTGACAATTCCTCTAACTCTCTGTACTCGGACTCGTATCACTGGATTGTGTAGTAATCAAACAATCGCTGGTTAAATTAAAATAATTAGCTTTATTTAATTATTGCTATTTACACATTTAATATTAGGCTTAAAGTTTACTTAGTTATTACTTGCACTTTATTTCACAAACCATTAGTCACTTTATTTACTAATGAATTTCATCACTTTACACAATTACAAATACTGCTGCTTTGATGATAATGCTAGGTGCACACTGCTACGGTCTCTGATCTAGTGCATTTGACTTTGAACAGTCTTGTCGTTTTTATAGTTTTCGAATGGTTGGTGTAGAAACTTCCACGCTATTCTCGTATATTCCAGAAGCTTCTATCCTCTTCGATAGAAGTCGAGAATATTCTTTTTGATATTATCGACAGATGGTTCTTGAATAAGCTTTTATTCGAATAGTTCCATCTTGACTCACAGGGGGCACTCATTCTCCAGATTGGATCCTAAAAGTATGCAATCCCTTTTCACTGAGCTATCACGTTTCAATATATATATATATATATATATATATATATATATATATATATATATATATATATATATATATATATATATATATATATATATATATATATATATATATATATATATATATATATATATATATATATATATATATATATATATATATATATATATATATATATATATATATATATATATTATATATATATATATATAATATATTATATATATATATATATATATATATATATATATATATATATATATTATATATATATATATATATATATATATATATATATATATATATATATATATGAGTATATATATATATATATATATATATATATTCGACGGACCCATCTGGCAACGCCATAACTTTTGACAGAGATGTCAGATTGCTTAATGACATACCGCGTTTGAAGCGTCAGTCCAAGCAGATTTTTACCATGGAACAATACACGCCACGCGAGTGCTCTGAAATAGTTGAAATTTACATTCAACAGAAGAAGTCAATTGTGAAAACTCAACGTGCTTTTAAAAACTTAAAAAATGTGAGAAGTGCGCCTTCTAAGAACACCATTAAGCGTTTATACGAAAAATTTTCGACTGGTGAGGCTCTTTCTAATCCGAAGAGGCCAAATAAAAGTCGACCAAGGCGATCGGCCGAGAATATCGCTGCCGTACGAGCCAGTGTTGAGAGGTCCCCAAGAACATCTCAAAAACGCCGTTCTCAGCAGTTGGGCATGGCTCGGTCCACTTTACAACGGATTATTCGCGTTGATTTGCATTTGTTCCCGTACAAAATTCAATTGACGCAAAGATTGTTGCCTGCGGACAAGCCTCGTCGATTGGAATGGGCCCAAAGAGTCATCGAAATGGCCGAAGATGAAGAGCAATTTTGGAACAAAATTATCATGTCCGATGAAGCCCATTTCACATTAAATGGGACCGTAAATAAGCAAAATTGCCGTATTTACGCCACTGAAAATCCTCAGGATATTCAAGAAGTGCCTCTTCATGACGAAAAAGTCACAGTTTGGTGCGAAAACGGTCATTGGGCCGTTTTTCTTCCAAAATGAAAATGGCCATGCTGTTACCATCAACCAGGAGCGTTATCGCGACATGATGACCAATTTTGTGATGCCAATTATTCGTCGAAAGCGTATGAGGCAGTTCTGGTTTGAACAAGATGGCGCTCCACCGCACACAAGTCGCATAACAATCGATTTTCTGAAGAATTTGTTTCCGGGCCGTTTGATGTCGAAAAGTGGTGATTTGGACTGGCCACCGCGTTCGCCCGATTTGACGCCGCCTGACTTCTTCTTGTGGGGATATTTGAAGTCAAAGGTTTACGTTAACAAGCCAAGGACCGTAGAAGAGCTCAAGGACAACATTCGTGAAGAAATAGCCGCTATTCCGGCCGAAATGTTGGCGAAAACGATGGAAAATGCTGCAAAAAGGGCACAATACGCCATCAACGCCAGAGGCGGCCATTTGAGAGATATCATATTCAAAAATTGATGTAAACAAATCTACTTGGAACAAATTAAATGATTAAGATTGCCAACCGCCAAATTTTTATTTTTTTCTTTGATTTTTTTAACAAAAACATGGGTCCGTCGAATTTGGGCAACCCTGTATACATTGTGAGGACCAAAATTTACAAATATAAATTTTGCCTCACAACAAAACCAACGAGCGCAGTTTAGGAACCTATATACACACACACGCCATGAGTAACAAACCCAAGTATGGCATTTAAGAAAATAGCAAAACCCTACACGACTAATGCAACGCAACATTAAATTAATTCCAACTCAAAGAGACACCCACATATGGATTATTACAACAAATACAAGCAAAGCCCAGAAGTGGAGTACCCAGTAGGAACCGAGCTTGCCGAATACGTTCGTTCACTAAAGAATATATCAACGACATGTAGAAACGAATACAAAACACAAAAGTAATACGACAGAATGATCGCTACGCATGTCACCAGTACGGACAAAGCACAAAGAGGAAAAGAAGAAAATTATACATAAAATAATTGAGTGATGGGCAAAGCTGCAAAGGTGAACGAAGGGCAAATGTCCACAATAACAAAACACTATTGAAGGTTGCCAAAGGACAAATGATCAGGACCACAACAAACAGAAGAACAACAACAATGCGATGAAGGTGATCAAAGGACAAATACTCAGGACAGCAATAAACAGAAGAACAACAACAAAGCAGCGAAGGCGATCAAAGGAGAAACCACTACAACAACAACGAGCATGGCTTAGCAACAAGCGACGCCGACCAACGGGAGTGGAACTTCAAACAACGGCCCGCCAACAACACTATACACTGGCAGTTGTGGTCGTTTAAGACTATATAAGCCGTGTCGTTCGAGGAGTAGGTCTCTTTTGCTGCACACCGCTGACGACATCAGACCTGCTTTTTTTTTGCTGCATACCGCCGACGACATCAGACCTCTTCTGCTGCATACCGCCGAGAGCAGACCTCTCGTGTACTCCAAACTGCCGAATAGATCAGAGTTTCTTTTGCTATATAACGTCAACGAGATTAGATCTATTTTTCTACATACCGCCGACTGGACAACACCTATTCTACTAGACACATACGCTACGAACTCAGTGAGAACATCTGGTTTTCCATCGTTTTCTCACTGCGACACAAACGATACAGAGACTTAGAGACTTAGTGAGAACATCTGGTTTTCAATCGTTTTCTCACTAAGTAACATACGCTACGAGAACTTGAGGACTTAGCGAGAACATCTGGTTTTCAATCGTTTTCTAACTGAGGCACATAGATCTGCAACGTGACAGTTCGCCTATAGGGACAAGGACAACAAAAATAAAACCTTAGCTAGGCACGCGAAGAGTACTACCCCAAGTGATAGACCTAAGTACAATTCAATAGTATTGTAAGGACTAACTAAGTCCATAGTAGTAAACTTTATTAATATATTTTAAATAAATAAAGTAATTTTAAATATAATAGCCCTGGTGGAATTGAATTTAAAAATTTTCTATACACGACCCCTGGAAGCCGCTGAGTCTACCCCAGCTATAGAAAAGGAGTCGTTACAACATATACATATGCATCTACATATACGTCTACATCTACATGTAAATATACATATTCATATACATAGACATATACATAAACATATACATAAACAAACACATACATGCGCGCGCCGATGCCATCGTCATCAGGGAATCTGGCACGGTGAGCTACGCGGACATCCTCCGCAAGATCAAGAGGGACCCGCAGCTGTCAGAGCTGGGAGAGAGCGTCCGCAGGATCCGAAAGACGGCCAAGGGTGAACTGCTTCTGGAGTTGAGCGTGGCGGCAGATCCAAAGACACCCCAGTATCATGAGGCGGTGGCGACTGTCCTGGGAACCAGTGTGGAGGTGCGTAAGCTCACGCAGGAAACCCTAGTGGAGGTGAAAGACCTAGACGAAGTCACCACGGTGGAAGATGTCCACGAGGCGCTGTGTACAGCCAATCTCTCGGAGAGGCCTCCCGTGGATGCAATCAGGTCTCTCAGGAAAGCGTACGGTGGAACACAGACAGCGGTCATCAGTCTGTCGCCCCAGGCAGCCGCAGCCCTTCTGAAAGCTGGCAGGCTGAGAGTCGGATGGACCTCATGCGTTGTTACAAACGTATGGAGTTCGGCCACACCGCGCAGAAATGCGGTAGAAAGGACGATTGGCGCCACAAGTGCTACAGATGCGGCACAGAGGGCCATAACGCACGGGAGTGCGACAAGGCCCCCACCTGTGACCAGCAGCCGCAAGGATGTGGAGCATCCGACAGGATGCAGCTCATGCCCATCCTACAAGCGAGACGCGGAGAAGAGGTCCAGGCGCAGGAGATGAGGTTGTTCCAACTCAATCTCAACCACTGCGAGGCTGCACAGGATCTCCTGGGGCAGGCCGTTAGGGAACAGACGGTCGATGCTGCAGTGCTTAGCGAGCCGTATAGGCGCAAGGAGTATGGGCCGAAGACACCACTGGTAGTGCCGCACTGTGGGTGTGCGGAACCAAACCTATACAACTAAGCAACATAGAGAGAAGCGATTGCTACGTCAGAGCGACCATTGGAGGGACCATGGTGTACAGTTGCTACATGCCGCCGAGCCTAACTGCGGACGAGTTAGAGTCAGTGGTAGATAGACTTGCTCTGAACGCGCAAGGTAGGAACCCCGTAGTGATTGCCGGCGACTTCAACGCATGGGCAACTGAATGGGGTTGCGCCCGAACCACACCGAGAGGTCATATCCTCATGGACGCGTTTGCGGCTCTTGACGTAGTCGTCATGAAAGCGGGAGAGGCGACTTTATGAGAGGAGAAGCCACATCTGTGATCGACCTTACGTTCCTCAACAGCGGTTTAGTCAGAGGAGCCAGGTGGATTGTTAATTCCGCGTACACCCACAGCGAGCACAATGCCATTTGCTTTGACTTGGAAAGGAACAAACAACGGAGGAGGACAGTCCCGTGGCCGAAAGGCTAGAGAGCGGATGCCTTCGACGACGCCGCCCTCGAAGTCA
The DNA here is from genome assembly GCA_920105625.2 of Clusia tigrina. Classification (NCBI taxonomy): domain Eukaryota; kingdom Metazoa; phylum Arthropoda; class Insecta; order Diptera; family Clusiidae; genus Clusia; species Clusia tigrina. Next base: position 184,957,931 of record OV050030.1, on the reverse strand, counting down.
TGTTGGAGGACTTTGAGCTGCAAGGCAGTGCGGCGGAAATGGCGAACCAGCTAGCGAGCCAGCTAGAGAGCGCCTGCGATGCGGCGATGCCCAGGCGTGCCTATGGTGTAAACCATAAATCCGTTTATTGGTGGACGGACGAGATCGCCGGCCTACGCAAGGAATGCCACGCAGCAAGGCGAAGGCACCAGCGTGCAATAGGCAACCCAGACTGCCTGCAACTGCGCCAGTTGTACAAAGAGGCTAAAAGGAGGCTGAAGACGGCCATAAAGGCGAGCAAGCGTAGGAGTTTCACCGAGCTATGTGCACAGGTTGAAGACAACCCGTGGGGCACGGCATATAGGCTCGTGATGAAAAAGCTCCCTTGCTACAGGCAGCCAGCCCCAAGCTGCCCAAATTTGCTCAAACGCATTGAGGGAGAGCTCTTCCCAGTGCAAAATTATGTGCCTGATCAGTTCTCTCCCGAGCTGGGCGAAGAAGTACCCAGTGTAATGACAGAGGAGGTGTTGCGGGCGGTTGGAAAATTTGGGGACCAGAAGGCACCTGGCCCAGATGGAATTCCCAACCGAGTGCTGAAAACCGCAGCTGCACTACACCCAGAAACACTGAGGTCACTTTACGACGCCTGTCTTAGGGAAGGAGTCTTCCCGAAACGGTGGAAAAGGCAGCGGTTAGTATTGATACCTAAAGCCGATAAGCCAGCAGAGGACCCATCGGCCTACCGTCCGCTGTGCATGCTGGACACAGCAGGGAAGGTCCTGTAGCGTATTATTTGCGACCGGATCGACGAGGCGATAGTGGATGCTGGAGGACTGGCGAGGCGCCAATATGGCTTCCAAAAGGCCAGATCCACCGTGGACGCCATTGACGAACTCGTCCAAACGGCGAAGGAGGCGATTCAGGGCCAGAGATGGAAGGGGGGTGCCAAGAGGTATTGCCTCGTGGTCACCCTCGACGTCAAGAACGCTTTTAACTCGGCCAGCTGGGCGCGGATAGCAGAAGCGCTGGCAGAGTTCAAAGTTCCCATCTATCTAAGGCGAATCATCAACAGTTATTTTAGCGACAGGATGCTATTATACGAGTCCGATAGAGATGTAGAAACGTGCAAGATCACCGGAGGAGTGACCCAGGGGTCTGTACTGGGGCCACTTCTCTGGAACGCTATGTACGATGGCATTCTCCGCATACGGGTGCCCGATTACGTTAAAATAATCGGATATGCGGACGACATAGCGCTAGTGATCACGGCGAAATACCTGGAGGAGGTAATAGCAGAGGCCAATCACACAGTGGCCACTGTTGGAAGATGGCTGGCGGATGTGGGACTGAAGCTGGCAGAACACAAAACGGAGGCAATCCTTGTGTCAGGTCGAAAGGTACAAGAGGTGGTGGAGATAAGGGTTGGTGACTGCACCATTACCACGACCCCACATCTCAAATACCTAGGCGTCTGGATTGACGCAAGACTGACGTTCAAGGAGCACTTTCGGCGAATAGGTGAGAAGGCAGCGCGGACCTGTTCCCTGCTCTGCCAGATAATGCCAAATCTCGGAGGGCCACGGCACTGGAAAAGACGGCACATCTCAGGGGTCGTCAAATCCATAATCCTGTATGGAGCGCCCATATGGGCTGAGAAGTCGAGCGTAAATGCCTACGTTTGCACCATAGAGGCGGCGTATAAGAGATGTGCGCTCCGCACGATCTCAGCACACCGTACTGTGTCTGCAGACGCCGCGCTGGTGATAGCCGGTATGTCCCGCTGGACCTGCTAGCCAAGGAGGCGTGGAGCCTATACTACGGCGAAAGTACGCACGAACTGAGTGCGGAAGATCGCGTAGCAGGCATTAGGCAAAGCACCATACAGGAGTGTCAAGCCCGATGGGATACATCCGAAAAGGGCCGTTGGACGAGGAGGTTGATTCCTGATCTCCAACGTTGGATGGATAGGTCGCATGGCGACGTGAACTATCACGTCACACAGCCGCAATTATGCGAGACCTCCGCCACTTGGGGTGGCGGCGACGTTCGGGGAATCAATAGGAGGGGTCCGTTGACCAACCCACTCCCAGACTTGACCAACCCACTCCCAGACCCACTCCCACTTAGACTTATGTACCGTCTGGGAGGCGTCTGAGGAGGTGGTTTTAGTGGGTAAGAGCCCCACACTACTGGTGCGAGAGCGCCCAGTGTCTGTTTGCAGATTTCCACCTCAGAACCAATAAAAAAAACAAACAAAAAACAAAACAAACACATACACATTTACATTATATAAATTTACATATGCATCTACATATACATACACATATACATATACATACACATGTACGAGTACAAAAACATATACATGTACATATACGAGTAAATTCACATATACCTATACATATTCATATACATATACATATACATAAAGATATACATATACATATACATATTTTTATACATATACGAGTATATGCACATATAAATATACATACCCGTATATATATATATATATATATATATATATATATATATATATATATATATATATATATATATATATGTATATATATATATATATATATATATATATATATATATATATATATGATTATATATATATATATATATATATATATATATATATATATATATATATATATATATATATATATATATATATATATATATATATATATATATATATATATACGTATATATATACATATGTGTGTGTATGTATATTTAAATATACATATATACATATACATATACATGTATATGTAAACGTATATGTATATGTACGAGTATATCTATATATATGTGAATTTACATATATACATATGCATCTATATTTAAATGTATATGTATAACTATATGTATATTTTTATGTTCATGTAGATGTATATGTTGTGAGGACTAAAATCTTCTGTGGGAAATTTTCGCCCACACTACAGGTGACAGAGTCGCAACGCAAATATATCCACACACACATGACGATAAAATTCCCGAACCGAAACAACTGCATTAGAAACTTAACGAAATACTGCTTACATTGTAACCAATCAGCGCAGCAGTGGCGGGAGTACAGACCATCAGCAGCTTATTATACCAGTTGGAATAATAACTAGGATTACAACAAAAGGAACCTCATGCACAGCCAATGATCTTGCCAACCAGCATCACGCATGCGAACAGAGAAAAACCACAGCGACGAAGAATACAATAAATACATGCAGGACAAAAGAAGGTGAGTGCACGAATTCAAGCGGTGGAATTTGCCGAGTATGCTCGCTCGGTAAATTCTACGCTAACAACACGCAGCAACGAGAGCAAAGCACAAGAGGGACTACGACAGAGCGACCACCAAGCCCACCGTCAACAAGTACAAAGCAGAAGGAGAAATGAGAAGGAATATGCTACAGGATTTCGGACAGCGCTGCTTGCAGCCAACAATACTGCAGGCAAACCAGAAACCGCTGGAGTCAGGTGGCTGACCGACAGGAGTTGAAGGTGGCCCAAAGGCAAAATATTACAATAACAAGCCTGGACACAACAACAACAAGCCTGGCCACAACAACAACAAGCGAAGCGATTAGCAGAAAGCGAAGCCGTCCAACGGAAGTGAAATCACACAACGTTGGCCCGCCAACAACAACATGCTTCAGCCGCTGTGACAAATTGTGCTATATAAGCCGTGTGGCCCAAATAGCAGTCTCTTCTTCAGGGAATAACTTCCGAGCCGACTACAGCCTTCAGAACCATACGCTGTCGAGACTTAGTGGGAACATCAGGTTTCCAATCGATTTCTTACTAAGTCACGTACACAACCAGGACATAGCAAATCAATAAGAATATCAGGTTTCCAATCGGTTTCTTACTGGGGTACCTATGTTACTGATACACATACTTTACTAAGACCAATAGGATACAGAGCCATCGCGACTTAGTGGGAACATCAGGTTTCCAATCGATTTCTTACTAAGTCACGTACACAACCAGAACATAGCAACTCCGTAAGAATATCAGGTTTCCAATCGGTTTCTTACTTGGGTACCTGTGTCACTGGACCATACATTTGCCGAGACAGAAAGACTGACAACGAGTACTCAAAGGTTAAGTCTATTATATAGGAATAGGATTAAGATTAATAAGTAGTTTTGTTTGATTTTTGAATTTAAATAAACACCATAAAAATCTAACTCGCCGGAGTATTATATTTTCTGTATATGACTCCTGGAGCCGCTGAGTTTACCCCAGCTATAAAAAGAGTCGTTACAGTGGCGCCCGAGCAGGGACTCTGAGTAAAAGAAAACTAAATCAGCGCGTCAGACTTTGAAAAAGAAAAAACCAAATCGCAAGGAAGCTCAGCTCGTAAGAGAATTTACCAGAGCAAAGAGAAAGCTACGTCTACGCAGTTACGCAGAATACAACCGAATTAGCGCCAGCTTATAATACACACTCAGATTGTCTTCATCGTCACCTAAGACGTTCACAGGATGGTGAAAGCAAGCTGGGTGTACTTGCTACATGAGCTGGTGATCTTTGCTGATGAATTCGGTGTAGAAGCTACAGGCACCGGTGTAGAGGCTACAGGCACCGTGGATGAAGTCCGTAAACGGGTTTCCGAGTTCTTTACTGAAACAGAGCTGACTCAGGATCAGAAAACCCTTTTGCATAAGCTACAATTCAAGTACGTTAGGGACACATCTCCAAGGTCGGCTGTGTCCATAGTTACCCGCGAAACGCTGGAAGTGGACAGGCCAGAGGCATACGCAGGTGCAACACTAACGGCAGAGAACTCAGGGGTACGGAGAACACTACAGCATCGCTCCGTGTCACCTACAACAATGAATCAGCAGCACAACGGGGTTGCACAGTACGTCGTTGTGATTGACCAGGTAAGGAAGTGGTCCCTTAACTTTGACGGAGGGCGTGAGCCGCTAGCGTTTATAGAGCGAGTTGAGGAACTGGCAGAAGTTTCCAGCCTAAATAAAGATTGCCTCCCGCGTACCATGCCTGAGCTTTTGAGAGAGAGCGTACTTATGTGGTACAGGGACAATAATCGAGTGTGGCGCGATTGGCGTACATATAGGAGAGACTTTCTAAAGTTCTTCTTGCCAGCACGATACATGGAGAAACTCGAAGACCAGATTCGCCAGCGTCACCAGAGACCCAGAGAAGTGTTCAAGCAGTTTGTGGTCGAACTGCAGAATCTAATGCGGCACTTGAACTATTCCGAAGAACAGAAACTGGAGCGAATTTTCCAGAACAGCCTGCCAGAATACCAGCTATACGTGCGCCGCAGAGATGTCACATCGCTAGCAGAGCTGATAGAAATGGCTGAAGACTTGGAGAGCATACGGGGAGAAGACGAACAACTACCAGCGCCACCCATACAACGGCGAAGAGAGCAAGGTCCGCCACGAGAGTTTCTTACTGGGGTACCTATGTTACTGAGACACATACTTTACTAAGACCAACACGATACAGAGCCATCGGGACTTAGTGGGAACATCAGGTTTCCAATCGATTTCTTACTAAGTCACGTACACAACCAGGACATAGCAACTCAATAAGAATATAAGGTTTCCAATCGGTTTCTTACTGGGGTACCTATGTTACTGAGACACATACTTTACTAAGACCAACACGATACAGAGCCATCCCGACTTAGTGGGAACATCAGGTTTCCAATCGATTTCTTACTAAATCGCGTACACAACCAGAACATAGCAACTCAGTAAGAATATCAGGTTTCCAATCGGTTTCTTACTGGGGTACCTGTGTCACTGGACCATACATTTGCCGAGACAGAAAGACTGACAACGAGTACTCAAAGGTTAAGTCTATTATATAAAAATAGGATTAAGATTAATAAGTAGTTTTGTTTGATTTTTGAATTTAAATAAACACCATAAAACTCTAACTCGCCGGAGTATTATATTTTCTGTATACGACTCCTGGAGCCGCTGACTTGACCCCAGCTATAAAAAGAGTCGTTACAACTTATATGTATATTAGAGTGGTTCAATTTTTTTCTCGACAAAGCGGTTGTCCAAATCGTAATCTACGACGAATTCTAAGAAAATTTTCCAAAGAAACCATGTGTCTAAAACCAAAATCGAGCTTCCGATTTTTAACGAGAAAGTTTTGTTTACATATACTTATTTCGTTCTAAATATGTTAAAATGTTATCAAGTCTTCTAAAAAACTTAACAAAAGTAATTATGTTTGGGCTTTTTCGAAAGGAAATTTCATGACCTTTTGAAAGCTGTTTAGATAACTTAACAATTTAGATGTTTAGATTAATTTTAAAAAAGCTTTTAATCATTAAATGGTACACGAAAAAATTAAAGATCGTTGTGATCTTTAAAAATAATTTAAATATTTATGAAATTTTTGTATTAAAAAAGTTCTCGTTTTATGTGTAGAAAAAAGAGATAATTAGAAATCAGAAAAAAATGACCCACTCTAATGAGCAAAGTGAACTTCAGCTATTTAAATATAATTAAAAAAAACACAGCTTGCCATGAAATTGTTTTTGTTTCCATTTGAATTTTATTGTTTTTCCTTTTGCTGTTTTGCTACGAATATAACAGTTTCTCAGAGAAAGTCAATCATAAGAGAATGCATTCGATTGATATGCAGTTATTGTCCACGTGTTTTTAAATTTCACGATTTTAACTTTGAAACCCAGATTCTGTTTTGCTATCTATTATTTGTAATTGACTAATTATGGACTCTAATATATCAATTGGTTCTTCTACTGATAATGATATTACATTATCAGCTCATACGGAATCAAATTTAATACATATGCCAATTCCGAATTTTAGTGCTTTTGGGTTGGTAAGTGATTTACACGAACTAAATTTGCCCAGTTGCCGCGATGTTTTAAAATATTTTTTTTTTCTGTGATCGGTGTTAAAATGAAAATAGAATGTTTTCATATACATCTTTTATTCCACAAGTAGCCGATAAACTTATTGAATTTTGGAGCAAGTTGAATATTGCCATAATGACGAAGAAAACTGTTATTAGCAAACTAAAAACCTTGCTTAATAAATATTCCAAAGCAACAAAAGCCAAATCTACATATGAAAAATACAACGCATTTGTGGAAGCAATGAATACCTTATTTTATATCGGAAAATGCAAGTGTACTTTACAAAGTAATCGTTGTTCATGTGGTTTGACGCCTGATCACTTACACGAATTTTTGACTGATCAGCACTCCGTAAGAAAGCTAACAATTCCACAAGTTCTGGCAGATGTTGTTGATTTGGAATCCGATGCGATTGCTACTGGAGATTCGTCTTACCGTCCTGAGACATCGTATATGGATGGTTGATGAAGATTCCATATTCAGAACACCAAATTTGGAAAATGCAATTGTTCTTAATCGCGGTCCGTATACAAGAAGGTTTGATACTCCTAATTATGCTATGATGTGCGACAGATTTGGTGTGTCTGACAGAGTGGCTGCGTGTTAGCTACTGCACTTTTTAAAGATATAGTTTTCAAAGACGAAAATGGAGAAGTTATTATAATGGACAAGTGTAAAGTAGCGCGAGAGAAGAAAAAAATCAGGGATTCTGTGCGAGAAAAACAAACAAGTGCTTCTAGCCTGCTGGCATTCGCTTTTGATGGCAGTAAAGATGAGTCGTTGAAAATGGAGAATATAAACAATAAACTTCACCCAAGAATGGTTAAAGAATCCATATCGTGGTTTTGCGAGAACCTAAAACTGAGCTATTGGGTCATTTAATCCTCGATGCTGAGGACGCTGGTACAAAACAAATGCAGCTATATGACTTTTTTGTAGAAAATAACTTAGCTCTTACCGATCTGGTTGGAATTTGCTGTGACGGTGAAGTGACCAATACTGGCACAGGAACCGGTATATTACGACGATTTGAAGTAATGTTAGACAAGCCATTACACTGGTTTGTTTGCATGTTACATTTTAATGAGTTACCTTTTCGTCACTTATTTGCTGCTCTGGAAAAATCTAACACAAGTGGTCCACGAACGGCTACTGGAGCTCTCATGAAATTAATGGAAACCTGCGAACAGATTCAGGTGAGCAAAAAATTGGTAATTTAATAAATATCTATATTTTTGATTCTAAATAGGAAACTTGTTTTTTTTGTAGGTTGTTTCCGACTTTGTAAGTATGGAATATGTCACCCGCCTTGTCAGCAGAACAGGAAAAAAAACTTTCAACGGACGTTAAGTACTTATATCAGATTGCTTTCGCAATTCATAATGGTTCCTGTCCAGAAGGTTTAGGCAACATAAAACCTGGGCCTATCGTTCATTCCCGTTGGTTAACCAAAGCTGGTAGACTTCTGCGATTGTATGTAACTACAAATTCACCATCCGAAAATTTAAAAAGTTTAGCAACGTATGTCATGAAAGTTTACGTACCAATGTACTTTAATGTAAAGTATTACGATTCAGTTATACATGGAAGTGCACTCTTATATAAATTTATTTGTTCAACACAATATTTGTTATTCAAAATAAATAATGTTGTTCAAAATAACGGATATTTTGCCCACTCAGAAAATGTGCTTCTAACAATGATTTTTGACAACAGAAAGGAAGTGCGCGGAATGGCTGTAAAAAAAATTTTATATTATCGTGAAAATCTTTACGACCCAACAAAATTAAGAGTTTATAAAAAGCCAACTATAAATTTTAACTGCACTAATTACTTCGAATTGAAAAACTTAGATAACGATGGATTTTATCCGAGCCCCCATTCACTGCAAGCATACCCTATGAACACTTGCTCAATTACATAGAATTGGACAATCCACTGCTTCCGGATCCACAAATTCCTCTACACATTCAAGGAACCGAGCGGTTTGTTCAACTACTGACTAGAGTCTCACGTCGAACTATTGAAAAAAATCTCGATGGTGTTATGGCAGTCACAGTTAAAAGTCGAAACGTAACACCTAGGATTGATAGCAAGAAAGACTTTAAAAACAAGTAATGTTGAAATAAAAAGTGTGATATTTTCAAAACATCGCAAAATTGTTTATTTTAATTTTAATGAGGGGGCAGGTAACATAACTTAAAATACAAGGCCTTCCAATTTTTGAATCATCAAATCCAAATAAATAAATAATTTAAATAAATAAAAAAACAAAATAAAACATTCTCGTTAAAAATCGGAAGCTCCATTTTGATTTTAGACCCATGGTTTCTTGGGTAAACTTTCTTAGATTTTCTCGTAGATTACGATTTTGACAGCACCTTGGTGACTTTTTTTCGATCCATACAAATTGACCCCCCCTAATGTATATATATAAGTATATATATATATACTGTATATATATAATATATATATATATAAGTATATATATATATACTGTATATATATAATATATATATATAAGTATATATATATACATTTTTTTTTTTAAATTCAAACGTTACATATATAGATAGCGTTTATAATATTGCAACTAATTTATACATTTAAAAATTAACGAGCTATTTAAATTTATTTATTATATTCAGCTGGATAATTCACACCGCATTGGTGCTACTAGTTTGTGAGGTCTCTGGGCTTCGTCCTCGTAATACGTCGTTTATGTATTGTTAAAGTCGTTCGTAATGTAAGATTGAGACTTTGGCTGTGTACCGTCTTCACTCCAAGACCTCTGTGGAGGTCTGACATTCGTACGTTCCAGGGTGTATTAACTGTGTTGCGTAGATCTTTGTTTTGAAATCTTTCTATTCGTTTAATATTGCTTTTTGTAGTGCATCCCCAAAGTTGTATGCTATAACTCCAGACGTGTTTTAAGATTTGATTATATAACAAAAGCTTGTTATATGTAGAGAGTGGGGATCTTGTATACTTTATTTCGAATTCTTCTCTTTTCTTTTTCACATGTGCACACCATCGGAGCTAGTGTCATACCCAAATACTTATCATTTGAGTATGGTACTCCTTTTCCGTCTATATATAGCGGGTTATATCTAACCTTTTTATTCGTAAATTCTATGTGGACCGATTTTGTGTTATTTATTTTAATACGCCATTTATTTGTCCAATTAAACATTGAATTCACGGCAAGTTGGAGTTTCTCTACTGAGATAGAACCAGTAGCTATGAGTGCCGTATCGTCAGCGAATGTTGCGGTAATATGATTTTGTTCGATTGGTAAATCGCTTGTGAATAGGAGATAGAGTAGGGGGCCTAGGATTCTGCTTTGAGGAACACCTGCCTTAACTTTACGGAGCCCAGCATATTCTGCTTAATTCTGAAATGTCTTTTTTTAAGGTATGATTCAATAATTTCACAATATTCGACAGTTAGAATCAATTGCAGTTTATGGAGCAGACCTTTATGCCAAACTTTGTCGAATGCCTGCGCTACATCTAGAAATACCACAGAACAGACTTTTTACACGTCAAATGAGTTTTCGATAACTTCGACGATCCTGTGAACTTGATCTATAGTTGAATGTTGTCTTCTGAAACGAAATTGCTATCTTGGTATGAGTTTCTTTTCTTCTATAATTGGCTGGAGTTTATTGTATAGCAGCTTCTCAAAGATTTTCGGTAACAGAGAGATTGGTCTGTATGATGACACTTCTTGTGGAACTTTGCCTGGTTTGGGAATCATTATTACTTCGGCCACTTCCCAGATGCTTGGCACATGTCGAATTTTAAATGTGGCATTCTACAGAGTTGAAAGATTTTCAATACATATCTGTGGCAGCTCTTTCAAAATTTCTCCGGTTATCAGATCAAAACCTGGACTTTTTTTTTATCTGAACTTAATTAAACTGAATTAATTTGCCTACGCGTCGCGACTTTTGCAAGTTCCCGCCTCTCAATTGGTTTATCCGCAAAATTGAGAGAGCGTTGGAAGCTGTGCACTTAGTGTAGTGTAGGCGTGCAGGGCGCTCTTCTGAGCAAAGAGAGAGAGAGACTCTAAAAAATAAGAAGAAAAAATAGCGTAACGCTCAAAGCCATCGGTGATGACGTCAAAGCCATTCGCAGAACAGCTAAAGGCGAGCTAATATTGGAACTGAAGCGAACAGTAGACAGCAGAACGGCGTGCCACCAAGCTGCGATCGATGATGTTTTGAAGGAACGGTAACTGTGGCGGCAAAGATGCACTTGCTCACCATCCAGTGCAGAGATCTAGATGAGATCACCTCCCCAGCCGAGATCTGTGTGGCCTTGCATGAACAATGCGGAATAACGAGACCACACGAGGCAGCTATAATAAGTTTTCGTAATGGCTACAAAGGCACTCAAATCGCCTATATTAGCCTGCCAGTCGATGACGCAAAAAAGGTCCTGAAGGCCCAACGTATTCGTATTGGATATGTCTCCTGTAGAGTATGGGAATCGGTAACTCTCAAGCGCTTTTCCAAATGTTGGGGATACGCTCACGTGGCTCAACAGTGCAAAGAATGGGTTGACCGAACCAATATGTGTAGGAAGTGCAGAGATAGGTGCCACATGTCAGCAACGTGCACTAATTAAGAAAAGTGCCCCCTATGTCAGGGTGATCATGCGGCAGGAAGTTATAATTGCCCAGTACACCAGCAGGCGAAAATAAACAGCGGTATATGAAAATAGTGCAGTTAAATCTAAACCACTACGCGGCAGCCCAAGACCTACTGCACCAAACGGTGAACGAGATAAATTTTGATATAGCCCTAATGTGCGAACATTGTAAAAATATAGATGGGCACGAGTGGGTGACGGATGCCAGTAGTAAAGCAGCCGTCTGGGTCCTGAACGGTAGGTGAGGTGCTTTCAACAAAGAATGGCTGCTACAGAAAACGGCTACACCTGGGTCAAATTCGATGGTCTATACCTATTTTCCTGTTATGCCCCGCCAAGCACGACATGCTCACATCAATGGTGGAGGAGGCACGACGGAAATCGCCGGAGGTCATTGCGGGAGATTTCAACTCTTGGTTCACAACTTGGGGGAGCACGTGCACTAGTCAGCGTTGCAGAATACTGCTGGAGTGCCTGGCGCCCATGGACCTCGTCATTCTCAATCAGGTCTCTCAGAACACTTTTGACTGAGGCAGGAGTACGTCGGTAATAGACCTGACCTTCGCGAACAGCACTGCTGAGCGTATCGCGCGATTGTCTATCAGTAACATATATACGCACCACATGGCCATGGTTATTGAGGTGGATAACCCGGCACAAAGGCGTACAAAACAGATGCGCAATGCGCAGACAAAAGGCTGGAAAGTGCGGGCTTTTGATGCGGAGGTTTTTGATCTAGTTTGGAAAGAAGAACAAATCCGCATTGGTACTGCCACGGCCATAACGGATAGCATCATCAACGGATTCAGCAAAGCCTGCGACGCGGCGGTGTCAAGGGTGTTAAATCGGCTCGCTAGAAAACCAGTGTATTGGTGGAGTGAGGAGATCGTAGCGGCCAGGAAGGAGTGTGTAATATGTTTGCATTACTATTTATATGCTATAATGTATTACGTATAAGTCAACAGTCCATACCAGTTTTATATTGGCATGCTGGTCGCTGCCTATGGTAGTGGCAAGTCAAAGGACTGCCTAAATGTTCATATATTATTATTATGAAAATGGCAAGTTCTGATGAACTGCCGAGGAATAGAAAGACTCTTGTGTTCTGTTTGGAAGCAACACAAGAAGTGTTCATGCTCTGAGTTATTATTTTACAAGTAACCTCGGTTGCTATAATAAACTTATTCTAATCTATTATACAGTTTTTGAATCTAAAGTGTTATACTATTTGCTTACCCCAAGTGCAACGCGCATGCCTGTAGTGCATACTCTTTCACGAGTGTAGAGCACGCACCCAATTGGTGCGCTTTATTTACTTGCGATCACATACTGCATTAGATGGAGTATATGGTCTGCAGTGTGGCAGACATGTGCAACAAAATCGTCAGTCTGTCGTTCTGCCCGCTCTTATGAGAGTACGTCATATCGTCGAACTCAAAGGCGTGAGAAAGCATTGAACGACGGTTGGGGCACGAGTATCGAGTGTCGAGCTCTGTCTGGACAGTCCGATACTCGTTTCTTGTTATCGCATAACGATAAACAAATCGTGGGAGACAGACAGACAAGGGATAGTGTGTGCCGTTTAATTATTGCGCACATGATATCACTCGTGAAGGCTGTCTGTATCTTTGGGTGCCTTAAGGTGCATCACACGGAGTGTTTTTGAATGCATTAAGGTGCATTTGCATTAAGTGTTTATAAATGCTTTACAAGTGTATTCAAGACCGCCGAAAGGCTCAGAGGGCTCGAGAATGCCCTGGTATGTTCACGGGATAAACTTCGGGAATGTCATGGGATACACTACGAGCTGAATACCAAAAATGCCGAAAAGCATTGAAGGTGGCCATCCGCAGCAGTAAGAATGAGTGCTTTAAGTCGGTGTGTGCGAATGCTGATGTAGATCCATGGGGAAAAGCCTTCAAAGTGGTCATGAGTAAGCTAAAAGGGGGCAGGTCACCGCAAACAATTGACGCCGCCCTGATGAGAACGATTGTAGCTACACTCTTCAGCAGACGGATAGAATGCCCAATCATAGCAAGGGCCCAATTACCGACATCCCAGCTGTTACCTGTAGCGATGTAATCATGCTCCTGAGGAGAATCGCTGACAACAAAGCTCCCGGTCTAGGTGGCATCCCAAATATGGCACTAAAAGCGGCAATAGGGACGAGACCAGAGGTTTTTGCTTGGATGTACAATACGTGAATAAAGGAAGGGGTATTCCCAGATAAATAGAAACAGCAACGATTGGTACTACTACTCAAGACGGGAAAGCAACCAGACCAACCCTCAACATATCGACCACTGTGCATGTTAGACACGATAGGCAAAATTTTGGAGCGGATTATCTTCGAACGACTCCAGGAGGCGGTAGAAAAACATGGTGGGCTTTCAGACCGTCAATATGGTTTCCGAAGGGGACGTTCGACGGTATATGCCATTCAGGCCGTAACGGACATAGCCCGTGAAGCAACAAGTGTCAAGCGATGGCGAGGAGGTACAAAGAAGTATTGCGCGGTGGTGAGGCTGGACGTAAACAATGCGTTCAACTCAGCGAGCTGGCCTCTAATTATGGAAGCACTTCGGAATTTCTGCGTTCCGGTGTACTTACAACGGTTGATATCCAGCTACTTCCAGAACAGAGTGCTGGCTGATGAGGGCTTTCGTCGTTCTGCAGTCACGGGTGACGACCCACAAGGATCTGTACTCGGCCCTATCCTGTGGAACATCGTGTATGATGGCATACTCCGCTTGAACCTACCAATGGATGTAACGCTCATCGGGTACGCAGACAACATCGCAATGGTGGCGGCTGCAAAACACATCCACCCACTGTAGAAGGGATGCAATGACGCAATTGGGTGTGTTATGGAATGGCTCACTAGTGCAAAGCTAGAACTGGCCGCACATAAAACAGAGGCGGTCCTACTGAGTACGAGGAAAGTAACGGAGAGGTTCACCATCACAGTGGGAAGCCATCAGATCGCATCCCAAGCACAACTTCGGTACCTGGGAGTAATTATTGACTCCAAGCTGACCTTCAAAGAGCATCTGAAAGCAGTCTGCGAAAAGGACACGAGATTAAACGGAGAACTCACACGCATAATGCCGAATATTGGAGGCCCACGCTCAAGTCAACGGAGACTGCTATCGACGGTTACTAGCTCCATCAATTTGTATGCCGCGCCAATCTGGTGGGAAGCCACTAAGGTGAAAGCCTTCATTAAATGCATCTAGTCAGTAAATAGGCTGAGCGCACTACGCGTGGCTAGCGCATTTCGCAGTGTATCGGACGAAGCAATAGGGATAATAAGCAGCAAACCACCCATTGACTTGCTGGCGAAGGAGGTACACCGGCTCTACAAGCAGAGGGCGAGACACACAAACATCGGCAAAGCAGCGGAAAGAAAAAACACCATTGCGGAATGGCAACAGAGGTGGGAGCAATCCGAAAAGCGTCGATGGACATTCATACTGATCCCTCACATCACGCCATGGGTAACAAGGACGCACGGGGAACTAATCTACTACGTCACACAGTTGCTAACTGGTCATGGCTGCTTTAAGCAGTACCTCCATGAGAGAAAGTATCAAGAATACCCGTTTGTCCGTACTGCCCTGGGGTGCACGAGAACGCACAGCACGTGATTTTCGACTGCCCACACTTCAAAGGGATGAATCACCAACAATGGACAACCTCTGTGAGCACATGTGCGATACGCTCGTCAAGTGGGAAGCAGTTTGCTCGGCAGCGGCCACCATCATGAAGGCGCTGCGAATCGTAGAATGAGCGCGAAACGCTGAACGCAGCCATCAGCGCCTCTCCGATACTGAGACACACAGGACTGACATAATGTCAGACCTAATACTGACGTATGAGCAGTAAATGCTCTTACGGCCTCCCGACGTAAAACCTAATCAGTGTCTCCGGGGGGACTCGCCGTAATGACGAGAGGAGGTTTTAGCAGAGTTAGAGTCCCGCACTGACGGGGTTGTGACTTTAGATGTTTTCCTCCTCGTTCAATATAAAAAAAAAAAAAAAAACATATACATACATATCCACATATACATATACATATACATGTACATTTACATATGCATTTATATACATAAAAATATTCATATACATATACTCGTATATATATATATATATATATATATATATATACTCGTATATATATATATATATATATATATATATATATATATATATATATATATATATATATATATATATATATATATATATATATATATATATATATATATATATATATATATATATATATATATATATGCTTCCCATCAGAGGTTCAAAGTACATATTTGAGTCCTATCCTCTGGATAAAAGTGAGGAGAATTTTTGGCTCCAGAGGTTTCACATCACTGGCAGAGCCCTGGAAAAATCCCAAGTATTTCCTGCTGGTGTGCATGAAAGTCGGACATTCTGTCAACACATGCAAAGATGTCTCCCCTTCCACCATACAGAATCTGCAGGAGCCTCCCGAGGTGACCCCCATTCTCACCATATGTGAGTTCAGTTTACACTGTCCTGTGAGTAGGAATGTCATCATCCTAATGTTATTGTTAGAGAGATTTATGAGTGATTCGATTCTCTTTAGGTGGTATGTCCCTAGCAGACTCTTCGATACCGTTAGGCATGGTGCGTTAATCCAGTGGTTGTGCCTTTAGTGGCCCTCATCGATCCTAAGCTGGCTGAACAGCTTGCCCTTGCCTACACCACAGTTGGGTTCTGGGTCAATAAAGGGTGTTGCAGCCCCCTTCCTTGCAAGTTTGTCAGATATCTCGTTCCCTTCTATGCTAGCATGTCCTGGTACATATAGAATTGTAACTTTGTAGAGTGAGTCAAGAGCATTAAGTGTTTTGATGCACTCCCATACCAGTTTCGAATATACCTGATATGAGAGAACTGCCCTAATGGCCGCTTGGCTATCCGATAAGATAGATAGATATATATGTATTTGTATTTGTATATGTATATATGTATGAGTATGTATATGTATATGTATATGAATATGTGTTTACACCGAATCCTCATTCCGTGAGGTCTCCCGCCCGGTATTTGGGACACCATGCTGTCGGTTGTTCGCCGCGTTCTGCACGGATCAAAAATCTGAACTGTACGAAGGAGCATGACTGAGCTGCCGGCTCATGGGAACGGGGCATAGGCGCGAGAGACATCGCCCTAAAGGAAGGAGACTTCTTTTTTTTTGAGATATCTCCCAAGGAGTCCAGAAAGTAGTCGCCTCAGAAAGTTCGCCTCTTTCTGGACAGCGTTGGACACGTGCACAACAGGTGAGCAATGGACTCTTCCTCCTCCTTGTCCATGCAGCTCCTGCAGAGGTCATTAGAGGCGGTCCGCAGCCTACACCCGCGTGTGTCTAGAGTCCAGTGTCCCGTTAAGACGCTAATCACGGGATCTATGCTTTGTCTATTTAGAGCCAGTAGGTCCTTAGAGCGCCTGCCATTTATCTCCTGCGCCTTGCAGTTCCCTGGAATATCTCTGTGACCTGGAAACCAGCACAAATGCAGTCGGATCTGCTTAGCTATCTCGTCTAAAGATTTGCGGCCGCTCTTGACGGCTTTGAGGTGATAATAACCGAATCCAGGGAGCGCAAAGCTGCTTAGCTGTCAGACTGACTGCAAATATCAAGTCCAGTTACCTTCTTCTTCCTTAGCCAAGACAGTGCAGCCTCTAAAGCCACGACCTCTGCCTGAAAAATCGACCTGCAGTGGTCGGGCATCCTAAAGGACATGTTATTGTCCCAATCTTCTGAGAATACACCACCTCCCACGCTACTCTGTAGTTTGGATCCATCTGTGTAGATGTGAACCCCTTCTACATGAGGGAGGATGCCATTCTTCCATTCGTCCCTTTCGGGAATGGACATCTTGCACATACCATTGAAGGCATACATTGGTGTGATGTAGTTGAAAGAGTCAGGAATACCCTCAAAATGTATTAAAATGGACGCCTGACCTACATTCCTGGCAACCCATTCATGCGTAGCTTTTAGCCTGATAGCTGAGTTTGCAGCCATTTTTTCGCCAAAAAACCTAACAAGCAGCAGATTGAGCATAATGTCCAATGCTGACGTTGGAATCATTCTACTGGCACTACTTATGAATACCTCTGCCCTTCTTTGTACCTTTGTTATCAGCCTATTGTATGTGGACTTACTCCACCAAGCAAACACCCCATAGAAAAGGACTGGTCGTACCACAGCTGTGTATATCCAATAGGCTACCTTAGGCTGCAACCATTTTTTGCCTATAACTCTTTTGCAAGAGTACAGAGCTACCTGAGCCTTCCTAATGCGTTCCCTTATATTAGCTTTCCAGTTCAGCTTCCTATATAGGATCACACCCCGATATTCAGCCTCCTCGACAAGGTCAACACATTCGTTTTGGAGCAATAAATTGAGAAATTTGACACTTCCTAGTGAAGAGCACTAGCTTAGTCTGTTCGGATTGAACCCCAACCCATAGTCAGTAGTCCATTTAGAGAGAATGCTGAACATGTGTTGCATCAAGTCACTCAAAGTAGATATGTATTTTCCCGAGATACTTATAGCAACATTATCCGCATACGCAACCACCTTGCACCCTTCCCTCTCCAGTCGAACAAGCAGCTGATTTACTGCAAGATTCCAGAGTAGGGGTGAAAGAACTCCACCTTGAGGTGTGCCTCTGCACACGGACTTCTTGGCCGACGCCGCCCCCAGCTGTGAATTGATTATCCTGCTACTAAGCATGTTTTCAATCCACCTGCTAATGGCGGGTTCCCCCTCCAAGTCTGGTATCGCACCGATTATTGCGTCTGATATTGATGTTGTTAAAAGCTCCCAAAATGTCCAGGAAAGCCACTAGGGGAACTCCTTGTTATGCAAGGAGCACTCAATACTAGATACTAAGGAGTGTAAAGCGGTCTCAACCGATTTACACTTGAAGTAGGCATGCTGAGAGACTTACAGCTTCTGTCTGTCTATAGTGACCCTCAGATGAATGTCTAATAACCTTTCCATGATTTTCAGACAGAAGGAAGAGAGACTAAAGGGCCTTAAGTCCCCTAGAGCTTTGTGTGAGCTGTTGCCGGCCTTGGGTATAAAAATTACCCTCACATGCTTCAATGAGTGTGGAATATACGCTAATTCAAGACAACTATTGTAGATCTCTAGCAGCCACTCTATTATAAGATTCTCTGACTGCTGAATTTCAATTGGAGCTACACCAGATGCCAGATACTTTAAATGGTTTGAAGCTATGGATTTTTGTTTGAAATTTTGGTTTCGTGACTATGTCTGAGTTGACTTCAACTACATTCCCGGTGGGTTTCGTTCTCCGCGGAATGGTGCTCGAACAACCAGGGAAGTGAGTCTCCAGAAGAAGCTCTAGAGTCTCATTAATATTTGAAGTCCAAGATCCATCCTCCCTCCTCAGGTAACCAGGTGCCATTGGAGCAGTTGATAGGGTCTTCCTCAACCTGGACGTCTCAGAGATATCTTCTATGTCACCGCAAAAGTTTTTCCACGATTCTCTTTGTGCTTACTAAGGTTAGTTTTGAAGGCTCTGATTGCTGCCTTATATAAAGCTTAATCTGCTCTATCTCTAGACTTCTTTGCGCTGCTGAAAAGTCTCCTACAGTTTTGTCTGAGTCCCCTGATTTCCTAACCCCACCACGTGGGTTTTTGTTTCCCCCTGGGTCTACTGATGGGGCAAGAGACCAATAGAGCCTTATTAAGAGCAACCGTTAGAACCTCCACAGACCTATCAATTTCGGCACACGTGCTTGTGCTTGTGGGGTTCTGAGGTAGTAGTCTAGCTACAGTCACCTTGTAGAGATCCCAGTTTGCTTTCCTTACATTTCTAAAAGCCTTAGGACTAGGTAGACTATCTAGAATATCAAACTGAATTAACCTATGATCCGAAAAGGAATGTTCCTCTAGAACTCTCCAATTTGAGATCCGATCAAAAATTGATTCGGAGGCAAGGGTTATGTCAAGGACTTCTTGCCTATTAGCAGTAATGAAAGTGGGTTCTGACCCCTTATTACATATAAGAAGGTTAGTCGTTACAATATATTCATATAATGACTCACCGCTTTCATTGACATCCGTGCTTCCCCAGATGTCGTGATGCGCATTGGCATCGCATCCAATAATTACAGCCACCCGTTGAGCCTTTGTATCCACAACAAGCTTCTGTAGGTTGGCTTCTGGAAGGATCTTATGGTAATGTGCCATATAGGCCGAGACCAGCCAGTACCCTCCATTGCCAGTTTCCAGGCAGAGTACCGTTAAATCCTTGTTGCTGTAATTGGGGAGAATAAATGAGCTAACATTATTCCTAATGAGGATACAAGACCTAGGTCTTCCTTCACTTACGGTATACAGCAAGCTGTAATTTTCAGTCCTGAGACCACAGACCAAGTCCCCGTATGTCCAGGGTTCAGGATCAGGACTTGATGGAGGTTAATCTGAACTATTCGTAGATTCTCTGCCACCACCGTGACATCAGCCTCAGACTCCGAGTCTGACTCCAGGAAGACCCCCTCCTCACTGAGCGTGGTTGTCCCTAGGAGACTCTCCAAACCCCCCACAGTTGACATAGAGTCACTGCGTTTCGGGTGCATGGCGGAGTCCTCAGCAGCAGCAGGATCAGCAGTTACCCCTGAGGGATTCAATACCGCTTGATCCATGTCAGACCGTTACCCGTCCTTTTTATAGCGGTTGAGGCTTGTGGATGAGAAGCCATAGCCCACGCCCCAATTGGATTCAGCTAGAGTCGCCAGAGATTCGGCGTTCACCACTAGGGTTATTGACCTGGAATGATCACTCTATCAGCACTTCGCTGAAGGCCTTCGTGGTGACAGTACCGCGATTTTTTAATTTTTTTGGGTCCGGGTGGGTGGTCTCTTCTATGGACCGTTGACGTTTTGAAGCCTGCTATGTTGGAGCTTAAGCCTCATTCACGACTTTCGTTGCCTACTCGAGGGAAGCCTTCTGATTCACCGTCCTCTCCTTCTCTCGGATCCGCGACAAGTGTTCCACCATCCGGAGAGCAGCCCTTTTCCCCTTCTAGAACCTCTTGGTTCCCTGATTAGCAACACTAACGCAGCACGTGGCATTGCTCGTCGTCCTTAGTTACAATAGCTTCCGCAGAGTGTGGGGGGGACTTTGGAAGCCCATTCGAATTCGCGTTTAGAGACCGCACGTCAGTTTTTTTTAAGGTTTTTGTTTAAACTGGTTCGCACGGCCATCCGCTCGATTGATCAAGCTAAGGCAGCCAAAATTAGAAAGGGGAAGAGGTTGGTCAACTGTCGCAGCGCCCCGTACGACAGCAAGGCCACCATTACAACCTGAGGCGGCCTGGTATGAGGAAGGGAAGCTCCGTTAAGATACAGCCTAATTAAGCTCCTGGCTGCAAAACAACATCCAATGGGCACGATCCCAAGAACACCCTGGATTAGGAGGGAGACAGATCTTAGTTGGATTACTCCGCAGTAGTCAGTCCGGCTAGGGTAATCCCATATGAGCCGAAACTCCGCCATCCTAACCCATTGCGTCATTGCAGACCCATTACAAATACCAAATAATTTTGCGCAAATTTTCTCCGAAAACTCTAAAGGCCACAAGTTTTCTTCACAATTTTTAACAAACAAATACAACTCTCTCTCAATACGCATCACACACACCAACAACAAATTTGCAAAGCAGCTAGAAACAGATATAAATTTAAATGAGGTAATAACTTGCCTTAAATCTGTTTCCGGATCTTCTCCGGGGCAGGACAAAATTACTTATGAAATTGTACGGAATTTACTTCGAAGTTTGCACTCCATAATCATATAATCAATTATATACTACTAGGATCATCCCCCAAATTTACAAAACGGCCTTAATAAAACCCATAAAAAAGCCAAACAAGGATTTAGTCGATATGAAAAGCTATTGTCCAATTTCGCAATTACCATACATAGGAAAACTTCTTGAAAAAATTATAGCCAAAAACTTTCGTGGTTCTTAAATACTTCTAACCTCCTCTCACATACCAAACTGGATTCAGGCCAAGTCTTTGTACCACCGACGCTTTACTGTACATAGATCATCTAGTCAGTAAATGTCATTCCACAAAAAATCACATATCTGTGCTTTCCATAGATTTCCAACTGATTATAACTCTCAAGGGCTAAAATTTTTTTTATTATATCTAAACATTTACACATTTATAGAAAAAATAAATGCCGCAATACAATAATTACTTTTAGCAATATTACTATTGAAAATGTTATATATTTAAAAATTCTTGGCCTAATATTTGATTGTATATATTTAAAAAATTGTCTAGCTGCCAGACTTAATATTTTGAAATACCTCTCATCCCCTAAAAGTCATATCCACACAAACACTGTAATTTCTGCAACGAAACTTACAAATCTCTAAAAAGTAGACTACAGGCTGCAGATCTATGGAAAATATACCACAACCAATGTTAATATTGTTACGAAATCTTGACAATTTATTCTGTTACGAAATTGCCCTCCTGACAATTTCTCTAACTCTCTGTACTCAGACGCATACCACTGGATTGTGTAGTAATCAAACAATCGCTGGTTAAATTAAAATAATTAGCTTTATTTAACTATTGCAATTTACACATTTAATATTAGGCTTAAAGTTTACTTCTTTACAATTTGTACTTTATTTCACAAACCATTAGTCACTTTATTTACTAATTAATTTCATCACTTTATACAATTACAAATACTGCTAATACTGCTGCTTCGATTAAAATGCCTGATATACACACTGTTGCAGTCTCTGATCTACTGCGTTCGACTTTGCACAGTCTTTTGCTTTTATAGTTGATGTAGAAACCTCTACAATATACTAGAAGTTTCTGGATCTTTCTATAATTTTATACAGGTGGTAATTACTTTCGAGATATTTCTTTACCCCACAATTTCTACAGCGAAACAAGCTTTTATTCGAATGGATTGTGTCTTGACTTACACACACAGGGTGGTGCACTCATTCTCAAACTCCAGGTGGGATCCTAAAAGTATGCAATCCCGTTTCACTGATATGCAATCACGTTTCACTGCCCTCCGCTTAATCTTGTTCGTCCCGAACAAGGATAGTACTGCAACCTTTATAAGGATATAACCTCTCTAAATGAACGACTTTCATTTTGCTCCTGGCATTTCTCGCCAACTGGATGCGGTATACTACATCGTTGAGCCGCTTTATCACCTTATAAGGGCCTTCCCAGTGTGTTTGCAGTTTTGGCGATTATGAAGCATAACTAGCTGCTCTTCCTGAAATCCCTTGGAGTTTGCTCGTAGATCATATCTGGCTTTCATTTTATCACTCATCAGTTGTGTGCGCTTTCTGATGTTTCAATGAATTTCATTCAACTGTCTTTGTTTGTCAGCTACATGACTCCTACATGAAACTTCCGTAAATGAGTTGGCACCTAATTTCAGATCTGCAGGTAATCTTATGTCACAACCAAAAATAGCCTTAGCTGGTGTTGTAAATGTTGTATCGTGAGTTGCCGATCGATATGCCATTGAGAAGAGGGGTATGTGTTGGTCCCAATCTTTCTGGTTTCTGTCCACGACTTTCCTTAGGTGCTCCTCAAGCGTACGATTAAATACTTCAACGATTTCATCGGATTGCGGGTGCAAAGGGGTTGTGCGAGTTTTGCGTGTGCCCATCAATTCACTCATTTCCCTGAATATCGTTGACTCGAGATTTCTGCCTTGATCCGACTGTAATCCAAGGGAAGCTCCAAATCTGCAGATTCAATTATTGATAAATGCGTCTGCAATGGTTTTAGCTTCTTGATCGGGAATGGTATATACTTCTGGCCATTTACTAAAATTGTCGATTACGACAAGAACATATTTGTTGCCGGAATTACTAATTGGAAACGGACCTGCTATATCCATTGCAATTCGCTCAATTGGCGCTCCCACGTTGTCTAAATGCATCTTCCCCTGACTGCGACGGGTCGGTCCCTTGGCAGCTGTACACTTTTCATAAGCACTAATCCAATCAACTACCGATTGCTGGCAACCAACCCAATAAAATAGTGTATTAATTTTTTCCGCTTGGCCCACTATGGTATTCCTTGAGAATTTCGCTTATTCTTGCCTTGGGTACCACAATCAAGTTGTTCGTGATTTTTCCAACTTCACTCTCCCACAAGCGGAATAGGCATCCATCTTGCAGCTTTAAGCTATTCCATTGAGCCCAATATACTTTAGTTATGGGACTTTCAGTCGAGATTTCGTTCCAATCAGGTCATTTTCCTTCATTATTACTTGATTCGATTTTTGCCAAATCTGGGTCATTTCGTTGTTCTTCTCTTATGTTTTCCGCTGTCCATTCATCGTCTGGTAAAACAGCCATTAAGCGCACATCGACTACTCCTTTTTTCCCTTCAGCTTTCGAACAGTGCTTACATTCCACACTGCAAGGACGTCGTGATAGTGCATCAGCATTCCGGTGGCTTCCGCCTCTGCGATGTTCTATTGTGAAATCGTAGCTTTGGAGTCTCTCAATCCATCTCGCAACCTGACCTTCGGGATTTTTGAACTGTAATAGTCAGCGCAGTGCAGCGTGGTCCGTTCTCAACTAGAACTTTGTTCATACAAGTACTTGTTAAAGTGCTTCACGCACTGCATAACCGCCAAAAGTTCTCTCCGTGTTACACAGTAATTTCGCTCTGGCTTTGATAAGATCTTGCAGAAGTAGGCTATTACTCTTTCATGTCCGTCAATAACTTGCGACAGAACACCTCCAATCCCGAAGCCACTTGCATCGGTATTCAAAATAAATTTTTCGCCAGGAATTGGATACGCAAGGATCGGAGCTGTACACAATAGCTCTTTCAATCTGTTGAATGCCTTCTCATGTCCGCTTTTCCACTCAAAAGGACAATTTTTCCTCGTTAATGCATGCAGACTACCAGCCATGTCTGCGAAGCCTGGAACAAAGCGTCTGTAATAGGCGCAAAAACCCAAGGCTCCTTCAGGTGTGACTTTATAGTCACACCTGAAGGAGTACACACAGATCCAGATAAGATAAAGTCACATCTGAAGGAGTACACACAGATCCAGATAAGATAAAGTCACACCTGAAGGAGTACACACAGATCCAGATAAGATAGACTCAGGAAGGAAGTGGCCAAGACCAACTAGTTTGCATGAGCTACGCAGCTTCTTGGGTTTTTGCGCCTATTACAGACGCTTGTCCAAGGTACTTGACTTCTTTCTTGAAGAACGAGCATTTCTTTGCGCTCAGCTTCAACCCTGAAGCTCCTAATCGCATCAATACTTCTTCTAAATTCTTCAAGTGGTCCTCGAAGTCCTTTCCCATAACGATGATGTCATCTAGGTATACCAGACACGTCTTCCAGTGGAGATTCTTTAGCACCAGCACGATTAAGGGTTCAACTGTAGCTGGAGCATTACACAGTCCGAATGGCATCACCAAAAATTGCCATAGGCCATCACCGGCACTGAATGCTGTCTTTTCCTTGTCTTGTTCTTCTACTGTCACTTGCCAATATCCGCTTTGTAAATCAGGCGTTGAGAACCAATTTGAACCAGAAAGTGTATCCAACGTATCGTCGATTCGAGGTATTGGATAACTATCTTTCTTCGTTACCTCATTTAGTTTACGATAATCTACACAGAAACTGGAAGCTGGCTTTCAGTCTTCCTCTGCTTTGCGGATAAATCTTTGCTCCATTCTTTCGTAAGATCGTCGAGTACCTTTTTATCAGCTGGTATCTTAATTTTGTTTCTCGCGGCTGGTTCTCACGGTTTACAATTGCAGAGATTGCCTGCAATTTCCAATTATCTGTCCTTTCTCTATGGTTCTGGCGGAATTTGCAAGATTGACCACTCTTACTGGCACTATTCTGTTCTGCTGTTCTTCTACGAGGGTTTTTCCAATTATGATGTCATCCAATGCAAATTTTTCATCAGTCTCCACAACCCACAACTTGGTCTTTTCCACATCTCCGTCCATTTTGGCCCATATGACTGCCTCTGACTTTCCTGGGATTTTTGTCCGCCGCGATACAATGGCTTGTCGGATACCTCCATACTTATCCTCACCAACGGATAACGGTATTTCGGTGTTTGAATATTTTAACATTCGGAATTTCAAATCTAGGGTGAATCCATTCCGAATCATAAAATCCACCCTTAAGATTAATTCGTCCACAATATCCGCAACTACAAACTCGTGCGTCACTGTTGTGGTGCCGAAATTAATTTTCCATGCAGCTTTTCTCAGTATCGGTGCATCATCTCCAGTTGCCGTACGCAATCTTATTCCCAGAAGCGGCTCGATTCCCCGAACGAGATCCATTCTAATTATGGAATGTGATGCACCCGTATCCAATGTTACCACGATTTTTCTTCCATTTACTACGCTGTCGACAGTTAGGCTGTTGATTTTCCGTGCCATCTGAGAAACGAAGATTCTGGGGCTACATGTTGTTGGAGTCAAATCAAGCCCCTCGAGACTGACTCCATCTACCCATTGTCGACGGCTTATCAACATTTTCTGATTCCCTATTTTGGAATCTGACTTGCTTTTGGGGGTCTTACCGGTGAGCGTTATCTAGAACGTTTCCATATCGACTGACACTTACGAGCGATATGTCCGACCTCTCCGCAGGTAAAGCATTTCCCCGTGAAACTCTGTCCGCTTTCGACTTGAACCTGACGGGCTCTGCATACTGGCTGGGACACCAACGCTGTCTCTGAAGTTAAAGCGCTGGCTACTGTCTCCATATATATAGCTTTCGGATTAGTTATCGCAGAACGCTTTACCTCCGCATTCCGAATGCCATATACGAAGGTGTCCATCATACACAGTAATCTCTCCTGGGTATGCATGATGAGCCAAACGCTCCACTTCCGCCGCAAACTGTTGTAGAGTCTCACCACTCTTCTGAACACGTGCTCGTAGCTCTACTTGGTACGTCTGCTTCAGGTGTTCACTACCATACTTGCGCTGAACTGCATTCATCAAGCTTTCATAGCAGTCTCGCTCACTTTCTGAGATAGTTTGAAGCACATCAGCGGCAGCACCTTTTAATGAAACTGTTAATGCAGCCACTTTTTCGCGAGCACTCCAACCATTTGTGCTAGCGATAGTCTCAAACTGCATTCTGAAGCCACTAAATATCGTGGTTCCATCATAGGTAGGAGGCTTCAGTTTTATTGAGGATAAAGCTGGCACAGGCAATGCACCTTCCAGTAGTAGGTGAATTCTTTGCTCTATTTGTTGCTTAAATTCATTCTGTCTTTGTACTACAGATTATTCGAACGATTCTTGCAGTGTCTCACATTTCACAAACCTTCCTGTCTACCATCTCGGACATTTCTTTCATCTGCTGTGAGTTCTGTTCCGCTAGCGGAGCAAGTCGTGTTTCACTCTGCTCTAACCGCTGCTGCAACTTGTCATAGCTTTTCTGTAGATGCTGTTCCAACTGTTCTTTGACATCCTCTTTAACAGCTTGAGCATTTTGTTGTAATAGTTGCTGCATATCCTGTTTGAAGGATTTTATTACACCGATGAGTGCGCTCATGTCAAAGTTATCCGTGTTAGTTTCTTGAGGTGTTTGTTCGTGTCGAGATGTCGTTGGCTCTTCACATTGGAATTCATGCTCATCGACGTCTATACCCAGCTCCTCTATAGCGCTTCTTAGTCTCACCTTCAGCTCCGCTTTAAGCCCTTGTGTTTGCAAATTGAAGCGCTCAAGCTCCTTCTTGAGCTGCTCCAATCTCAGTTTTTCAAATTTAACCATTTTTATCACAGGTACACAATCCCACTTCTGACACCAATTATTACGAAATTGCCCTCTTGACAATTATTGTATTAATCCCTACATGCCCCGGAACCCATAGAATCCACACCTGATTGAGTTGTCCTAGGATGTTCAGCTTATCAATGCACCCCATCACCAGTTTTGATGTAACTTGGTGAGATTTAAGTGCTTTGATAGCTGCCTGGCTCAGTATTGCTATTCTGCGGTTCCGATAGTTTCGTTCTAGATTAAAGTGCGCAGTTTCGTTCTAGATCTACACCGTATACTTCCGCTTGAAAAATGAATGTATTCCTACCTAAAGGATCAGAGTATCTTTTCCCTGGTCCACCCGCCCCGGCGCCATCGTCATTGAGTGAGCCGTCAGTGTACCATGTCATCATGTACTGGCCTAGCTTGTATGTTTCTGATATACCTTCTTTATTTTTTTTATTACTGTTAAGTATTAAGTTATTTACATACATGTTAAGTACTCTTTACGGTATAATAACATGTTAAGGTGTTGTGTTAAGTTAAGTGATTTAATAAATCAGTTCAGTACCAACCACCTAAGCGACTACATTGCAGTGGCGACGAGCATAAAAAATACAAAGTAAAAAGTAATTAGTGTAATACACAAACAATTTATAATGGCTACGGTAAATGAAAGTGTGGTGGTCGCAACCACGGCAACAACAACGAGTGTGCGCGAATTTCGTCCGCATCTTAACGGCTGGAGGAATTCGATGGAGGTATTGGACTCCCATTTTATCGAAATTTCGTGTCAAGAAGACCAAGTGAAGCGATCAGTTTTATTGAAAGCCATCGGTATGGACGCCTACGGGTTATTAAGGGATTTGTGTGACCCTGATTTGCCCGCAAGCAAGACATATGACCAGCTGTGTGCGCTTCTGGAATTACATTATTCGAAAATGGTGATTGTGTTTAGGGAGCGCAAAGCGTTTTTTGCAGCATCGCGCGATAAGAGCGAAGCAGTTTCGGTATGGTACGCCAAGTTAAAGAGGTTAGCCAGGGATTGCAAATTTGGCAGCCTGCTAAATGAATTCGTCTTAAATAAGTTTGTAACCGGACTGGAGGGAAGGTCATTCGAAAGGTTATGCGAAGAAGACGAATCGCTAACAATGGAAAAAGCACTCAAGATCGCTATGATTGTGGAGGCGAAAGTCGCTGCACAGCAACAGCAACAACAACTGCAACTGGTAGAAGGAGATTTAGCGGTCAACGCAATAGCTCAACGAACCGCTAGAACATCCAAAGGCAAACGAGGTCAAGGCTGTGACAAGGGCAAAAGCGGAGAGAGTAGCAGCAAAGGATACAGTTACAACAGCAGTAGCAACAAAAGAGGAGTACAGGAAAAGTGCAGGCATTGCGGTTGGAGAAATCACACGAGCGCAAACTGCAAGTACAGGAATAAGACGTGTAATAAATGCGGAAGAAGTGGGCATTTAGCTAGCGTCTGTTATGCAGATGTTAATGTGATATGTGAAGAAAATAGTTGAGATAAAGGTGTGTGAGTACTGGTCGATAATTCCGATTGGGGTACGCCTTTGGTACCGGTCCTAAAGGCAAATGGAGACTTGTGAATTTGACTACAAGTCAACAATAAATAAGAATTTAATGGATGTTAAGTATCTATTGCCAAGAATAGACGAGATATTTGCGTCTGTAAAAGGGCCTTATTTTTCGAAATTGGATTTGTCAAATGCGTACAACCAATTGGAATTAGACGAGACGTCGCAGCTTTTGTGTGCGTGGAGTACGCATATCGGCATTTTTAAAGTAACTCGATTACCTTTTGGGGTAAAGCCGGCAGCTGCAATATTCCAGAGGGCAGTTGAGAATATTTTGAGAGGGATTCCCAACGTAGTAAATTATTTGGACGATATAGTCATATCTGGGGCGACTTTCGAGGAGCACAAGAGCACATTAGAAAAGGTACTTAGTAGGTTGGAATAAGTCGGTTTACGGTTGAACGAGAGTAAATGCGTTTTCTTTGAAAAAAAAATTTCATACTTAGGTTTTGATATAACTCCAGAAGGATTATCGAAGAATAGAGAAAGAATTCTATCGGTAGTTGAGGCACCTGTCCCTAAGAATGTATCTGAAGTGAGAGCTTTTGTGGGATTGGTAAACTATTACTCTAAGTTCATTCCCAACTTTGCTAATAAAATGGAGCCACTATATGCGTTGTTGCGTAAGAATTCAAAATTCAGTTGGACAAAAGCAAGTCAGGAAGCCTGTAAAACTTTAAAGAAGGAGATCACATCTGATAGGTTTCTGGCGCCCTTTGAACCTAGCCATCCAATAATATTGGAAACGGATGCTTCAAATGTGGCAGTGGCTGGAACTCTTTAACATGTGTATCCTAACGGCAGTGTTAAACCCATTGGTTTTATCTCTCGAGCGCTCACCGCAGCGGAGAGAAATTATAGTGCGCTTCAAAAAGAAGCCTTAGCAATTGTTTTTAGCGTGACTAAGCTTAGGCACTATTTACTGGGCAACAAGTTTGTATTACAGACTGACCATAAGCCACTTCTGTCAATTTTTGGGGAAAATAAAGGCTTGCCTGTCATGGCAGCAGCCAGAATACAGAGCTGGGCCCTCACTTTGTCAGGGTTCAATTATACAATCCGGCATGTTAAAGGTTCCCACAATTTCACCGACAAATTGTCGCGCTTGCCCCAACAAGCGGTAAGACAGGAGAGCATAGGGAAAAATTATGTGAATTTTATTTCAGAAAATAACGCAATGAAGTAAGATTTCAAAGTGAAACATCTCGGGATCCTATTCTGGCGAAGTTAAAAGAAGCTGTTCACAGGGGTACCGTGCATACTCTGGAAGGGGACGCTTTTAAAGGTTTTAAAGATAAAAAGTCGAAATTATCTGTGGAATACGGATGTATTTTGTGGGGTTACCGGACAGTGATACCCCAACGACTTCGACCTAGTGTTCTTAGGGAGCTTCACAGATCTCACTTGGGTATAGTAAAATCTAAAGCTTTAGCTAGATCATACGTATGGTGGCCTAAGATGGATAGTGATATTGAAGCATTGGTTGCGAGATGTGTTCCTTGTAAAATTATACAAGAAAGCCCAAACAAAAGCAGGTTGATCCCTTGGGTGCCACCAGAAACGCCTTGGTCGCGTATTCATATCGATTTTGCCGGGCCTAAGAAAAGTTTCTATTTCTTAATCATTATAGATGCACATTCAAAGTGGGTGGAAGTCTTTAAAACGAAGCAAATTACAACAATTTTCACAATTTCCAAATAGAGGGAGGTGTCCAGTAGGTTTCGGTTGGTTGATACTTTGGTTAGTGACAACGGCCGACAATTTACAGCCAGTGAGTTCAAACAGTTTTTAGAGTTGAATGATATTAGGCATGTACTCACACCACCAGGGTTTCCAGCTACGAACGGGCAGGCGGAAAATTTTGTTAAGACATTTAAAAAATCGTTAGAGACAAGCCTGAGCGCCAACGCAGGAGAAGACATAGACATAATCATTAGCAGGTTTTTGTTCGATTATCGATCAGCGCTGCATTGCACAACGGAGGAATCGCCTGCTAAGGTTTTGTTAGGAAGAGAGTTAAAGAATCGCTTCAGCCTCTTAAAACCTTCTATGGTGAAAGATATGATAATAAAGAAGCAGTTAGGTAATGTAAAATATCATAGAGGCACTAGAGAGAAGCTATTTGAGGAAGGTTCTCCCGTTTTTATAAGGGACTATTCAGATACAAATAAAAAGGCGTGGCGACAGGCCACAGTCAGGGAGCGATTGGGGCCGCGCACTTACAATTGCACGATCGCCCATACTAACAGAATTATTAAGAGGCACCTCGATCAAATGATTCCGGACTATAATATTGTAAACGATCCAAACGCCGGTCATCCTATTGAAGAATCGAATTGTATATCGGAAAACGAAGTCCAAATCATGACACGTCAGCTGTGGAGAATGGTGGGGGCTCAGATGTGCCGGAGACCTCGCCGAAAATGCCAAGACTTTTGCGAGAACGTCGAGTAAAAATAAATTATAAACAATAACGTTCGAAATACTTATTGCAGTTTATTTGTATAAATTTCTTTATATATAACCATGTAATACTAATTTTATTTTCTTTTTTGGCATTTGATATAGAGATAAGTTTGTAGATATTTCTTAAAATTGTATACAGCTTAGGGAGAGAGTTGTTAAGTATTAAGTTATTTACACACATGTTAAGTACTCTTTACGGTATAAGAACAGGTTAAGGTGTTGCGTTAAGTTAAGTGATTTAATAAATCAGTTCAGTACCAACCACCTAAGCGACTACATTGCAATTACTAAGCTCAGTTTTAAAATGTTTCTTAAAGCTGAACATTGGGAGTATGGAGTCCTTTGGTATCGAGATTTCAGGAATTTGCTTAGCGAGAAGTTCTGTCTTTCTTAGATTACCTGTGCTGGTGTTGTTTCCAGCCACCCTCAAAATCGCCCTCCTCGCTTGGGATTGGATATAAATATAAAGAGGTGTGAGATCCAAGAGTACCTCCATTGATGCCGTACCCGTAGCTCCCGTAATACTTACACATGCAAGTCTTTGTATCTTGCTAAGAGTGTTAATTACTGTCTGCTGATTCGTGCAATTTTCCCAGACTAATGCCCCATAGGTTATCGTTGGCCTGACAATTGCTGTGTATATCCATCGCAGGATTTTTGGTGTACAGCCCCAACTTTTGCCCGCAATAGTTCTACACGTTATGAAAGTTTTGATAGCTTTCTGTTTAATTTGCTCAATTTGGGTTTTCCACAGTAATTTTTGGTCTAATACCGTCTAAACGGATAGGTTTAAGATGCGCGAGTTTATACTTTCGTGTGAATGGTCTTTTGATGGATTAATATTCAGCCCCACCTTGGCGCACCATCTCTTCGTTAGTTTAAGTCCTAGCTGAATTCTATCACATACAGTATCCTCAAATGTACCTCTACAGATGATGACTATGTCGTCCGCATAGCCCTGAAATAGCTGACCATTGTTTTCTAGTTCTGCCAGTATCTCGTCTACTACTATA
Organism: Clusia tigrina; assembly: GCA_920105625.2. Lineage (NCBI taxonomy): Eukaryota > Metazoa > Arthropoda > Insecta > Diptera > Clusiidae > Clusia > Clusia tigrina. Next base: position 184,925,486 of record OV050030.1, on the reverse strand, counting down.
CTCAATATAAGTGGTGATAGCACACCTCCTTGTGGGCAAACCTGTGTGGTGTTAGCGATTATAATTCCCGTACTACTTGATATTTCTACCTTCTTGGTATGAAGCATATTGCTCATACAAGAAGCTAGAATGTTGTCAACCCCTCTTCTTGTAAGAGCTCTTCTGATAGCGTCATGTGAAGTATTGTCAAAAGCACATTCTATGTCTAGGAAGGCATATATATATACGAGGTGTGATCAAAAAGGAACCCTTATTGTGTGATCAAAAAATAAAGTATTTATTTATTCATCAACAACTATCTTGTCCCCTTTAAAGTAATTCCCCTCAGATATAATACACTTATGCCAGCGTTTTTTTCAATCCTCGAAACACTTCTGAAACGCTTTTTTTGGTATCGCCTACTGCTCCTGCTTCGATTTTTCTTTTATCTCCTCAATCGTAGCAAAACGCTTTCCTTTCATCGGTGTCTTCAGTTTTGGAAAGAGGAAAAAGTCAGCGGGGGCCAAGTCCGGTGAATACGGTGGTTGAGGCATGATAACGGTTTTGTTTTTGGCCAAAAACAGCTCCTGAGCGATGTCCATGCGACGTTGTTTTTGCTCAAAATTTAGAAATTTTGGAACAATCTTCGCTGCCGCACGTTTCATGCCTAAAACATCCGTAAAAATTGCTTGGCATGAGCCGAACGATATGCCAACATCATCAGCAACCTCTCTGATAGTGATTCGACGATTATCCAAAATCATTTTCTTCACTGCGTCAATGTTTTCATCGGTTGTTGACGTGCTCAGGCGACCAGGACGAGCATCGTCATTGACATCTTCTCGGCCTTCCTTAAACCGGTCATACCACAATTGAACTTGTGTTCTGCTCATAGTAGACTCGCCAAAGGCCACAGTCAACATTTCAAATGTCCTTGCGAATTTAATTTCATTTTTTACACAAAACTGAATACAGTTTCTTTGATCCATTTTTTCGAATAGTACAAAATCAAAGAGCACACCAAAACACGACTAACCTTTTTATCTGTCAAAAACAAACTGACAATCCAAAATGGTTGGTATTGCTAACATATATAACAGACATGTGTACCAACATAACAGAAAAAAAATGCGAACATCGAACATACGTAACTCACGAAAAGATGAAAATAACGGTTATTTTTTGATCACACCTCGTATATATATATATATATATATATATATATATATATATATATATATATATATATATATATATATATTTATATATATAAACAACGGTCGTGTAATCACAGGAGCTCCGCCCTTGTGACCTTTATGGTTGTTTAAAATCAAGTAGCTAATTTTACAAATCCCGCAAAAGAGACGCTAAACGAAAGTGCAAGTTTTCATGAAAGTGTCTAGTTCTGTTTATATGAACTAAATACTTGTAATAACTAATTTGAAATTTATTAAAAGTGATAAATAGACAATCAAACCAAGGAATTGTTATATACATACATATATGAGTTAAAAGTTGAAAGAGACAACAAATATGATAATCACGGTTGTGTGTGGTGTTCCCACAGTGGACTCTGGCCATCATAAGTGATTAGAGTTACCACACCAAAATATTGTTTTTCGTGATATTTTACAAACATACATAAATAAGATTTTAATCAAAGATTTAATACCAAAAATAATAATAAATAAAATTTTTTAAAAACTAATAAACAAAGTATAGTCGGTAATAGCCATGAGTGTCCAGCGCTCTCCCCCGTGGGAGAGAACGAGATCTATGAGCGAGTCACTCCACTCTTAGTGGAGTCCACATGGCAAACCTCCAATAATGTCCTGATCCAGTAAAGCAGTGGATTGTGCGACAACTACAACAAATTCGTCAGCAACAACAACATCTGCCTTCTCTACGTACGGTACAGCAACTACATTTTCGGCTACACCTGCGACATCAACATGTTCTGCTGCCTGTGTGCAAATTCCACCAAAAGGTGTTCAGGTAAGTCAACTGCAATCGCTACCAAAGAGAGCACGAACCTCACCCACGACAAATAAAACGAAAAGGATGCCCTTCACTAACAAAAAGAAAAAATAGCAAAAAACCCAAGCCAAAGTAAGTTATCAAACTACTGGTTGAGCGATACTACTTCAGAAAGAAAAAATAGATTTGCTGCTTTGACCGTTGATGATAACGAACTTGCTGAACCCTCGCACAGTGGACAAGTTGATCAAAATGAGTCCGAAAAAGAAAAATCAACTAGTCCGAAAAAAAAGTTTAAGCAAACCACCCCCTATATACGTACAAGGAGTAGAATGCATAAAGACATTAAAAAATGCGCTAACCGCTGTTGCAGACAGAAACTTTATATTTAAAATATTAACAAACAATGAAGTTCGAGTTCAATCGAATGACTCGGAAACATACAAAAAATATATAAAATGCTAAAGCAAAAAGGCACGAAGCTGTACACATTTAAAGCCAAAAATGAAAGGGGTTTCAAAGTCATTATTCGCAATATGCACCCCTCCGCAGACCAACAAGAAATGAAAAATGAGCTTGGTGAAAACGGTCTCAAAGTTTTAAACATAACTAACATAACTCAACGAACAACCAAAAAACCGCTACAAATGTGGAGCATAGAACTAGAAACAAATGCTAACAATAAAGATATTTATAGCATTAACAAATTAATGCATTGCATAGTAGTTTTGAGGCACCTCATCATAAAAGAGAAGTCCGCAATGCATTAAATGCCAAAAATACGGACATACAAAAAACTACTGTACAAGGGATCCAGTATGTGTGAAATGCGCTGGAAAGCATCTAACAAGTGAATGTCAAAAAAAAGCAGCTGAAATTAAATGTGCCCTATGTGGCGGAAATCATACTGCAAACTACAAATGCTGTGAAATATACAAAGCCATAAAAATTCAAAGGTCTCCATTTTTAGGAAGAACGGATCCATTATTACTAAAGACCAAAAATATGGATGGATCAGTAGTTAAACCAGGCGTAAAGTATGCCGAAATTTCAGGGTCGTCAAATCCAAATAAAACTGAAGAAAATACAAAAAATTCAAATGATAATGATATTAATGAACTTAAACACATGGTGAAATCCCTAATCACTCCAATGACTAATATGATGAATACCATTACAAAGTTACTAACAAGCTTAAATGCACGAAAGTAATAGTTTAAAAATTGCAGCCTGGAATTCGAATGGCCTAACAAAACATTATCTTGAGTTGAAGCAATTTTTGTCTGACAAGAAAATTGATATAGCTCTAGTTTCAGAAACACATTTTACGAACAAACGCTATTTAGTATTTCCTGGATATAAAATTTATGTGACAAATCATCCTGATGGTAAAGCTCGTGGTGGGACAGCTATCATAATAAATTCACTATTAAAACATACTGAACGGCAACCATATGCAACACCTCATATTCAATCCACTACTGTGCAAATTGAGGATACAAGTGGGACAATACTCATCACCTCAGTTTACTGTCCCCCCAGACACCTAATAACGACGGATCAATATGATGACTACATTGTGAGTACCAAAATTTACACACATAAATTTTGCCTCACAACAAAACCAACGAGCGCAATTTAGGAACTTATATGCACACACTCGCCATGAGAAACAAACCCAAGTATGGCATTTAAGAAAATAGCAAAAGCCTACACGACTAATGCAACGCAACATTGAATTAATTCCAACTCAAAGAGACACCCACATATGGATTATTACAACAAATACAAGCAAAGCCCAGAAGTTGAGTACCCAGTAAGAACCGAGCTTGCCGAATACGTTCGTTCACTAAAGAATAGATCAACGACATGTAGAAACGAATACAAAACACAAAAGTAGCACGACAGAACGATCGCTACGTATGCCACCAGTACGGACAAAGCACAAAGAGGAAAAGAAGAAAATTATACATAAAATAATTGAGTGATGGACAAAGCTGCAAGGGTGAACGAAGGGCAAATGTCCACAATAACAAAACGCTATTGAAGGTTGCCAAAGGACAAATACTTAGGACAGCAACAAACAGAAGAACAACAACAAAGCGGCGAAGGTGATCAAAGGACAAACCACTACAACAACAACGAGCATGGCTTAGCAACAAGCGACGCCGACCAACGGGAGTGGAACTTCAAACAACGGCCCGCCAACAACACTATACACTGGCAGTGGTGGTCGTTTAAGACTATATAAGCCGTGTCGTTCGAGGAGTAGGTCTCTCTTTTGCTGCACACCGCCGACGACATCGGACCTGCTCTTTTGCTTACCGTCAACGAGATTAGATCTAATTTTCTACATACCGCCGACTGGACAACACCTATTCTACTAGCCACATACGCTACGAACTCAGTGAGAACATCTGGTTTTCAATCGTTTTCTCACTGAGACACAAACGATACAGAGACTTAGAGACTTAGTGAGAACATCTGGTTTTCAATCGTTTTCTCACTAAGTAACATACGCTACGAGAACTCGAGGATTTAGCGAGAACATCTGGTTTTCAATCGTTTTCTCGCTAAGACCCATACGCTACCAGAGCTTAAAGCCTCAGTGAGAACATCTGGTTTTCAATCGTTTTCTCACTGAGACACATAGATCTGCAACGTGACAGTTCGCCTATAGGGACAAGGACAACAAAATGAAACCGTAGCTAGGCACGCGAAGAGTAATACCCCAAGTGAAGACATACGAGCAATTGATTATTATTGTAAGGACTAACTAAGTCCGTAGTAGTAAATTTTACTAAAATATTTTAAATAAATAAAGAAATTTAAACTATAATAACCCTGGTGGAATTCAATATATAAATTTTCTGTACACGACCCCTGGAAGCCGCTGAGCCTACCCCAGCTATAGAAAAGGAGTCGTTACAACATAAAGACGCTTGGCGTAAGATTCATTGCAGCTGGAGATCTGAATGCAAAACACACTGACTGGGGATCTAGAATAACCAATATAAAAGGACGAAATCTGATTAATGCTATAAACAAAAATAACTGCAAATGTTTAAGCTCAGGTGAACCATCATACTGGCCTACAGATAGGAAAAAGATACCAGATCTAATCGACTTCAGCATAACAAAAAACATAAAGTGTAACCAATTAAAAATTAAAGCTTGTATTGAACTTTCTTCAGACCACTCTCCATTAATACTTGACTACACAGCTAACATCAAACCCATAGAACCAATAGCTAAGATTTTTAACCACAAAACAAACTGGAATGAGCATAGACAGCATATTGAAAATCAACTGAATATGTCTATCACACTGCAAACACAATTAGACATTGAACGTGCCATTATTCACTTCAACGATGTGGTCCTAAGCGCAGGAATCAAATCAAGCCAACACCATAAATTTAGAAGAATTAAAACTACAACGGATATTTTCATAAGAAAGCAAATTATTGAGAAGGGAAAGCTGAGAAAGAGGTGGCAGCTAACTAGATCTCCTGAGGATAAACACAACTTAAATATAGCCTGCAAAAAACTCAAGAAAATATTAACTAAAAGACAAAAGTTAGAAGTTGAAAATTACCTGAAAAACTGGACGCCTACCCAGGATACTAACTACTCATTATGGAAATGCACAAAGATGTTAAAAACTCAGATAAGGTATCAGCCACCACTATGGAAAGATGACAACTCATGGGCTACTACCAATGAAAAAAAAGCAACTGCATTGGCTAAATACTTTGAAAAAGTCCTATCAAATGACGAAGATAAATATATTGAAACACACAATGACTTACATATAGACATTACCACCAAAATAAAGAAAACAAACACAACAAAAATAATTAATTGCATTAAAAAACGAATAAACCACAAAAAAGCACCAGGATACGATATGTTGACAGGAAAAGCTCTCGTTGAGCTACCTACTATAGGTTATAACTACTTAAGGAATGTTATCAACTCAATGTTCCGACTACAATTTTTCCCCAAAGTATGGAAAGTTGCTGAAATTATTGCACTACCGAAGCAGGGAAAAGATGCTACAACTGCTTCGTCGTAGAGACCAATTAGCCTACTTCCCATAATCTCAAAAGTTGCTGAAAAACTATTACATGATAGACTTAGCCGGATCCTTGACAATAAAAACATTATACCAAATCATCAATTCGGCTTCAGAAAACGACATTCAACAATTCAACAGATACACCGTATAACAAACAAAATTGAAACAGACATAGAATATAAGCGTTGCTGCGTTGCTGTATTCTTAGACGTTGCAAACGCATTTGACAAAATATGGCATAAAGGACTGGTGCATAAACAGAAGACGATGCTGCCACTTGACTACTATCTGATTGTTGAAAGTTATCTTAGTGATCGTTACGTCAAATATAATGAAGAGTGTTCGTCTATTCATCTTACAACAGCTGGAGTTCCTCAAGAGAGTGTTTTAGGACCACTGCTATATGTCATATTTACCTCAGATATACCACTTCCAAAAGAACTGAATATCACAATTGCTACCTTTGCTGACGACACAATCCTCTTAGCATCTGACAAAAATCTAAATACTGCGACTGCAAATCTTCAGCTATACACAGAGAATGTTAAGGAATGGTTTGATAAATGGTGCTTGAAAATTAATGAAGAGAGACTGTACACATAATTTTTACAACTAAAACAAAATTTAACCCAATACCTATTAAAATAAACAATAAAGATATAAAAATAGGGTATACTACTAAATACACATGGACTCAAAGATAAATTGGCACTACCACAAACCATCAAAAAACGAAACAAATAAAAGAAAAATTTTGGCAACTATATTGGTAAATGGGTAAGCAATCTAAACTCACAATTAACAACAAGTTGCTGTTATACAATTGTTTTATAAAGCCAATTTGGACGTACGGACTCCAAGTATGGGGAACGGCAAAGCGGTCACACATAGACAAAATTCAAAGACAGCAATCTAGAATATTAAGAGTTATCATAAAGAGTTCGCTGGCAGAGTTTGGAGAGCCCGTCTCCCTAATGACAGGCTGCTGCTATACGAGTTCGAGCGAGATATGGAAACGTATAAGGTCACAGGAGGGGTTCCCCAGGGGTCTGTACTGGGTCCACTACTCTGAAATATTATGCATGATGGTATTCTCCGCATTCAGGTGCCCCATGCTGTAAAACTCATCGGATATGCGGACGACATAGCGTTAGTGATCGCGCTGAAACATCTGGAAGAGGCAGTAGCAGAGGCAAATCGCACAGTGGGATTGTCGGGAGATGGCTGGTGAATGCAGGACTTAGACTGGCGGAGCAGAAAACGGAGGCCATCCTTATTTCGAGCCGAAAGGTACAGGAGGTCGTGGAGATAAGAGTTGGAAACTGCACCATTAACACGATCCCACACTTGAAGTACCTAGGCGTCTGGATAGACTCCAGATTAACATTCAACAAACACTTGAGGCGTGCAGGCGAAAAGGCGGCTTGGATCTGCTCTTCGCTTTGCCGGATAATGCCGAACCTTGGAGGACCGCGGCAGCGGAAGAGACAGCTCATATCAGGAGTTGTCAAATCCGTAATCCTGTATGGGGCGCCCATATGGCCTGATAAAGCGAATGTCATGGCATACGTTCGCACCATAGAGGCAGCCTATAGGAGAAGTGCACTTCGAACGATCTGTGCCCATCGCACTGTGTCCACAGACGCCGCGCTGGTGATTGCTGGTATGATCCCTGTGGACCTGCTGGCCAAGGAGTCGCGGAAACTATACTACGGCAGAAGTATGCGCGAGTCCAGTGCGGAAGATCGCGTAGTAGCCACCAGGCAGCGCACCCTACGGGAGTGGCAAGCCCGATGGGATGCGTCTGAGAAGGGTCGTTGGAAGTGGAGACTGATTCCTGACCTCCAACATTGGATGAATAGATCGCATGTTGGAGGTCAGAATATTAAGAGTTATCATAAAGTCTGGTTGGTACACATCAAATGAAGATATACACCGCAAACTAAATATGACAAGAATTGACGAAGGAATAAAAAAGATATCCACAAAACACTACAATGCACTGCAGGGGCATAATAAGAAATTAACGAGTTGCTACATCTAGAAGAAACCACCATGCGCCGTTTAAAGAGAACTCGACCAAACGAGCTAATGAACTCGGAAATCCAGCCTACACATATTGGTAGTAGTATTATAAATGTAAATGTAAATAATTATTATAAACATAATTTTTATTATAATTGAACATAAATTGTATAGTATAATTATAGTGAATTATTATAATTAATATAAATCATTTTTGTTGTATCACTTCTTGGCACTGGCCAAAATGGGTTTTTTATAATAATTTCCAAACAAATTGTCAAATTATGTACTAGGTGTAAATATAATGGTACAGATATATATATATATATATATATATATATATATATATATATATATATATATATATATATATATATATATATATATATATATATATATATCTATATATATATATATATATATATATATATATATATATAATATATATATATATATATATATATATATATATATATATATATATATATATATATATATATATATATATTTATATATATATATATATATATATATATATATATATTTATATATATATATATATATATATATATATATATATATATATATATATATATATATATACTAGCAGACCCCGATGCACTTCGTTGCAACCAACCAAAAAAAGAAAAGTAATATTCTAGATTTTTTTATGAAATGAATGCATTGTATTTCCAAATTATTAATGCCAATCCAAAACATTTGGATACACAATATTTTTCGTTTGCCCATTTGAGGCGAGCACAAACAATCAATTTGGAGTTCCACCTCTTGAGCAGGCCACGTATAGCTGTCCATGTGAATAGCACGGCTCCTCCAAATTTAATCCGTGGTATGAACACAATTTCACCTTTCACTATTCCGGTCAATATTGTGGCTTCAATTAAATTCGGCATCAATTTTTTTACTGCCAATCATCAAATGATCTTGGTCCGCGCACGCTGACTAATAGCAGACGCAAATAGTAACATTCGGCGTTGTTCGGATGGATGTTGTAAATGCGTCCTATGGCATCGGCTTTACGGATATTATTCAACACGCTCCCCTTGCTTTCGTCGTTGAAATATTTTCGATTATGAAATCCAAGTGAAATATTTTGGTATCTCGGAATATAGCAATGTTCTTGCAAATTCATCGTTTTCACACAACTCGAAGAAGGCAGTTAGTGTTGTCCCCGGTGGTCGTGCTGCTCTCTGTTGTACATTTTCTGCAGTGAAATAAACGAGTTGACCATTTTCGAGATGAACTGCCAAATGAACAACAACGGGATACCGGTCGTGTATTGGGAACGATAAAATGCGCAATACCGCTTCGTTGCTGCTTATATAACGGCCCATTTGGTATTGCTGAATTTCATCGATATTCTGATAATCAGCGCTATCCAAGAACTTTAGTTGCTGATACAATCACTGGAAATGACGGATATCCATTATATCGGCGTCGATCCGCTGAAGATGGCGGTAATTCAACGGTCATAAAAGTTCGAAATCAAGACGTTGATGTTGATAATCGTTGGGTCGTGCCGTATTCAATGTTGTCAAAAATTTTCGAAGCGCACATCAACGTAGAATATTGCAACTCTGTCAAATCGATCAAATACATCTGCAAATACGTAAAGAAGGGCAGTGATATAGCAATTTGCGGAGTTAAAGGCAGGACTGCCAATCTTGCGGAGTAAAAGGCAGGACTGCCAATGTAGGGTAAAAGTTGGTCACGCAGGATCGGCATTCAGTTCATTTTTGCAGATTCTATGTAATGCATAGATGCAAAAGAGCACTATAAAATATAAATGCCTAACACGAAGCGAAAGACGCCCTCAGCAAAGATTATGACCGGCAGAGTGTGCCGTTGGCCAAGCTATTGTTCGTGCTGTTCTGTAACTAAGCCTAGTTAAGAGCACTGAGAGAATAAATGAGAAGTATAATGCAGGATTGCAGTTTTAGAAGTTCAGATTAATTCTGGTTTATTTGGTGGCTCGCTGGCCTTTTTATATTATTCAATTCTTATTGTTTTCTTATTCTAACTAATATAAAATGTATCTATCTTATTTACACTAGTTACAAATCATATTCCCGAAATTTGTCTCAAGTATCGGATTACCGATATTATTCATTGACGAATCATCGTCTTTGTTTATATTAATTATTTTGAGTGCAAGTACAGGGCTAAAGTCACTGCACTGTCTAACATGCATGCGCTGCAATATAGGCAGCGTGTGTTATTGCACCCCCAAAATGCTGGTCTAGCGTATTTGGGTATTGAGTGCAATTGCGTACGTTGCGCTATTGTCAGTTTGTTTGCATATGCGACTTGCTGCTGTGCTTATGACGATGTGTGGTCGTCAGTGTACACTTGTATGGTACACTACACCCTCACCCTTAAGAGAAAAATTCGGGGTGTTAGCGAATAATTTTTCTGGAAATATGGTTTGTGTTGTATTACAATTGTCTTATGTTAGATGATTTACATATTTTCTATTAATTGGTATTGTTTGTTTATAAATTGTTTCTTATTATTAAAGTTACATAGTAGCGTTTTTAATTGTATAGTTAAAATTACAAATTATGTAGTTTTGATATAATTACATATACTTATGATTACTAATTACATTGTTTTGATTATATATTGTGATAGTTTTAATTATAAATTTAAATTACATTGTATGGTTTTAATTGATTATTATGTACTTTCTTAGGTGTACCATTATATTCTATTAATGAATTTACTCCTAACTTATCTAGTATTTTATATGGTCCTTTATATGGATTCATATTCTTTTTCCTATTTTCTACTTTTAATAGAACTAAATCTCCTATTTCTACATTAAGTGTATTTGTATTAGTTTTTGAGTCAGTTAGTGTACGTTTTTGTTTTGCTTTCATTAGCATTTGTTTTGCCTTTTCGTGGGCATAGCGTAATCTCGCTTTTAGCTCGTTGGCGTAATTTTCAAAGTTGTAAATTTTTGTGTTACTTTCTATTACTTCATTGGGTAAACCTGGGAGTTTCCCATATATTAATTCATATGGCGTGTAGCTCGTGTCAACATGTGGCATTGTGTTGTAAGTGAAAGTGAAGTAGGGAATCCACTTATCCCATTCGTCGTCGTTTGTCGATGTCAGTAGGAATTCATTCAAAACTCTGTGGTTGCGTTCTAGTGAGCCTATCGTTTTGTGGTGGTACGGTGTCGAAAATTTCTGTTGTATTTTGAGCAGTGCACATATGTTTGCCATTAGCTCGTTTGTAAATTCTGTCCCGTTGTCAGATTTAAGAATTTTGAAGTGTCCGTATTTGAGTATAAATTGTTCAACTAATGTTTTGGCTGTTGTGTGTGCGTCTTTTGTTATCATTGGGTGTGCGATTACGAACTTTGTCAGCTCGCACTGCATGGTCAGTATGTAGCGGTATTCGTTTGAAATTTTTAGTGGTCCTACGGTGTCAATTGATATCACTTCGAAACTTGTGTTAGGGGTGTCTGTTATGGTTTGTGGTTCTTTGATGTGTCTTGTTTGTTTACACTTCACGCATGTGTCACAGTTGGATACGAATTTCTTTACCATTTGGTTCATATTTTTCCAAATGTATCTTTGTTTTAATTTGAGTAGAGTTTTTCTTACTCTGGGATGTCCTGTTTTGTGGCATTCATCTATAAGTTTGTATTTTAAAATATCCTCCGTTATTCTCTTTGGAGGTATATAAATTAATATTTTTAGCTGAGGACTTTTGCTATTAATTTTTATTTTTGCGTAGGCTTCTTTAAATTCTTCTTTTGTATATATTTTGAATATTTCATCATTATTTGCAATTGCTAATTCTTTAATTTTTTCTTTCTTCGTTTTGGATATCAATTTGCTCAGAATCGAGTCTAGTCTCGCTGATTTATCATTGATTCCTGCATGATTTATATTTTCATTTATATTTTTATTTTTAGATCGGAGCTTCTTCAGAGTCGAATCTTGATTCGGTGAATTATCGCTTTCGCCTATGTGCACAATATCATTTTTTATATATATATTCATTTTTTCAAAGCTTTGATTTTTTTTGTCGACATTAAATTTAAATTTTTTAATATACTTGACGTCATTTATTGATGTACATTCCCATATTTGAAGGTGATCAGTCTCCTGAGATATGCAATTTCTCAATTTCTTATTTTCATTTTTATTTGCCTCTTTATTTATTTCATTTTTATTTGCCTATTTATTTATTTCATTTTTATTTGCCTCTTCATTTGTTTTATTTTTATTTGCCATCCCTCTCGTTATTACTAGGGTTCTTTTGGCTTTTTCATCAATTTCTTTCGGTATCATTTCTTTTAGAATGTCCGAGTCAATTTGTATTATTGACAATGCATCTGCAATTGTTTTCATCTTTCCTGTTTTATATACTATGTTGAAATCATAGTCACTGACGTCTAAACTAATTCTGGTCATTTTAGATGAAGGGTGTTTGTGAGAGAATAGCGATATCAGTGGTCGATGGTCAGTTACTACCGTGAACTTTTGACCATATAGATAGGGTTTGAAGAAGTTAATACCCCAATGTATTGCTAGTAGCTCATTTTCTATTACTGGCTTATTCAAATCGTGTTTTTGTAATGATTTGCTAGCATATGATATTGGTAAATCTTGTCCTATTTCGCCTTGTGATAGTACGGCGCCTAATGCATAATTCGATGCATCTGTAGTTAATATGAAAGGTTTATCAAAATTTGGGTATTGCAATAGTGGTGGGTTGATTAATTTTAGTTTAAGAGTTTCAAAAGATTTTTGGCATTCATCTGTCCATACAAATTTGGCTGATTTCTTTAGTAAGGAGTTTAAACATTTTGCAATATCTGCAAATTCTGGTATGAATTTTCTATAGTAGTTGCAGAATGCAACGAATCTTCTTACTTCGTCTGCGTTTTTCGGTTGAAGGTAATTTTTTACAGTCTCGTATTTTGCTGGGTCAGTTTTAACTCCGTCTTGTGTAATCAAATGTCCTAAATATACGACTTCTGGTCTCAGAAATTTGCACTTTGCTGCGTTTAATTTTAAGTTATGTTGTTTTAGTCTGCCTAGTACTTTGATTAAATTTTGGTTATGGTGGTTTAGACTGCATCCATAGATGATTATGTCATCTACATAAAGGAATGCTTCTGAGTCATGTCCTGAGAGTGCTATTTTTAACATTCTCTGAAAGCTGTTGGATGAAATTTTTAGTCCGAAAGGTAGTCTTTTAAATTGATAATGTCCATTGGATGTGGAAAAAGCTGTTAATGGTCGTGATTGTTTTTCTAATTTTATTTGATGAAATGAACTGGTCATGTCTAAGGTTGAAAACCATTTTGCTCTGCCTAACTTGTCCAGAATGTCTTCTAGGCGAGTTAGCGGGAATTTATCATTTACTATTTTGTCATTCAGTTTTCTAAAATCCACTACAAGTCTCCATTTCTTTTTGTCAATAGTGTTCTTTTTAGGAACCAAAAGGAGTGGAGCATTGTATGGGCTGACTGAAGGTTCAATGATATCGTCTTGTAGCATTTTCTTTACCTGTTCATTCACAATTTCTGTGTGTGTGTGTGGCAGTCTGTAGTTTTTAATGTAAACGGGGGTGTTGTCATGTGCCGTTATGTTTTGTGTGTAAAAATTGTTTGTCGAAAGTGGTTCGTCTTCAAGATTAAAAACTTCTTGGTATTGTCTTAGGATGTTTATGAGTTGGGTTTTTGTAATTTCGTCTGTGCAGTTAAAATTTAAAGTTTCAATGATTTTCTGTAGTCTATTTTCTTTGTAATTATCTTGCGTACTGTACTTTAGTATGTCATAATTTTTTAGTGAGTCAGTTTCAAATTGTATGCCGTCTAAAATTACCTCTTTGTTTGTTGTGTTTAGAATTTTTATGTGGGTTATACCACTTTTGGGTGCTATTGAGTTGCTTAGAAATATGCCTTCTTTTAATTCTTTATTTAGAATTATTTTGTCTTCATTTATGTTTAATTTTAAGGCTTGTATTATTTCTGTTCTTGCTGGTATTTTTATTGTTTGAGTATCGTGAGATTTTGTGTGCATGGGTATAATGAATGTTTGTTTGTTTACGTACGCGGAAATTGTAAACGTTTCATAATCGATTTTACATACATATATATATATATATATTTTTTTTTTTTTCAAAAAAATCCCTACCTAGAATGCCATCTGTTTCTATTGGAAATGTTTTGTTTACTAATTGGAAGGGGTGGTTGCAAGATTCTTCTCCAATATCTAATTGTAATTCTATTTGACCTTCAGAATATACCTCTTCGTTTGTTATGCCTGTTAATTTGCATTTGTCATCAGGAAAGTATTCGTGGTTTTCTAATTTGCTGCTTATTTTGCATAATGAGATGTCGGCACCTGTGTCTATCAAAAATGTCATTTTTTGCTTTTTGTGTGTCAGCGTGACGAAATTTGTGTGGTTATCCGAGATTTTATACACATTTAATTTTGGCTGTCCAGAATGGTTATACATTCTGGGCCTTGTTCGTTTCCCGCATCGTGTATCATGTTTATGCGGCGGTTTCTGTGTGAGTTGTAATTGTTGTTGTTGTTCTGTTGTCTGCCTTGTGAGTTGTAGTTGTTGTTGTTGTAGCTGTTGTTGTGTCTGAAGTTGTTATTATTTTGATTATTGGTGTTGTTGTAGTTATTGTTTCTTTGACTGTAATTTGTATTGCTACGGTTATTGTTATTGTATTTATTTTTGTCATAGCGTGTGCTGAAATTATGTCGTGTGTTGTTTGTGTATTGTGGAGTAGGGTTGAATGAATTGTATTTGCGCGGAGCGTTGAAATTGGACCTTGTACCTTGTGAGTTGAATGAATTATGTCTTACTTGCATCAGCTGTGATGTGTTCGGCATTATTCTAGATTCCCTCTCAAGTTCAAGTGCCAATTCTGTTGCTTCTGCTAGATTTTTCGGTCTTGCAGCAAAAATTGTCGCTTTGTAATTCTCATTCAGTCCTTTCTTGAAAGTGTCCAATGCTAACTTGTTGTTTGTTTTTGTTATTACGTTCTTTTCTGCTTGTGTAGCTGTCTCTCCTAAATTGTGTATGTTAATTCTGTTTAAACTTTCTATTATTGTCAGAATTTTTTCTTTGTACGAGTTGATTCCTGAATTCCTTTGTTGTAGATTAGTTAGTCTAGCTTGTAGCTGTGGTATTGTTGTCGCGTCTTTGTACCTCTGTTGTAGTAGAGTGGTAAGTGTATTTAAGTCTTCTTGTTTTGTGTAACCTCCTATTGCTGTTCTTACATTGGCAGATAATTTGGCATGGTAGATATACTCTAGTAAATCTGTCTGTCCTGATTCGTTGAGTGATTTGTTTATCAGCTCAGCAGTGATTATGAAACTATCTAATTCTCTGAAGTTGCCCGTAAATGTGGGTAGAGATTTTGATGCCGTTTCTATGCTAAAAGATGCCATGTTGTCTATTGGTTCAGTCTCTTCGGTTAATTGTTTCAATAAAATAGTTTTTATTGTGGAATAAGTATTGGCGAAGCTAATTTTTATTCCAGTTAGATCTTTATTGTCAGTGTCGGTCTCTATTATGTTATTAAACTGCTCTCTTAATGTTTCAATTAGTCTAAGTTTTGCTGTCACTGTTTTGTTTGTATGTCTTCTGCTGGGATTTTTCTTAAGTGTAGCTAGTATATCTTTTAAAGCATTGAATTTCAAATCCATTTAGGATTACAGTAAGAAATTTGTATTAAGAAATTTTATTTATTTTTATATAGAATTTGACATTTTTATTTAAATGTTTAATATATTAATTTTTGCTTAATTAGACTGCTGTAATAGCGTTGCCATTAGCGTCATTCTTATACTTATGGACATCGTTTTTAAAATATTTATCTAATTTGTACGCTACTATAATGATAATTATTACTAAAAATATTACTACGTAGGACTCCGGAATCGATGGGTAGGTTATTTCTGTCGATAGCTGGTTGTTGTTTATCGTTGCATCTTGGTGCTGCGGCTTACTCTGGCTTTTTCCCATTCTTCGAGCGCCTCGATCATCCGTATAGTCTCGTCTTCGATTGTTGTATGGTCTTTATAGTCCTCGATGGTTGGAGTGCCAGTTTTTTTGATCATACGCCAAGTTATTCGCATGCACGCGATCTGGTCACTTTCTTCGGTTTTTAATGTGGACTTGGAGATTTTCAATTTCCTCCCAGATTCGTGTGGCTTCATTCCACGGAGGTGGGTTGGTTTCGTCTCTAACGATTGAAAGTAGGTGCGCTAGCTTGTGTTTCTGTTTGGTTAACAGTCCTCCTCTTTTCTTCAAAGGTTTATTTTCGCACGGTGGGATTGAAGTTTTCTTCAGCTCTTTCTGGAGTATCTGTCGTCGTTGGTACTCCTTGATCGTTATTGGCAATGGCCCGACTTTTAGTGGAGGTTGTGCAATGTATATTGGTGCAGGAACGGTTGGTTTGCATGCAGATTGTGGCACGTATTCTTCCATTAATTGAGTTGCTGTTTTTGATGCTTTTTAGGTTGTAGATCGGTTGCAGGAACGGTTGCAGGAACGGTTGCAGGATTATTGGCTGCCTTTCGGGTTGTAGAACGGTTGCAGGAACGGTTGCAGGATCGGTTGCAGGATCATTTGCAGGATCGGTTGCAGGATCGCCATGTAGGGTAAAAGTTGGTCACGCAGGATCGGCATTCAGTTCATTTTTGCAGATTCAAAGTAATGCATAGATGCAAAAGAGCACTATAAAATATAAATGCCTAACACGAAGCGAAAGACGCCCTCAGCAAAGATTATGACCGGGAGAGTGTGCCGTTGGCCAAGCTATTGTTCGTGCTGTTCTGTAACTAAGCCTAGTTAAGAGCACTGAGAGAAGAAATGAGAAGTCTAATGCAGGATTGCAGTTTTAGAAGTTCAGATTAATTCTGGTTTATTTGGTGGCTCGCTGGCCTTTTTATATTATTCAATTCTTATTGTTTTCTTATTCTAACTAATATAAAATGTATCTATCTTATTTACACTAGTTACAAATCATATTCCCGAAATTTGTCTCAAGTATCGGATTACCGATATTATTCATTGACGAATCATCGTCTTTGTTTATATTAATTATTTTGAGTGCAAGTACAGGACTAAAGTCACTGCACTGTCTAACATGCATGCGCTGCAATATAGGCAGCGTGTGCTATTACACCCCCAAAATGCTGGTCTAGCGTATTTGGGTATTGAGTGCAATTGCGTACGTTGCGCTATTGTCAGTTTGTTTGCATATGCGACTTGCTGCTGTGCTTATGACGATGTGTGGTCGTCAGTGTACACTTGTATGGTACACTACACCAATCTTGCGGCAAAACAATAATAAAAATCCCAAAAAACACGTAAAGCCAAACAGAATTAATTGCAAAACGTGCAATGATACACACATAAAATTTCTTATGTGCACCCTCCACACAAACCCCAATCACTTCTGAAAATTTCATTTTATGTGCACCCTCCACACAGACCCCAATCACCCCTGAAAATTTCATTCAAATCGGGCAAGCCGTCTAGGAATGATAACAATCCGAAAAAAACACGTAAAGCCATACAGAATTAATGTATTTTTTTTGTTGTTGTTGCAAAACGTGCAAAGATAGACACATGAAATTTCTTATGTGCACCCTCCACACGGACCCCAATCACCCCTGAAAATTTCATTGAAATCGGGCAAGCCGTCTAGGAGGAGTATGCGAACAGGAAGTTTTGCCACTTAATTTTATATATATAGATATATATATATGTGACATATCATGTTACTCTGTGTGAATTTTCAAGATAAGAAATTTTTTTTACGCTAACAAGCAGTAACCTATTCTAACATCCCACCTCACTGATACCTGCCCGCCTCAGTGAGTAATCATGGGCTTACCGTGTTACTGGGGGCTATCACACGGCGAACCTTCTTTCCCCCACACTGGTGGGATTGTTGTGAGCTAGAACCAAGCTACCTACGTGTAGTTGACTCACAGCTCGACTCCTAATAGATGCCACACATTCTGTGTGATTAGCATGCGTTAAAGTTACTTAAGAAAGCACATATTTTTAGGGTGCGGGTATTTAGAACTAATATTACCTATGTAATATTTATTATGTAAACTTTCAGGGAGCTACAGTTTTGCAGTCGAGCAACCGAAGGGCATTGAAAGTTAGAATGCACCATCAGCATTTCAGAATGGCGTAGGTCAGTTGGCTTGACCAACTGACACCAATTAACAGGTACGAAACTGGAACACCAGAAAGGTCAGTTTTTGTATTGTAATTGTGAATTGTAAATAGTATATAAGAGTTAGTATTCTAAGAATAAATACAGATACATGCGCACAGCAGAAGGACGTCCCCCGTCAAACAAGGATAATACCCCAACATTTTGGCGCAGCCGGTCTAAAGGACCTATTGGAGGAATCCCAGAGCAAGGAACCCTGAAGCAGTGAGGCATCCTGCAACGAATTCGAAGGACCTCAACTAAGGACACTATGGAAAAAGATGTCATCGAAAAAAATTTTGGTGAGTAGAGTGTATATTAGCGTAATCTAAGTAGATACTTCTGCGACCCTGAAGGCGCCGTAGCACTGGTCAAAGAAGTTGCAACATACAGGCGCGTTTGCGCTGTTGCTCGCAGCTTTGAATGGCAGCCATAAACCGTCAGTATGATCGGACGGTCTATGTATCTTCATCCTAGCTGTTTTTTGTAGGGGATTTGGGTTTGTTTGTCGTGAGGGACATATACTCGTATATTGTTTATAAAGCTATGTAATAATTGTTTTTATTTGTTTAAATTCAGATGTTCTAAATTTATGTTGTTTGAAAACAAACATAGAACATTTGATTTAAATATTTGCCATTTTGAGCTTAGGGTATTAGGTGAAAATATTTGAAGAGGTGCAGAGAATACGTGTTCTTGCATCAAAGTTTGTGCAGTTCCAAAACTACAATTTGCGTAGCAATGTTGAAGAAAACATTTAAATGCTATTATTATCAGGCGCATACGTTATGGGTTTTTTTTTTATTAAATATGGATTCAAATTTCCGGGAATGAATCAATACATTTTTTGCCTGTAAATCCAATTTCGGTTTTTGCGAATTGGGAAGATTTTTGGGAGTATTAAATTTGGTGATTGGATATGGGGATACATGTGAGGAAAACAAGGAGTATCTGTGAGGAAGGCAAGGACCAATTTGCATTGATGGAAGGACTTAATGGACGCCGGTACACAGCGAACATGGAACTTATGATGGAAGTTAAAAGACTATTAAGATAGAATTTACGGTGGAATGTTTTTTTAATAAATTTGTATTTATCATTAAGTAAGACAGAATAAAATATTGTAACAATTTTAACAATTATTGGATTTTCATTTGTAATTGGGATACGCCATCTGTTCTGGCATTTGGGATATGACGAAACAAGCGCAAGGATTACTGCTGATGCAGGAGCAAATTGGAGAAGCGATTGAAAAATTGGTCCGTAATTTTAAGAAAGACGGCAAGTTACATAAGGACAACGTGTATTACCGCAAGCGAATAACACAGTTGCAAAATCTGGGGAGAGAGTTCAACAATAATCACGGACTGTTGTTGCTTCATGCAGTTGAGTACGGCAAGGGAAAATATTTTGCGGAAAATTACGCAGACTGCATAAATAGTCTGGTTAACGAATGGGCAGATACAGGAATTAGGACAACAAACTGTGAGTTTGGTTTCGCCAGACTAGAAAGTAAGGAACAGATTGAAATCAATGCAGTCAGAGGTAGAACTGTTTACTGGGAAAATAGTTGATCAGTTCGAAGAGAGTATGAGCAGGGAAGAAGCTCAGGAATTGTGGAAGCAGGCGAATGCCGGAGGAGCTGTGTCACCATTAGAAGTAGCGGATCAAGCCTTTACGGCAATCCAAAGAAGAACAGAAGAAAAGCTATTCAGTTTTCATAAGAACACAGAAGATTTGAGAGCACAAAAAGAGTATCTTGAGAAGAAGGTAAAGGAACTTTCTCAGAGATTGACGGAAATAGAGGAAGCAGCATCGCTGTTGGAAAAGGAGTGTGCGGAATTGAAAAGAGGACGGATGACAAATAGGACCTCACTGAATAGGGAGAGATCAAAACCAGCATCAGCTGGATTTACGCAGACAGTACTGACATTGCCTCCGAAAGTACGTTGGCCGGAATATTTAACACCAGAAGGGATAAGCCGCATGGTACAGCCAAAATTAGTACCTAATGAAGAAAGGCAAGCGGAATTTTTGTTTGGCGCATCTGAAATCGGTGTCGAGCCATTTTCTCCGGGAAGCCCGATAAATAACGAAAATCAGGGATATCCACCAAAGGAGCCGGAAGCAGTAACAGTGCAGCAAAGTCCCGATATTGTGGACAGTATTTCGCCTGTACGAACAAACGATCGAAGACAAATTTGTTTGGATCCGTCACTGGCCAATTACCTATCAGATACGGGAGAAGAGAATTTGGAAACTCCTAAAGAGATTAATAAAGCTAAGGTTTTACCAGCAATTCAGAAAACACAAAGCTATAAAATGGGCATTCTGCAAGTTGCTCATGCGGTGAAGAAGTTGGTGGCCATGTTCTCAAGAGTCGAGTTGTATGATCTGAGAACTGAGATCCGGCGCTTCAAAGAAGGCTGTGAGCTAGCGCAACAAAGTGTTCCGGAAGCGGACGGGGAACACTTAATAAAGTGTATTAGGCAAAGAACCACAGGTGATGCGTTTGATTTACTGGTGCAGAGCTCAGTAAGCACCCTGGCAGAATTATATGCACTTTTGGATAGGACGTATTTTAAACAAAAGTGGTATGACTGTCTAGTTCGGGAAATTCAGGAATCAACTCAGACACCGGGGGAGGAATTGAGAGATTGGGGACGAAGGCTCTAGTCTGTGGGGAACGCTGCTGAGACGGAAGCCAATAGGCAGTTTCCAGAAAACGTTGCAGCATACAAGGCTCAAGTAGAACGGACTATGATTTCTGTGTTCAAAGCAGGCCTGATAAATAGGGACTTAGCTAATTATACTCTTACTTTCAGGCCGAGGAGTATGGCAGAGTTAGTGGAAGCGGTCTCTTTAACTGAAGCAGCAATACAACAGCGACAATACAACAGGTGGAATCTGCTGGACTGAAGCTCCTGCAGAGGTAGGGCGACTACAGCAGCGAAACACAAGTGGAGTCGGCAGATTGATGGGCCACGCAGTGGAAGTGGATAGGAAAGGTATCCCGGCTGATGGGATAATTGGCCGCGATAATCTTTGGGGACGCACCATACTGGATGCGCTCGACAAGCAGTTATCATTCTATAATAATAATAAGAATAGAATCCTCACTCTTCCATTAATGTCATGGCAGGAAGGAACCGTGACTAGGGTTAAGAAGTGTGGTATGGAGGTAGTAAACGAAAGGTCAACCAGAGTAGTTACTATGCATGTAAATACGAAACTTAGGACTGTTGTTTTGCACAAGCAGCAGCTAGCGGAGGGCGTATATATGGGAGAAACCATAACTCACGTTGACAAGGGTAAGGTGTACGCTTGTGTACTCAACGCCTCAGAAAAGGACTACCTGATGGATGTGGATTTTAGGCCCAAGTTCACTAGTTATAATAATTTTAAAGAACCGAATTATAGATCGGTTAATCAAATTAAGCAAGTAGATATAAGGAAAAGAACGGAGAGAGTGCTAGAATCATTGAAGTTAGACTCAAGCATAAATTCAGAAGAGAAGGCATCAATAGAAGCTATTTGTACGTCATTCCATGACATATTTTTGCTGGAAGGAGACCAGTTGACATATACACCAGAAGTAGAGTATGAAATACCTACTAGAGTGGATCAAGCACCAATTAACCAGAAACAGTACAGATTGCCGCAAGCTCTCAAAGATGAGGTAAATAGGCAAGTGGAAGGAATGTTAAAAGATAACATAATTTCACCGAGTATCTCGCCTTGGACTTCACCAATAATTTTGGTGCCAAAGAAGGGAGGTGCTCAGGGTCAAAAGAAATGGAGAATGGTTGTCGATTTTAGGAAATTGAACGACGCCACTATCAAGCAAGTGTTCCCGATTCCAAGGATAGAAGAAATTCCGGATCAATTGGGGCATAGTAGATATTTGTCTACGCTTGATTTAGCGAGTGGCTACCACCAAGTTCTGGTGGATACCTAAGATAAGCAGAAAACCGCGTTCAGCGCCGGTTTAGGGCATTATGAGTTTAATAGAATGCCGTTTGGATTAACAGGAGCACCGGCTACCTTCCAACGGCTAATGAACCATGTGCTAACAGGCTTACAAGGGTAAGATTGTTGTGTGTATCTCGATGATATTGTAATTTATGGGAAGAACTTGCAGCAGCATTCGCAACGCTTGTGCAAGGTGCTCCAGAAATTACGAGAACACAATTTGAAATTGAACACGGAGAAGTGTCAATTTTTGCGAAGAGAGGTGGTTTATTTAGGCCATCGTTGCTCAGAGGCAGGAGCACTGCCTGACCCGCAGAAGGTGGAATGCGTTAAAAATTTAGCGGTTACAAGAAATAGAAAGGAAGTGCAAGCATTCCTAGGACTAGTGAACTATTATAGAAAGTTCGTGGAAGGACTAGCCGGAATTCCGTTGCCAATTAATAAGTTGCTACGAAAAGAAGCAAAGTTCGAACGGACAGAGATATGTCAGCAAGCATTCGAGAGGCTAAAGGAAATAATTAGCTCGCCACCAATTTTGGCGTACCCCGACTTTGAGCAAACTTTTTTGTTGACCACTGATGCTAGCAATGAAGCATTAGGGGCAGTATTGTCACAAGGGGAAGTCGGTAATGACCGACCAATAGCATTCGCAAGCCGAGCGCTTAGCGACACGGAGAAGAGATACTCCACAATAGAAAAGGAATTTCTAGCCATAGTGTGGGCTACGAAGAATTTTAGGGCATATCTGCTAGGTCGCCCATTTAAGATATACACTGATCACCAGCCGTTGAGAGGCATAGCCAATTTGAAAGACCAAACGTCTAGGCTAGCCAGGTTCAGACACAAATTGTCTGAGTATGATTTTGAAATCATATACAAACCTGGAAAGAAGAATCCAAATGCGGACGCACTCAGCAGAGTACCGCAGGTACAGAAGGTATCAGTAGTGCAAACGAGGGCCAAAGCACGGTCGGATAAGGGGAAGCCCGAGAGAATTCAAGGGGATAAAATTGATGCAACAAGAAATGTTAGCAATGTGGGTGACGCTGCTAATGAACAAGGAGCCAGTGGTTTGGAATGGCTGAAGGATATAAAGGATATCCAGGCTGTGCTAAAGGGTTTCCATGATGCACCTCTAGGTGGACACCAAGGATTTTGGAAAACTCATGACAGAATTAGACGAGTATACGGATGGAAAGGTATGCTCAAGGACATTAAAAAATATATAAAGAGTTGTCCGAAATGTCAGGAGAATAAAAGTTCAAGGCTAACAAATATGCCAATGGTGTTAACTGACACACCAAAACAACCATTTGATAAGGTTCATATGGATATTGTAGGTATTTTACCTGAAACAGTATCGGGAAACATGTACATATTGACTTTCCTAGATGATTTCTCAAAGTATATGGCGTGCGTGGCTATACCCGATGCGGAAGCAGGTACGGTAGCCAAAGCATTCTTTGATGAAATTATAGCATGATACAACATACCTTAGGTTTTGATAACCGACAATGGTTCCAATTTTGTATCAAAATTATTCTCAGAAACTTGTAAAATGCTGGGAATCAAGAAGTTGCACATAACATCCTCAGGCGAATGGCTCATTGGAACGTAGATCAATGGTTGACCACTGCAATGCATGTACACAATAATACGGTACATGTATCAACGAAGCAAACTCCGTTTAAAACACTCTACGGGTTTGATTTTAACATGCCAGCAAATCTGAAGCGCAAATGTGCGCCAGTGTACAATGCTGATGACCCGAATAAAGTGCAAAAGTATCAGCTACAGCGAGCGCACGTACAGAGAAAACCAGGATTGTGCTAAACGAGTAGCCTGTAGTTTTTAACATGGGTGATCAAGTACTCATGAAGAATCAGGCTAGGAGAAACAAATTCTCACCTGTGTGGATAGGTCCGTATGTAGTAGCAGAGATCCGAAGCCCAGTTACAACAGTCGTAACTATTAAGGGCAAATATAAAAGGCTACATAATAATTTGTTGAAATTATTCCACATTAGAACACGCGACTAAAGACATGTGTTAATGTGTGCGGGGCTAAGCTCAGGCTACCGTGGGGGCCACAGGTGGCGGATAGTGAACGGCCTACCAGAGTAGGTTAGCTGCGAATAACCAATAAGTAGTCCCCGACCAAGAGCGGCAAGCGAGGAGAGTGCGACTGAAAAGGTCTGCAAACTCTGAGAAACGCATGTGACAAGACGAGTAGGCACCGTCTAAAGAAGTGCTCCCCATCCATTCACAGATGGCATCGTGGGAGACACAAGTAAATGGAAACTGACGCGGTATGCCCCTAGGAAAACGATTTGAAAACATATATGAACTGTCTGCCTTGGGCTGGAAGCTGCAGTATTCCGTTACCTCAGTACACCAGAGTGATATCGGGTGGAAATGGCTTTCGGGCTAATGCTGTAGCTGCCTCCGTCCCGTTAAAACCGTGGCGGGTCTTCAAGTACGTTCGATGTTGCGTCACCTTTAAGTGGCGGTACAGGCTCAGTTGAGCATCAATCCTGACTAACGCTTATCCTGGCTCTGAGTACAAGTTCTCATGAAGACTTGTGCCAACCCTCGGTGGAACTCCCTGCTTGCATAGACAACCTCATGGATATTTCCAAAGCGACTGTACAACGAACGGAGATAGCGGCTTGAAGCGGGGACCCATATAAAATGAATACACCACAAACAAAGCAACAAACTCAACCTAAAACTCAAATACAGCAGAAAGAAACTCCAAGCGATCTAGAAAGGGGCAGCTGCTTTAGAAGAAGTAGCAAAATTATGCGATCGCCAGAAGAGGGAGTAACAAACCAGCAACAACCCCAAGTAAGTAACACACCGGTAGATGGAGCGTGTAACAAATCGCGCACCATCCCTGCCGCGAACCAAACGCCTCTGGGCGCAAAAGGGAACCAACAACAGCAGGAGACTTCTAGAAATCCCACACCTGTATTGATGAAATGTCCCGTCAGCTCACTCAGACAGGTTTTCATCATAAAGATGAGAACGGCAGAAGAAGTTCTCACGAAATGTCGGAAAGTCTTGACGAAGATGAAGCAAGCAATGATAAAGCAGAAGAACGTGAGCATGGACGTAAAGACCGGAGTTTCCGAGCTAGACGAGCTTTTCGACGTAATGGAAAGCTATCGGCGAAACTGGACGGAAAAAGAGAAAGATGTGCAAACTTGTTACGGCACCGAAACCGAGGCAGACGGCCCTGACAAGCGCTGCAGCAACACCGACGATGGGTAGACCCAAACGAGCAGCTTCAAGCCCAGCAGAACCAGAAGATGGGAAAAAATTCTGCGACAGTAAGGCCGATGGGTGGCAAACTGTCACAAGGACTAGACGTGTGGCAACACGAAGTCAAACACAGGAAAATTCAACAGCAAAGAAATCCGTAGACGACAGCGATAAGTCACGAACAACAATGCAAGGAAGACATAGGACAAAGGAGACAAAACCAAAGCCCGAAGCCGTCCTTATCAAACCAGCAGAGGGTTTCAAATATGCGGATGCCATGAAAAGCATCCGCTGCAATTTCATACCAGAGGATGCACAGACCAAGGTGCGATCGATCCGGAAAACAAGAGCAGGTGGGCTTCTGTTGGAGCTGGATAAAGGAGCAAAAGTGACAACGGGCTTTTGTGAACTTTTAAAAGGTGCACTACAGGAGTCAGCAGTTGTGACTGATCTTAAGCCAAGAGCCACTATAGAGATACGAGATCTCGATCTGCTCGCCACAAAGGAAGAAGTACACCAAGCCGTAAAGGAGTCACTTCCCGAAAATATGAGAACTGCTTCCTATGAGAATATGGTAACAACTATAACAGCACCAAATAGTCGAGAGCAGGTGCGAGCCTATGTACTGATGTCATCGGAGCTCGCCAATATACTGCTGGAGAAAGATCGCACCAGGATCGGATGGGTTAACTGCAGATTACGGCCAGGGCATAACACAAAACGGTGTTTCCGGTGCTTTGCTCCTGGTCATCGACCATGGCAGTGCAAAGGACCTGACAGGAAAGGTCAAGGCCTGTGCATACGATGTGGCGAAACGGGGCACAAATTAAAAGAGTGCAGTAACACCCCAAAGTGCTGCCTCTGCGT
The DNA here is from genome assembly GCA_920105625.2 of Clusia tigrina. Classification (NCBI taxonomy): domain Eukaryota; kingdom Metazoa; phylum Arthropoda; class Insecta; order Diptera; family Clusiidae; genus Clusia; species Clusia tigrina. The sequence goes on along the minus strand of OV050030.1, from coordinate 184,899,082 downwards.
TGATGCTCAATGCAGTCCGGTAGACCATATCCCGAGCTCAAGTAGATGCGCGATGAGCAAAAAATTGACATCTAAATGAAAGTGCTGCAAGGAAACATGCATAGAAGCAGAGTTGCTGACGCATTACTGGACCAAATTAGTATAGAGCAGAAAGCAGACATTGTAGTAATCAGTGAGCAATATAGGCAAAAAGTAAGCTGAAAATGGCTTGCAGATACGAGCGGAACGGCGGCCATGTGGGTACCTGTAGGCAGCAATTTTAGCATAACCGGAGATGGAAAAGGCGATGGTTTCGTTTGGGCCCATGATCGATACTTTACTTTGATAAGCTGTTAGTTGACTCCAAGTGACTGCGCAGAAGTATTCCAGAAAAAGATAGATGACATCGAAGATAAAGCACAAGAGTTTGGAGGAGCACTCATCATCGCTGGCGATTTTAACTCCAAAGCAGTTGAATGGGGAATGCAAACAACCAATTCAAGGGGCCGGCGGGTACTGGACATGGTCGCAAGACTGGGAATGGTCATCGTAAATGCAGGGACCACTGCCACTTTTAGAAGACCAGAATGCGTGGGTACAATTCCAGATATTGCACAAGCTTCTGAGAGCATTGCTCACAGAGTAAGTAGATGGAAAGTCTTAGAAGACTATAATGGAAGCGATCACCAATACATTACGTTTTCCATTAAAAAAGTGCCAAGCAACCATGACCACAACACAAGTGGACGCGGAACTCGCAAGTGGAATGTATCAAAGTTAAATCCGGAAGTGCTACTTGCTGAGCTGGAGGCAAACATTCCATTAGACAGCCATGCTAGCGATGCTAATAGCAAGGTGAAGCAGACCATGCAGTGTATAGAGAGAGCCTGTACCAAAGCGATGCCGAAAATAAGACCAATTAAACACAAGAAGGCCGTTTACTGGTGGACAGAGGAAATAGCTCAACTCAGACGGGTCTGTCTGCGGTGTGGAAGAAAATACACTAGGGCCAGGCGTGTTGGACCCGCGATTGCCGAAAGAGAAGATCTCCAATCTGCTAGGAAAATCCTCAAAACTGCTATTCGCACCAGCAAGGAGAAGAAATGGGAGGAGCTCCGAAACGACATAAACAACAATCCATGGGGACTGGGATATAAAGTCGTAATGAAAAAGCTTGCAACAAGATTACCGGTACCCCAACTAGAAGACCATGCTATGGAAAACATAGTAAACGCTCTATTTCCAATACATGCCTTAAGAGAAGAATCGGAAGTGCTGGTCAAGGAAGTCCCACCTCCTTTCTCGGAAGACGAACTTAAAGCAGCCGCCATAACCCTACAGAGCAACAAAGCACCGGGTATCGAAGGTATTCCAGCAGAAGTCCTTAAAATAGTGTCAAATAGTCATGCCCAAGTACTCCTCGATATGTACAATGCCTGCCTGACAGAAGGGTGCTCATCAGCAAGGGAAAAGGAAGCCCGAATCACCGTCAGAATATCGACCACTGTGTATGCTAGACACCGCGGGCAAACTTTTGGAGCGACTCCTCAAACGTCGAATAGCAGCAGCCATTGAAAACGCTGGGGGATTATCCACTCGACAACACTGTTTTCGACCAGGAAAGTCCACAATTGGCGCCGTAGAAGACGTCATAGAAAGTGTGCTAGTGGCACAGCAAGGAAATCACTTCTCCATGCGAGTGGTACTCCTTGTTACATTAGACGTCAGAAACGCTTTCAACAGCGCTAGGTGGGTGGATATGATCGAGGCACTTGAAAATCGTTTTCAGATACCAGCTTATCTGAAGAAGATAATCCGGAGCTACCTTAAAGATAGAATGTTGTTATACGAGACCAACAATGGCACCCTAAGTAAAATCATCACATCAGGGGCAGCGCAAGGGTCCATCCACAGAGCGGACCTTTGGAATATAAGCTACGAAGGCATTTTGCGCATATAAATGCCAGATGACACTCATCGAGTTGGACACCTACTGGGCGCAAATGCAAAATGCGGCAACGAAGGCAGCACGGGTAACGGCTTCTCTCAGCAGACTAATGGCAAACATCGGAGGGCCGACATCCATCAAGAGGAATCTTCTGATGATGACAACGCACTCCATTCTGCTGTATGGTAGCGAATTGTGGGCTGACAAGCTAAAGTTGCACGCCCGAAGAAAAGTTTTATCGTCTGTACAACGAACCGCAGCTCTGCGAGTAGCTTCAGCGTACCGTACTGTATCGGAGCCGGCAATTCTGGTAATTAGCTGCTTAATCCCTATCGATCTCTTGGCCCTCGAACGAAAACACATACGAGAAGCCAAGATGGGTAAGAATACCAGAGCGCACCACGCTTGAAATGGAAATCGGGGAAACCTTAGCCACCGAGAACATTGTGGAGGTTATGCTAAGCAGCAAAGAAAACTGGGACCACGTACATAAATATGTGGAAAATGTGCTCCGGCGGAAAAAGCGGGACCTGGACGCAGGAATAATGTTGAGAGTCCAATAGGGACGAAGTGAGAATCTCCACCTTGAAGCAAGTATAGAAAGGGTTCCAGGGTGGGGAGATGTTCTCAGCGAGGGAGGGGGATGTTTTAGTGGGTGCAATTCTCATATACCAAATCTGTGACGACAGTTTTGATGATGCGGCAGGCATTTTTACCCTCTCTACCCAAAAAAAAAATAAAAAAAAAAATAAAAAAAAAATACATGTGTTAATAGTGTTTTACAAATGTTAATACAAGAGTAACAATGTAAACATGTACGTGTGTGTATCAAAGTACACACGCAGCGCCGATTTTCAGACTCAATGCCAGTAAAAGTGTGCCGCTTAAACTCGGGCAAGTAAAATTGACGTCATGAAAATCTGCTTATTAAGCGCTATTGCCGAATGAAGGCAGTAGAGACAAATATTTTTCTTTTACATATTAAATAATAATAAACGGGTTCATTGCACGTATTTAAAAAATAAAATAAAATAGTAAGACAGTCGTGGGTAAGTAATAAAAAACTTAACATACATACATACGGCGGTTAATGAAATGAAAGCAGTAGCGCCGGCACCGTTGGTGAAGTAAATATATATGTATGTAACTGTATAATGTACAGAATGAATGTACGAGGGAATATTTAAAGAAGTAAGTTTTCTAGTTATAGGAATGGGTATGGCCATATAAGTAAGTATGTAGGGACTATGATTAGGAATTGGGAATTTGCAGATACTGCAGCAGGCTACATGTAGATATACATAAGTTTTAACTATTTATTGACTAGGAAATTAGCGTATGGAAATTTGAAAAAAATGTATAGTTAATTGGGGAAAATAACGTTAGCAATTAATTCTAGGTAATTTAAAGCGCCTTGAATGTATATATGTATTCATATACGAGCTAATTACAGGATGGAAAATACAATCGTTAATGGATATATACATATCAGGCTAGAAGTAAATTTAATCTTGTTTTTGTATTAGGAGCAAAGGGGATTTGCTCGAAATTTATATGAGTGACAACTCACATTGGAAAGAAAAGCATGGAAAAATTTTAAACAAAGCAAAACTGATGCCCTATATGGCTATGAAAACACATAGTCCAATCCTCTTTTCCTCTAGGATACGGTAGCGAATCCGATCATGTAAGGGGAAAAGACGAGTGGATGCAAATTGAATGATATAGCGTTCAATTATAGAATAAGCATGTTGCAGAAAAATTGTTTTTTTTTATATATTCAGGAATAGCGTATGTTTAAGAAAAGTTAAAGTTTAAAAAAATTATAATCTGGGTAAAGTTCACATTAGAAACAAAAGTAGTTTAGAAAATAAGTAGTATTACAAAAATTAATTATTTTAAATCTAACTTTATAATGAAATGTTATAATAGAAAAAATACTAATCATACTAAATAGGAAAATTATACCCAAGAGTATATATAGTACATATAGTGTATTTATTTAAATATAATATAATTTAGAAATTCATTTATTAAATAGACTTATGAAATGTTTGACAAAAATTAAGCATAGAAGAAATATCAAACTAAAATGTATACTAGAAAATTAAGAAAATTATTGTAGGTGTTCTCTAAACAGTTCTGATGATGTGAAGCGAAGCAGGAAGTTCCGGGAACAGCGGATATTGGAATACGGTGCGGACTAAGGGACCAGCATATTATTCGGAAAGGTGTGTTTTTGAAAATCAGAGATTTTTGGCAGCTATCTAAGGTTTGTGACCCCAAGGATGCCAACATATTAGATTGGGGATGAATGGCGACGGATGTAATTTTAATTTTGCGAAACGGCATATGGCCGCAGCATTTGAACGCGTTGTGGATGAGTTATTGAGAAGCAACGAAAAACAAACAAGTTTCCTTGCGGAGTCATGTTTTGAATTGGACAATTTTATAGTACAATGTCCACCCAGTGTATCACAATCTCAACAGAATCGATTTTGGATAAGTTGAAGATGGGTAAAAGCTTAAGGTGGGTGACTGAACCCACCACCAAATATAATAAGCAGAAGAAATTTGGCTCACGGAAGTCAATTGCTTCATTGAAGTATATGTCCAATCTACAATATGAACATATGAAATGTGATTTACATATGAAATATGATTTAATACAAGAGGACACAGAGAATGGTTACCGATCAGAGTACACAAATTACGTCATTAAATGTGTGTCTCAGAGAAATACCGATTGTCTCCACATCAAAGCCAAACTATGTCAAATACCATTATGAGGAAGCTCAAGAGAAACACTTCCACCATAAAACACATTGCTGCAAAGTAAGAAGGCGTATTGTAATCTCTCATGTATTCCAAATGTTTTTTACAAGTTGAATACTATAAGCAGAGGCAGTACCACATACAGCCGTGGGGCACGCTATATAAATGGAAAGAAGAAGGCCACTAAAAGCAAAGTTTTAATGGCAAACCAGATCGCCAACCTATAACATCTTTGTACGTACCGATCCAGAAAGAAGGGAGGGGTATGCAGAGTTTATTGAGGGACTTCACTCTCGCAGGACGGACGTTACCAGGACCAACAATTGCAGAGGAACGCTAAATATGTAATTAGTTTGTAATTTTGTTTGTATTGTACGCCAGTGAGAAAAGAGTCGATGAAAGACCAAACATAAAAAGGGGAATATAACCAAAAAAAAAAGAGAAAAAAATAGAGATGAAAGAACAAAATAAAACAAACGAGAAAAAACTATAAAAGAAAGTAATAAGAGAAAAAAGAAGAATACAAAAGTAAAAAGAAAAGAATAGAATAATAGAACCCAAATAAGGCGAATTAAAAAAAAAAAGAAGAAAAATTATACATACTCGTATGTACTATAGGTTTAAGAAAAAGCACAGATTGTTTAAAGTGCAGAAATGATTGTAAACTCTCATTAGAAGTAAGTTGCACTAACTTCTTTTAGAAAGAGGGGAGGTATGTTGTGAGTTAGAACCAAGCTACTTACGTATAGTTGACTCAGAGCATCGACTCCTAATAGATGCCACACATTCTCTATGATTAGCATGTGTTAAAGTTACTTAAGAAAGCACATATTTTTAGGGTGCGAGTATTTAGAATTAATATTACCTATGTAATATTTATTTTGAAACTTTTAGGGTGCTACAGTTTTGCAGTCGAGCCACTAAAGGGCATTGAAAGTTAGAATGCACCATCAACATTTCAGAATGGCGTAGGTCAGTTGACTTGACCAACTGACACCAATTAACAGGTGCGAAACTGGAACACCAGAAAGGTCAGTTTTTGTATTGTAATTGTGAATTGCAAATAGTATATAAGAGTTAGTATTCCAAGAATAAATGGCTTGTGATTTAAAAACTAAAAGTGTAATATAGTTATTTTTCCAAAGAGTGATTTATGGTTTTCAGATACACGCGCACAGCAGAAGGACGTCCCCCGTCAAACAAGGACAATACCCCAACAGGATTAAATATGGAAACACCAAATTTAAATAAAATTAATAAACTAGCAGGTACACATTCTGCAACTCAACTGGCGAATCAGGTGGAACGTAATGTTCTCAATACTGAGCGCCACGTTCTAACTCCTTACTGGAGAGGACAGACGGAGGGCAAAGGTAACAGAGACAACAACTCTGCGCCTGCGCCACGGACGGCAACTGGACCTGTGAAACAGAAGGAAAGTCGGGGAACTGTGGGTGCTGAGGGTGCTTCGACATCCAAGTCCACAAATACACAGCCCTCGACGAGTACTGAACAGACGAGGCCGCTCCCGGCTTCGGCGCTGCCAGGAAAATTTTTAGTTTGGGTGGGGCGGGTACTAAATGGTATCTGCGCTATCTCAACGAGGGCTTAACGCCCGAAGAAGCCAAACAGAAAGTGCACAATCGCGCTAAGAGCACATCTGACGTAAGGAAAAGGGGCGCTATTGAAATCAGTCCAACTGAGGGCAACTCCGCCAAAAAAAGCAGGGCTTGTGATACTGCACCAGGGGTTACCATGAAGAGAAGTTTGCCAAACCCAGCACCGAAACCAGAGGCGGCCACCAGGAAGGCGGGTGTCAGTTACGCCAGAGTCACCAAGGGCTTTAGGCTGGCTGTAATACCAAAGTCCTTTCCGGAGATCATCCTTTCGCGTGAGGAGCAGGGGCAACTCGAAAACTTATTTATGGACGAAATGTTCAAGGGTTCTGAAACCGAACTTGAATTTGAGGGCATCCACTTTCCACCAGGCTTTATCCTGATCGATTGTTCCACCGATGCGGTTGCTGAATGGGTGAATACGACGTTACCCAAGCTATCTGGTTGGAATGGGACAGAGCTGACGACGTGCACTGGAGATGCTATCCCTGGTGTACATCTGATGATGGTATACCTTCCGCGAGCAGCTGGGTACAACGACAAGATACTCCTCGATTTTTTGGTAACGCAGAACAAAGCGCAGAGAACCAATCTCTGGAGAATCTTCAGTAGCAAGGACGAGATGAACGGCAAGCTGTTAACGATCGGCATTGATGACCGATCGCTTGTAGCGATCAAAACCAAGGATTGTAGAGTGGCCTACAGATTTGGGAAGATACCCGTCCATCTACACAAAGGACATGTAATAGGTAATCCTCCAGATGCTGTGGCCACAACTGAGCAAAACTCAGCCGATGCAGAGGAGATCCTAAAAGAGGTGGCAGAAGAAGTGGTCAGGAGCGAGAGGCCTGCAGCCGAAGTCAGCGTTCTAGCTGTCGAAAGCGAAGACATCAATGCCATCATCCTAACAGCGCTAAAACTGACCGCCGAAGTAGAAGACTCCGACAAAGTACTCCTGTCAGACACCGCTGATGCCCTGGCGGAGTGCGATGCGAAGGAGAAGAAATCCAAACAATAACGTGGAGTTGGCCAGCATTAGAGTTGCTCAAATTAATGTCCATCATGCGAATGCCGCCTCGGCAGTCATCGCTAGAGCAACACTCAGGTCCAACCTGTGCTGGCACAGGTACCCTGGGTATTCAGGGGTCCAATCAGAGGTTTGGTTGCATCTGATACGCAGGTGATATGGGACATCAAGTGTGATAACGCAAGAGCCTGCTTAGTACTAATGGAAAATATGAAATACTTGTGTCTTCCAGAGTTTCTCTCTGATCATAGGATACTACGATTTGACATAGAGGGTTTGCAATTAACGCAAAGAACTTTAAGGAATGCCAGGAAAACAAACTGGGAAAAATATCTAAGCAATCTGAATGCAAACCTAAGGCAACTAGAATTAGGCGATTGCATCAGAAACGAAATACAACTAGAAACTACTGTAGAAATTCTCAATAAAGCATTTATTGATTCATGCGAAGACAGCTGTCCAATAAGCAAAGTAAGCTGTACCAAGAACTTACCTTGGTGGAACAATGCTCTAAAGAAACTACGAACTGAGGTTCGTAGGCTATCTAATAAATCAAAAATTACCGGGGATTGGACTGAATACAGAAGGACTCTAACACTCTACAACAAATAAATTGAGCACACCACTGAGGTTTCAAAACTCTGTAAAGTGATTGCCAAAGGCAGTAGTATATCATCCACCAACCTTAAAAAAGAGGAAGGTTCCTTCACGGAAAATGAAGAAGAGAGAGTAGAATTACTTCTTGATACACACTTCCTAGGATCTTCCACATATGTGGCAGCAGGGACAGAATATACTGAAAATCTGGGAAGAATAAGCAGGAATGCATGGGTCATAGCAAGCGAAATTTGCACGGAACCGAGGATTAGATGGGCAGTTAACACTTTTAATCCATTGAAATCACCTGGGGTAGACGGAATTTTTCCTTCCCTACTCCAGAAGGGTATAGAGCAGCTATTAGGTCCATTGACGAGAATAGCAAGAAGCAGTATAGCGCTAGGTTACACACCTAAGATTTGGAGAAGGGCAAAGGTGGTATTTTTGCCGAAGGTAGGTAAGAGGGACCCCCTCCATCCGAAATCCTTCAGGCCAATCTACCTGACATCCTTTGCTCTAAAAACTGCAGAGAAGGTAGTAGACAACAACATCAGGACCACGGTTTTAATACGAAACTCGCTGCACTCCTGTCAGCATGCATATAGAGCAGGGCATTCCACTGAAACTGCACTATACCAACTGACGAACTTACTGCAGGATAGCTTAGGAAAAAAGGAACCGGCGCTATGCGCCTTCCTAGACATAGAAGATGCTTTTGACAATACTTCACATGACGCTATCAGAAGAGCTCTAACAAGAAGAGGGGTGACAACACTCTAGCTTCTTGGATAAGCAATATGCTTCATACCAAGAAGGTAGAAATACCAACTAGTACAGGAAGTATAATCGCTAACACCACACGGGTTTGCCAACAAGAAGGTGTGCTATCACCACTTTTGTGGAGTATAGTAGTAGACGAGCTATTGGCAGAACTAGAAAACAATGGTCTGTCATTTCAGGGCTATGCGGACGACATAGTCATCATCTGTTGAGGTACATTTGAGGATACTCTATGTGATAGAATCCAGCTAGGACTTAAACTAACGAAGAGATGGTGCGCCAAGGTTGGGCTAAATATTAATCCATCGAAAACAACGTTAGTACCATTCACAAGAAAGTATAAACTCGCACATCTTAAACCTATCCGTTTAGACGGTATAGAGATAGAACTTCAGAAAGAAGCAATATTCTTGGGTATCGTCTTATACCAAAAATTACTGTGGAAAACCCACATTGAGCAAATTAAAGAGGAACAGGAATCAAAACTTTCATGACGTGTACAACTATTGCGGGCAAAAGTTGGGGCTGTACACCAAAAATCCTGCGACACAGCAATTGTCAGGCCAATGACAACCTATGGGGCATTAGTCTGGGAAAACTGCACGAATCAGCAAACAGTAATTAACACTCTTAGCAAGATACAAAGACTTGGATGTGTATGTATTATGGGAGCTACGGGTACGGCATCAATGGAGGTACTCTTGGATCTCACTCCTTTTATATTTGTATCCAGTCCAAAGCGAGGAGGGCAATTTTGAGGGTGGCTGGAAACAACACCAGCACAGGTATTTATCTGAATCAAAGGAAGACAGAACTTCTCGTTAAGCAACTTCCTGAAATCTCGATGCCAAAGGACTCCATACTCCCAACGTTCAGCTTTAAGAAACATTTTAAAACTGAACTTAGGAATAGAAAAGATTGGGAAGATATATCAGAAACATACAAGGTAGACCAGCACATGATGACATGGTACACTGACGGCTCACTCACTGACGATGGAGCCGGGGCGGATGTATTTGGACCAGGAAAAAGATACTCCGAACCTTTAGGTGAGAACACATCTATTTTTCAAGCGGAAGTATACGCGATAGATAGATGAGCGCACTTTAATCTCGAACGAAACTATCGGAACCGCAGAATAGCAATACTGACTGACAGCCAGGCAGCTATCAAAGCACTTAAATCTCACCAAGTTACATCAAAACTGGTGATGGAGTGCATTGAAAAGCTGAATATCCTAGGCCAACTCAATCAGGTGTGGATTCTATGGGTTTCGTGGCATGTAGGGATTAATGGAAACGAGATGGCAGACAAACTTGTCAGGATGGGGGCATCATCTCCATTGGTAGGACCCGAACCATTCTGTGGATTAGGATCGGGTAACATCTCCCGTATTATCTGGAAAGAAGAGGATAGACCAAGAAGATTATACTGGGAAAAATTACCGGGGTTATCATATTCTAAATTAGCGCTAGGGACATACAACCCAAAATGCTACGAGGACTGTATGCATCTAACGAAGAACAACTTTAGAATCATTACGGGACTGTTAACAGGACATTGTAGGTTGAATTATCACCTAACAAAACTGGGAATTTTCCCTGAAGCTCTTTGTAGGTTCTGCAAGGAAGAGGACAAGACCGCACAACATGCGTTAGCAACGTGCCCAGCCCTGACGCACAAGAGAAGGAAACACCTTGGCGTATTCATCATACTCGATGACGAACTCAGACTCTGTGAAGTAGGACCAATACTCCAATTCATCGAGAGAATTGGGTTAAGAGAAATAATCTAGGTCCACGAAGGGCAACATCCCCTCAACGAAAATAATAATAGAGTAAATTGTCAAGAGGGCAATTTCGTAACAGACTAAATTGTCAAGAGGGCAATTTCGTAACAATTGGTGTCAGTAGAGGGATTGTGTATCTGTGATAAACAATGGTTACATTTGAAAAACTGAGATTGGAGCTGCTGAATAAGGAGCTGGAGCGCTTAAATTTACAAACGCAAGGGCTTAAAGCGGAACTATAGCTGTGATTAAGAAGCGCTTTGGAGGAGTAGGGTATAGACGTCGATGAGCATGAATTCCAGTGTGAAGAGCCAACGAAATCTCGACGCGAAGAAATACCGCCAGAAACTAACTCGGTTAACTTTGACATGAGTGCACTTATCGGGGTAATACAGCAGCAGTTACAACAAAATTTTCAAGCAGCCGATGAGAAGATGCAGCTGCGAGATGAGAAGATGCAGCAGCAGTTACAACAAAATGCTCAAACCGTCGAAAAGAGTGTTGCATCCGTCGAAAAGAGTGTGGCATCCGTCAAATAGGACGTAGAAAAGAGTGCTGAATCACTCAAACAAGCAGTCAAAGAGAATGTCAAAGAACAGTTACAGCAGAGTGAAATACGACTTACTCAACTAGTGGAAAAGAACTCACAGCAGATGAAAGAAATGTCCGAGTTGACAGGAAAGTTTGTGAAATTGAGACACGGCAAGAATCGTTGGAAAAATCTGCATTACAAAGGCAGAACGAATTTAAGCAACAAATAGAGCAAAGAACTCACCTACTACAGGAAGGTGCATTGCCTGTGCCAGCTTTATCCTCAATAAAACAGAAGCCTCCTACCTATGATGGAACCACGACATTTAGTGTCTTCAGAATGCAGTTTGAGACTACCGCTGGCACAAATGGTTGTAGTGCTCACCAAAAAGTGGCTGCATTAACTGATTCGTTGAAAGGTGCTGCCGCTGATGTGCTTCAAACTATCTCAGAAAGTGAGCGAGACTGCTATGAAAGCTTGATGAATGCCGTTCAGCGCAAGTATGGTAGTGAACATCGCAAGCAGATGTACCAAGTAGAGCTACGAACACGGGTACAGAAGAGTGGTGAGTCTTTACAACAGTTTGAGGCGGAAGTGGAACGGTTGGCTCATCTTGCCTACCGAGGAGAGATTGCTGTGTATGATGGACACATTCGTATATGGCATTCGCGATGCGGAGATAAAGCGTTCTGCGATAACTAATCCGAAAGCTACATATATGGAGACAGTAACTAGCGCTTTGTTATCAGATAAAGCAGCATTGGTATGTCGGTCAGAATGCACAGCCCGTCAGATAAAAGTCGAGAACGGACAAAGTTTCACGGGCAAATGCTTTACTGCGGTGATGTCGGACACATGGCTCGTAATTGTCAGTTGAGATGGAAACGTTATGCAACACACGCTCCGGCAAGATTGGCAAAGGAAGACAAAGTCCGAAGTAGGGAATCAGAAAAGATTGTGAAGCCGGGAAATGAACGGACTCCCACAACATGTAGCCTCAGAATCTTCGTTTCTCAGATGACACGGAAAAATAACAACCTTACTGTCAACAGTGTAATAAGCGGAAGAAAAGTTGTGCTAACATTAGATACGTGGGCATCACATTGCATAATCAGAAGGGATCTCGTTCAGGGAATCGAGCCGCTTCAGGAAATAAGTTTGCGTACGGCAACTGGAAATGATGGATCGGTACTTGGAAAAGTTACACGAAAAATCACTATCGGTACCACAACAGTGAAGCACGAGTTTATAGTTGCGGATATTGTGGATGAAGTAATCTTAGGTGAGGATTTCATGATTCGGAATGGATTCACGCTAGATTTCAAAAGCCGAGTGCTGAAATATGCGAACACCGAAACACAGTTATTCTTTGGTGAGGATAAGTATAGAGGTGTTAAACAAGCCATTGTATTCCGGAGGACAAAAATCCCACCCAAGACAGAGGCAGTTATACGGGCCAAAATGGACAGAGATGTTGGGAAGCATAAGAGCCGAATCGTAACAGAAACAGTAGTGAATATTTCAAATACCGCTGAAACCATAGCGAAAAAGAAGGTAAGGTGCCAGGGAATCTCAGCAATTGTAAACTGTGAGAGGCAACCGCGAGTCGCGAAAAGCAAGATACGAGCTAATAAAAAGATTCCCGACGATTTGGCGAAAGAATCGACTTAAGATTCATCTACAGTACTTCCATATAGCAGTTGATACCCGAAAAACGACAACAGAATTAAATTCATGGAAACAGTAGAAATCGTACACAACTGATGACTGATAAAATGAAAACCAGATATGATGTACAAGCAAACTGTAAGGGATTTCAGGAAGGGCAGCTAGATAATCTGCAAAGGAAAAAGGGATTATCGCCAAAACTGCACACACTAGGAAGGGCCTTATATAAAACGGATCAACGATGTATTATACCGCATCCAGTTGGCGAGAAATGTCAGGAGAAAATTGAAAGTCGTTCATTTGGAGAGGCTATCTCCTTATATAGGTTGCAGTACTATCCTGGTTCGGAATGAACAATATTAAGCGGAGGGTAGTGAAACGTGATTGCATGCAAGTGAAACATGATTGCATACTTTTAGGATCCCATCTGGAATTTGAGAATGAGTGCACCAGCCTATTTGTTATTAGTCAAGACACAATCTATTCGAATAAAAACTTATTTCGTTGTAGAGATAGGGGTGTAAAGAATTATCTCGAAAGTAAGAGCTTCCCTAGGTGTGTATAAAATTATAGAAAGAACCAGAAACTTCTATGCTATTGGAGAATTTTCCACCTCAACCATTCGAACCTCTAAAAAGCACAAGACTGTGCAAAGTCGAAGACATTCGAACAGAGATCATAACAGTGTGTACCTGGTGCATTGTATTTGTAATTGTGAAATTCATTATTAAATAAAGTGATGAGATTCATTATTAAATAAAGTGATTAATGAATTGCGAAATAAAGTACAAATTGTAGTCAAGTAAACTTTAAGCCTAATAAAAGTTGTGTCAGCTTCCAATCATCTGTTGGGGTCCTTATCTGCTTGTCGGCGAGAGACGTCCTCTGGAATGTCCTGTCGCGGTAACCTGTAAACCTACACCACTTTGTTACAAATAAAACTCACAGACACTTTTCGTTTAGAAGTCAAAATCACAAGAGGCCTTTATTCTTAAAATACTAGTTCTTATATACTATTTACAGACGAACATTACAGTCTACGTCTTGACTTTTCTGGTGTTCCAGTTACGCAATTTTTATTTGGTGTCAGTTGCTCAAGCCAACTGACCTACTGAAGTAAAAGTGTCGTCGGTGCCTTATAATGCCCCTCGTCAGCTTGACTGCGGAACTGTGACACCCTAAAAGTTTACATCATAATTAATGCATAAATACTATTCATTTACAATATTTGCACCCTAAAAATATGTGCGTTCTTAATGAATTTAATAGGAGCCGGTGATGTGAGTAAACTACGCGTAGGTAGCTTGATTCTAACTCACAACATCCCTGCCCTCTTTCTAAAAGAAGTTAGTGCAACTAACTTCCATTAAATCTCTACAATATTTTTCTTGCACTGCAAACAAATATGTGCATCGATTTAACTCTATATTACATACATATAATTTGTTGTTATTTATTTTTTTTTAAATCGCCTTATTTGGGTTCTATCACGGATTTTATTCTTTTCTTTTCCACATTTTTTTTTTCAGCTTTTATTTTCCTTTGTAGTTTTTTTTTTTTTACTTTGTTTTTGTTTTTTCTTATTTTTATGTATCATTTTTTTTTTATATTCCCCTTTTTATAATTTGGTCTTTCATTGACTCTTTTCTCATTGGCGTATATACAAACATCTAAACAATAACACAATTCTATTGTATACCTAAAACCTTATATTATACTGCGCCCTCTGCTACCTGCTGGTCCAGTTGACGACCGTCGTTGTCAGAGTGAAGTCCCTCGATGAACTCTGCATACTCCTCCCTTCTTTCTGGATCGGTACGTAAAAAGACGAAGACTTTTGACGAAGTCAAAATAAATATTCGATATTCGCTTAGTGAGTGACAATGGATATTTTCTCATTGGAGAAATCGTTACGAAGTTTAGCCGATAAAGCTTGGCTATGTTATGGTCGATCTTTTCGTGGTTAAAACGGAGGAGATTATTCTGCGAAGCTAATTGAACGATGGTAGTTGTGGCTGTTATTGTTATTGTAGCCGTTTCTCGGTGAAATTACGGAGTAACCTCGGGTTTTGGCTAAAATTATCTCTTCTTCATTCTCGACAATAATACAATATACATACTGATATATGTAATAATGGCAGACACGTTGGATTCTTTATACGGACAACGTACATGTTAGTATTTTTCATGCCATTTCGTCAGTTATGCAATAAAACTCAAGTATTATTAGACTTTTACTAGTCAGATAGAGACTCTTCTATTCGGCCGATACCATCTCCATTCTTTTATAAGCTTAAATCGTAGTCATCTCCCACATGGGAAGTTGAAAGCTCTTTCACTATAAAAATGTGATTCTCACTAATTTAGTTTTCATTTTTTTCCAACCAAAAATTATCTCCGGACATCATCGTTGCAAATTTCGTATTATCATTCTGCGGCTTACTGATTACCCTTCTTCCACGTCTTCTCACTTATTCTTATTCAGTCAGATTTTTGTTCGCTACTCTTGCATTTCATCTACTGGGCTCCTGGATGTTGGTTAACATCTTACTCAGTCTTCGACGCTGCAGGAAATCCCTTCCAGGTTCATGCTGCACCATATTGAACCAACCAGATGTCCTTGTTTGTTCACCAACGCCTGAATATCTAAAAACAATGCGCTCAACTTATCGGACTTGCCGAGTTTTAATTATTCTTACTGGCTATTACATTTATTTCATTTTTAATATTCTTGCTAACGAAAATAGTAAATTTTATGTGTTATTTAAATTTATATATCGTATATCTAATACGTCTTAATAACCAAACTATAAATAAGTAATAAAAACAGTTTTCTTTACAAATATTATTAATTATTTATGATACAATTTTCTTTAAATTGTTAGCGGCATTAAAACTTTAAATCCTTCTCAAATATATACATTTTACAACAATTTGCTTCATACATAACAATTATTTTCTAATTAAATTATATGCAGCCCAAAAAAAATTTTTTTTATATCAATTCTTGGCAAAACTAGTGCCTCTTACATACGCGAGTACATAAAAGATAAATTTATTATTTATTTTTTCTTTTCTTTAGACAATTCATTATTCCTTTCATTTCATTTCTCTTTTTATATATCTTTCTAAATTTTTCAATTCTGAGCAAATTCTATTGCCCCCTGACATAAACCAGAATATTTAAGATAAACCCGTTTATGTGAAAACATTGTCCATTGCATGACTATATCTTTCATCGCATACAATTGACTTTTTATTTAAATTTACTTCTAGCCTGATATGTATATATCCATTAACGATTCTATTTTCCATCCTGTAATTAGCTCGTATATGGCTACATACATACATTCGAGGCGCTTAAAATTACCTAGAATTAATTACTAACGTTATTTTCCCAATTAACTATAAATTTCTTTTTTTTATATCCCAACCTATACTTTTATTCAAATTTTCATACGTTACTTTCCTAATCAATAAACAGTAAAAACCTATGACGAGTATATTTACATATAGCCGTCTGCAGTATCTGCAAAAATATACATACGCACATACCCATTCCTCTTAACTAGAATACTTACTTCTTTAAATATACATTCGTACATTCATTCTTTATCTTATAAACATATATACATACTAGTATATATACTTACTTCACCAGCAGTTTCAGTGCATACACTGCCGTTTGTATGTATGTATATATTCGAAGTTTTATATTACTTACCCACGACTGTCTATCTATATCTTATTTTATTTTTTAATTACGTGCAATATTTATCATATAATATTTAAAAAATATATTTTTCCCTACCGTGCTTCGTTCGGCCATAGTGCACAATAAGCACATCTTTATTACGCAAACTTTACTTGCTCGAGTTTAATTGGCACACTTCTGCTGGCCTTGACTTTGAAATCGGAGCTGTTTGTTATCCGATATACACACGTACATGTTTGCGTTGCTATTCTTGTGTTTACACTTGTAAAACACTGCTAACACAAGTCTTTAGTTGCGGAATAATTTCAACAAATTATTATGTAGCTTTTTATTTTTTCCCTTAATCGTTACGACTGTTGTAACTGGGCTTCGGATCTCTGCTACTACATACGGACCTATCCACACAGGTGAGAATTTGTTTCTCCTAGCCTGATTCTTCATTAGTACTTGATCACCCACATGAAAAACTACTGGGTTTAGTACCTTGCTATAGGCTTCCCTGGCCACTCGTTTAGCACAATCCTGGTTTACTCTAACCAATTCGTGCGCTCGCTGCAACTGATATTTTTGTACTTTATTGGGGTCATCAGCATTGTATACAGGCGCACATTTGCTCTTCAAATTCGCTGGCACTTCATCGTTGAAGTAACTTAAATAAAAAAAATAAATAAATAAAAAAAAAATTCGCTGGCATGTTGAAATCAAACCCGTAGAGTGTTCTAAACATGCACAGTATTGTTGTGTACATGCATTGCAGTGGTTAACCATTGATCCCAATTCGAGCCGTCTTCTTTGGCAAAACTGCGCAAGTACTGGGCCAGAGGTCGATGACTACGTTCCAATGAGCCATTCGCCTGTGGATGATATGGTGTTATGTGCAACTTCTTGATTCCCAGCATTTTACACGTTTCTGAGAATAGTTTTGATACGACATTTGAACCATTGTCGGTTATCAAAACCTTAGGTATGTTGTATCGTGCTATAATTCCATCAAAGAATGTTTTGGCCACCGTACTTGCTTCAGCATCGGGTATAGCCACGCACGCCATATACTTTGAGAAATCGTCTTGGAACGTCAATATGTATTTATTGCCCGAAACAGTCTCAGGTAAAATACCTACAATATCCATATGAACTTTATCAAATGTTTGTTTTGGTGTGTCAGTTAACACCATTGGCATCTTTTTTAGCCTTGAACTTTTGTTGGCCTGGCACTTTGGGCAACTTTTTACATATTTTTTTATGTCTTTGAGCATACCTTTCCATCCGTATACCCGCCTAATTCTGTCATGGGTTTTCCAGAATCCCTGGTGTCCACCTAGAGGTGAATCGTGGAAACCCTTTAACACAGCCTGGATATCCTTTATATCCTCCAGCCATTCCACACTGCTGGCTCTTTGTTCGTGGGCATCTTCACCCGTCTTGCTAACATCTCTTGTAGCATCAACTTTATTCTCTTGCATTCTCTCGGCCTTCTCCTTATCTGACCGTGCTTTGGACATCGTTTGCACTACTGATACTTTCTGTGCCTGCGGTACTCTGCTGAGTTCATCGGCATTCAGATTCTTTTTCCCAGGTTTGTATATGATTTCAACATCATACTCAGACAATTTGTGTCTGAACCTGGCTAGCCTAGACGTTTGGTCTTTCAAATTGGCTATGCCTCTCAACGGCTGGTGATCAGCATATATCTTAAATGGGCGTCCTAGCAGATATGCCCTAAAATTCTTTGAAGCCCACACTATGGCTAGAAATTCCTTTTCTATTGTGGAGTATCTCTTCTCAGTGTCGCTAAGCGCTCTGGTTGCGAATGCTATTGGTCGGTCATTACTGACTTCCCCTTGTGACAATACTGCCCCTAATGCTTCATTGCTAGCATCAGTGGTCAACAAAAAAGTTTGCTTAAAGTCGGGGTACGCCAAAATTGGTGGCGAGCTAATTATTTCTTTTAGCCTCTCGATTGCTTGCTGACAGCTCCCTGTCCATTCGAACTTTGCTTCTTTTCGTAGCAACTTGTTAATTGGCAACGCAATTCCGGCTAGTCCTTCCACGAACTTTCTATTATAGTTCACTAGTCCTAGGAATGCTTGCAGTTCCTTTCGATTTCTTGGCACCGCTAAATTTCTAACGCATTCCACCTTCTGCGGGTCAGGCAGTGCTCCTGCCTCTGAACAACGATGGCCTAAATAAACCACTTCTCTTCGCAAAAATTGACACTTCTCCGTGTTCAATTTCAAATTGTGTTCTCGTACTTTCTGGAGCACCTTGCACAAGCGTTGCGAATGCTGCTGCAAGTTCTTCCCATAAATTACAATATCATCGAGGTACACAAAACAATCTAACCCTTGCAAGCCTGTTAGCACATGGTTCATTAGCCGTTGGAAGGTAGCCGGTGCTCCTGTTAATCCAAAAGGCATTCCATTAAACTCATAATGCCCTAAACCGGTGCTGAACGCGGTTTTTCTGCTTATCTTGGGTATCCACCAGAACTTGGTGGTAGCCACTCGCTAAATCATGTGTAGAAAAATATCTACTTTGTCCCAGAATTTCTTCTATCCTTGGTATCGGGAACACCTGCTTGATAGTGGCGTCGTTCAATTTCCTAAAATCGACGACCATTCTCCACTTCTTCTGACCCTGAGGACCTCCCTTCTTTGGTACCAAAATTATTGGTGAGTTCCAAGGCGAGATACTCGGTGAAATTATGTTATCTTTTAACATCCCTTCCACTTGCCTGTTTACCTTATCTTTGTGAGCCTGTGGCAATCTGTACTGTTTCTGGTTAATTGGTGCTTGATCCACCCTAGTAGGTATTTCATGCTCTTCCTCTGGTGTATATGTTAACTGGTCTCCTTCCAGCAAAAATATGTCATGGAATGACGAACAAACGGCTTCTATTGATGCCTTCTCTTCGGAATTTACGCTTGGGTCTAGCTTCAGTGATTCTAGCACTCTCTCCATTCTTTTTCTTATATCTACCTGCTTAATCTGATTAACCGATCCATAACTCGGTTCCTTAAAATTATCATAACTAGTGAACTTAGGCCTAAAATCCTTATTCAAGTAATAGTCCTCTTCTGATGCATTTAGTACACACGCGTACACTTTACCTTTGTTGACGTGCGTTATGATCTCTCCCATATATACGCCGTCCGCTAGCTGCTGCTTGTGTAAAACAAGAGTCCTAAGTTTCGTGTTTACACGCATAGTAACTACTCTGGTTGACCTTGCGTTCACTACCTCTATACAATTCTTAACCCTATTCACGGTTCCTTTCTGCCATGACTTTAAAGGGAGAGTAAGGATCCTATACCTATTATCATCGTAAAATGATAATTGCTTGTCTAGCGCATCCAGTATGGTGCTGCCCCAGAGATTATCGCGGCCAATTATCCCATCGGCCGGGATACCTTCACTATCCAATTCGACTGCGTGCACTCCAAAGCTCACGCCCTTAACTTAACTGTGCCCTATTCTGAGTGACCCCAGTGTCCTGATGCATCCTCCGAACGCTCCATTAAGCATTATTACATCCTTTGTGTTAACAACTAGTCCTTGCCGTAAAACACTAGATTTTACAAGGCTGGTATCCGCCCCTGAATCTACTAAAAGCACTAGCTTTCCACTAGCTGATTACTTGCAGGGTATCTCGATGAAGGCATCACCTATCCTGCTCATAACGAAACAACGTCCTTTCGTTCTCAACATGGACGCGTATCTACTTCCTAACTCTTCCAATTTTCTCCTCCATGCACCGCAGTTATCCCTTACAGTCCTATACTCCCTCAAAATTACCCTGAATATCTTAACTATATATATTCTCTATATTCTCTAACCTTATTAAAACTTAATCTAAGTACTAGAATCATCATAGTTACCCAAATCAATACGCAATCAAAAATTTTCTCCCGGAGAGACTCTTGCTCCTCCGTAACTTGAACCATTATTTTACGTTACTTGGTACGTGGTATTGGAGAGCCTCTTGCTCCTCCTTTTCCTGGACTGTAATTCCTACATTACTAGTCACACGTACCTCCGGCCTAACTGTTACTTCCTTTCTTTTGGCTTTCCAGTCTATTGGCCTCGACTGGGCCGCTGGAAGTTTCCCTGGTTCCTCTGTTGGAACTGCCTATCCCTGCATTCCGCAGCACGGTGTCCCATCCGTCCACATGAGAAGTATTTCAACCCCTGTTGGGTGTTGCCTATCCTTTGTTCACCTCTAGGATTCCAATTTTGTCGCTGCTGACCATTCCCAGTGTTGAAAGGATTTCTTCCTTGGTTAATCACTACCGTTGAGTTGACTCGAGGACTACTACCCCTGCTGTCCCTTAAGGGTGGATCCGGACGCCTCGTAACTGGCTGCCTTCTACTTCGATTCCATTTATTGTCTAATTGGCACTATCTACTTGCCTCATGACCATATGTTTGGCACTCCATACAATAGGGCGTATTCTTGCGTGTAATGCATTCATCCCTTGTATGGCCTGGCTTATGGCAGAATGAACAAATGGGTTTCCGCGGCTGGAATTTCTCGACTAGGAATCCTTGGTTTCTTTGTCTCGGGACTTGATCCACCATTCTGCCGACTCCCATTGGGTTCTGCTGCTGTATCGGTCCTACCTCTGCAGGAGTATTATTCCAACAGGTTCCACCTGTTGTCGCTCGCTGTTGGATTGCTTCTTCGGCAGAAGAGACCGCTTCGACTAATTCTGCCATACTGCTCTGCGTGAGATTAAGAGTATAATTAGCCAAGTCCCTATTTATCAGACCTGCCTTAAACACAGAAATCATGGCTCGTTCTACTTGAGCCTTGTATGCTGCAACATTTCCTGGAAACTGCCTGTTAGCTTCTGTCTCAGCAGCGTTCCCCAGAGACTGGATCCTTCGTCCCCAGGCTCTCAATTCCTCCCCTGGTTTCTGAGTTGATTCCTGTATTTCCCGTACAAGACAGTCGTACGACTTTTGTTTCAAATATGTCCGATCTAAAAGTGCGTATAACTCCGGCAGGGTGCTTACTGAGCTATGCGCTAGTAAATCAAACGCATCACCTGTGGTCCTTTGTCTAATACACCTTATCAAGTGTTCCCCTTCTGCCTCCGGAAGACTCTGTTGAGCCAACTCACAACCTTCTTTGAAGCGCCGTATCTCAGTTCTCAGATCATACAACTCGACTCCTGAGAACATGGGCACCAGCTTCTCCACCGCATGAGCTACTTCCAGAATGCCCATTTTACTCCTATGTGCTTGCTTAAGTTTTGATAATAAATTAGCGTTAACCTCTGTGGGGGTTTCCAGATTTTCTTCTCCCGAATCTGAGAGGTACTTAACCAGTGACGGACTCAAACTTATTAGTCTTCGACCGTTTGTTCCTATCTGCGAAATATTGTCGACTGTAATGGGACTTTCCTGTACCGTTACTGCTTCTGGCTCCTTTGGCGGGTAACCCCGATTTTTATTATTAATCGGACTTCCTGGAGAAAATGGCTCGACACCGATTTCCGATGCGTCAAATAAAAACTCCGCTTCACTTTCTCCAGTCAATACAAATCTAGACTTTACCACACGACCTATCCCTTCCGGAGTTTAATACTCCGGTCAGCGAACTTCTGGTGGCAGAGCTAGTACTGTCTGCGTTTGAATTTGAGAGGTTGAAACTGATCTCACTCTTGCTGGCTTAGTGGTTGCCCCAATTCTTTTGAGCTCCAAGTTTTCCTTCTCCAGATGCGATGCGGCTTCCTCAGTTTCCCGGAGTTGCCTAGAAAGTACTCTAGTTTTATTTTCGAGGAATTCCGTATTTATCTTCAATTCTTCAGTATCTTTGAAGACTTGGAAAAATTTTTCTTCCGTCCGACTCTGAATAGTAGCTAACGCTTGGTCTGCTGCTTCCAGGGTTGACAGGTTTCCACCGTCTCTCGCTAATCTCCAGAGTACGTGGGCTTCACTCTTGCTAGTTGCCACTTCCAATTGTTCAAAAAAATTTTCTGCGAACAATTTTACCTCAGTTTGCAGAGACCTAAGCTTGTCTCGAGCCTTGTCCTCCTGCGAACTAGGACTATCCTCCTGTGCTTCCAGCTCTTCTAAATCCTACTTGAATTTAGTCAACCAGTCTCGTGTCAAACCGTTGATGTGTAACGCGTAATCCTTGGTGAAGTACTCCTTGTCACCACAACAGCCCTTAAACTTTAACAATTCCTCGTTGTTGTTATTGAATACATTCAACAAGGCTTCCAACTCCGTTATGCGCTTGCGGTAGTTCACGCTGTTTTTCCTTGCTTTGCTGTCCTTCCTGCAATTTCTGATTCTCTTCTGAATTGCCTCGCTCTGTAGCTTTTGAGCTTCCAGCAATTTTATCGCTTCTCTTGTCGTTTCCATAGACCGAACAAATTCTTATCTATGACGCCGTAATAAATGGTACAAACTCGTTTTCTTTCTCTTTATATTTATAAATTTTATTAATAAACAATTCTCTTTTTTTTTTAAAACAAGTTAAGGTAATTAAACTAACAAATTATGAATAACAAAGATACTATTCTTATAGCATTCCACGTCTCCTGCATTATTGTTCCTCCAATCGGCATACCTCTTGCCACAATCTATTAGCCTGCTCCCACGGCATAGGGACCTCCACAGTTTGCTGTTCCTCCAGTATTTTCCTCAAATACGCCAGTCGCTTCCGTTCCCGCGTTTGCTCTCCTCCTCTTTTTCTAGCCCCAAACCGCTTTCCGTCCTTCAGTAACGACGTTATATCCTTCAGTTGTCGCTCAGTGCTTCCAGGTTCATTCCCAACTTTTGTTTTCTTTAAAAGCAAAGAGAAAAATAAAACAATTGTGAGTGCTTAAATTCTCACTCAACACAATTTCGTTTCCATTTTTCCCTAGTGTAATGCCGCGGAAATAAACTATATATCGATATTATACTTATTCTAGTACAACAATTATACTTTCACTAGCATAAAAATCATATTTATATTAAAAATTTTTTTTTTTAATACTTCTCCTAAATCCGAGGAAGTTTCACAAAATTATTTCCAAAAACATTCATACCCAAAAAAGAAATTTTACCGTAGAATCATACGCATTTTCATTTTCGCACAATGATATGCTTGCATGCTTCGTATTTTCAGTACGTAAAATTACTTAAACGTCGCTACGCAAATTGTAGTTTCCGAACTACATAAACTTGATGCACAACACGTGTTGTAAACAAATATATTTTTTTTCCTAATTCCCTAATCTTAAAATGCCAAATATTCAAATCAAATGTTCTATGTTTGTTTTTTTAAAACATAAATTATAAAAATAATTTAAATGTCTCCAATATAGATGGCATGGCTTAATAAACAATACAAATGTCCCTCACGACAAACAAACTCAAAGCCCCTACAAAAAAAATCCTCACAGCTAGGATGAACATACATAGACCGTCCGATCATACTGACGGTTTATGGTTGCCATACAAAGCTGCGTGCAACAGCGCAAAGGCGCCTTTTTGTCGCAACTTCTTTGACCAGCGCTACGGCGCCTTCAGGGTCGCAGAAGTATCTACTTATTTTACGCTACTATATACTCTACTCACCATTATTTTTCCCGATGACATCCTTTTTTCCACAGTGTCCTTAGATGAGGTCCTTCGTATTCGTTGCAGTATGCCTCTCTGCTTCAGGGCTCCTTGCCCTGGGATTCCTCCAATAGGTCCTTTAGACCGGCTGCGCCAAAATGTTGGGGTCCTTATCTGCTTGTCGGCGAGAGACGTCCTCTGGAATGTCCTGTCGCGGTAACCTGCAAACATACACCACTTTGTTACAAATAAAACTCACAGACACTTTTCGTTTAGAAGTCAAAATCACAAGAGGCCTTTATTCTTAAAATACTAGTTTTTATATACTATTTACAGACGAACATTACAGTCTACGTCTTGACTTTTCTGGTGTTCCAGTTACGCAATTGTTATTTGGTGTCAGTTGCTCAAGCCCACTGACCTACTGAAGTAAAAGTGTCGTCGGTGCATTCTAAATGCCCCTCGTCATCTTGACTACGGAACTGTGACACCCTAAAAGTTAACATCATAATTAATGCATAAATACTATTCATTTACAATATTTGCACCCTTAAAAATATGTGCGTTCTTAATGAATTTAATAGGAGCCGATGCTGTGAGTCAACTACGCGTAGGTAGCTTGATTCTAACTCACAACACATCTCTCTTAGAGTACGGTCGACTTATTTCTCGCGCAAGACCTAATTAATTTTTTTTTTATAACAGTATCAAAATTTACTCAGCAGAAAATATAAAGATTTATAGCGTCTTTTCGTCTTTTAAATATATGTTAAGTTTTTAATTAAAAAATAAAATTCAAAATTAAATTCATATCAAACAGTAAATATTTCATCAAACGATTCATTCCAGCCTTTAATAAAAAGACTAATGGTTATGCTACCTTTGCACAGTTAATATACTGCGGCCTTTAAATAATTTATATCAATGGGCAGGTCAGACTTTTTAAAAAATTCAAAAAGACATGTTTTTGTTAAACAGGCGAATATTAAATTTGGCGAATTCTTTAAATAAAACTTTCATAAAAATATATTTTTACATTTAATTTTTCTAATTTTATCATTTTTCTAAATTATAAAAATTACAATTAATAATTTAATGAAAATTTTGTAACGAATTTATTGACAAGACAAGTTACAACAATAGCTGCAATTGCGTATGTGTTTATGCTACCGTAATAATTTTTCAGAAGAAGAAGAAGAAATATTGAAAATTTTTTTGGCAGATCTTATAGCTATTTCGGACACGCCACTTGTCCTCATCAGAGATCTTTCAATGAAAGGCAATTTTTCCCCAAGCATTTTTTATTATGTCTCAGAAATCATCAGCAAACCAATTATGAACCCTCCCAGGAATCGAACCTGGGTCTACAGCTGTTGTAATCTGTCCATCCAGACAACTACGCTAACTGCAGGTGGTAAACTCACTGATCAAATTCTGTTCATGTACTGTCTCATTCCACCACACACTCTAATCAACTCTGTCTCATTATTACCCCTCTTTTGTTCCGTTAGGTCTCTCTCTCTCTGTTTTTCTATGTTTAATTTTTGTCGAACATTTCATAAGTTAATTTAATAAATGAATTTCAAAATTATATAATTTTTATATAAATACACTATATATACTATATATACTATATATACTCCTGGGTATAATTTTCCTATTTAGTATGATTTGTATTTTCTTTTGATTATTACACTTATTTCATTACAAATTTAGATTTTAAATAAATAATCTTTGTAACTCTAACTATTTTCTAAACTACTTTTGTTTCTAATGTGAACTTTACACAGATTATAATTTTTTAATTTATAACTTTTCCTAAACATACGCTATTCCTGAATATATTTAAAAAAAAACAATAATTCTATAACATGCTTATTCTATTGTTGAATACTATATCATTCAATTTAAGTCCACTCATCCTTTCCCCTTAGATAATTGGATTCGCTACTGCATCCTAGAGGAAAAGAGGACTGGACTATGTGTTTTCATAGCCATATAGGGCATCATATTTACTTCATTTAACTGGTTATTATTCTACTTTAACAACTGAGTGATTTTAACTCTATTCAACTTCGAGCAATTTTATTCGCAGTTACCAATCATCTCTCTTAGAGTGCGGTCGACTTATTTCTCGCGCAAGTGCTAATTAAAAATTTTTTTTTTACTGTATCAAAATATACTCAGCAGAAAACTTGTTCTCACAACTAAAATTTGAACGTGTACCGAGCCATGATGGCATCCGATCCTGGTGGAGGAGACCAAAACTACTTCTCCATTCTAGACGAAAGTCCAAAAAAAAAGAAAATTTAACCTAAACAATAATCATGACTTTCCAATCATTAAAACAGTAAAAAAAGTGACAAATAAAGTTTGCCCTAAATTCATTTTACTAAAAAACACTGACGAAGTAAAACCTATTCGGTCGTTTAACATTTTTACATTGGCCAAAGCATTAGAAAGTATAACTACTGTACAACCTTTACAAACAACTTTTACAAGAGAAGGACACCTATTAATTCTGACAAAAAATTAACAACAAGCAAATCGCTCTCTAACAGCAAACAAACTCTCAAACCTATGTAACATTGAAGTTTCACTGCACCCGACCTTAAATATATCGAAAGAAGTCATATATTCTGAGCATCTTGTACATTTAACTGAAATGGAAATTGTCCAAAGTTTAAAAACACAACAAGTGACGGAATGCAAAAAAATAACTAAATTAAAAGACGGGAAAATAATAAACACCCCTCTCCACATTCTCTCCTTCAACACCTACGATATTCCACACGAAGTAGAGGTTGCGTGGGTCAAAGTCAATGTCGAACCTTACATTCCATCACCAATGCAATGTAAAAACTGTTTCTTAATTGGGCATACAAAAAAACACTGCAAAAATTCAAAGAAATGTTTCGTGTGTTCAACAGCTGAACATGACCCAACTCCCTGCACAAAAGTCGAATGCATTAACTGCAGACAAGAGCATCGTTCAAACAACAAAAACTGCCCAACTTACAAAAAACGACAAGAAACTCTCAAATTAAAAACAATTAAGAAATGCACTTTCCGAGAAGCATTACACTCAGTTAACGAATCCAACACAAATATTAATACGAATCATACGTTAACCGAAAAATTAGAAGAAGCAGTTGCCATTAAAAACAAAAGCTTCAATAGAGAAAACAAAACAATACAAACAACTACAACAGCAACAATAAATAACACTATCATTGACAAGAATACAGTAATTTCCACACTCGGAAAAAATCAAACCAACAACAAAACTTTTAACAAAACTGACACTCCTCAAACATATATAACGCAAAAATACATTTCACCCAAATCTAACAACATAGAAAACACTCAAAAACACAATATATCAATAACAAGCTCTCTTACAAACAATTCCGCTCACACCAAACCAAACTCTCCCCAAAACAATCTCTCTCCAGAAACACATAAAACTTCTTCACCAGAACTCTCTCAATTTACACTCACACACCTAAAAAACCTTGAAAAACTGAAACAGTCCAGACAACAACAAATCAATAAACGCAACACACAAGAAATCAGCTCTGAGCCTGACATGGAAACAACTTAATACTCTTCCATTTGTTTAAATAATTTAACATATATAAATATCTGCAAAAACTCTGTAATCCTGACAGTAATGACAGCATCTTTAAAAACTATTCAATGGAATATCAAAGGCTACAAAAACAATTATAATGAACTAGAAATATTATTAAAAAAACATAAACCACAAATCATTACCCCACAAGAAACATACCTAAAAGACGACAAAATAATACCTACTCCCATTAACTACCAATTATACACATCTCTACACCCAAAAAATTCATTTGGCGGCGCAGCCATACTCATACATAATTCAATACAACACAGCACAACCAACTTTCCTACAAACAATTTTGACATAGTAAATATTTTTATTTTTTCAAAACAAAAATTCCTACTTAGCTCAATATACCTACCACCCACAAAATCTTTCAAAGTCAAAGATCTTCACGATCTTTTTGACAACTCACAATCACCACACTTGATCACAGGTGACTTCAATAGCTGGCACACCAGTTGGGGTTCTAATTACAACAATGCTAGAGGCAAAAAAATCGATAAATTTATCACACAATTGGCACTGACTCTCCTAAACAACGGCTCCCCAACCCACTTCACAACGCATAACACTCTAACTCATATTGATCTTACACTTGCATCTCCTATCCTAGCAATAGAAACAAACTGGCAAATAGAATCGGATCTATGCGGTAGTGATCACTTTCCTATCCTCATATCCCTCTTCCCCAATCTCACAACAATTCCAACTACAAGTAGACCTAGATTCAATTTAGGCAAAGCGAATTGGGACAAATTCAGCATACTAGCTAATCACTTATCTGAAAAAAGAGCTGTTAGTATAAACATAAACAAAGAAACTGCTAATATTCAAAAAAAAATAATTCAAATCGCTAACGAATCCATTCCTCAATCTAGACCTAAGCGAAGAACAACAGTCCCCTGGTGGAACAATAAATTAGAAGACTTAAAAAAAGAAAGAAACAAACTTCGAAATAGCCTAACCAGAAACATATCACTATATAATATCATAAAAGTCAAGAAAGCAAACGCGATACTTAAGCGCGAAATAAAATTATCTAAATCAACCTCAATACTTAACTTCACCTCAAACATCAATCCTTTTACACCTTCAGGAAAAATTTGGTCAACAATTCGCACATTCTGTGGGCTTAAAACCTATGCCCCAATCCATTCAATTAGCTTACCCCAACCTAACCAAAATTCGATCACAAATAACTCCATAATAGCCAATACACTTGCAGAAACATGGTCCAAAGAAGCACACGATAATTCATTCTCTCCTACCTTCCTTTTAAACAAACAAAACTCCCTATCCAGAAGTAGGTTACCTAGTCCGAGCAAATCAGCCTTAATTATTGACGATAAAATCAATCTAATCGAACTAAACATGGCAATAAACGAACTAAAAGGCAACACTCCCGGAATAGATCCAATATCCTACCGAATGATTAACCACCTACCCTTTGCAGTAAAAAGTCGACTTACTGACTTATATAATAAAATATTTTCTGGTTTTATCCCTCAAATGTATAAAAATAGTTTCATTATCCCTATACCTAAACCTAACTCAGACAAAACCATGTTAACATCATATCATCCAATCTCACTTAACCCTTGCTGCTCCAACGTACTAGATAAAATCATTGCCAACAGGCTTTGGTGGTTTGTATCAAATAACAAACTTCTGAATAGCCATCAATTAGGATTCAAAAAAGGGAAATCAATATCTGATTTTCTGGTTTACCTTGATCATCAGGTCACCCACATCCCTCATCTCACTGGATTTGGCTAAAGCATTTGATAAAATTGGAGTACATGCTATTTTAGATCAACTTAACTTGTGCAAAATCGGCCCCAACATTTATAATTATATAAAAAACTATATGACAAATAGGAACATCAAAGTAAAAATCGAATCCCAATTTTCTCAAAGCTTTTCTCTCCAAAATGGCATTCCCCTAGGTTCTCCCCTCTCCGTAATCCTATTTCTGATAGCCTATAACAAGCTAAGCTACACCTTATCACTCCACAAAGAAATTGACTTTCTCGCATTCTCTGATGACTACTTACTAATTAAAGAACTAAATAGAAACAAAAACACCCCCTACAATTTCGATCCCATCTACAACAAAATTTCGGATTGGTGCGCATATTCAGGAGCCGCATTATCGCTACAAAAATGCAAGCAAATTCACATCTGTAGAAAACACAATTGCTCCTCAAACATCATATGCAACAATATAAATATAATCAAAGTTGACAATTTAAAGATACTTGTGATTACACTGAACAAAAGATATCGATGGGAAACACATATTAATCAATTAATAGACTCATTAATCAAACCACTCAGTATAATCAAATTCCTTTCAAGCAAAAAATTCAACTGCAATACAGCATCACTAATTTCAATAACAAAATCCCTCCTCTTATCTAAAATTAACTATGGTCTTTACTTATTTGGGTATGCACCAAAATCAACCATAAATAAATTAAACACTACCATAAATTCCGCTACGAGGATTGCACTAGGTGCATTCAGAACAACCCCTGTTCCCAACCTACTGTATGAAGCTAAAATTACACCAATGTCCTTTGCCCGGGACCTAATCACCTCTAAGCTTATCAATTCGGTTCTAATCAACGACCACTCCCCACTCCCAACCCTATGTGCCCAAATCCTTCAATCTAAAAAACTCCAACAAGTACCATCCACAATAAATAAAGTGATTAAGACCGCCCAAAACATTGAAGTACCCATAATCACAAAAGTACACAAGAAATATTTAGTATTTCCTAGCTGGCAACTTCCTCATAACTCAGTCAATACTGACCTACGACAACATAAAAAAAATAATAACCCAAATGAAATCTATATACAGAACTTTCTTAATTTAAAAGCAGAGCAATACTCCTTTAATTTTATATACACTAAACAAAACGGCCTTACAGACTATAGTATCGTGGAGGAAAACAAAACCATTCAAACAGCACACCTACCACATTACAGCACAAGTTTTGGAGCTGAGCTAATAGCCATTCACGAAGCGACTAAATACGCAAACACAAAGAGAAGGAAAATCGCGATCTGCTCAGATTCTCTCTCAGTCTTAGACGCAATTACTAACCCAGTAAACAGCAACCATTCCATAGACGATATAAAAAACATATTAATCAAGCATAAATCCACAATCAGACTCATTTGGATCCCCGGACATGTCAATATAAGAGGCAACGAATTAGCGGACAAAATTGCCAAAAACGCCACATGTGCCCCACTAACGACTACACAAAATATCTTATCATCAGACATCCTAAAATTCATAAAAACCATTCACCGGAAAAAAGCCAAATATCTATTCCAAACTACTAATGACTGGTACAAAAAAATTAATAAATCAAAAATACCTATCTATGAACATTTTAAAACCGTTAATAACACCAACATAAACAGACAAGACTCAATAAAACTCGAACGACTCCGACTTGGACACACAAAACTGACCAATGAATACATTATCAATAAAACAAACAACATATGCAAATTCTGCAACCTACCCAACATAAACGTCGAACACATATTAAACAATTGTACATACTTTAACATCTACAGAAAATCACTTCCAAACATCAAACCAACAACCCTACTTAACAACCCTACCGATAAAGACCTATAAAGAAATCTAACATATATATAAAATTAACTAGCTTAAGACCATAGATGTCATAGCTGTAAGTCTTATTGTATTAAAATTTTAATTTTAACACAAGTATGAATAAATAAATAAATAAATAAATAATTGTGGAAATTGTAATAATTAAATTAGTTATTTTTTATTTAACCAGCGATTGTTTGATTACTACACGATTCAGTGATACGAATCCGAGTACAGAGAGTTAGAGTAAATTGTCAAGAGGGCAATTTCGTAACAATATGTCTATACGCGTGTATATATATATATATATATATATATATATATATATATATATATATATATATATATATAGATATATATATATATATATATATATATATATATATATATATATATATATATATATATATATATATATATATATACGAGTATAACCCAAGAACCTTCTCTGTACTCTCACCTGCAGCGATCTGTTTCGTTGACGTACTGTCATCCAATTGTTTAAATACTTCCTTTGAGTTCGATACGAATCCACGTAATTCGAACCCACCATGGCGATGAATTTTGCCAACCTGCTTTGAGATATGGCCTCTTGAATCGTACTAAAACTGTCGACAAAATCATCAATATATTGGTGATCAAAGATAGCTTCAATCGCACGAGGGCGATTTTCGCGGTGCTCCTGGCGATCAGTCTCGTAACATATTGAGCCGAGCAGGGCGGGCAAGCAGCGCCGCAAATCATCACTCTCATTTCATACCCCTCAGGCGGCTTATTATTATCGCCAACACGCCAAAGAAAACGGTGTGCGCACCTATCAGCTGGCTGTATAGCTACCTGGTGGAACATCTCTTTATTATCGCTGCAAACTGCAACTGCACGTTTTCTAAAATAAAATAAAATCGAAGGTAGTGATATGTAGAGCTGTGGCCCCTTTAACAACCTAGAGTTCACAGATACCCCTCCAACTTGAGCGGTTGCGTCGAAAACAAAACGCAATTTTTTCGGTTTATTTAGGTTGACGAGCGTACCCTTTACTCAAGTACCCTTCGATGACACCTTTCTACGTTGTTGTAAACGTTGTATCACGTTTCATCTTTTTCTGGATGCCTTCCAGTCTATGTAAAACTGCAGTATAATTATCGGGCAAGTCTTCTTCTTCTTCTTGTGTGCGTACAAACAAGCAAGAGTGGTGGTTAACGGCGCTCGGCTAGTTGGTCCGAAAACTACCCATCCCAGTTCAGTGTTGCAAGCGTACGGGCCTTGATCACTAACCCTTTTTATATCAGTCGGTAAGCCTAGGTGAGCGTGGTCAATTCCAATCAAAAGCTGTGGTACAGCATCGGAATATGGCTGGAAGGGGAGAGATGAATTTGATTTGTCTCCACTCTTCAGATCGTCATGACTTAAACTCTGCGTGGGCATATCTAGGTTAGGTACGGCATATTGCGCAGCAGATGACGCTTATTTTTACCAGTCCCGCTGAATTCAATGTTGAAAACCTCAGACGGCTCTTGTGCTGCCCTTCCTCCAAACCATTGTATATTTAAGCTGTGTTGAGGGCCACGTATTCCTAACTGCTTGGCTAACTCGTTGTCTAACATTGTAATTGAAGAACCTTCATCCAATAAGGCGTATGTATCGATGCGCTTCTTTTCACCATACAATGTTACAGGCAGCACACGAAAAAGTAGCTTGGGTTTAGTGCTGCCAATATCCGCGGAGCTCAACACGCTTCCTCGTAATTCACCTCGTTCTTCCCTTCGGGCGCTGGAGGTCGGAGTTTGTAGCAGTGACTTCGTGCAGTAAGGCGTGGCGTCTGGGTCGTCAACCCTCTTCTGAACAAGACTTCTTGCGGCGACAGTTGCGCGTGGTATGGCCCACGTTCAGGCACGAAAAACAAGCACGATGTTTCTTCACTAAATCCCATCTATCTGGCACTGCAGCACTTAGGAAACGGCGACAATCTTGCAGTTGATGCTACACTGGCACAGGGGACACTTTAAGAGACTCAAACCCCCGGACACCGTTTTTCGGACGACGCATTTGGTCTTTATTTTCGATGTCTTGCGCTGTACATATTAAATTAGAAAGTTCACTTACTCAAGCGCTCAAGTGTATGATTGTCGGATACGGCTGTATGGAGACGACGACTCTATCCCACTCCAGTTTTTTACTCATTGGGAGCTTCGACAATAATTCCTCCAATAGCGTAGGATTGGCGATGTGTTGTTGTCCATTAACTGATTGCAGGAATATTGATAAAGTTTTTACCTTGGTAGCACAGGACACCAGCTTGGACAATGCATTCTCCGCTGACGTAACTGGCTCTGAATTAATTGTTCGTGGTGTCCGAAGCGAAAGCGAAGCTGTTCTATGGCGACACCGGCGTCATCTGGGTGAATTAAATGCTATTTAATCAACTCGCGCCCTTCTCTTTTAACAGCTTTCTGCAACTGATAATTTTCCAGATTGGTGACGGTGAAGTCGACTGGATGTGCGATGTATAAAAGATAGGTCAGTCTTCTAGTTCCCCATTGAACTCGGGCAAATCTTGCAATTTTCAAAAATTATAACTCATTTGTTGGCATAGGCGTACGCGTAAAATGATTGAAATTATTAAAGGCCGGGGGCGATGTTTAAGACACGCCGGAATGACTTGGTGTAATTGCCGTGCGCTTGGTGCGCATATATATAATATATATATATATATATATATATATATATATATATATATATATATATATATATATATATATATATATATATATATATATATATATATATATATATATATATATATATATATATATATATATATATATATATATATATATATATATATATATATATATATATATATATATATATATATATATATACGAGTATTTACTATTATACATATACATATTAGAAATTGCGATCTGTCAAACTTCAGCTGTTAAACTTTCACCCAAATTCATCGATAAGTTTATTTTTTGTAGTCGTTTGAAGTAAGCAACTTTTGTGTTTCTTGAAAAAAGGCGAAAGAGACAAAAGAAAAGCTCGATAAACATTACGGTGAGTCTGCTCCGTCAGATTACATGGTAAAATATTGGATTGCTGATTTAAACGCGGCCGAACAAGCACTGCAACAATACCATCGACAGGAAGGCCAAAAGAGGTGGTTACTGAAGAAAATATCAAGAAAATCCTCGATATCGTTATGAATGATCGCCGAGTCAAGTTGCGTGAGAATGTTGAAATGGTAAACATATCATATGAACGTGTGTTCAACATTTTGCATGAACATTTGCATATGAAAAAGCTATCGGCAAGATGGGTGATGCGTTTGGTCAGTGTCGAAAAAAAACGAGTTCGACAGACCACTTCACAGCGGTGTTTGGACATGATAAAGCGTAATCCTGTTGATTTTTGGCTTCGATTAATAACTGTTGATGAAACGTGGGTCCACCACCACACACCTGAAACCAAAAATCAATCGAAACAATAGGTGGAAGCTGGTGGAAGTGCTCCGAAGAAGGCGAAGGCAGTGAAATCGGCTGGCAAGGTTACGGCCACTGTATTGTGAGATGCACACGGAATATTGCTCATCGATTATCTTGAAAAAGGATCCACAATCACAGGAAAGTATTATCGTACATTATTGGATCAATTGATTGATGCAATCAAGGAAAAACGACCACATTTAAAGAATAAAAAAAAGCTTTTTCTTCAAGACAACGCACCGGTACACAGAGCATTAGATACGATGCTAAAATTACGTGAAATGCACTTCGAATCAGTTAATCATCCACCTTATAGTCCAGATTTAGCTCCTAGTGACTTTTTCCTGTTTCCAAACTTGAAAAAATTGCTCGCAGGAAAAAGATTCATCTCAAACGAAGAAGTGATTACCGAAACTAACGCGAATTTTGAGGGGTTCCCGAAGTCGTATTATTCAGATGGTATAAAAAAGTTGGAATATCGTCTTACTAAGTGTGTCGAAGTAAAAGGAGACTATGTTGAGAAATAAATGGTTTTTGAACAAAAAAATGTTTTTTTCCTACTTAGGTAGCTTCAATATCAATCCGCCCTCGTATATGTATATTTATATGAATTTGTATATTTATACGTATATGTATACATGTAATGCATAAGTATAAGTAAATGTATATGTTAAACTATATGTATTTGTAGATGTATATGTTTATGTATATGTATATTTAAATACAAGTGTATATGCATATGGAAGTGTATATGTCTATGTATATGCATATTTAAATTTATGTGTATATGCATATGTAAGTGGATATGTATATGTATATATGTATATATATATATGTATATATATATATATATATATATATATATATATATATATATATATATATATATATATATATATGTATATATATATATATATATATATATATATATATATATATATATATATATATATATATATATATATATATATATATATATATATATATATATATATATATATATATATATATATATATATATATATATATATATATATATATATATATATATATATATATATATATATATATATTGTTACGAAATTGCCCTCTTGACAATTTATTCTGTTACATAATTGCCCTCCTGACAATTCCTCTAACTCTCTGTACTCGGACTCGTACCACTGGATTGTGTAGTAATCAAACAATCGCTGGTTAAATTAATATAATTAGCTTTATTGAATTATTGCTATTTACACATTTAATATTAGGCTTAAAGTTTACTTAGTTATTATTTGCACTTTATTTCACAAACCATTAGTCACTTTATTTACTAATGAATTTCATCACTTTGTAAATCACAAATACTGCTGCTTTGATTATAATGCTAGATGTACACACTGTTACGGTCTCTGATCTACTGCATTCGAATTTGAACAGTCTTGTCGCTTTTATAGTTTTCGAATGGTTGAAGTAGAAAATTCCACGTATTTTCTAGAAGATTCTATCCACTTCGACAGAATTCGAGAATATTATTTTTGATATTACCGACAGATGGTTCTTGAATAAGCTTTTATTCGAATAGTTCGCATCTTGACTCACAGGGGGCGCTCATTCTAAAACTCAGATGGGATCCTGAAAGTATGCAATCACATTCACTGTGCTATCACGTTTCACTGCCCTCCGCTTAATCTTGTTCGTCCCGAACAAGAATAGTACTGCAACCTTTATAAGGTGAAAGCTTCTCTAAATGAACGACTTACATTTTGCTCCTGGCATTTCTCGCCAACTGGATGCGGTATACTACATCGTTGAGCCGCTTTATCACCTTATAAGGGCCTTCCCAGTGTGTTTGCAGTTTTGGCGATAATCCCTTTTTCCTTTGCGGATTATGAAGCATAACAGGCTGCCCCACTCATCAGTTGTGAGCGCTTTCTGATGGTTCCATGAATTTCATTCAACTGTCTTCGTTTGTCAGCTACATAACTGCTACATGAAACTTCCGTAGATGAGTAGGCACCGAATTTCAGATCTGCAGGCAATATTATGTCACAACCGAAAATAGCCTTAGCTGGTGTTGTAGATGTTGTATCGTGAGTTGCCGATCGGTATGCCATTAAGGTATGTGTTGGTCCCAATCTTTCTGGTTTCTGTCCACGACTTTCCTTAGGTGTTCCTCAAGCGTACGATTAAATCTTTCCCCCATTCCATCGGATTGTGGGTGCAAAGGGGTTGTACGAGTTTTGAGTATGCCCATCAATTCACTCATTTCCCTGAATATTGTTGACTCGAAATTTCTGCCTTGATCCGAGTGCAACTCGAGGGGAACTCCGAATCTGCAGATCCAATTATTGATAAATGCATCTGCAACGGTCTTAGCTTCTTGATCGGGAATGGGGTATACTTCTGGCCATTTACTAAAATAGTCGATTACGACGAGAACATATTTGTTGCCGGAATCACTAATTGGAAACGGACCTGCTATGTCCATTGCAATACGCTCAAATGGCGCTCCCACGTTGTATAAATGCATCTTCCCCTGACTGCGACGGCTCGGTCCCTTGGCAGCTGTACACTTTTCACAAGCACTAATCCAGTCAACTACCGATAGCTGGCAACCAACCCAATAAAATCGTGTTTTAATTTTCTCGACTGTTTTTGTTATTCCCAAATGTCCTCCGCTTGGTCCACTATTGTATTCCTTGAGAATTTCGCTTATTCTTGCCTTGGGTACCACAATCAAGTTCTTCGTGGTTTTTCCATCTTCGCTCTCCCACAGGCGGAATAGACATCCATCTTGCAGCTTTAAGCTATCCCATTGAGCCCAATATGCTTTAGTTATGGGACTTTCAGTCGAGATTTCGTTCCAATCAGGCCGTTTTGCTTCATTCTTACTTGATACGATTTTTGCCTAATCTGGGTCATTTCGTTGTTCTTCTTTTATCTTTTATGCTGTCTACGCATCGCCTGGTAAAACAGCCATTATGCGCACATCGACTACTCCTTCTTTCCCTTCAGCTTTAGAACAGTGCTTACATTCCATACTGCAAGGATGTCGTGATAATGCATCAGCATTCCCGTGGGTTCCGCCTCTGCGATGTTCTATTGTGAAATCGTAGCTTTGGAGTCTCTCAATCCATATCGCAACCTGACCTTCGGGATTTTTCAACTGTAATAGCCAGCGCAGAGCAGCGGGGTCCGTTCTCAACAAGAACTTTTGTCCATACAAGTACTTGTTAAAGTGCTTCACGCACTGCATAACCGCCAAAAGTTCTCTCCGTGTTACACAGTAATTTCGCTCTGCCTTTGATAAGATCTTGCTGAAGTAGGCTATTACTCTTTCATGTCCGTCAATAACTTGCGACAGGACACCTCCAATCCCGAATCCACTTGCATCTGTATCCAACATAAATTTTTCGCCGGGTATTGGATACGCAAGGATCGGAGCTGTACACAATAGCTCTTTCAATCTGTTGAATGCCTTCTCCTGTTCGCTTTTCCACTCAAAAGGACAATTTTTTCTCGTTAATGCATGCAGACTACCAGCCACGTCTGAAAAGCCTGGAACAAAGCGTCTGTAATAGGTGCAAAGACCCAAGAAGCTGCGTAGCTCATGAAAACTAGTTGGTCTTGGCCACTTCCTTACTGAGTCTATCTTATCTGGATCTGTGTGTACTCCTTCAGGTGCGACTTTATCTTATCTGGATCTGTGTGTACTCCTTCAGGTGTGACTTTATGTCCAAGGTACTTGACTTCTT
This sequence comes from Clusia tigrina, assembly GCA_920105625.2. Classification (NCBI taxonomy): domain Eukaryota; kingdom Metazoa; phylum Arthropoda; class Insecta; order Diptera; family Clusiidae; genus Clusia; species Clusia tigrina. Next base: position 184,860,594 of record OV050030.1, on the reverse strand, counting down.
TCTTGAAGAACGAGCATTTCTTTGCGCTCAGCTTCAACCCTGAAGTTCCTAATCGCATCAATACTTCTTCCAAATTCTTCAAGTGGTCCTCGAAGTCCTTTCCCATAACGATGATGTCATCTAAGTACACCAGACACGTTTTCCAGTGGAGACCCTTTAGGCGTTCACATGTAGCTGGAGAATTTCACAGACCGAATGGCATAACCAAAAATTGCCATAGTCCATCACCGGCACTGAATGCTGTCTTTTCCTTGTCTTGTTCGTCGACTGCCACTTGCCAATATCTATCCGCTTTGTAAATCCAGCGTTGAGAACCAATTTGAACCAGAAAGTGTGTCCAAAGTATCGTCGATTCGAGGTAATGGATAACTATCTTTCTTCGTTACCTCATTTAGTTTACGATAATCTACACATAAACGTGTGGAGCCATCCTTCTTCTTGACTAATACCACTGTAGAACAGGGGCTCGCTGATGGCTCTATGACGTTGTTCTGATGCATTTCCTTCAGCAATACATTCACCTCTTATCTCTTTGCCAGAGGTACTCTTCTTGACGCTTGACGAATGGGTTTGGCATCACCAGTGTTGATTGTGTGTTTCACCATCTTTGTTCTGCCTTCGTTTTTACCCTTTTCAGCAAATACTGACCAATGTCTTGCCAAAAGTTGGCTGGCAGTCTTCCTCTGCTCTGTGGATAAGTCTTTGCTCCATTCTTTCGTGAGATCGTCGAGTACCTTTTTATCAGCTGGTATCTTCATTTTTGTGTCTCGCGGCTGGCTTTCACAGTTTACAATTGCCGAAATTGCCCGGCAATTTCCAATTATCTGTCCTTTCTCTATGGTTTTAGCGGAATTTGCAAGATTGACCACTCTTACTGGCACTATTCTATTCTGCTGTTCTTCTACGAGGGTTTTTCCAATTATGATTTCATCCAGTGCGAATTTTTCATCAGTCTCCACAACCCACAACTTGTTCTTCTCCACATCTCCGTCCATTTTGGCCCATATGACTGCCTCTGACTTTGCTGGGATTTTTGTCCGCCGCGATACAATGGCTTGTCGGATACCTCCATACTTATCCTCACCAACGGATAACGGTATTTCGGTGTTCGCATACTTCAACATTCAGCATTTCAAATCTAGGGTGAATCCATTCCGAATCATAAAATCCACAACTAAGATTAATTCGTCCACAATATCCGCAACTACAAACTCGTGCGTCACTGTTGTGGTGCCGATAGTTATATTCCGTGTAACTTTTCCCAGTACCGGTGCATCATCTCCAGTTGCCGTACGCAATCTTATTCCCTGATGCGGCTCGATTCCCCGACCGAGATCCCTTCTAATTATGGAATGTGATGCACCCGTATCCAATGTTATCACGATTTTTCTACCATTTGAGAAACGAAGATTCTGGGGCTACATGTTGTGGGAGTCAGATCAAGCCCCTCGAGACTGACTCCATCTAGTTTGTCGACGGCTTTTCAATATTTTCTGATTCCCTATTTTGGAATCTGACTTGCTTTGGAGGTCTTACCGGTGAGCGTGATCTAGAACGTTTTCGTCTCGATTGGCAATTACGGGCCATGTGTCCGACCTCTCCGCAGGTGAAGCATTTGCCCGTGAAACTTTGTCCGCTTTCGACTTGTACCTGACGGGCTCTGTATACTGGCTGTCACACCAAGGCTGCTGTCTCTGAAGTTAAAGCGCTAGCTACTGTCTCCATATATGTAGCTTTCGTATTAGTTATTGCAGAACGCTTTATCTCCACATCGCGAATGCCATATACAAAGGTGTCCATCATACACCTCTCAGTGATCTCTCCTGGGTAGGCAAGATGAGCCAACCATTCCAGTTCCGCCGCAAACTGTTGTAGAAATTCACCACTCTTCTGTACCCGTGTTCGTAGCTCTACTTGGTACATCTGATTCCGGTGTTCACTACCATACTTGCGCTGAACGGCATTCATCAAGCTTTCGTAGCAGTCTCGCTCACTTTCTGAGATAGTTTTAAGCACATCAGCGGCAGCACCTTTCAACGAAACTGTTAATGCAGCCACTTTTTCGCGAGCACTCCAACCATTTGTGCTAGCGGTAGTCTCAAACTGCATTCTGAAGACGCTAAATGTCGTGGTTCCATCATAGGTAGGAGGCTTCAGTTTTATTGAAGTTAAAGCCGGCATAGGCAAGGCACCTTCCTGTAGTATGTGAATTCTTTGCTCTATTTGCTGCTCAAATTCGATCTGCTTTTGCTCGTTCGCAATGAATTTTTGTTCTACAGATTTTTCGAACGATTCCTGTCTCAATTTAGCAAACCTTCCTGTCAACCATCTCAGACATTTCTTTCATCTGCTGTGAGTTTTATTCCGCTAATAGAGCAAGTTGTGTTTCACTCTGCTCTTACCGCTGCTGCAACTTGTCATCGCTTTTCTGTAGCTGCTGTTCCAACTGTTCTTTGACATCCTCTTTAACAGCATCTCTCTTCGGCTGCTTGAGCACTTTGTTGTAACTGTTGCTGCATCTTTTCATCTCGCAACTGCATTTTCTCATCGGATGCTTGAGAATTTTGTTTTAACTGCTGCTGTATTACCCAGATAAGTGCACTCATGTCAAAGTTACCCGTGTTAGTTTCTGGGGGTGTTTCTTCGTGTCGAGATGTCGTTGGCTCTTCACATTGGAATTCATGCTCATCGACCTCTATACCCTGCTCCTTTAAAGCGCTTCTTAGTCTCACCTGCAGCTCCACTTTAGGCCCTTGTGTTTGCAAATTAAAACGCTCAAGCTCCTTCTTGAGCTGCTCCAATCTCAGTTTTTCAAATTTAACCATTGTTTATCACAGATACACAATCCACTTCTGACACCAATTGTTACGAAATTGCCCTCTTGACAATTTACTCTGTTACAAAATTGCCCTCCTGACAATTTCTCTAACTCTCTGTATTCGGACTCGTACCACTGGATTGTGTAGTAATCAAACAATCCCTGGTTAAATTAAAATAATTAGCTTTATTTAATAATTGCTATTTACACATTTAATATTAGGCTTAAAGTTTACTTAGTTATTACTTGCACTTTATTTCACAAACCATTAATCACTTTATTTACTAATGAATTTCACCACTTTATAAATCACAAATACTGCTGCTTTGAATATAATGCTAGATGTACACACTGTTAAGGTCTCTGATCTATTGCATTCGACTTTGAACAGTCTTGTCGCTTTTATAGTTTTCGAATGGTTGACGTAGAAACTTCCACGCTATTCTCGTATTTTCTAGAAGCTTCTATCCTCTTCGACAGAAGTCGAGAATATTCTTTTTGATATTACCGACAGATGTTTCTTGAATAAGCTTTTATTCGAATAGTTCGCATCTTGACTCACAGGGGGCACTCATTCTCCAGATGGTATCCTAAAAGTATGCAATACCGCTTCACTGATATGCAATCACGTTTCAATATTTACAATCGTTTGAAAATAATGATGAAATTCGTATTGCAATTCAAAATCAAGATTTATATATCTTACCAAGCAAAAGCTTTATATACATTGAAGGGTTTGCTACAAAAGACGATGTATCAATATTTTCAAATATAAAACTTTTAAATAATTGAATGGCGTATCTATTTCATGAAATTCGATATGAACTTATCGGTGTAGAGATTGATCGCACACGGCATTTAAGTATTGTAACAGATTTGAAAAACTTTAAATTATTAAAACAGTCTGAGTCAATTACTGAAGAACTTCCTCTTGTTAGCGGTTATTTCCATTTTTGTATACCACTAAAAATATTCCTTGGATTTTCTGAAGATTTTAATAAAATAAGAATCAATTGCATACCTTAAGAATCAATTGTTATTTTCTTAAGAAGATAACAAAGTTCTTAAATCTATCGTTGAAAAAGAGAAAGCTAACATACGTTTATTAAATATTACGTGGAAAGTACCACACATTGAACTTGCTGATGCCTATAAATTAAAAATGTAAAAAATAATAAATAAACGACAACCATTAAATATATCATTCAGAAGCTGGGATATATATTGTTACGAAATTGCCTTCTTGTTAATTTACTCTGTTACAAAATTGCCCTTCTGACAATTCCTCTAACTCTCTGTACTCGGACTCGTACCGCTGGATTGTGTAGTAATCAAACAATCGCTGGTTAAATTAAAATAATTAGCTTTATTTAATTATTGTTATTTACACATTTAATATTAGGCTTAAAGTTTACTTAGTTATTATTTGCACTTTATTTAACAAACCATTAGTCACTTTATTTAATAAGTAATTTCATCACTTTATTTAATAATGAACTTCATCACTTTGCACAATTACAAATACTGCTGCCTTGATTATAATGCTAGATGTACACACTTTTACGGTCTCTGATGTACTGTCTTCGACTTTGAACAGTCTTGTCGCTTTTATAGTTTTCGAAAGGTTGGAGTAGATAATTCTACGCCATTCTCGTATTTTCTAGAATTTTCGATCCACTTCGACAGAAGTCGAGAATATTCTTTTTGATATTACCGACAGATGGTTCTTGAATAAGCTCTTATTCAAATAGTTCGCATCTTGACTCACAGGGGGCACTCATTCTCCAGATGGGATCCTAAAAGTATGCAATCCCTTTTTACTGAGCTATCACGTTTCAATATTATAATCTCTTATTATTAGAAAGCACAACTGCTTTATGGAATGTCAAACTAGCTGCCGAAAATGAAAGACCACTTTTTTTAATTTGAGCATTATAATTTTGAACATTGTGATTTATAAATTTTAACATTGTGATTTATCAAACTTAAAAGTATATCTAAATTCAGATACATATCCTTACGATGATCTAAATCTTAAATTCGACCGAAATCGTTTTGCATTATTATTTGCATTATTATATTGTTACGAAATTGCCCTCTTGACAATTTACTCTGTTACAAAATTGCCCTCCTGACAATTTCTCTAACTCTCTGTACTCGAACTCGTACCACTGGATTGTGTAGTAATCAAACAATCGCTGGTTAAATTAAAATAATTAGCTTTATTTAATTATTGCTATTTACACATTTAATATTAGGCTTAAAGTTTACTTAGTTATTATTTGCACTTTATTTAACAAACCATTAGTCACTTTATTTAATAAGTAATTTCATCACTTTGCAAAATTACAAATACTGCTAATACTGCTGCTTAGATTAAAATGCCTGCTGTACACACTTTTACGATCTCTGATCTACTTTCTTCGACTTTTAACAGTCTTGTCGCTTTTATAGTTTTCGAATGGTTGGAGTCGAAAATTCTACGCTATTCTCGTATTTTCTAGAAGCTTCTATCCACTTCGACAGAAGTCGAGAATATTCTTTTTGATATTACCGACGGATGGTTCTTGAATAAGCTTTTATTCGAATAGTTCGCATCTTGACTCACAGGGGGCACTCATTCTCCAGATGGGATCCTAAAAGTATGCAATCCCTTTTCACTGAGCTATCACGTTTCACTGCCCTCCGCTTAAACTTGTTCGTCCCGAACAAGGATAGTACTGCAACCTTTATAAGGAGATAACCTCTCTAAATAAACAACTTTCATTTTGCTCCTGGCATTTCTCGCCAACTGGATGCGGTATACTACATCGTTGAGCCGCTTTATCACCTTATAAGGGCCTTCCCAGTGTGTTTGCAGTTTTGGCGATAATCCCTTTTTCCTTTGCGGATTATGAAGCACAACTAGCTGCCCTTCCTGAAATCCCTTGGAGTTTGCTCGTAGATCATATCTGGCTTTCATTTTATCACTCATCAGTTGTGTACGATTTCTGCTGTTTCCATGAATTTCATTCAACTGTCCTCGTTTTTTAGGTATACAATTGCTGCATGGAAGTACTGTAGATGACTCTTTAGACCATTCTTTCGCTAGATCGTCGGGTACCTTTTTATTAGCTCGTATCTTGCTTTTCGCGACTCGCGGTTGCCTCTCACAGTTTACAATTGCTGAGATTCTCTGGCACCTTACCTTCTTTTTCTCTATGGTATCAACGGTATTTGAAATATTCACTACTTTTTCTGGTACGATTCGGCTCTTATGCTTCCCAACATCTCCACCCATTTTGGCCTGTATAACTGCCTCTGACTTGGGTGCGATTTTTGTCCGTCTCGATACAATGGCTTGTTTAACAACTCCATACTTATCATCATCTATAAATAACGGTATTTCGGTGTTCGCATATTTCAGTACTCGGCTTTTAAAATCTAGTGTGAATCCATTCCGGATCATGAAATCCACACCTAAGATTACTTCATCCACAATATCCGCAACTATAAACTCGTGCTTCACTGTTGTGGTGCCGATAGTGATTTTCCGTGTAACTTTTCCAAGTACCGGTGCATCATCTCCAGTGGCCGTACGCAAACTTATTTCCTGAAGCGGCTCGATTCCCCGAACGAGATCCCTTCTGATTATGGAATGTGATGCTACCGTATCCAATGTTACCACAACTTTTCTTCCGCTTATTACACTGTTGACAGTTAGGCTGTTATTTTTCCGCGCCATCTGAGAAACGAAGATTCTTGGGCCATCAGTTGTGGGAGACCGTTCATTTCCCGGCTTGACAATCTTTTCCGATTCCCTAATTGGGACTTTGTCTTGCTTTGGCAATCTTACCGGAGCGTGTGTTGCATAATGTTTCCATCTCAACTGACAATCACGAGCCATGTGCCCCACATCACCGCAGGTAAAGCATTTGCCCGTGAAACTTTGTCTGTTCTCGACTCTTATCTGACGGGCTGTGCATTCTGACCGACACACCAATGCTGCTGTCTCTGATAACAAAGCGCTAGCTACTGTCTCCATATATGTAGCTTTCGGATTAGTTATTGCAGAACGCTTTATCTCCGCATTGCGAATGCCATATACAAAGGTATCCATCATACACCTCTCAGTGATCTCTCCTGGGTAGGCAAGATGGGCCAACCGTTCCACTTCCGCCGCAAACTGTTGTAGAGATTCACCACTCTTCTGTACCCGTGTTCGTAGCTCTACTTGGTACATCTGCTTCCGGTGTTCACTACCATACTTGCGCTGAACGGCGTTCATCAAGCTTTCGTAGCAGTCTCGCTCACTTTCTGAGATAGTTTTAAGCACATCAGCGGCAGCACCTTTCAACGAAACTGTTAATGCAGCCACTTTTTCGCGAGCACTCCAACCATTTGTGCTAGCGGTAGTCTCAAACTGCATTCTGAAGACACTAAATGTTGTGGTTCCATCATAGGTAGGAGGCTTCAGTTTTATTGAGGATAAAGCTGGCACAGGCAATGCACCTTCCTGTAGTAGGTGAATTCTTTGCTCCAATTCGTTCTGCTTTTGCTCGTTCGCAATGAATTTTTGTTCTACACATTTTTCGAACGATTCCTGCCGTGTCTGAATATCACAAACCTTCCTGTCTACCATTTCGGACATTTCTTTCATCTGCTGTGAGTTTTGTTCCGCTAATAGGGCGAGTCGTATTTCACTTTGCTGTAATTGTTCTTTGACATCCTCTCTGACAGCTTGGGCATTTTGTTGTAATCGCTCCTGTATCCTCTCATCGACTGCTTGCTTGAGGGATTCAGCACTCTTTTCAACGTCCTGTTTGACGGATGCGACACTCCTTTCGACGGTTTGAGCATTTTGCTGTAATTGCTGCTGCATTCTCTCTTCGGCTGCTTGAGCACTTTGTTGTAGCTGCATCTGTATTACCCCGATAAGTGCACTCATGTCAAAGTTACCCGTGTTAGTTTCTTGCGGTGTTTCTTCGTGTCGAGACGTCGTTGCCTCTTCACATTGGAATTCATGCTCATCGACATCTATACCCTGCTCCTCTAAAGCGCTTCTTAATCGCACCTGCAGCTACGCTTTAAGCCCTTGTGTTTGCAAATTTAAACGCTCAAGCTCCTTCTTGAGCTGCTCCAATCTCAGTTTTTCAAATTTAACCATTGTTTATCACAGATACACAATCCCACTTCTGACACCAATTGTTACGAAATTGCCCTCTTGACAATTTACTCTGTTACAAAATTGCCCTCCTGACAATTCCTCTAACCCTCTGTACTCGGACTCGTACCACTGGATTGTGTAGTAATCAAACAATCGCTGGTTAAATTAAAATAATTAGCTTTATTTAATTATTGCTATTTACACATTTAATATTAGGCTTAAAGTTTACTTAGTTATTATTTGCACTTTATTTAACAAACCATTAGTCACTTTATTTAATAAGTAATTTCATCACTTTGCAAAATTACAAATACTGCTAATACTGCTGCTTAGATTAAAATGCCTGCTGTACACACTTTTACGATCTCTGATCTACTGTCTTCGACTTTGAACAGTCTTGTCGCTTTTATAGTTTTCGAATGGTTGGAGTCGAAAATTCTACGCTATTCTCGTATTTTCTAGAAGCTTCTATCCACTTCGACAGAAGTCGAGAATATTCTTTTTGATATTACCGACGGATGGTTCTTGAATAAGCTTTTATTCGAATAGTTCGCATCTTGACTCACAGGGGGCACTCATTCTCCAGATGGGATCCTAAAAGTATGCAATCCCTTTTCACTGAGCTATCACGTTTCAATATGATATGTTCTTGAAATTTCAACAAAGTTATTATTCACATGATTCATCATCACCAATATTAATACGCGATAACTTTGCATCAAAAGCACCAATAATAGTTTTAGATGTAACCCATTAAAATGAATTAATAAAAACTACACCGATTGATATTCATATTGAATTAAAAACTTTAAAAAACTTACCACCTAAAACATCTGCATATTGTTTAATAATACGTGATAAAATGTTGGAATATATTCCTCTTAAAAATGAAATCAGAAAATTGTTGCAAGAAAAGAGAAAAAAAAATAGAAAGAGAGATAATGCATTTACATGTCTGTCATTTCATCATCGATTTTTTTTATATTTATATATAGATAAACAACATTAACATTTCTTTATCATTATATCTTTAGATTTAATTCTATAAGTTTGTGAAAAAACACAATGAAAATAATTTTATAATTTTTTTAATTGTTACTTTGAAAGGAATAATTGGTAATTCATTACCAATATCTACTAACATTACCTCTCCTCAGATAAAATCAAATTAAAAAGTATAGAATTTAATTTTACACTTCCTAACAATGATGTTATAAAAATTAATATATTATTTGTAGTGTTAAAAGAAAGTAATTAAAAGATGAAAGTGATGTTTATCTATCAGATGAGAACAATGAAAATAATATATTGCCAACAAAAACAATAGAGGAAGAACCATCATCAACAACAAGATCAACATCATCATTAACAACAACAAGAGAAGAAACTCCAACGAAAGATTCTACAAATACGCCAGACGTTCATTAAGATACGAATGCATCCTTTTTATCGTTTTAAATTATTTTCGTTATATTTTACAGTAAATGAGGCTATAGAAGCATTTCGAAAGGATCTGATTAGTAAAGATACATATATCTGTGGTATAATGGATTCAAAAGATCCATTTGATCGACATTTTAATCTCAAATATGAAAATGTTGAAATACCGATTCGATGTACCTATACGAGAAACGAGAATTGAAAATCAGTTGCTTTGAATATCGTGAATATGCAACACAGCGAATTTTAACTAATGGTGAAACTGAAAACATCCGCAATCTATATTTCACACATATCTTGAATGAATATTATATAAAAGAGAATAATTAGTTGATAAATGTATTTCAAAGAAAGAGGAACATGAATATTTTGAGTTTTATATTAATATTTGTAAAAATTTTTTCAATAAATCATAGTGTTACAAGTTATCATTACAATTTTTCTACCACTATTACTGCAACTATTATTCCAAATGAGAATAGCAAATATATAAATTTTCAAATTCGATTCCCAAACAGTACGGTAACAGTAAAAGGTTTATATATAAATTCAATTGAATAATGAATTGCAAAAAAATTCAGGATCATCATCACCATCATTACCATCAAAATTACAAAATAATATTAGACGACAACGACATGCAAGAACATTTACTATAAACGAAGCAAACGAAGCTTTTAAAAAGGATTTAATTACAAAAGAATTCAATATTAGTGGTATACTTGAAAGCCCATCAGGTTTTTATCGTCATTTCAATTTAAAATATTAAAATTGTGAAATACGAATTAAATGTAGTTATTATAGTAATTATTTAAATCGTTTACTCAACATTTAATGTTTCGAACCTAAGAATACAATGATATAGCAAACGAAAGAGAAGAAGAAAACAAATATGAAACCAGACCATTCGAACGAACAAATCCTATAAATACTAAGATCATCGATATTAAAAGTTATTCGTAAACTTAAAATATGCAAATACAGTAATAAAACAACAACAACAACACTGAAGAAAGATATTTATAATTTTTTTTCAAAATTTTTCAAAAATTATTTCAAATAGAGATAAGACAAAACTTTTCAAAATACAATCACAGCTAAAATATATATATGATTTGAAGCTATGTGAAACTAAATTTGGACAACATTATGAAGATTGTGATTGGTCGAAAGAAGATGTCATATGTGGGCCAGATACCTGCAAATTCGAAGAAGAAGCAAAACAACTTATGCTATCTTATTATAATATTGAAACGAGATTGCATATCAGTGAAACGGGATTGCATATTTTTAGGATCCCATCTGGAGAATGAGTGCCCCCTGTGAGTCAAGATGCGAACTATTCGAATAAAAGCTTATTCAAGAACCATCTGTCGGTAATATCAAAAAGAATATTCTCGACTTCCGTCGAAGAGGATAGAAGGTTCTAGAAAATACGAGAATAGCGTGGAAGCTTCTACACCAACCATTCGAAAACTATAAAAGCGACAAGACTGTTCAAAGTCGAATACAGTAGATCAGAGACCGTAAAAGTGTGTACATATAGCATTATAATCAAAGCAGCAGTATTTGTAATTGTGCAAAGTGATGAAATTCATTATTAAATAAAGTGATGAAATTACTTATTAAATAAAGTGACTAATGGTTTGTTAAATAAAGTGCAAATAATAACTAAGTAAACTTTAAGCCTAATATTAAATGTGTAAATAGCAATAATTAAATAAAGCTAATTATTTTAATTTAACCAGCGATTGTTTGATTACTACACAATCCAGCGGTACGAGTCCGAGTACAGAGGGTTAGAGGAATTGTCAGGAGGGCAATTTTGTAACAGAGTAAATTGTCAAGAGGGCAATTTCGTAACAATTGTTGTCAGAAGTGGGATTGTGTATCTGTGATAAACAATGGTTAAATTCGAAAAACTGAGATTGGAGCAGCTCAAGAAGGAGCTTGAGCGCTTAAATTTGCAAACACAAGGGTTTAAAGCGGAGCTGCAGGTGCGATTAAGAAGCGCTTTAGAGGAGCAGGGTATAGACGTCGATGAGTATGAATTCCAATGTGAAGAGGTAACGACATCTCGCCACGAAGAAACGCCACAAGAACCTAACACGGGTAACTTTGACATGAGCGCACTTATCGGGATAATGCAATCCTTTAAACAGGATATGCAGCAGTTACATCAAAGTTCTCAAGCAGCCGAAGAGATAATGCAGCAGAGAGATGAGAAGATGCAGCAGCAGTTACAACAAAATTCTCAAGCAGCCGAAGAGAAAATGCAGCAAAGAGATGAGAAGATGCAGCAGCAGTTACAACAAAATTCTCAAGCTGTCAAGGAACAATTAGAACAAAATGCTGAAACCCTGAAGCAAGCAGTCGATGAGAGGATACAGGAGCGATTACAACAAAATGCTCAAGCTGTCAGAGAGGATGTTAAAGAACAGTTACAGCAGAGTGAAATACGACTTGCTCTATTAGCGGAACAAAACTCACAGCAGATGAAAGAAATGTCCGAGATGGTAGACAGGAAGGTTTGTGAAATTGAGACACGGCAGGAATCGTTCGAAAAATCTGTAGAACAAAAATTCATTGCGAACGAGCAAAAGCAGAACGAATTGGAGCAAAGAATTCACCTACTACAGGAAGGTGCATTGCCTGTGCCAGCTTTATCCTCAATAAAACTGAAGCCTCCTACCTATGATGGAACCACAACATTTAGTGTCTTCAGAATGCAGTTTGAGACTACCGCTAGCACAAATGGTTGGAGTGCTCGCGAAAAAGTGGCTGCATTAACAGTTTCGTTGAAAGGTGCTGCCGCTGATGTGCTTAAAACTATCTCAGAAAGTGAGCGAGACTGCTACGAAAGCTTGATGAACGCCGTTCAGCGCAAGTATGGTAGTGAACACCGGAAGCAGATGTACCAAGTAGAGCTACGAACACGGGTACAGAAGAGTGGTGAATCTCTACAACAGTTTGCGGCGGAAGTGGAACGGTTGGCCCATCTTGCCTACCCAGGAGAGATCACTGAGAGGTGTATGATGGATACCTTTGTATATGGCATTCGCAATGCGGAGATAAAGCGTTCTGCAATAACTAATCCGAAAGCTACATATATGGAGACAGTAGCTAGCGCTTTAACTTCAGAGACAGCAGCCTTGGTGTGCCAGCCAGTATACAGAGCCCGTCAGGTACAAGTTGAAAGCGGCCAAAGTTTCACGGCCAAATGCTTCACCTGCGGAGAGGTCGCACACATGGCCCGTAATTGCCAATCGAGACGGAAACGTTCTAGATCACGCTCACCGGTAAGACCTCCAAAGCAAGTCAGATTCCAAAATAGGGAATCAGAAATTGTTGAAAAGCCGTCAACAAACTAGATGGAGTCAGTCTCGAGGGGCTTGATCTGACTCCCACAACATGTAGCCCCAGAATCTTCGTTTCTCAAATGGTAGAAAAATCGTGGTAACATTGGATACGGGTGCATCACATTCCATAATTAGAAGGGATCTCGGTCGGGGAATCGAGCCGCATCAGGGAATAAGATTGCGTACGGCAACTGGAGATGATGCACCGGTACTGCGAAAAGTTACACGGAATATAACTATCGGCACCACAACAGTGACGCACGAGTTTGTAGTTGCGGATATTGTGGACGAATTAATCTTAGTTGTGGATTTTATGATTCGGAATGGATTCACCCTAGATTTGAAATGCCGAATGTTGAAGTATGCGAACACCGAAATACCGTTATCCGTTGGTGAGGATAAGTATGGAGGTATCCGACAAGCCATTGTATCGCGGCGGACAAAAATCCCAGCAAAGTCAGAGGCAGTCATATGGGCCAAAATGGACGGAGATGTGGAGAAGAACAAGTTGTGGGTTGTGGAGACTGATGAAAAATTCGCACTGGATGAAATCATAATTGGAAAAACCCTCGTAGAAGAACAGCAGAATAGAATAGTGCCAGTAAGAGTGGTCAATCTTGCAAATTCCGCTAAAACCATAGAGAAAGGACAGATAATTGGAAATTGCCGGGCAATTTCGGCAATTGTAAACTGTGAAAGCCAGCCGCGAGACACAAAAATGAAGATACCAGCTGACAAAAAGGTACTTGACGATCTCACGAAAGAATGGAGCAAAGACTTATCCACAGAGCAGAGGAAGACTGCCAGCAAACTTTTGGCAAGACATTGGTCAGTATTTGCTGAAAAGGGTAAAGACGAAGGCAGAACAAAGATGGTGAAACACACAATCAACACTGGTGATGCCAAACCCATTCGTCAAGCGTCAAAAAGAGTAACTCTGGCAAAGAGATAAGAGGTGAATGTATTGCTGAAGGAAATGCATCAGAACAACGTCATAGAGCCATCAGCGAGCCCCTGGAGTTCTCCAGTGGTATTAGTCAAGAAGAAGGATGGCTCCACACGTTTCTGTGTAGATTATCGTAAACTCGCATCGACGATACGTTGGACAGACTTCCTGGTTCAAATTGGTTCTCAACGCTGGATTTACAAAGCGGATATTGGCAAGTGGCAGTAGGCGACCAAGACAAGGAAAAGACAGCATTCAGCGCCGGTGATAGACTATGGCAATTTTTGGTGATGACATTCGGACTGTGTAATGCTCCAGCTACATTTGAACCCCTAATGGAACATGTGCTAAAGGGCCTCCACTGGAAAACGTGTCTAGTGTACCTAGATGATATCATCGTTATGGGAAAGGACTTCGAGGACCACTTGAAGAATTTGGAAGAAGTATTGATGCGATTAGGAGCTTCAGGGGTGAAGCTGAGCGCAAAGAAATGCTCCTTCGTCAAGAAAGAAGTCAAGTACCTTGGACATAAAGTCACACCTGACGGAGTACACACAGATCCAGATAAGATAGACTCAGTAAGGGAGTGGCCAAGACCAACTAGTTTGCATGAGCTACGCAGCTTCTATTACAGACGCTTTGTTCCAGGCTTTGCAGACGTGGCTGGTAGTCTGCATGCATTAACGAGAAAAAATTGTCCTTTTGAGTGGAAAAGCGAACAGGAGAAGGCATTCAACAGATTGAAAGAGCTATTGTGTACAGCTCCGATCCTTGCGTATCCAATACCCGGCGAAAAATTTATGTAGGATACAGATGCAAGTGGATTCGGGATTGGAGGTGTCCTGTCACAAGTTATTGACGGACATGAAAGAGTAGTAGCCTATTTCAGCAAGATCTTATCAAAGGCAGAGCGAAATTACTGTGTAACACGGAGAAAACTTTTGGCGGTTATGCAGTGCGTGAAGCACTTTAACAAGTACTTGTATGGACAAAAGTTCTTGTTGAGAACGGATCACGCTGCTCTGCGCTGGCTATTACAGTTGAAAAATCCCGAAGGTCAGGTTGCGATATGGATTGAGAGACTCCAAAGCTACGATTTCACAATAGAACATCGCAGAGGCGGAACCCACGGGAATGCTGATGCATTATCACGACATCCTTGCAGTATGGAATGTAAGCACTGTTCTAAAGCTGAAGGGAAAGAAGGAGTAGTCGATGTGCGCATAATGGCTGTTTTACCAGGCGATACGTAGACAGCATAAAAGATAAAAGAAGAACAACGAAATGACCCAGATTTGGCAAAAATCGTATCAAGTAAGAATGAAGCAAAACGGCCTGATTGGAACGAAATCTCGACTGAAAGTCCCATAACTAAAGCATATTGGGCTCAATGGGATAGCTTAAAGCTGCAAGATGGATGTCTATTCCGCCTGTGGGATTGCAAAGATGGAAAAACCACGAAGAACTTGATTATGGTACCCAAGGCAAGAATAAGCGAAATGCTCAAGGAATACCATAGTGGACCAAGCGGAGGACATTTGGGAATAACAAAAACAGTCGAGAAAATTAAAACACGATTTTATTGGGTTGGTTGCCAGCAATTGGTAGTTGACTGGATTAGTGCTTGTGAAAAGTGTACAGCTGCCAAGGGACCGAGCCGTCGCAATCAGGGGAAGATGCATTTATACAACGTGGGAGCGCCATTTGAGCGTATTGCAATGGACATAGCAGGTCTGTTTCCAATTAGTGATTCCGGCAACAAATATGTTCTCGTCGTAATAGACTATTTTAGTAAATGGCCAGAAGTATACCCCATTCCCGATAAAGAAGCTAAGACCGTTGCAGATGCATTTATCAATAATTGGATCTGCAGATTCGGAGTTCCCCTCGAGTTGCACTCGGATCAAGGCAGAAATTTCGAGTCAACAATATTCAGGGAAATGAGTGAATTGATGGGCATACTCAAAACTCGTACAACCCCTTTGCACCCACAATCCGATGGAATGGGGGAAAGATTTAATCGTACGCTTGAGGAACACCTAAGGAAAGTCGTGGACAGAAACCAGAAAGATTGGGACCAACACATACCCCTCTTCTTAATGGCATACCGATCGGCAACTCACGATACAACATCTACAACACCAGCTAAGGCTATTTTCGGTTGTGACATAAGATTGCCTGCAGATCTGAAATTCGGTGCCTACTCATCTACGGAAGTTTCATGTAGCAGTTATGTAGCTGACAAACGAAGACAGCTGAATGAAATTCATGGAACCATCAGAAAGCGCACACAACTGATGAGTGATAAAATGAAAGCCAGATATGATCTACGAGCAAACTCCAAGAGATTTCAAGAAGGGCACCTAGTTGTGCTGCATAATCCGCAGAGGAAAAAGGGATTATCGCCAAAACTGCAAACACACTGGGAAGGCCCTTATAAGGTGATAAAGCGGCTCAACGATGTAGTATACCGCATCCAGTTGGCGAGAAATGCCAGGAGCAAAATAAGAGTCGTTCATTTAGAGAGGTTATCTCCTTATAAAGGCTGCAGTACTATCCTTGTTCGGGACGAACAAGATTAAGCGGAGGGCAGTGAGACGTGATTGCATATCAGTGAAACGGGATTTTCATATTTTTAGGATCGCATCTGCAGAATGAGTGCCCCCTGTGAGTCAAGATGCGAACTATTCGAATAAAAGCTTATTCAAGAACCATCTGTCGGTAATATCAAAAAGAATATTCTCGACTTCCGTCGAAGAGGATAGAAGGTTCTAGAAAATACGAGAATAGCGTGGTAGTTTCTACACCCACCATTCGAAAACTATAAAAGCGACAAGACTGTTCAAAGTCGAATACAGTACATCAGAGACCGTAAAAGTGTGTACATCTAGCATTATAATCAAAGCAGCAGTATTTGGAATTGAGCAAAGTGATGAAATTCATTTTTAAATAAAGTGATGAAATTACTTATTAAATAAAGTGACTAATGGGTTGTTAAATAAAGTGCAAATAATAACTAAGTAAACTTTAAGCCTAATATTAAATGTGTAAATAGCAATAATTAAATAAAGCTAATTATTTTAATTTAACCAGCGATTGTTTGATTACTACACAATCCAGCGGTACGAGTCCGAGTACAGAGAGTTAGAGGAATTGTCAGGAGGGCAATTTTGTAACAGAGTAAATTGTCAAGAGGGCAATTTCGTAACAATATATATAATGTCAATAAATGTAGAAAATGTAGTTTTAATTAAATTTCCTGTATAGTTAGAATTTAACAAAAGTTATAATTAAAATTAAAAAAACTATTAAATAAATAAATAATTAAATTAAATATTAAAACAAAATCTTTTCCTCTTTCATCATACCTATATACAAATAATACAAAAACATTCACACAAACATATATACAACCACCACTTGCAATATTTTCAAGCCACACACACATCACCCAACAGGTACGCGCCTAACTAAA
The DNA here is from genome assembly GCA_920105625.2 of Clusia tigrina. Classification (NCBI taxonomy): domain Eukaryota; kingdom Metazoa; phylum Arthropoda; class Insecta; order Diptera; family Clusiidae; genus Clusia; species Clusia tigrina. The sequence goes on along the minus strand of OV050030.1, from coordinate 184,843,410 downwards.
AGAACTGAGGGATAGCGTCAATAAAATTAGGAAGACTGCTAAGGGCGAGTTGCTTATTGAGCTCAAAGGTGGATCAGGGGATCAGGCGAGTAAGCTAAATGAAAAAGCCGAACAGATCCTGGAGAGCTCGGCAAATGTGAGAGCTCTTTGTCAAGAAAGAACAATTGAATGCCGCGACCTGGATGAAGTCACTTCTCCAGAGGAAATCTACAGTGCCATAGCTGAGCAATTTCCCTAAATTCAAAGTCAAAGCGATTCCCACGAAATGGTAAACAGACAGTCTACCAGCTAAGTATGCTAACATACTAGCTAAAGCTGGACGAATGCGAGTAGGCTGGGTAAGATATAGGTTCCGTGAGTTCATAGCCCCAACCAGATGCTTCCGTTGCCTCAAATGCGGTCACACTACAAGAGGACCGCTCAGGTGTTTGGCTAAAGTGTGGAAATAAAGGGGATTAAGCTAAAAAGTGCGAGGCCAAACCTAAATGCGCATTATGTGAACCAGGATGCAAAGGTGAAAACGACCACTCCACTGGAAGCTTTAAATGCGCCGCATACAAAGAAGCGATGAAAACATTGACAAAACGGGAAGGTTAGGTGTATCCAAATAAACCTAAACCACTGGGAGGCTGCTCAGGATTTGCTGAAGCAGACTATAATAGAAGAGAAAGTGGACATTGCATTAATTACCGAACAATACAAAACACCTATGTATGATTCTAATTGGGCAGAAGATACAACAAAGCGAGCAGCCATCTCGTTCTGTGGCACCATTCCCTTTGAATGTAAGGTCAGTCGGCAACAGGAAGGGTTTGTATATGCCAAAATAAAGGGGGTCCACTTTTAAAGGTACTACGCCCCCCCAAGTGTACGCTTCGCAGAAATGCAGGAAATGCTTGACCGTTTGGTTACAGATGCTCGAGGCAAGAGCCCCATAATAATTATGGGTGCTTTCAATGCATGGGCAGTTGAGTGCAGGAAGGGTCTTGGAAAGAATAACCTGCACCAGACTTGAATGCTATAATGAAGGAACCCTGGGCTTGTCTAAACGGCAATATGGTTTCAGGAAGAAGCGATCCACAAACTGTTCAGTGTTGCCAATACGTAGCCGTACAGGAAGTGAGTTCCAGAGTCTTACAATATACACGCAAAACTGACGATCAGACAAGTTGGTTACAACGACATGGAACGTGTGAACCTGAGACATCTAAAAAAATGTGGAGGTTCCCGGGTGTAAATAATATTGTGAAGAAAGATATTCTTATACTATGTTCCCACTTAAAGCTCTACCATGGTTAACTATTTTTTGAGAGAGCGAAACACGTGGCTATCTGTCAATCGTTCCCACCGAAAAAATTGTAGTTTCCTTTCAAAATTTTCCTATCTAAGCATTAGAGTTCAACGGTCGTGTAACCAAACGGACGTGTAATCACAGGCGCTCCGCCCTTGTGACATTTATCGTTGTTTAAAACCAAATAACTTATTTTACAAATCCCACGAAAGAGACGCTTAAACGAAAGTGCAAGTTTTCAGGAAAGTGTCTAGTTCTGTTTAGATAAACTAAATACTTATAATAACTAATTTGAAATTGATTAAAAGTGATAAATAAACAATCAAACAAGCAAAGGAACTGTTATATACATATATGAGTTAGAAGTTGAAAGAGACAACAAATAAAATAATCCTGGTTGAGTGTGGTGTTGCCACAGTGGACTCTGGCTATAATACGTGATTAGAGTTACCACACCAAAATTTGGTTTTTCGTGCTATTTTACACACATACACAAAAAAAATTAAAAAAAACCAAAAATAATAATAAATAAACTAATAAACAAAGTATAGTCGGTAATCGCCACGAGTGTGCAGCGCTCTCCTCCGTGGGATAGAACGAGATCTATGAGCGAGTCAGAAGAACCTATTAACACTAATGTTCGCCCTTCGTGGAGTGCACATGGCAAACCTCCGATAATGTCCTGCTCCCGTGTAGCAGTGGATTGTGCGACAACTACAACAAATACGACAGCAACAACAAACATCTACCATCTCTACGTACAGTACAACAACTACATTCTCGACTACAACTGCGACATCAACATGCTCTTCTGCCTGTGTGCAAATTCCACCTCAAGGTGCAGATAAGTCAACTGCAATCGCTACCAAAGAGAGCACGAACCTCACCCACGACAGATAAAGCGAAAATTACGCCCAACACTAACAAAAAGCAAAAAAACCCAAGCCAAAGTAACTTATCAAACTACTGGTTGAGCGATACTACTTCAGAAACAAAAAACAGATTTGCTGCTTTGACCGTTGATGATGCCGAACTTGCTCAACCCTCGTACAGTGGACAAGTTGATCAAAATGAGTCCGAAAAAGAAAAAACAACTAGTTCGAAAAAAAAAGTTTAAACAAACCACCCCCTATATACGTACAAGGCGTAGAATACATAAAGACATTAAAAAATGCGCTAACCGCTGTTGCAGAAAGAAACTTTATATTTAAAATATGAACAAACAATGAAGTACGAGTTCAATCGAATGACTCGGAAACATAAACAAAAATATTCAAAATGCTACAGCAAAAAGGTACGAAGCTGTATACATTTAAACCCTAAAATGAAAGGGGTTTCAAAGTCATTATTCGCAATATGCACCCCTCCGCAGACCAACATGAAATTAAAAATGAGCTTGGTGAAAACGGTCACAAAGCTTTAAACATAACTAACATAACTCAACGAACAACAAAAAACCCGCTACCACTGTTTAGCATAGAATGAGAAACAAATACTAACAATAAAGATATTTATAGCATTAACAAATTAATGCATTGCATAGTAGATTTTGAGGCACCTCATCATAAAAGAGAAGTCGCGCAATGCACTAAATGCCAAAAATACGGACATACAAAATACTACAGTACAAGGCATCCAGTATGTGTGAAATGCGCCGGAAAGCATCTAACAAGTGAATGTAAAAAAAAAAAATAACCAACGCAGTTGAAATTAAATGTGCCCTATGTGCCGGAAATCATACTGCAAACTACAAAGGCTGTGAAATATGCAAAGCCATAAAAATTCAAAGGTTTCCATCTTTACGAAGAAAGGATCCATTTCACTAGTTTACAAAATAAAATTTTTTTCATGTACATTTGATGAGATGTGACTTTCCTTATGTATTTTCATCTGCTGAATTCGAAAATCAAGGTTAAATTGTTAGGAATAGTTTTTGAGATATTGTAATTTTTGTATTTTTTCGACCTTTTTTCACGTGACAAATCCTATCTCGAGCTAGAAATGTCCGATTGGGTCGTACCCAATGCAAGGTATTGAGATGACGAACAAACATGTATAATCGGATCTTTGATTGGCAAAGCGGTTCAAAATATATTAATGAAAATAGGGCACATTTTCAAAAAAATAATATTTTATAGTGATTCTTTGCCGGTGGAAAAGTACAAATCGTTAAAAAAACGTCTGGTTTCTCTTCATATCCGTAAAGACGATACTTTAACGTAAGAACTAAGACTAACTAGAAGAAAATCGACCGAAAAATGACAAAGTTATAAGCAATACAATATCTCAAAAACTATTCCATGAAAAAAAATTTAACCTTGATTTTCGAATTCAGCAGATGAAAATACATAAGAAAAGTCACCTCTCATCATATGTACATTTTCGGTGTAAACTAGTGATATTACTACAGACCAAAAATATGGATGGATCAGTAGTTAAACCAGGAGTAAGGTATGCCGAAATTTCAGGGTCGTCAAATCCAAATAAAACTGAAGAAAATACAAATAATTAAAATGACAGTGATATTAATGAACTTAAAGACATGTTGAAATCCCTAATCACTCAAATGACTAATATGATGAATATCATAACAATGTTACTAGCAAGCTTAAATGCACGAAAGTAATAGTTTAAAAATTGCAGCCTGGAATGCAAATGGCGAAACAAAACATTATCTTGAGTTGAAGCAATTTTTGTCTGACAAGAAAATTGATATAGCTCTAGTTTCAGAAACACATTTTACGAACAAAAGCTATTTAGTATTACCTGGATATTCATGTGACAAATCATCCTGAAGGTAAAGATCGTGGTGGGACAGCTATCATAATAAATTCACTATTAAAACATACTGAACGGCAACCATATGCACCACCTCATATTCAATATGTCTATCACACTGAAAACACAATTAGACATTGAACGTGCCATTATTCACTTAAACGATGTGGTCCTAGGCGCAGGAATCAAGTCAAGCCAACAGCATAAATTTAGAAGAAATAATCGTACAACGGATATTTTCATAAGAAAGCAAATTATTGAGAAGAGAAAGCTGAGAAAGAGGTGGCAGCTAACTAGATCGCCTGAGGATAAACACAACTTAAATATAGCCTGCAAAAAACTGAATAAAATATTAACTAAAAGACAAAATATAGAAGTTGAAAATTACCTGAAAAACTTGACGCCTACCCAGGATACTAACTACTTATTATGGAAATGCACAAAGGAATTAAAAACTCAGATAAGGTATCAGCCACCACTATGGAAAGATGACTCATGGGCTACTTCCAATGAAAAAAAGCAACTGCATTGGCTAAATACTTTGAAAAAGTCCTATCAAAGGACGAAGATAAATATATTGAAACACGCAATGACTTAAATATAGACATTACAACCAAAAGAAAGAAAACAGACACAACAAAAATAATTAATTGCATTAAAAAACGAATAAACCACAAAAAAGCACCAGGATACGATATGTTGACAGGAAAAGCTCTCGTTGAGCTACCTACTATAGGTTACAACTACTTAAGGAATGTTATCAACACAATGTTCCGACTACAATTTTTTCACAAAGTATGGAAAGTTGCTGAAATTATTGCACTACCGAAGCACGGAAAAGATGCTACAACTGCTTCGTCGTATAGACCAATTAGCCTACTTCCTATAATCTCTAAAGTTGCTGAAAAACTATTACATGATAGACATAGCCGGATCCTTGACAATAAAAACATTATACCAAATCATCAATTCGGCTTCAGAAAACGACATTCAACAATTCAACAGATACACCGTATAACAAACAAAATTGAAACAGACATAGAATATTAGCGGTACTTGTTGAAAGTTATCTTAGTGATCGTTACTCTTACGTCAAAGATAATGAAGAGTGTTCGTCTATTCATCTTACAACTTCTGGAGTTCCTCAAGGGAGTGTTTTAGGACCACTGCTATATGTCATATTTACCTCAGATATACCACTTCCAAAAGAACTGAATACCACAATTGCTACCTTTGCTGACGACACAATCCTCTTAGCATCTGACAAAAATCTAAATACTGCGACTGCAAATCTGCAGCTATAAACAGAGAATGTTAAGGAAAGGTTTGATAAATGGTGCTTGAAAATTAATGAAGATAAGACTGTACAAATAATTTTTACAACTAAAACAAAATTTAACCCAATACCTATTAAAATAAACAATAAAGATATAAAAATAGAGTATACTACTAAATACACATGGACTCAAAGATAAATTGGCACTACCACAAACCACCAAAAAACGAAACAAATAAAAGAAAAATGTTGGCAACTATATTGGTTAATGGGTAAGCAATCTAAACTCACAATTAACAACAAGTTGCTGTTATACAAGTGTATTATAAAGTCAATTTGGACGTACGGACTCCAAGTATGGGGAACTGCAAAGCGGTCACACATAGACAAAATTCAAAGAGAGCAATCTAGAATATTAAGAGTTATCATAAAGAGTTCGCTGGCAGAGTTTGGAGAGCCCGTCTACCTAAGACGGATGATTGCCGACTACTCTCACGACTGGCTGCTGCTATACGAGTCCGCGCGAGGTATGGAAACGTATAAGGTCATCGGAGGGGTTCCCTAGGGGTCTGTACTGGGTTCACTACTCTGAAATGTTATGTTTGATGGCATTCTCCGCATTCAGGTGCCCCATGCTGGACGCCAGGACTTCGACTGGCGGAGCAGAAAACGGAGGCCATCCTTATTTCGAGTCGAAAGGTACAGGAGGTCGTGGAGATAGGAGTTGGAAACTGCACCATTAACACGATCCCACACTTGAAGTACCTAGGCGTCTGAATAGACTCCAGATTAACATTCAACAAACACTTGAGGCGTGTAGGCGAAAAGGCGACTTGGATCTGCTCTTCGCTTTGCCGGATAATGCCGAAACTTTGAGGACCGCGGCAGAGGAAGAGACAGCTCATATCAGGAGTTGTCAAATCCGTAATCCTGTATGGGGCGCCCATATGGCCTGATAAGGCGAATGTCATGGCATACGTTCGCACCATAGAGGCAGCCTATAGGAGAAGTGCACTTCGAACGATCTGTGCCCATCGCACTGTGTCCACAGACGCCGCGCTGGTGATTGCTGGTATGTTCCCTGTGGACCTGCTGGCCAAGGAGTCGCGGAAACTATACTACGGCAGAAGTATGCGCGAGTCCAGTGCGGAAGATCGCGTAGTAGCTACCAGGCAGCGCACCCTACGGGAGTGGCAAGCCCGATGGGATGCGTTTGAGTAGGGTCGTTGGAAGTGGAGACTGATTCCTGACCTCCAACATTGGATGAATAGATCGCATGTTGGAGGTCAGAATATTAAGAGTTATCATAAAGTCTGGTTGGTACACAACAAATGAAGATATACACTGCAAAATAAATATGACAAGGAATAAAAAAGATATCCACAAAACACTACGATACACTGCAGGGGCATAATAATGAAGAAATTAACGAGTTGCTACATCTAGAAGAAACCACCATGCGCCGTTTAAAGAGAACTCGACCAAACGAGCTAATGAACTCGGAAATGCAGCCTACACATATTGGTAGTAGTATTATAAATGTAAATGTAAATAATTATTATAAATATAATTTTTATTATAATTGAACATAAATTGTATAATATAATTATAGTGAATTATTATAATTAATATAAAGCATTTTTGTTGTATCACTTCTTGGCACTGGCCAAAATGGGTTTTTTATATTAATTTCCAAACAAATTGTCAAATTATGTACTAGGTGTAAATATAATGGTACAGATATATATATATATATATATATATATATATATATATATATATATATATATATATATATATTTATATTATATATATATATATATATATATATATATATATATATATATATATATATATATATATATATATAGAGAGAGAGAGAGATATGTGACATATCATGTTACTCTGTGTGAATTTTCAAGATAAGAAATTTTGTTTACGCTAACAAGCAGTAACCTATTCTAACATCCCACCTCACTGATACCTGCCCGCCTCAGTGGGTAATCATGGGCTTACCGTGTTACTGGGGGCTATCACACGGCGAACCTTCTTTCCCCCACACTGGTGGGATTGTTGTGAGTTAGAACCAAGCTACCTACGTGTAGTTGACTCACAGCTCGACTCCTATTAGATGCCACACATTCTGTGTGATTAGCATGTGTTAAAGTGTATTTTTAGGGTGCGGGTATTTAGAATAAATATTTCCTATGGAATATTTATTATGTAAGCTTTCAGGGTGCTACAGTTTTTTCAGTCGAGCAACCGAAGGGCATTGAAAGTTAGAATGCACCATCAGCATTTCAGAATGGCGTAGGTCAGTTGGCTTGACCAACTGACACCAATTAACAGGTGCGAAACTGGAACACCAGAAAGGTCAGTTTTTGTATTGTAATTGTGAATTGTAAATAGTATATAAGAGATAGTATTCTAAAAATAAATGGCTTGTGAATTAAAAACTAAAAGTGTAATGTAGTGATTTTTCCAAAGAGTGATTTAAAGTTTTCAGATACACGCGCACAGCAGAAGGACGTCCCCCGTCAAACAAGGATAATACCTCAACATTGTGGCCGAACGAAGCACGGTAGGGAAAAATATATTTTTTAAATATTATATGATAAATATTGCACGTAATTAAAAAATAAAATAAGATATAGATAGACAGTCGTGGGTAAGTAATATAAAACTTCGAATATATACATACATACAAACGGCAGTGTATGCACTGAAACTGCTGGTGAAGTAAGTATATATACTAGTATGTATATATGTTTATAAGATAAAGAATGAATGTACGAATGTATATTTAAAGAAGTAAGTATTCTAGTTAAGAGGAATGGGTATGTGCGTATGTATATTTTTGCAGATACTGCAGACGGCTATATGTAAATATACTCGTCATAGGTTTTTACTGTTTATTGATTAGGAAAGTAACGTATGAAAATTTGAATAAAAGTATAGGTTGGGATATAAAAAAAAGAAATTTATAGTTAATTGGGAAAATAACGTTAGTAATTAATTCTAGGTAATTTTAAGCGCCTCGAATGTATGTATGTAGCCATATACGAGCTAATTACAGGATGGAAAATAGAATCGTTAAGGGATATATACATATCAGGCTAGAAGTAAATTTAAATAAAAAGTCAATTGTATGCGATGAAAGATATAGTCATGCAATGGACAATGTTTTCACATAAACGGGTTTATCTTAAATATTCTGGTTTATGTCAGGGGGCAATAGAATTTGCTCAGAATTGAAAAATTTAGAAAGATATATAAAAAGAGAAATGAAATGAAAGGAATAATGAATTGTCTAAAGAAAAGAAAAAATAAATAATAAATTTATCTTTTATGTACTCGCGTATATAAGAGGCACTAGTTTTGCCAAGAATTGATATAAAAAAAATTTTTTTTGGGCTGCATATAATTTAATTAGAAAATAATTGTTATGTATGAAGCAAATTGTTGTAAAATGTATATATTTGAGAAGGATTTAAAGTTTTAATGCCGCTAACAATTTAAAGAAAATTGTATCATAAATAATTAATAATATTTGTAAAGAAAACTGTTTTTATTACTTATTTATAGTTTGGTTATTAAGACGTATTAGATATACGATATATAAATTTAAATAACACATAAAATTTACTATTTTCGTTAGCAAGAATATTAAAAATGAAATAAATGTAATAGCCAGTAAGAATAATTAAAACTCGGCAAGTCCGATAAGTTGAGCGCATTGTTTTTAGATATTCAGGCGTTGGTGAACAAACAAGGACATCTGGTTGGTTCAATATGGTGCAGCATGAACCTGGAAGGGATTTCCTGCAGCGTCGAAGACTGAGTAAGATGTTAACCAACATCCAGGAGCCCAGTAGATGAAATGCAAGAGTAGCGAACAAAAATCTGACTGAATAAGAATAAGTGAGAAGACGTGGAAGAAGGGTAATCAGTAAGCCGCAGAATGATAATACGAAATTTGCAACGATGATGTCCGGAGATAATTTTTGGTTGGAAAAAAATGAAAACTAAATTAGTGAGAATCACATTTTTATAGTGAAAGAGCTTTCAACTTCCCATGTGGGAGATGAATACGATTTAAGCTTATAAAAGAATGGAGATGGTATCGGCCGAATAGAAGAGTCTCTATCTGACTAGTAAAAGTCTAATAATACTTGAGTTTTATTGCATAACTGACGAAATGGCATGAAAAATACTAACATGTACGTTGTCCGTATAAAGAATCCAACGTGTCTGCCATTATTACATATATCAGTATGTATATTGTATTATTGTCGAGAATGAAGAAGAGATAATTTTAGCCAAAACCCGAGGTTACTCCGTAATTTCACCGAGAAACGGCTACAATAACAATAACAGCCACAACTACCATCGTTCAATTAGCTTCGCAGAATAATCTCCTCCGTTTTAACCATGAAAAGATCGACCATAACATAGCCAAGCTTTATCGGCTAAACTTCGTAACGATTTCTCCAATGAGAAAATATCCATTGTCACTCACTAAGCGAATATCGAATATTTATTTTGACTTCGTCAAAAGTCTTCGTCTTTTTACGTACCGATCCAGAAAGAAGGGAGGAGTATGCAGAGTTCATCGAGGGACTTCACTCTGACAACGACGGTCGTCAACTGGACCAGCAGGTAGCAGAGGGCGCAGTATAATATAAGGTTTTAGGTATACAATAGAATTGTGTTATTGTTTAGATGTTTGTATATACGCCAATGAGAAAAGAGTCAATGAAAGACCAAATTATAAAAAGGGGAATATAAAAAAAAAATGATACATAAAAATAAGAAAAAACAAAAACAAAGTAAAAAAAAAAAACTACAAAGGAAAATAAAAGCTGAAAAAAAAAATGTGGAAAAGAAAAGAATAAAATCCGTGATAGAACCCAAATAAGGCGATTTAAAAAAAAATAAATAACAACAAATTATATGTATGTAATATAGAGTTAAATCGATGCACATATTTGTTTGCAGTGCAAGAAAAATATTGTAGAGATTTAATGGAAGTTAGTTGCACTAACTTCTTTTAGAAAGAGGGCAGGGATGTTGTGAGTTAGAATCAAGCTACCTACGCGTAGTTTACTCACAGCACCGGCTCCTATTAAATTCATTAAGAACGCACATATTTTTAGGGTGCAAATATTGTAAATGAATAGTATTTATGCATTAATTATGATGTAAACTTTTAGGGTGTCACAGTTCCGCAGTCAAGCTGACGAGGGGCATTATAAGGCACCGACGACACTTTTACTTCAGTAGGTCAGTTGGCTTGAGCAACTGACACCAAATAAAAATTGCGTAACTGGAACACCAGAAAAGTCAAGACGTAGACTGTAATGTTCGTCTGTAAATAGTATATAAGAACTAGTATTTTAAGAATAAAGGCCTCTTGTGATTTTGACTTCTAAACGAAAAGTGTCTGTGAGTTTTATTTGTAACAAAGTGGTGTATGTTTGCAGGTTACCGCGACAGGACATTCCAGAGGACGTCTCTCGCCGACAAGCAGATAAGGACCCCAACATTTTGGCGCAGCCGGTCTAAAGGACCTATTGGAGGAATCCCAGAGCAAGGAACCCTGAAGCAGTGAGGCATCCTGCAACTAATTCGAAGGACCTCAACTAAGGACACTATGGAAAAAGATGTCATCGAAAAAAATTTTGGTGAGTAGAGTGTATATTAGCGTAATCTAAGTAGATACTTCTGCGACCCTGAAGGCGCCGTAGAGCTGGTCAAAGAAGTTGCAACATACAGGCGCGTTTGCGCTGTTGCTCGCAGCTTTGAATGGCAACCATAAACCGTCAGTATGATCGGACGGTATATGTATGTTCATCCTAGCTGTGAGGATTTTTTTTGTGGGGGAATTGAGGTTTTAAATTTTAAATTATTTTTATATTGTTTAAATTCAGATGTTCTAAATTTATGTTGTTTGAAAACAAACATAGAACATTTGATTTAAATATTTGGCATTTCGAGCTTAGGGTATTAGGTGAAAATATTTCAGAGGTGCAGACAACACGTGTTCTTGCATCAAAGTTTGTGCAGTTCCAAAACTACAATTTGCGTAGCAATGTTGAAGAAAACATTTAAATGCTATTATTATGTGGCGCATACGTTATGGGTTCTTTTTTATTAAATATGGCTTCAAATTTCCGGGAATGAATCAACACATTTTTTGCCTGTAAATCCAATTTCGGTTTTGCGAATTTTGAAGATTTTTGGGAGTATTAGAGTTGGTGATTGGATATGGGGATACATGTGAGGAAAACAAGGAGTATCTGTGAGGAAGTCAAGGACCAATTTGCATTGATGGAAGGACTTAATGGACGCCGGTACACAGCGAACATGGAACTTATGATGGAAGTTAAAAGACTATTAAGATAGAATTTACGGTGGAATGTTTTTTTTAATAAATTTGTATTTATCATTAAGTAAGACAGAATAAAATATTGTAACAATTTTAACAATTATTGGATTTTCATTTGTAATTGGGATACGCCATCTGTTCTGGCATTTGGGATATGACGAAACAAGCGCAAGGATTACTGCTGATGCAGGAGCAAATTGGAGAAGCGATTGAAAAATTGGTCCGTAATTTTAAGAAAGACGGCAAGTTACATAAGGACAACGTGTATTACCGCAAGCGAATAACACAGTTGCAAAATCTGGGGAGAGAGTTCAACAATAATCACGGACTGTTGTTGCCTCATGCAGTTGAGTACGGCAAGGGAAAATACTTTGCGGAAAATTACGCAGACTGCATAAATAGTCTGGTTAACGAATGGGCAGATACAGGAATTAGGACAACAAACTGTGAGTTTGGTTTCGCCAGACGAGGAAGTAAGGAACAGATTGAAATCAATGCAGTCAGAGGTGGAACTGTTTACTGGGAAAATAGTTGATCAGTTCGAAGAGAGTATGAGCAGGGAAGAAGCTCAGGAATTGTGGAAGCAGGCGAATGCCGGAGGAGCTGTGTCACCATTAGAAGTAGCGGATCAAGCCTTTACGGCAATCCAAAGAAGAACAGAAGAAAAGCTATTCAGTTTTCATAAGAACACAGAAGATTTTAGAGCACAAAAAGAGTATCTTGAGAAGAAGGTAAAGGAACTTTCTCAGAGATTGACGGAAATAGAGGAAGCAGCATCGCTGTTGGAAAAGGAGTGTGCGGAATTGAAAAGAGGACGGACGACAAATAGGACCTCACTGAATAGGGAGAGATCAAAACCAGCATCAGCTGGATTTACGCAGACAGTACTGACATTGCCTCCGGAAGTACGTTGGCCGGAATATTTAACACCAGAAGGGATAAGCCGCAATGGTACAGCCAAAATTAGTACCTAATGAAGAAAGGCAAGCGGAATTTTTGTTTGGCGCATCTGAAATCGGTGTCGAGCCTTTTTCTCCGGGAAGCCCGATAAATAACGAAAATCAGGGATATCCACCAAAGGAGCCGGAAGCAGTAACAGTGCAGCAAAGTCCCGATACTGTGGACAGTATTTCGCCTGTATGAACAAACGATCGAAGACTTATTAGTTTGGATCCGTCACTGGCCAATTACCTCTCAGATCCGGGAGAAGAGAATTGGGAAACTCCCAAAGAGATTAATAAAGCTAAGGTTTTACCAGCAATTGAGAAAACACAAAGCTATAAAATGGGCATTCTGCAAGTTGCTCATGCGGTGAAGAAGTTGGTGGCCATGTTCTCAAGAGTCGAGTTGTATGATCTGAGAACTGAGATCCGGCGCTTCAAAGAAGGCTGTGAGCTAGCGCAACAAAGTGTTCCGGAAGCGGACGGGGAACACTTAATAAAGTGTATTAGGCAAAGAACCACAGGTGATGCATTTGATTTACTGGTGAATAGCTCAGTAAGCACCCTGGCAGAATTATATGCACTTTTGGATAGGACGTATTTTAAACAAAAGTCGTATGACTGTCTATTTCGGGAAATTCAGGAATCAACTAAGGCACCGGGGGAGGAATTGAGAGTCTGGGGACGAAGGCTCCAGTCTGTGGGGAACGCTGCTGAGACGGAAGCCAACAGGCAGTTTCCAGAAAATGTTGCAGCATACAAGGCTCAAGTAGAACGGACTATGATTTCTGTATTCAAGGCAGGCCTGATAAATAGGGACTTAGCTAATTATACTCTTACTCTCAGGCCGAGGAGTAGGGCAGAGTTAGTGGAAGCGGTCTCTTTAGCTGAAGCAGCAATACAACAGCGAGCGACAACAGGTGGAATCTGCTGGACTGAGGCTCCTGCAGAGGTAGGGCCACTACAGCAGCGAAACACAAGTGGAGTCGGTAGATTGATGGGCCAATTTCAGCAACAAAGAGATCAAGAATTCCTGGTTGAGAGGTTCCATCCAAGGAAACCCATTTGCTCATTCTGCCGTAAGCAAGGGCATACAAGGGATGAATGCGTTACACGCAAAAACATGCCCTACTGTATGGAGTGCCAAACATATGGTCATGAGGCAAGTAGACAGTGCCAAGGAGGCAGGGAATGGAATCAGAGTAGAAGGCAGCCAGCTACGAGGCACCCGGACACACCCTTGAGGGACAGCAGGGGTAACTTTAGTAATCCCCGAGTTAATTCAACGGAGGGAATTAACCAAGGAAGAAATCCTTTCAAAACTAGGAGTGGTCAGCAGCAACCAAATTGGAATTCCAGAAGTGAACCAAGGATACGCAACACCCAACAGGGGTTGAGATGCTTCTCATGTGGACGAATGGGACATCGGGCAACGGAATGCAGGGATAGAAAATCCCAACAAAGGAAACAGGGAAACTTCCAGCGGCCCAGTCGCGGCCAATAGACAGGAAAGCCAAAAGAAAGGAAGTAATAATAAGGCCGGAAATACGTGGGACTAGTAATATAGGAACTACAGTCCAGGAGAAGGAGGACCAAGAGGCTCTCCAATATCACGCGGAGCTAGGAAGTGGATATGCGTCCATGTTGGGAACAAAAGGACATTGTTTCGTTATGAGCAGGATAGGTGATGCCTTCATCGAGATACCTTGCAAGGAATCAGCTAGTGGAAAGCTTGTGCTTTTGGTAGATTCAGGAGCAGACACCAGCCTCGTAAAATCTAGTGTTTTACGGAAAGCGCTAGATATTAATCAAATGGACGTAAGAATGCTTAACGGAGCGTTTGGAGGGTGCATCAGGACATTGGGGTCGCTCAGAATCGGACACGGTGAAGTTAAGGGCATGAGGCTTAGAGTGCACGCAGTGGAAGTGGATAGGAATTATATCCCGGCTGATGGGATAATTGGCCGCGATAATATTTGGGGCCGCACCATAGTGGATGCGCTCGAGAAGCAGTTATCTTTTTATAATGATGATAAGAATAGAATCCTTACTCTTCCATTAAAGTCATGGCAGGAAGGAACCGTGAATAGGGCTAAGAATAGTATGGAGGTAGTAAATGCAAGGTCATCCAGAGTAGTTACAATGTATGTAAATACGAGACTTAGGACTGTTGTTTTGCACAAGCAGCAGCTAGCGGAGGGCGTATATATGGGAGAAACCATAACGCACGTTAACAAGGGTATGGTGTACGCTTGCGTACTCATCGCATCAGAAAAGGACTACCTGATGGATAAGGATTTTAGGCCTAAGTTCACTAGTTACGATAATTTTAAGGAACCGAATTATAGATCGGTTAATCAGATTAAACAAGTTCATATAAGAAAAGGGATGTAGAGAGTATTAGAAGTTAGACCCAAGTGTAAATTCAGAAATGAAGGCATTTGTGCGTCATTTCATGACATATTTTTGCTGGAAGGAGACAAGTTTACATATATACCAGAGGTAGAGCATGAAATACCTACTAGAGTGGTTCAAGCACCAATAAACTAGAAGCAATACAGATTGCCACAAGCTCACAAAGATGAGGTAAATAAGCAAGTGGAAGCAATGTTAAAGGATAACGTAATTTCACCGAGTATCTCGCCTTGGAACTCACCAATAATTTTGGTACCAACGAAGGGTGGTGCTCAGGGTCAAAATAAGTGGAGAATGGTCGTCGATTTTAGGAAATTGAACGACGCCACTATCAAGCAAGTGTTCCCGATTCCAAGGATAGAAGAAATTCTGGATCAATTGGGGCATAGTAGATATTTTTCTACACTTGATTTAGCTTGTGGCTATCACCAAGTTCTGGTGGATACCCAAGATAAGCAGAAAACCGCGTTCAGCACCGGTTTAGGGCATAATGAGTTTAACAGAATGCCGTTTGGATTAACAGGAGCACCGGCTACCTTCCAACGGCTAATGAACCATGTGCTAACAGGCTTACAAGGGCTAGATTGTTTTGTGTATCTCGATGATATTGTAATTTATGGGAAGAACTTGCAGCAGCATTCGCAACGCTTGTGCAAGGTGCTCCAGAATTTACGAAATCACAATTTGAAATTGAATACGGAGAAATGTCAATTTTTGCGAAGAGAGGTGGTATATTTAAGCCATCGTTGCTCAGAGGCAGGAGCACTGCCTGACCCGCAGAAGGTGGAATGCGCAAAAATTTAGCGGTTCCAAGAAATAGAAAAGAAGTGAAAGCATTCCTAGGACTAGTGAACTATTACAGAAAGTTCGTAGAAGGACTAGCCGGAATTGCATTGCCAGTGAATAAGTTGCTACGAAAAGAAGCAAAGTTCGAATGGACAGAGAGATGTCAGCAAGCATTCGAGAGGCTAAAGGAAATAATTAGCTCACCACCGATTTTGGCGTACCCCGACTTTGAGCAAACTTTTTTGTTGACCACTGATGCTAGCAATGAAGCATTGGGGGCAGTGTTGTCAAAAGGGGAAGTCGGTAATGACCGACCAATTGCATCCGCAAGCAGAGCGCTTAGCGACACTGAGAAGAGATACTCCACAATAGAAAAGGAATTTCTAGCCATAGTGTGGGCTTCAAAGAATTTTAGGGCATATCTGCTAGGACGCCCATTTAAGATATACACTGATCACCAGCCGTTGAGAGGCATTGCCAATTTGAAAGACCAAACGTCGAGGCTAGCCAGGTTCAGACACAAATTGTCTGAGTATGATTTTTAAATCATATACAAACCTGGGAAGAAGAAACTGAATGCGGACGCACTCAGCAGAGTACCGCAGGCACAGAAGGTATCAGTAGTGCAAACGAGGGCCAAAGCACGGTCGGATAAGGAGAAGACGGAGAGAAGTCAGGAAAACAAAATTGATGCAACAAGAAATGTTAACAATGCAGGTGACGATGCCAATGAAGAAACAGCCAGTAATGTGGAATGGCTGGAGGATAAAAAAGATATCCAGGCGGTGTTAAAGGGTTTCCATGATTCACCTCTAGGTGGACATCAGGGGTTCTGGAAAACCCATGACAGAATTAGGCGAGTATACGGATGGAAAGGAATGCTCCGGAATATAAAAAAGTATATACAGAGTTGTCGGAAATGTCAGGCCAATAAGAGTTCAAGGCTAACATAGATGCCAATGGTGTTAACTGACACACCAAAACAGCCATTTGATAAAGTTCACATGTATATTGTAGGTATTCTACCTGAGACAGTTTCAGGAAACAAGTACATATTGACGTTCCAAGATGATTTCTCAAAGTCTATGGCGTGCGTGGCTTGTGAAGATGAAATTGGCCAATTGAAAAAGTTCACTCACATAGGAAAATCTGTAAAATACTATAGGGTCCATCAAATAATTTTTTTTTTAAACAGGGCGCAAAACATCGAGTGTATTTTCGGCTGTGTGGCACGTAGCGCCGTCCTGTTGCAACCAAATGTTGCCAATATCCTCCTCTTCAATTTTTGTGAACAAAAATTCGTTCAACATGGCCCGATAACGATCGCCATAGACTGTAACGGCCACTCCTTGCTCATTTTTGAAGAAAAATGGCCCAATTATACCTCTGGACCAAAATCCGCACCAAACAATGACTCGTTTTGGGTGCAGCGGCTTTCCAATGTATGCGTGCGGGTTTTCTGTGCCCCAAATACGACAATTTTGCTTGTTTACATACCCGCCAAGATCAAAATGAGCTTCATCTGAAAAGATGATTTTTTTTGGCAAAATCGGCATCTTCTGTAAGTCGATCGCAGGCCCACTTAGCGAAGCGAAAGCGCATTGGATGGTCTGTTGGCTTCAACTCCTGAACGAATTGGACTTTGTATGGCGTCATACCAAGGTCTTTATGCAAAATTCGTCTCAATGATGTCTCCGAAATGTTCAATTGTTGAGAACAACGGTGAATTGATGTTGATGGTGGTTAACGCACACTTTCTGCCACAGCAGCAATATTCTCGGGTGTACGCACGGTTTTTGGCTTTTCACGCTTTGGTTTATCGATGAGGATGCCAGTTTCTTTCACTTTTTTCACAAGATAACGAACATACGGAGCTGACGGTGCTTCTCTTCTTCCAAAATCCGTACGCAATTTTCGCACACATTCTGCAACATTATCATGATTTTCAAAGTAATGTCGCAATATTTCCCAGCGTTGTTCAAGCGTATACACAACCATATTCGTTCAGCGGAGGATAAAACTAATTATCTGTCAAATCAGACATGAGCTAAGTGTTACCATTCACGAAAGAAGCACTACTTGACAAAAAAAACGTTAGTTGACGGACCCGTTAGTAGGCGAAAGAAAGCTATAAAGTCGATTAAACACGCAGTAGTGAGCTCAGCTCTCTATTGCAAGAATAGAGAGCTGAATTATAGAAAACACTACACAATCGGTATTTTAAATAAATATACCGAGCGAATTTAACTCGCAGGATTTTTTTATTAATAATTTACTGTATACGACCCCTGAAAGCCGCTGAGGTTTTACTTCAGCTCTGAAAGTGCATCGCAGGACGTACACAGGATAATTCAAAGACTTGTTGCAACGAAGGACTTTCAAGGACCCACGAGTAGCTTCAATGATTCTTGAGCTTTCAGGGTATATTTCTGTATACGATACCTGGTTATCCGGCGAGCTTACCCCGGCGGAAAATTGAGTCGTTACAGTGGCGCCCGAGCAGGGACTAATAAAAAAACAGAAGTTCAACGCATCGGACTTTCAAAAGAAATTCAACGCATAGAACTCCTAGGTAATAAATCCAAAGAGTGACAGAGAACTACGTCGATCTACGCAGTCACACAGAGTAGTGCCGATTTAGCACCTGCTGACAGCACACACGCACACCCATTGTCTTCATCATCATCTAAGTGAAGCACAGGATGGTGAAGACAAGCTGGCTGTACTCGCTGCGCAAGGCGGAGCTGGTGCTTTTCTGTGTGGAATTCGATGTAGAAGCTACAGGTACCGTGGAAGAACTCCGTAAGCGACTCTCAGAGTTCTTCACGGAGACAGAATTGACTCAAGAGCAACAAAACCGTTTAGAGAAGCTAAAATCCAGGTACGTCAGGAGTACGTCACCCAAGCTGGCTACGCCCATAGGTACCCGCGATACGCTGAGCGTGGCCAGGCCAGACCATATATTCACAGGTGAAATACCAGCGGCATGGGAGGCAGTGTTTCGGAGGACCTCACTGCATCGCGCTGTGTCACCAACGGCTGTGAAACAGCCACGCCATGTAGCTGCACCACACGCCGTTATCATTGATAATGTAAGGAAATGGTCCATTAAGTATGATGGTGGCCGTGATCCCCTGGCGTTTCTGGAACGAGTGGAGGAGCTGTCGGAAGTGTACAGGCTCGACAAGAATATACTTCCGCGTACCATGCCAGAATTATTGAAACAGCGTGCGTTGTTATGGTACAGAAACAACAACAGCTCGTGGAGCAACTGGGACTCGTTCAAGAAAGACTTCCTGAAATTCTTTCTACCAGCGAGGTACTTTGAAAAACTCGATGACGAGATTCGCCAGCGAAGACAAAAGCCCCGGGAATCATTCAAACTATATGTGGAACAAGTCCCGGACCTCATGCGACACGCTGGGTATTCAGAAGAACAGAAGCTAGAACGAATATTTAAGAACAGTCTGGAGGAGTACCAATGGTACGTGCGCCGAAAATACTTTACGACGCTGGAGGAACTAGTGAGCATGGCAGAAGATTTGGAGGGCATACGGAGTGACCATGATGTACCCAGAACACTCACGCCACAACCCAGAATACATATGCCATAACCAAGAGCACCTACACCCCAACCAATGGGACTTATTCCACAAATCAGAATCGAGCATACCACACAAAGGGAGACTCGGAGTCGGCAGGTCCTACCAACGACCGATACCAATGCTAACACCATGATAGACGTACGCACTGCCTGTCGGCGTTGCGGACAGAATGGGCATGTCGCGCGCTACTGCCGTAATGCACAGATTCTATTCTGTTGGGACTGTGGCAAGCTGGCAACCAGGACTGTTGAGTGCTGCAGAGCCCAAACGGGAAACTGGCAAGGCCGTCGTCAGGAACGAGGCCCGACACAGCCCACAAGCATCCGGCCTCACCAACAATAAGTGCGTTGCGCTGCGATGGGTAGCCCATCTGTGCCACTGTCGCCAATGGCACCTACACCACCAACGCCACCATCGATACAGGAGCCACTCGAAGTTTCATCAGCGAAAGCCTTAGCCGCCAGTTACGTGCAACCACTGGTAGGGTAACATCTACACACATACGTGCACGTATGGCCGACGGACGCACCCGAGAGGTCACGGAGGTGCTTCAAGTGAACATTCAGTTAGGGGGGCGAAACTGCGACCTCGAGCTACTCACAATGCCGGACGCCACAGACGACCTCCTTCTGGGACTCGATTTCATGTCGACAATGGGAACATAAATCGAATGCGGTGATCAAGATATCATGCTGGGACCACAGATTGGGGGCGTGCAAAACAGCGACTTTACACAGTGCACGACTATTCAAGAAGAGGCCATCACGGAGAAAGAGACTATCGAAGCATTTCTGAAGACCGAGCTAGATAAATTTGAAGACAAACCTGGAGTAGCCAACATTATAACACACAAAATTGTGATGCCCGATGACAGGCCAATAAAGCAACGTTATTACCCCAGGAACCCCGCACAGCAGGAAGTAATCAACGCCGAAGTGGACGAACTATTGAAAAAGGGATGTATAGAGCCTTCACATAGTCCACATAATGCACCAATTGTCCTCGTGCGCAATAAAGATGGGACGTGGAGATTATGCATAGATTACAGACAACTGAATGCCAGATCTATACCCGATGCATATCCGTTGCCTAGAATACAGCACATACTGGACCGCTTACGGGAGGCGAAATACATCAGCAGCCTCGATCTGAAGAATGGGTACTGGCAGATACCCATGGATGACCACAGCAAAGAGTATACCGCATTCACGGTGCCAGGCCGCGGACTCTTCCAATGGAAGGTAATGCCATTCTGGGTACATTCAGCACCTGCGACATTTCAACGAGCGTTAGACCAGGTAATAGGTCCCGAAATGGAGCCGCACGCTTTCGCATACCTGGATGATATCATCATCACAGGGCGCACACTGGAAGAGCACCAACAGAATGTAGCCGAAGTATTCCGTCGCCTGCGAAAAGCCAACCTTAAATTGAATAAGGACAAATGCGTGTTCTTCCAGAAGAAATTGAAGTATTTGGGACACGTGGTCAGTGACCAAGGCATCCACACTGACCCAGATAAAATCGCGGCCATCAGAGAGCTAAAACCACCCCAAAATATACGAGAGTTGCGACACTGCCTGGGAGTAGCGTCATGGTATCGGCGTTTTGTCTCAGACCTCGCCAAGACAGTTCACCCGTTAACACTATTTGCTAAAAAAAGGGTAAGCATTTCAAGTGGGCTGGAGAGCAGCAAGACGCGTTCGAGCAGTTGAAGCAGAAATTGACAGAGGCACCAGTCCGGGCGTGTCCGGATTTCACTAGGAAGTTTGTGCTCCAGACCAACGCAAGCGACTACGGACTGGGCGCGGTGCTCACCCAAGAAGTCGACGGGGTGGAGCGCGTGATAGCTTACGCCAGCCGTCACTTAAATAATGCAGAGCGAAACTATTCACCCACAGAAAAAGAGTGCTTAGCCATCGTATGGCGTATCAGAAAGATGCGACCTTACCTTGAGGGATACCACTTCACGGTTATTACGGATCACTTGTCACTGAAGTGGCTGAATTCCATAGAAAGCCCTGCAGGTCGTATCGCAAGATGGGCCCTTGAACTACAACAGTACACATTCAACGTGCAATACCGGAAGGGAAAATTGAACGTGTTAGAAGACGCCTTGTCTCGACAGCTAACAGAAGCCGCCTGCACCATTACCATTGAGGACCGAACAGAACCAGACTGCCCCTGGTGGCAGAAACGTAAAGCAGAGATCATCGCTAGGCCGGAGAAATATGCTGACTACCAGTTGGAAGGTGGACAGTTATACAGGCACATCACGAGTTATCGCGGCGACGAAGATTGCATCCCGTGGAAACTGTGTGTACCAAGAACGCTTAGGAACCGGGTCCTACAGGAAAATCACGATGCACCTACGGCAGGACACTTAGGCATCAGAAAAACATTAGCACGGATAGCCAACCGATATTACTGGCCGGGGCTATTCCGCGATACAAGTCGATACGTGCGTCAATGCTCCTCCTGCCAACGATATAAAAGCAGCCACCAACAACCAGCTGGGAAAATGTTGAGCCACATCCCCACTGAGCCTTGGTCTGTTTTGTGCGCCGACTTTGTCTGATCTTTACCCCGTTCCACACATGGTAAATGGACCGAGATGGGCCCCCCTCCGAAAAGCCACCACCGAGACACTGCAACGGGCTTTCCGGGAACTCATCCTGTCTCGTTTTGGAGTACCCAAAATCCTAGTGACGTGCAAGGGGTCTCAATTCAGTAGTCGAGCGTTCCGCCGGTTTGCCGAAGGCTATAGCATCAAAAACCAGTTCACGGCGCCCTATACTCCGCAGGAAAATGCGGTGGAACGCACCAATCGCACCATCAAGACTATGGTGGCCCAATTTGCGAGTCAACGGCAGCAGATGTGGGACGACTTGCTTCCCGAATTGACTCTTGCCATTAATACTAGTGTATCGGAATCAACGGGAAACAGTCCGGCTTATCTGGTACAGGGGCGCGAACCGCGACTACCGAAGGCGCTGTACGATGAGACAACGTTGTGTACAGGGCTAACACCACAGACTGCTAACGAACGAGTAGATCAACTACAAGAAGCTTATCGCATCGTGAGGCAAAACTTGGAACGAGCAACACAGGATCAAAGAAGATATTATAATCTGCGACGCCGAATGTGGATACCAGAAGTCGGACAATTGGTGTTAGCAAGAGAAACTATTCTCAGAAACTTGTAAAATGCTGAGAATCAAGAAGTTGCACATAACACCATAGCATCCACAGGCGAATGGCTCATTGGAGCGTAGTCAGCGACCTCTGGCCGAGTACTTCCGCAGTTTTGCCAAGGAAGACGGCTCGAATTGGGATTAATGGTTGACCACTGCAATGCATGTACACAATAATACGGTACATGTATCAACGAAGCAAACTCCGTTCAGGACGCTCTACGGGTTTGATTTCAACATGCCAGCAAATCTGAAGCGCAAATGTGCGCCAGTGTACAATGCTGATGACCCGAATAAAGTGCAAAAGTATCAGCTACAGCGAGCGACGAATTGGTTAGAAAAAATCAGGAATGTGCTAAACGGGTAGCCAGGGAAGCCTATAACAGGGTATTAAATCCAGTAATCTTTCATGTGGGTGACCAGGTACTCATGAAGAATCGGGCTAGAAGAAACAAATTCTCACCTGTTTGGATAGGTCCGTATGTAGTAGCAGAGATCCGCAGCCCAGTTACAACAGTCGTAACAATTAAGGGCAAGAATAAAAAGCTACATAATTATTTATTGAAATTGTTCCACATTAGACCACACAACTAAAGACAAGTGTTAACAGTGTTTTACAAGTGTAAACGCAAGAATAACAACACAAACACGTACGTGCGTGTATCAAATAACACAGACAGCGCCGATTTTCAAACTCAATGCCAGTAAAAGTATGCCGCTTAAACTCGGGCAAGTAAAATTGACGTAATGAAAATTTGCTTATTAGGCACTATTGCCGAATGAAGACAGTAGGGAAAAATATTTTTTAAATATTAAATAATAAAAAAGGAGTTCATTGGACACATTTAAAAAAATAAAATTATAAGACAGTCGTGGGTAAGTAATTTAAACTGAACGTAGAATATATACACACATATATACGGCTGTTAATGAAGTGTAATATGATGCGTAAGCAGTAGCGCCGGCACATGTATCAACGAAGCAAACTCCGTTCAGGACGCTCTACGGGTTTGATTTCAACATGCCAGCAAATCTGAAGCGCAAATGTGCGCCAGTGTACAATGCTGATGACCCGAATAAAGTGCAAAAGTATCAGCTACAGCGACCGACGAATTGGTTAGAAAAAATCAGGAATGTGCTAAACGGGTAGCCAGGGAAGCCTATAACAAGGTATTAAATCCAGTAATCTTTCATGTGGGTGACCAGGTACTCATGAAGAATCAGGCTAGAAGAAACAAATTCTCACCTGTTTGGATAGGTCCGTATGTAATAGCAGAGATCCGCAGCCCAGTTACAACAGTCGTAACAATTAAGGGTAAGAATAAAAAGCTACATAATTATTTATTGAAATTGTTCCACATTAGACCACACAACTAAAGACAAGTGTTAACAGTGTTTTACAAGTGTAAACGCAAGAATAACAACACAAACACGTACGTGCGTGTATCAAATAACACAGACAGCGCCGATTTTCAAAGTCAATGCCAGTAAAAGTATGCCGCTTAAACTCGGGCAAGTAAAATTGACGTAATGAAAATTTGCTTATTAGGCACTATTGCCGAATGAAGACAGTAGGGAAAAATATTTTTTTAAATATTAAATAATAAAAAAGGAGTTCATTGGACACATTTTAAAAAATAAAATTATAAGACAGTCGTGGGTAAGTAATTTAAACTGAACGTAGAATATATACCCACATATATTCGGCTGTTAATGAAGTGTAATATGATGCGTAAGCAGTAGCGCCGGCACCGCTGGTGAAGTAAGTATATATGTATATATGTGTATAATATACAGAATGAATCTACGAACGTATATTGAAAGAAGTAAGTATTTTAGTTATGAGGAATGAGTATGTACGTATGTATATTTTTTCAGATATTTACATACTGTAGCAGGCGACATGTAAATATACGTAGATTTTTTCGGTTTATCGCTTAGGAAATTAGCGTGTGGGGAATAGTAATGTATATATATATACATATATTGAATTAGAACAATATATTTAGCTCACCATTACACATTAGGTAAAAACTGTAGCAATTAACTTTAAACAATTGAAAATGCCTTGAATGTATGTATGTAGTCATATAAAAGCAGGTTACATGTTGTAGGGAACTACACTTGTTCATGGATATATACATACCGGGCTAGTAGTAAAATTTAAATATATAGAATAATTAGATGCAATGAAAAATTGAGTCATGCAATGGACAATGTTTTCACATAAACGGGTTTATCTTAAATATTCCGGTTTATGTCAGAGGGCAAAATAATTTGCTCAGAATTGAAAAGTTAAAAAGATATATAAAAAGAAAGATGATATGAAAGGAATTATGAATTGTCTAAACAAAAGAAAAATAAATAATAAATTTGTCTTTTATATACTCCCTTATGTAAGATGGGCAACTAATTTTGCCAAGAATTGATATAAAAAAATTTTTTTTTTGGCGGCATATAATTTAATTTAGTAAATTATTATTATGTATGAAGCAAATTATTGTAAAATATATATTTATTGAGAGAATTTTAAATTTTTAATGCCGCTAACAATTTTAAAAATTGTATCATAGCTAATTAATAATATTTGTAAAGAAAATAATTTTTATTTATAGTTTGTTTGTTAAGACGTAGTTGATATACGGTATATAGATTTAAATACAATTTACTGTTTACGTTAGGAAAAATATTAGAAATTGAATGAATGTAATAGCCAGTAAGAATAATTAAAACTCGGCAAGTCCGATACATGTATAAGCGTACTGTTTTTAGATATTTAGGCGATAGTGAACAAACAAGGATATCTGGATGGTACAATATGGTGCAGCATGAACCGGGAAGGAACTTCCTGCAGCGTCGAAGACAAAGTGAGATGTTAATCAACATCCAGGAGACCGGCAGATAAAATTCGCGAGCAGCTAACAAAAATCTGACCGAATAAGAAGAAGTAAGAAGACGTAGAAGAAGGGTAATCAGTAAGCCGCAAAGTAATAAATACGAAATTTGCAACGATGATGTCCCGAGATAATTTTTGGTTGGAAGAAAATGAAAACGAAATTAGTGAGAATTCATTTTTATATGAAAGAGTGGAAGAGCTTCCAACTTCCCATCTGCGAGATGACTACGATTTAAGCTTATGAAAAAATGGAGATGGTACCGGCTGAATACAATAGTCACTATCTGACAAGTTAGAAACTGATAATTTGAGTTTAATTCCATAACTGACGAAATGGCATGAAAAACACTAACATGTAAGTTGTCCGTATAAAACATCCAACGTGTCTGCCATTATTACATACTCGTATGTCAGTATGTATATTGTATTATGGTCTAGAAAGAGGAAGAGATAATTTTAGCCAAAACCCGAGGTTACTCCGTAATTTTAGAGAGAAACGGTTACAGCAACAATATCAGCCACAACTACCATCGTTCAGTTAGCATCGTAGAATATTCTCCTAGCGCAAAAAATCGTTTTAACCACGAAAATATCGAGCACAACATAGCCACGCATTATCGGCTAATTCCATAACGATTTCCCCAACTAAGTAAATATACACTGTTACTTACTAAGCGAATATTGATTTTGACTTCGTCAGAAGCGCATCTAGTCGCACAACCTTGCATCATCTTATCACGTACCGGTCAAAAAGAAGGGAGGGATATGCAGAGTTCATCGAGGGATTTCACTCCGTCAACGGCAGCCGTCAACCGGATCAGCAGTTAGGAGAAGTATAACATAAGATTTTAGATATAAATATAGCAGGATAATATAAGATCTTAAGTATAGAATTAAATTGTATTATCGCTAGTTGTTTGAAATTGTATACACGCCAGTGAGAAAAGAGTTGATGAAAGACCAAATATAAAAAGGAGAATATGACTAAAAAAAAAGAGGAAAAAATATAGAAATAAAAGAACAAAATAAAACAAAAGAAGTACAAGAAAAAAAACTATAAAAGAAGTAGTAAGAAGAAAAAAAAGAAGAAAACACAAAAGTAAAAAAGAAAAGAATACAAAAATAGAACCCAAGTAAAGCGATATAAAAAAAAAAAAAATAAATTATACGTATGTACTATAGGTTTAAGCAAATGCACAGATTGTTTAACGTGCAGAAATGAGAAAAATATTGTAAACTTTCATTAGAAGTTAGTTGCACTAACTTCTTTTAGAAAGAGGGGGGGATGTTGTGAGTTAGTATCAAGCTACCTACGAGTAGTTGACTGACAGCATCGACTCCTAATAGATGCCACACTCTGTGGAGTTAGCATGTGCTAAAAACTATTTACGAATAATACATACTTTTAGGGTCTAAGTATTTTAATTTAATATGATCTGTGTAATGTTATTATGTAAGATTTTAGCGTGTTACAGTTCCGCAGTCGAGTCAACGAAGGGCATTGTAATGCACCGTCGACACTTTCATAGTAGGACAGTTGGCTTGACCAACTGAGACCAATTAGCAGGTGCGGAACTGGAACCCCAGAAAGGTCAGTTAACAGACTGAGATGACTGTGATTTAAAAACTGAAAGTGTAATGTGGTGATTTTTCCAAAGAGTGAATTAGGATTTTCAGCCACACGCGCACAGCAGAAGGACGTCCCCCGTCAACCAAACACGGACCCCAACAGTCACTAAGGGCGTTAGGCTGGCTCTAATACCAAAGTCCTTCCCGGAGGTCATCCTTTCGCTTGAGGAGCAGGGGCAACTCGAAAACTTATTTAATCCTCCAGATGCTGTGGCCACAACTGAGCAAAACTCAGCCGATGCAGAGGAGATCCTAAAAGAGGTGGCAGAAGAAGTGGTCAGGAGCGAGAGGCCTGCAGCCGAAGTCAGCGTTCTAGCTGTCGAAAGCGAGGATATCAATGCCATCAACCTAACAGCGCTAAAACTGACCGCCGAAGTAGAAGACTCCGATAAAGTACTCCTGTCAGACACCGATGATGCCCTGGCGGAGTGCGATGCGAAGGAGAAGAAATCCAAACAATAACGTGGAGGTTGAGATTAGAGTTGCTCAAATTAATCTCCATCATGCGGATGCCGCCTCGGCAGTCATCGCTAGAGCAACACTCAGGTCCAACCTGTGCTGGCACAGGTACCCTGGGTATTCAGGGGTCAAATCAGAGGTTTGGTTGCATCTGATACGCAGGTGATATGGGACATCAAGTGTGATAACCCAAGAGCCTGCTTAGTACTAATGGAAAATATGAAATACTTGTGTCTTCCAGAGTTTCTCTCTGATCATAGGATACTACGATTTGACATAGAGGGTTTGCAATTAACGCAAAGAACTTTAAGGAATGCGAGGAAAACAAACTGGGAAAAATATCTAAGCAATCTGAATGCAAACCTAACGCAAGTAGAATTAGGCGATTGCATCAGAAACGAAATACAACTAGAAACTACTGTAGAAAGTCTCAATAAAGCATTTATTGATTCATGCGAAGACAGCTGTCCAATAAGCAAGGTAAGCTGTACCAAGAACTTACCTTGGGGGAACAATGCTCTAAAGAAACTACGAACTGAGGTTCGTAGGCTATCTAATAGATCAAAAATTACCGGGGATTGGACTGAATACAGAAGGACTCTAACACTCTACAACAAATAAATTGAGCACACCACTGAGGTTTCAAAACTCTGTAAAGTGATTGCCAAAGGCAGTAGTATATCATCCACCAACCTTAAAAAAGAGGAAGGTTCCTTCACGGAAAATGAAGAAGAGAGAGTAGAATTACTTCTTGATACACACTTCCTAGGATCTTCCACATATGTGGCAGCAGGGACAGAATATACTGAAAATCTGGGAAGAATAAGCAGGAATGCATGGGTCATAGCAAGCGAAATTTGCACGGAACCGAGGATTAGATGGGCAGTTAACACTTTTAATCCATTGAAATCACCTGGGGTAGACGGAATTTTTCCTTCCCTACTCCAGAAGGGTATAGAGCAGCTATTAGGTCCATTAACGAGAATAGCAAGAAGCAGTATAGCGCTAGGTTACACACCTAAGATTTGGAGAAGGGCAAAGGTGGTATTTTTGCCGAAGGTAGGTAAGAGGGACCCCCTCCATCCGAAATCCTTCAGGCCAATCTACCTGACATTCTTTGCTCTAAAAACTGTAGAGAAGGTAGTAGACAACAACATCAGGACCACGGTTTTAATACGAAACCCGCTGCACTCCTGTCAGCATGCATATAGAGCAGGGCATTCCACTGAAACTGCACTATACCAACTGACGAACTTACTGCAGGATAGCTTAGGAAAAAAGGAACCGGCGCTATGCGCCTTCCTAGACATAGAAGATGCTTTTGACAATACTTCACATGACGCTATCAGAAGAGCTCTTACAAGAAGAGGGGTGACAACACTCTAGCTTCTTGGATAAGCAATATGCTTCATACCAAGAAGGTAGAAATACCAACTAGTACAGGAAGTATAATCGCTAACACCACACGGGTTTGCCAACAAGAAGGTGTGCTATCACCACTTTTGTGGAGTATAGTAGTAGACGAGCTATTGGCAGAACTAGAAAACAATGGTCTGTCATTTCAGGGCTATGCGGACGACATAGTCATCATCTGTTGAGGTACATTTGAGGATACTCTATGTGATAGAATCCAGCTACGACTTAAACTAACGAAGAGATGGTGCGCCAAGGTTGGGCTAAATATTAATCCATCGAAAACAACGTTAGTACCATTCACAAGAAAGTATAAACTCGCACATCTTAAACCTATCCGTTTAGACGGTATAGAGATAGAACTTCAGAAAGAAGCAATATTCTTGGGTATCGTCTTATACCAAAAATTACTGTGGAAAACCCACATTGAGCAAATTAAACAGGAACAGGAATCAAAACTTTCATGACGTGTAGAACTATTGCGGGCAAAAGTTGGGGCTGTACACCAAAAATCCTGCGACACAGCAATTGTCAGGCCAATGACAACCTATGGGGCATTAGTCTGGGAAAACTGCACGAATCAGCAAACAGTAATTAACACTCTTAGCAAGATACAAAGACTTGGATGTGTATGTATTATGGGAGCTACGGGTACGGCATCAATGGAGGTACTCTTGGATCTCACTCCTTTTATATTTATATCCAGTCCAAAGCGAGGAGGGCAATTTTGAGAGTGGCTGGAAACAACACCAGCACAGGTATTTATCTGAATCAAAGGAAG
Organism: Clusia tigrina; assembly: GCA_920105625.2. Classification (NCBI taxonomy): domain Eukaryota; kingdom Metazoa; phylum Arthropoda; class Insecta; order Diptera; family Clusiidae; genus Clusia; species Clusia tigrina. The sequence continues at coordinate 184,813,558 of OV050030.1, read as the reverse complement.
ACAGAACTTCTCGTTAAGCAACTTCCTGAAATCTCGATGCCAAAGGACTCCATACTCCCAACGTTCAGCTTTAAGAAACATTTTAAAACTGAACTTAGTAATAGAAAAGATTGGGAAGATATATCAGAAACATACAAGGTAGACCAGCACATGATGACATGGTACACTGACGGCTCACTCACTGACGATGGAGCCGGGGCGGGTGTATTTGGACCAGGAAAAAGATACTCCGAACCTTTAGGTGAGAACACATCTATTTTTCAAGCGGAAGTATACGCGATAGATAGATGAGCGCACTTTAATCTCGAACGAAACTATCGGAACCGCAGAATAGCAATACTGACTGACAGCCAGGCAGCTATCAAAGCACTTAAATCTCACCAAGTTACATCAAAACTGGTGATGGAGTGCATTGAAAAGCTGAATATCCTAGGCCAACTCAATCAGGTGTGGATTCTATGGGTTTCGTGGCATGTAGGGATTAATGGAAACGAGATGGCAGACAAACTTGTCAGGATGGGGGCATCATCTCCATTGGTAGGACCCGAACCATTCTGTGGATTAGGATCGGGTAACATCTCCCGTATTATCTGGAAAGAAGAGGATAGACCAAGAAGATTATACTGGGAAAAATTACCGGGGTTATCATATTCTAAATTAGCGCTAGGGACATACAACCCAAAATGCTACGAGGACTGTATGCATCTAACGAAGAACAACTTGAGAATCATTACGGGACAACTTGAGAATGTTAACAGGACATTGTAGGTTGAATTATCACCTAACAAAACTGGGAATTTTCCCTGAAGCTCTTTGTAGGTTCTGCAAGGAAGAGGACAAGACCGCACAACATGCGTTAGCAACGTGCCCAGCCCTGACGCACAAGAGAAGGAAACACCTTGGCGTATTCATCATACTCGATGACGAACTCAGACTCTGTGAAGTAGGACCAATACTCCAATTCATCGAGAGAATTGGGTTAAGAGAAATAATCTAGGTCCACGAAGGGCAACATCCCCTCAACGAAAATAATAATAGAGTAAATTGTCAAGAGGGCAATTTCGTAACAGACTAAATTGTCAAGAGGGCAATTTCGTAACAATTGGTGTCAGTAGAGGGATTGTGTATCTGTGATAAACAATGGTTAAATTTGAAAAACTGAGATTGGAGCTGCTGAATAAGGAGCTGGAGCACTTAAATTTACAAACGCAAGGGCTTAAAGCGGAACTATAGGTGTGATTAAGAAGCGCTTTGGAGGAGTAGGGTATAGACGTCGATGAGCATGAATTCCAGTGTGAAGAGCCAACGAAATCTCGACGCGAAGAAATACCGCCAGAAACTAACTCGGTTAACTTTGACATGAGTGCACTTATCGGGGTAATACAGCAGCAGTTACAACAAAATTCTCAAGCAGCCGATGAGAAGATGCAGCTGCGAGATGAGAAGATGCAGCAGCAGTTACAACAAAATGCTCAAACCGTCGAAAAGAGTGTTGCATCCGTCGAAAAGAGTGTGGCATCCGTCAAATAGGACGTAGAAAAGAGTGCTGAATCACTCAAACAAGCAGTCAAAGAGAATGTCAAAGAACAGTTACAGCAGAGTGAAATACGACTTACTCAACTAGTGGAAAAGAACTCACAGCAGATGAAAGAAATGTCCGAGTTGACAGGAAAGTTTGTGAAATTGAGACACGGCAAGAATCGTTGGAAAAATCTGCATTACAAAGGCAGAACGAATTTAAGCAACAAATAGAGCAAAGAACTCACCTACTACAGGAAGGTGCATTGCCTGTGCCAGCTTTATCCTCAATAAAACAGAAGCCTCCTACCTATGATGGCACCACGACATTTAGTGTCTTCAGAATGCAGTTTGAGACTACCGCTGGCACAAATGGTTGTAGTGCTCACCAAAAAGTGGCTGCATTAACTGATTCGTTGAAAGGTGCTGCCGCTGATGTGCTTCAAACTATCTCAGAAAGTGAGCGAGACTGCTATGAAAGCTTGATGAATGCCGTTCAGCGCAAGTATGGTAGTGAACATCGCAAGCAGATGTACCAAGTAGAGCTACGAACACGGGTACAGAAGAGTGGTGAGTCTTTACAACAGTTTGAGGCGGAAGTGGAACGGTTGGCTCATCTTGCCTACCGAGGAGAGATTGCTGTGTATGATGGACACATTCGTATATGGCATTCGCGATGCGGAGATAAAGCGTTCTGCGATAACTAATCCGAAAGCTACATATATGGAGACAGTAACTAGCGCTTTGTTATCAGATACAGCAGCATTGGTATGTCGGTCAGAATGCACAGCCCGTCAGATAAAAGTCGAGAACGGACAAAGTTTCACGGGCAAATGCTTTACTGTGGTGATGTCGGACACATGGCTCGTAATTGTCAGTTGAGATGGAAACGTTATGCAACACACGCTCCGGCAAGATTGGCAAAGGAAGACAAAGTCCGAAGTAGGGAATCAGAAAAGATTGTGAAGCCGGGAAATGAACGGACTCCCACAACATGTAGCCTCAGAATCTTCGTTTCTCAGATGACACGGAAAAATAACAACCTTACTGTCAACAGTGTAATAAGCGGAAGAAAAGTTGTGCTAACATTAGATACGTGGGCATCACATTGCATAATCAGAAGGGATCTCGTTCAGGGAATCGAGCCGCTTCAGGAAATAAGTTTGCGTACGGCAACTGGAAATGATGGATCGGTACTTGGAAAAGTTACACGAAAAATCACTATCGGTACCACAACAGTGAAGCACGAGTTTATAGTTGCGGATATTGTGGATGAAGTAATCTTAGGTGAGGATTTCATGATTCGGAATGGATTCACGCTAGATTTCAAAAGCCGAGTGCTGAAATATGCGAACATCGAAACACAGTTATTCTTTGGTGAGGATAAGTATACAGGTGTTAAACAAGCCATTGTATTCCGGAGGACAAAAATCCCACCCAAGACAGAGGCAGTTATACGGGCCAAAATGGACAGAGATGTTGGGAAGCATAAGAGCCGAATCGTAACAGAAACAGTAGTGAATATTTCAAATACCGCTGAAACCATAGCGAAAAAGAAAGTAAGGTGCCAGGGAATCTCAGCAATTGTAAACTGTGAGAGGCAACCGCTAGAAACGAAAAGCAAGATACGAGCTAATAAAAAGATTCCCGACGATTTGGCGAAAGAATCGACTTAAGATTCATCTACAGTACTTCCATATAGCAGTTGATACCCGAAAAACGACCAATAGGACCAATACTCCAATTCATCGAGAGAATTGGGTTAAGAGAAATAATCTAGGTCCACGAAGGGCAACATCCCCTCAACGAAAATAATAATAGAGTAAATTGTCAAGAGGGCAATTTCGTAACAGACTAAATTGTCAAGAGGGCAATTTCGTAACAATTGGTGTCAGTAGAGGGATTGTGTATCTGTGATAAACAATGGTTAAATTTGAAAAACTGAGATTGGAGCTGCTGAATAAGGAGCTGGAGCACTTAAATTTACAAACGCAAGGGCTTAAAGCGGAACTATAGGTGTGATTAAGAAGCGCTTTGGAGGAGTAGGGTATAGACGTCGATGAGCATGAATTCCAGTGTGAAGAGCCAACGAAATCTCGACGCGAAGAAATACCGCCAGAAACTAACTCGGTTAACTTTGACATGAGTGCACTTATCGGGGTAATACAGCAGCAGTTACAACAAAATTCTCAAGCAGCCGATGAGAAGATGCAGCTGCGAGATGAGAAGATGCAGCAGCAGTTACAACAAAATGCTCAAACCGTCGAAAAGAGTGTTGCATCCGTCGAAAAGAGTGTGGCATCCGTCAAATAGGACGTAGAAAAGAGTGCTGAATCACTCAAACAAGCAGTCAAAGAGAATGTCAAAGAACAGTTACAGCAGAGTGAAATACGACTTACTCAACTAGTGGAAAAGAACTCACAGCAGATGAAAGAAATGTCCGAGTTGACAGGAAAGTTTGTGAAATTGAGACACGGCAAGAATCGTTGGAAAAATCTGCATTACAAAGGCAGAACGAATTTAAGCAACAAATAGAGCAAAGAACTCACCTACTACAGGAAGGTGCATTGCCTGTGCCAGCTTTATCCTCAATAAAACAGAAGCCTCCTACCTATGATGGAACCACGACATTTAGTGTCTTCAGAATGCAGTTTGAGACTACCGCTGGCACAAATGGTTGTAGTGCTCACCAAAAAGTGGCTGCATTAACTGATTCGTTGAAAGGTGCTGCCGCTGATGTGCTTCAAACTATCTCAGAAAGTGAGCGAGACTGCTATGAAAGCTTGATGAATGCCGTTCAGCGCAAGTATGGTAGTGAACATCGCAAGCAGATGTACCAAGTAGAGCTACGAACACGGGTACAGAAGAGTGGTGAGTCTTTACAACAGTTTGAGGCGGAAGTGGAACGGTTGGCTCATCTTGCCTACCGAGGAGAGATTGCTGTGTATGATGGACACATTCGTATATGGCATTCGCGATGCGGAGATAAAGCGTTCTGCGATAACTAATCCGAAAGCTACATATATGGAGACAGTAACTAGCGCTTTGTTATCAGATACAGCAGCATTGGTATGTCGGTCAGAATGCACAGCCCGTCAGATAAAAGTCGAGAACGGACAAAGTTTCACGGGCAAATGCTTTACTGTGGTGATGTCGGACACATGGCTCGTAATTGTCAGTTGAGATGGAAACGTTATGCAACACACGCTCCGGCAAGATTGGCAAAGGAAGACAAAGTCCGAAGTAGGGAATCAGAAAAGATTGTGAAGCCGGGAAATGAACGGACTCCCACAACATGTAGCCTCAGAATCTTCGTTTCTCAGATGACACGGAAAAATAACAACCTTACTGTCAACAGTGTAATAAGCGGAAGAAAAGTTGTGCTAACATTAGATACGTGGGCATCACATTGCATAATCAGAAGGGATCTCGTTCAGGGAATCGAGCCGCTTCAGGAAATAAGTTTGCGTACGGCAACTGGAAATGATGGATCGGTACTTGGAAAAGTTACACGAAAAATCACTATCGGTACCACAACAGTGAAGCACGAGTTTATAGTTGCGGATATTGTGGATGAAGTAATCTTAGGTGAGGATTTCATGATTCGGAATGGATTCACGCTAGATTTCAAAAGCCGAGTGCTGAAATATGCGAACATCGAAACACAGTTATTCTTTGGTGAGGATAAGTATACAGGTGTTAAACAAGCCATTGTATTCCGGAGGACAAAAATCCCACCCAAGACAGAGGCAGTTATACGGGCCAAAATGGACAGAGTTGTTGGGAAGCATAAGAGCCGAATCGTAACAGAAACAGTAGTGAATATTTCAAATACCGCTGAAACCATAGCGAAAAAGAAAGTAAGGTGCCAGGGAATCTCAGCAATTGTAAACTGTGAGAGGCAACCGCTAGAAACGAAAAGCAAGATACGAGCTAATAAAAAGATTCCCGACGATTTGGCGAAAGAATCGACTTAAGATTCATCTACAGTACTTCCATATAGCAGTTGATACCCGAAAAACGACAACAGAATTAAATTCATGGAAACAGTAGAAATCGTACACAACTGATGACTGATAAAATGAAAACCAGATATGATGTACAAGCAAACTGTAAGGGATTTCAGGAAGGGCAGCTAGATAATCTGCAAAGGAAAAAGGGATTATCGCCAAAACTGCACACACTAGGAAGGGCCTTATATAAAACGGATCAACGATGTATTATACCGCATCCAGTTGGCGAGAAATGTCAGGAGAAAATTGAAAGTCGTTCATTTGGAGAGGCTATCTCCTTATATAGGTTGCAGTACTATCCTGGTTCGGAATGAACAATATTAAGCGGAGGGTAGTGAAACGTGATTGCATGCAAGTGAAACGTGATTGCATACTTTTAGGATCCCATCTGGAGTTTGAGAATGAGTGCACCAGCCTATTTGTTATTAGTCAAGACACAATCTATTCGAATAAAAACTTATTTCGTTGTAGAGATAGGGGTGTAAAGAATTATCTCGAAAGTAAGAACTTCCCTAGGTGTGTATAAAATTCTAGAAAGAACCAGAAACTTCTATGCTATTGGAGAATTTTCCACCTCAACCATTCGAACCTCTAAAAAGCACAAGACTGTGCAAAGTCGAAGACATTCGAACAGAGATCATAACAGTGTGTACCTGGTGCATTGTATTTGTAATTGTGAAATTCATTATTAAATAAAGTGATGAGATTCATTATTAAATAAAGTGATTAATGAATTGCGAAATAAAGTACAAATTGTAGTGAAGTAAACTTTAAGCCTAATAAAAATTGTGTCAGTTACCAATCATCTGTTGGGGTCTTTATCTGCTTGTCGGCGAGAGACGTCCTCTGGAATGTCCTGTCGCGGTAACCTGTAAACCTACACCACTTTTTTACAAATAAAACTCACAGACACTTTTCGTTTAGAAGTCAAAATCACAAGAGGCCTTTATTCTTAAAATACTAGTTCTTATATACTATTTACAGACGAACATTACAGTCTACGTCTTGACTTTTCTGGTGTTCCAGTTACGCAATTTTTATTTGGTGTCAGTTGCTCAAGCCAACTGACCTACTGAAGTAAAAGTGTCGTCGGTGCATTATAATGCCCCTCGTCAGCTTGACTGCGGAACTGTGACACCCTAAAAGTTTACATCATAATTAATGCATAAATACTATTCATTTACAATATTTGCACCCTAAAAATATGTGCGTTCTTAATGAATTTAATAGGAGCCGATGCTGTGAGTAAACTAAGCGTAGGTAGCTTGATTCTAACTCACAACATCCCTGCCCTCTTTCTAAAAGAAGTTAGTGCAACTAACTTCCATTAAATTTCTACAATATTTTTCTTGCACTGCAAACAAATATGTGCATCGATTTAACTCTATATTACATACATATAATTTGTTGTTATTTATTTTTTTTAAATCGCCTTATTTGGGTTCTATCACGGATTTTATTCTTTTCTTTTCCACATTTTTTTTTCAGCTTTTATTTTCCTTTGTAGTTTTTTTTTTTTTACTTTGTTTTTGTTTTTTCTTATTTTTATGTATCATTTTTTTTTTATATTCCCCTTTTTATAATTTGGTCTTTCATTGACTCTTTTCTCATTGGCGTATATACAAACATCTAAACAATAATACAATTCTATTGTATACCTAAAACCTTATATTACACTGCGCCCTCTGCTACCTGCTGGTCCAGTTGACGACCGTCGTTGTCAGAGTGAAGTCCCTCGATGAACTCTGCATACTCCTCCCTTCTTTCTGGATCGGTACGTAAAAAGATGATGCAAGCTTGCGCGACTAGATGCGCTTCTGACGAAGTCAAAATAAATATTCGATATTCGCTTAGTGAGTGACAATGGATATTTTCTCATTGGAGAAATCGTTACGAAGTTTAGCCGATAAAGCTTGGCTATGTTATGGTCGATCTTTTCGTGGTTAAAACGGAGGAGATTATTCTGCGAAGCTAATTGAACGATGATAGTTGTGGCTGTTATTGTTATTGTAGCCGTTTCTCGGTGAAATTACGGAGTAACCTCGGGTTTTGGCTAAAATTATCTCTTCTTCATTCTCGACAATAATACAATATACATACTGATATATGTAATAATGGCAGACACGTTGGATTCTTTATACGGACAACGTACATGTTAGTATTTTTCATGCCATTTCGTCAGTTATGCAATAAAACTCAAGTATTATTAGACTTTTACTAGTCAGATAGAGACTCTTCTATTCGGCCGATACCATCTCCATTCTTTTATAAGCTTAAATCGTAGTCATCTCCCACATGGGAAGTTGAAAGCTCTTTCACTATAAAAATGTAATTCTCACTAATTTCGTTTTCATTTTTTTCCAACCAAAAATTATCTCCGGACATCATCGTTGCAAATTTCGTATTATCATTCTGCGGCTTACTGATTACCCTTCTTCCACGTCTTCTCACTTATTCTTATTCAGTCAGATTTTTGTTCGCTACTCTTGCATTTCATCTACTGGTCTCCTGGATGTTGGTTAACATCTTACTCAGTCTTCGACGATGCAGGAAGTCCCTTCAAAGTTCATGCTGCACCATATTGAACCAACCAGATGTCCTTGTTTGTTCACCAACGCCTGAATATCTAAAAACAATGCGCTCAACTTATCGGACTTGCCGAGTTTTAATTATTCTTACTGGCTATTACATTTATTTCATTTTTAATATTCTTGCTAACGAAAATAGTAAATTTTATGTGTTATTTAAATTTATATATCGTATATCTAATACGTCTTAATAACCAAACTATAAATAAGTAATAAAAACAGTTTTCTTTACAAATATTATTAATTATTTATGATACAATTTTCTTTAAATTGTTAGCGGCATTAAAACTTTAAATCCTTCTCAAATATATACATTTTACAACAATTTGCTTCATACATAACAATTATTTTCTAATTAAATTATATGCAGCCCAAAAAAAATTTTTTTTATATCAATTCTTGGCAAAACTAGTGCCTCTTACATACGCGAGTACATAAAAGATAAATTTATTATTTATTTTTTCTTTCCTTTAGACAATTCATTATTCCTTTCATTTCATTTCTCTTTTTATATATCTTTTTAAATTTTTCAATTCTGAGCAAATTCTATTGCCCCCTGACATAAACCATAATATTTAAGATAAACCCGTTTATGTGAAAACATTGTCCATTGCATGACTATATCTTTCATCGCATACAATTGACTTTTTATTTAAATTTACTTCTAGCCTGATATGTATATATCCATTAACGATTCTATTTTCCATCCTGTAATTAGCTCGTATATGGCTACATACATACATTCGAGGCGCTTAAAATTACCTAGAATTAATTACTAACGTTATTTTCCCAATTAACTATAAATTTCTTTTTTTTATATCCCAACCTATACATTTATTCAAATTTTCATACGTTAATTTCCTAATCAATAAACAGTAAAAACCTATGTACGAGTATATTTACATATAGCCGTCTGCAGTATCTGCAAAAATATACATACGCACATACCCATTCCTCTTAACTAGAATACTTACTTCTTTAAATATACATTCGTACATTCATTCTTTATCTTATAAACATATATACATACTAGTATATATACTTACTTCACCAGCAGTTCCGTTGCCTGGCGTTAACGCTCATGCGTCGAATTTCAGTGCATACACTGCCGTATGTATGTATGTATATATTCGAAGTTTTATATTACTTACCCACGACTGTCTATCTATATCTTATTTTATTTTTTAATTACGTGCAATATTTATCATATAATATTTAAAAAATATATTTTTCCCTACCGTGCTTCGTTCGGCCATAGTGCACAATAAGCACATCTTTATTACGCAAACTTTACTTGCTCGAGTTTAATTGGCACACTTCTGCTGGCCTTCACTTTGAAATCGGAGCTGTTTGTTATCCGATATACACACGTACATGTTTGCGTTGCTATTCTTGTGTTTACACTTGTAAAACACTGCTAACACAAGTCTTTAGTTGCGTGGTCTAATGTGGAATAATTTCAACAAATTATTATGTAGCTTTTTATTTTTTCCCTTAATCGTTACGACTGTTGTAACTGGGCTTCGGATCTCTGCTACTACATACGGACCTATCCACACAGGTGACAATTTGTTTATCCTAGCCTGATTCTTCATTAGTACTTGATCACCCACATGAAAAACTACTGGGTTTAGTACCTTGCTATAGGCTCCCTGGCCACTCGTTTAGCACAATCCTGGTTTACTCTAACCAATTCGTGCGCTCGTTGCAACTGATATTTTTGTACTTTATTGGGGTCATCAGCATTGTATACAGGCGCACATTTGCTCTTCAAATTCGCTGGCACTTCATCGTTGAAGTAACTTAAATAAAAAAAATAAATAAATAAAAAAAAATTCGCTGGCATGTTGAAATCAAACCCGTAGAGTGTTCTAAACATGCACAGTATTGTTGTGTACATGCATTGCAGTGGTTAACCATTGATCCCAATTCGAGCCGTCTTCTTTGGCAAAACTGCGCAAGTACTCGGCCAGAGGTCTACTAGAGATGACTACGTTCCAATGAGCCATTCGCCTGTGGATGATATGGTGTTATGTGCAACTTCTTGATTCCCAGCATTTTACACGTCTCTGAGAATAGTTTTGATACGACATTTGAACCATTGTCGGTTATCAAAACCTTAGGTATGTTGTATCGTGCTATAATTCCATCAAAGAATGTTTTGGCCACCGTACTTGCTTCAGCATCGGGTATAGCCACGCACGCCATATACTTTGAGAAATCGTCTTGGAACGTCAATATGTATTTATTGCCCGAAACAGTCTCAGGTAAAATACCTACAATATCCATATGAACTTTATCAAATGTTTGTTTTGGTGTGTCAGTTAACACCATTGGCATCTTTTTTAGCCTTGAACTTTTGTTGGCCTGGCACTTTGGGCAACTTTTTACATATTTTTTTATGTCTTTGAGCATACCTTTCCATCCGTATACCCGCCTAATTCTGTCATGGGTTTTCCAGAATCCCTGGTGTCCACCTAGAGGTGAATCGTGGAAACCCTTTAACACAGCCTGGATATCCTTTATATCCTCCAGCCATTCCACACTGCTGGCTCTTGGTTCGTGGGCATCTTCACCCGTCTTGCTAACATCTCTTGTAGCATCAACTTTATCCTCTTGCATTCTCTCGGCCTTCTCCTTATCTGACCGTGCTTTGGACATCGTTTGCACTACTGATACTTTCTGTGCCTGCGGTACTCTGCTGAGTTCATCGGCATTCAGATTCTTTTTCCCAGGTTTGTATATGATTTCAACATCATACTCAGACAATTTGTGTCTGAACCTGGCTAGCCTAGACGTTTGGTCTTTCAAATTGGCTATGCCTCTCAACGGCTGGTGATCAGTATATATCTTAAATGGGCGTCCTAGCAGATATGCCCTAAAATTCTTTGAAGCCCACACTATGGCTAGAAATTCCTTTTCTATTGTGGAGTATCTCTTCTCAGTGTCGCTAAGCGCTCTGCTTGCGAATGCTATTGGTCGGTCATTACTGACTTCCCCTTGTGACAATACTGCCCCTAATGCTTCATTGCTAGCATCAGTGGTCAACAAAAAAGTTTGCTTAAAGTCGGGGTACGCCAAAATTGGTGGCGAGCTAATTATTTCTTTTAGCCTCTCGAATACTTCCTGACAGCTCTCTGTCCAATCGAACTTTGCTTCTTTTCGTAGCAACTTGTTAATTGGCAACGCAATTCCGGCTAGTCCTTCCACGAACTTTCTATTATAGTTCACTAGTCCTAGGAATGCTTGCAGTTCCTTTCGATTTCTTGGCACCGCTAAATTTCTAACGCATTCCACCTTCTGCGGGTCAGGCAGTGCTCCTGCCTCTGAGCAACGATGGCCTAAATAAACCACCTCTCTTCGCAAAAATTGACACTTCTCCGTGTTCAATTTCAAATTGTGTTATCGTAATTTCTGGAGCACCTTGCACAAGCGTTGCGAATGCTGCTGCAAGTTCTTCCCATAAACTACAATATCATCCAGATACACAAAACAATCTAACCCTTGCAAGCCTGTTAGCACATGGTTCATTAGCCGTTGGAAGGTAGCCGGTGCTCCTGTAAACCAAAAGGCATTCCATTAAACTCATAATGCCCTAAACCGGTGCTGAACGCGGTTTTCTGCTTATCTTGGGTATCCACCAGAACTTGGTGGTAGCCACTCGCTAAATCAAGTGTAGAAAAATATCTACTTTGTCCCAGAATTTCTTCTATCCTTGGTATCGGGAACACCTGCTTGATAGTGGCGTCGTTCAATTTCCTAAAATCGACGACCATTCTCCACTTCTTCTGACCCTGAGGACCTCCCTTCTTTGGTACCAAAATTATTGGTGAGTTCCAAGGCGAGATACTCGGTGAAATTATGTTATCTTTTAACATCCCTTCCACTTGCCTGTTTACCTTATCTTTGTGAGCCTGTGGCAATCTGTACTGTTTCTGGTTAATTGGTGCTTGATCCACCCTAGTAGGTATTTCATGCTCTACCTCTGGTGTATATGTTAACTGGTCTCCTTCCAGCAAAAATATGTCACGGAATGACGAACAAACGGCTTCTATTGATGCCTTCTCTTCGGAATTTACGCTTGGGTCTAGCTTCAGTGATTCTAGCACTCTCTCCATTCTTTTTCTTATATCTACCTGCTTAATCTGATTAACCGATCCATAACTCGGTTCCTTAAAATTATCATAACTAGTGAACTTAGGCCTAAAATCCTTATTCAAGTAATAGTCCTCTTCTGATGCATTTAGTACACACGCGTACACTTTACCTTTGTTGACGTGCGTTATGATCTCTCCCATATATACGCCGTCCGCTAGCTGCTGCTTGTGTAAAACAAGAGTCCTAAGTTTCGTGTTTACACGCATAGTAACTACTCTGGTTGACCTTGCGTTCACTACCTCTATACAATTCTTAACCCTATTCACGGTTCCTTTCTGCCATGACTTTAAAGGGAGAGTAAGGATCCTATTCCTATTATCATCGTAAAATGATAATTGCTTGTCTAGCGCATCCAGTATGGTGCTGCCCCAGAGATTATCGCGGCCAATTATCCCATCGGCCGGGATACCTTCACTATCCAAATCGACTGCGTGCACTCCAAAGCTCACGCCCTTAACTTAACTGTGCCCTATTCTGAGTGACCCCAGTGTCCTGATGCATCCTCCGAACGCTCCATTAAGCATTATTACATCCTTTGTGTTAACAACTAGTCCTTGCCGTAAAACACTAGATTTTACAAGGCTGGTATCCGCCCCTGAATCTACTAAAAGCACTAGCTTTCCACTAGCTGATTACTTGCAGGGTATCTCGATGAAGGCATCACCTATCCTGCTCATAACGAAACAACGTCCTTTCGTTCTCAACATGGACGCGTATCTACTTCCTAACTCTTCCAATTTTCTCCTCCATGCACCGCAGTTATCCCTTACAGTCCTATACTCCCTCAAAATTACCCTGAATATCTTAACTATACATATTCTCTATATTCTCTAACCTTATTAAAACTTAATCTAAGTACTAGAATCATCATAGTTACCCAAATCAATACGCAATCAAAAATTTTCTCCCGGAGAGACTCTTGCTCCTCCGTAACTTGAACCATTATTCTTACGTTACTTGGTTCGTGGTATTGGAGAGCCTCTTGCTCCTCCTTTTCCTGGACTGTAATTCCTACATTACTAGTCACACGTACCTCCGGCCTAACTGTTACTTCCTTTCTTTTGGCTTTCCAGTCTATTGGCCTCGACTGGGCCGCTGGAAGTTTCCCTGGTTCCTCTGTTGGAACTGCCTATCCCTGCATTCCGCAGCACGGTGTCCCATCCGTCCACATGAGAAGTATTTCAACCCCTGTTGGGTGTTGCCTATCCTTTGTTCACCTCTAGGATTCCAATTTTGTCGCTGCTGACCATTCCCAGTGTTGAAAGGATTTCTTCCTTGGTTAATCACTACCGTTGAGTTGACTCGAGGACTACTACCCCTGCTGTCCCTTAAGGGTGGATCCGGACGCCTCGTAACTGGCTGCCTTCTACTTCGATTCCATTTATTGTCTAATTGGCACTATCTACTTGCCTCATGACCATATGTTTGGCACTCCATATAATAGGGCGTATTCTTGCGTGTAATGCATTCATCCCTTGTATGGCCTGGCTTATGGCAGAATGAACAAATGGGTTTCCGCGGCTGGAATTTCTCGACTAGAAATCCTTGGTTTCTTTGTCTCGGGACTTGATCCACCATTCTGCCGACTCCCCTTGGGTTCTGCTGCTGTATCGGTCCTACCTCTGCAGGAGCATTATTCCAACAGGTTCCACCTGTTGTCGCTCGCTGTTTGATTGCTTCTTCTGCAGAAGAGACCGCTACGACTAATTCTGCCATACTGCTCTGCGTGAGATTAAGAGTATAATTAGCCAAGTCCCTATTTATCAGAACTGCCTTAAACACAGAAATAATGGCTCGTTCTACTTGAGCCTTGTATGCTGCAACATTTCCTGGAAACTGCCTGTTAGCTTCTGTCTCAGCAGCGTTCCCCAGAGACTGGATCCTTCGTCCCCAGGCTCTCAATTCCTCCCCTGGTTTCTGAGTTGATTCCTGTATTTCCCGTACAAGACAGTCGTACGACTTTTGTTTTAAATATGTCCGATCTAAAAGTGCGTATAACTCCGGCAGGGTGCTTACTGAGCTATGCGCTAGTAAATCAAACGCATCACCTGTGGTCCTTTGTCTAATACACCTTATCAAGTGTTCCCCTTCTGCCTCCGGAAGACTCTGTTGCGCCAACTCACAACCTTCTTTGAAGCGCCGTATCTTAGTTCTCAGATCATACAACTCGACTCCTGAGAACATGGGCACCAGCTTCTCCACCGCATGAGCTACTTCCAGAATGCCCATTTTACTCCTATGTGCTTGTTTAAGTTTTGATAATAAATTAGCGTTAACCTCTGTGGGGGTTTCCAGATTTTCTTCTCCCGAATCTGAGAGGTACTTAACCAGTGACGGACTCAAACTTATTAGTCTTCGACCGTTTGTTCCTATCTGCGAAATATTGTCGACTGTAATGGGACTTTCCTGTACCGTTACTGCTTCTGGCTCCTTTGGCGGGTAACCCCGATTTTTATTATTAATCGGACTTCCTGGAGAAAATGGCTCGACACCGATTTCCGATGCGTCAAATAAAAACTCCGCTTCACTTTCTCCAGTCAATACTAATCTAGACTTTACCACACGACCTATCCCTTCCGGAGTTAAATACTCCGGTCAGCGAACTTCTGGTGGCAGAGCTAGTACTGTCTGCGTTTGAATTTGAGAGGTTGAAGCCGATCTCACTCTTGCTGGCTTAGTGGTTGCCCCAATTCTTTTGAGCTCCAAGTTTTCCTTCTCCAGATGCGATGCGGCTTCCTCAGTTTCCCGGAGTTGCCTAGAAAGTACTCTAGTTTTATTTTCGAGGAATTCCGTATTTATCTTCAATTCTTCAGTATCTTTGAAGACTTGGAAAAATTTTTCTTCCGTCCGACTCTGAATAGTAGCTAACGCTTGGTCTGCTGCTTCCAGGGTTGACAGGTTTCCACCGTCTCTCGCTAATCTCCAGAGTACGTGGGCTTCACTCTTGCTAGTTGCCGCTTCCAATTGTTCAAAAAATTTTTCTGCGAACAATTTTACCTCAGTTTGCAGAGACCTAAGCTTGTCTCGAGCCTTGTCCTCCTGCGAACTAGGACTATCCTCCTGTGCTTCCAGCTCTTCTAAATCCAACTTGAATTTAGTCAACCAGTCTCGTGTCAAACCGTTGATGTGTAACGCGTAATCCTTGGTGAAGTACTCCTTGTCACCACAACAGCCCTTAAACTTTAACAATTCCTCGTTGTTGTTATTGAATACATTCAACAAGGCTTCAAACTCCGTTATGCGCTTGCGGTAGTTCACGCTGTTTTTCCTTGCTTTGCTGTCCTTCCTGCAATTTCTGATTCTCTTCTGAATTGCCTCGCTCTGTAGCTTTTGAGCTTCCAGCAATTTTATCGCTTCTCTTGGCGTTTCCATAGACCGAACAAATTCTTATCTATGACGCCGTAATAAATGGTACAAACTCGTTTTCTTTCTCTTTATATTTATAAATTTTATTAATAAACAATTCTCTTTTTTTTTAAAAACAAGTTAAGGTAATTAAACTAACAAATTATGAATAACAAAGATACTATTCTTATAGCATTCCACGTCTCCTGCATTATTGTTCCTCCAATCGGCATACCTCTTGCCACAATCTATTAGCCTGCTCCCACGGCATAGGGAGTTTGCTGTTCCTCCAGTATTTTCCTCAAATACGCCAGTCGCTTCCGTTCCCGCGTTTGCTCTCCTCCTCTTTTTCTAGCCCCAAACCGCTTTCCGTCCTTCAGTAACGACGTTATATCCTTCAGTTGTCGCTCAGTGCTTCCAGGTTCATTCCCAACTTTTGTTTTCTTTAAAAGCAAAGAGAAAAATAAAACAATTGTGAGTGCTTAAATTCTCACTCAACACAATTTCGTTTCCATTTTTCCCTAGTGTAATGCCGCGGAAATAGACTATATATCGATATTATACTTATTCTAGTACAACAATTATACTTTCACTAGCATAAAAATCATACTTATATTAAAAATTTTTTTTTTTTTAATACTTCTCCTAAATCCGAGGAAGTTTCACAAAATTATTTCCAAAAACATTCATACCCAAAAAAGAAATTTTACCGTAGAATCATACGCATTTTCATTTTCGCACAATGATATGCTTGCATGCTTCGTATTTTCAGTACGTAAAATTACTTAAACGTCGCTACGCAAATTGTAGTTTCCGAACTACATAAACTTGATGCACAACACGTGTTGTAAACAAATATATTTTTTTTCCTAATTCCCTAATCTTAAAATGCCAAATATTCAAATCAAATGTTCTATGTTTGTTTTTTTAAAACATAAATTATAAAAATAATTTAAATGTCTCCAATATAGATGGCATGGCTTAATAAACAATACAAATATCCCTCACGACAAACAAACTCAAAGCCCCTACAAAAAAAATCCTCACAGCTAGGATGAACATACATAGACCGTCCGATCATACTGACGGTTTATGGTTGCCATACAAAGCTGCGTGCAACAGCGCAAAGGCGCCTTTTTGTCGCAACTTCTTTGACCAGCGCTACGGCGTCTTCAGGGTCGCAGAAGTATCTACTTATTTTACGCTACTATATACTCTACTCTCCATTATTTTTCCCGATGACATCCTTTTTTCCACAGTGTCCTTAGATGAGGTCCTTCGTATTCGTTGCAGTATGCCTCTCTGCTTCAGGGCTCCTTGCCCTGGGATTCCTCCAATAGGTCCTTTAGACCGGCTGCGCCAAAATGTTGGGGTCCTTATCTGCTTGTCGGCGAGAGACGTCCTCTGGAATGTCCTGTCGCGGTAACCTGCAAACCTACACCACTTTGTTACAAATAAAACTCACAGACACTTTTCGTTTAGAAGTCAAAATCACAAGAGGCCTTTATTCTTAAAATACTAGTTTTTATATACTATTTACAGACGAACATTACAGTCTACGTCTTGACTTTTCTGGTGTTCCAGTTACGCAATTGTTATTTGGTGTCAGTTGCTCAAGCCCACTGACCTACTGAAGTAAAAGTGTCGTCGGTGCATTCTAAATGCCCCTCGTCATCTTGACTACGGAACTGTGACACCCTAAAAGTTAACATCATAATTAATGCATAAATACTATTCATTTACAATATTTGCACCCTAAAAATATGTGCGTTCTTAATGAATTTAATAGGAGCCGATGCTGTGAGTCAACTACGCGTAGGTAGCTTGATTCTAACTCACAACACATCTCTCTTAGAGTACGGTCGACTTATTTCTCGCGCAAGAGCTAATTAATTTTTTTTTTATAACAGTATCAAAATTTACTCAGCAGAAAATATAAAGATTTATAGCGTCTTTTCGTCTTTTAAATATATGTTAACTTTTTAATTAAAAAATAAAATTCAAAATTAAATTCATATCAAACAGTAAATATTTCATCAAACGATTCATTCCAGCCTTTAATAAAAAGACTAATGGTTATGCTACCTTTGCACAGTTAATATACTGCGGCCTTTAAATAATTTATATCAATGGGCAGGTCAGACTTTTTAAAAAATTCAAAAAGACATGTTTTTGTTAAACAGGCGAATATTAAATTTGGCGAATTCTTTAAATAAAACTTTCATAAAAATATATTTTTACATTTAATTTTTCTAATTTTATCATTTTTCTAAATTATAAAAATTATAATTAATAATTTAATGAAAATTTTGTAACGAATTTATTGACAAGACAAGTTACAACAATAGCTGCAATTGCGTATGTGGTTATGCTACCGTAATAATTTTTCAGAAGAAGAAGAAGAAATATTGAAACTTTTTTTGGCAGATCTTATAGCTGTTTCGGACACGCCACTTGTCCTCATCAGAGATCTTTCAATGAAAGGCAATTTTTCCCCAAGCATTTTTTATTATGTCTCAGAAATCATCAGCAAACCAATTATGAACCCTCCCAGGAATCGAACCTGGCTCTACAGCTGTTGTAATCTGTCCATCCAGACAACTACGCTAACTGCAGGTGGTGAACTCACTGATCAAATTCTGTTCATGTACTGTCTCATTCCACCACACACTCTAATCAACTCTGTCTCATTATTACCCCTCTTTTGTTCCGTTAGGTCTCTCTCTCTCTGTTTTTCTATGTTTAATTTTTGTCGAACATTTCATAAGTTAATTTAATAAATGAATTTCAAAATTATATAATTTTTATATAAATACACTATATATACTATATATACTATATATACTCCTGGGTATAATTTTCCTATTTAGTATGATTTGTATTTTCTTTTGATTATTACACTTATTTCATTACAAATTTAGATTTTAAATAAATAATTTTTGTAACTCTAACTATTTTCTAAACTACATTTGTTTCTAATGTGAACTTTACACAGATTATAATTTTTTAATTTATAACTTTTCCTAAACATACGCTATTCCTGAATATATTTAAAAAAAAAACAATAATTCTATAACATGCTTATTCTATTGTTGAATGCTATATCATTCAATTTAAGTCCACTCATCCTTTCCCCTTAGATAATTGGATTCGCTACTGCATCCTAGAGGAAAAGAGGACTGGACTATGTGTTTTCATAGCCATATAGGGCATCATATTTACTTCATTTAACTGGTTATTATTCTACTTTAACAACTGAGTGATTTTAACTCTATTCAACTTCGAGCAATTTTATTCGCAGTTACCAATCATCTCTCTTAGAGTGCGGTCGACTTATTTCTCGCGCAAGTGCTAATTAAAAATTTTTTTTTTACTGTATCAAAATATACTCAGCAGAAAACTTGTTCTCACAACTAAAATTTGAACGTGTACCGAGCCATGATGGCATCCGATCCTGGTGGAGGAGACCAAAACTACTTCTCCATTCTAGACGAAAGTCCAAAAAAAAGAAAATTTAACCTAAACAATAATCATGACTTTCCAATCATTAAAACAGTAAAAAAAGTGACAAATAAAGTTTGCCATAAATTCATTTTACTAAAAAACACTGACGAAGTAAAACCTATTCGGTCGTTTAACATTTTTACATTGGCCAAAGCATTAGAAAGTATAACTACTGTACAACCTTTACAAACAACTTTTACAAGAGAAGGACACCTATTAATTCTGACAAAAAATTAACAACAAGCAAATCGCTCTCTAACAGCAAACAAGCTCTCAAACCTATGTAACATTGAAGTTTCACTGCACCCGACCTTAAATATATCGAAAGAAGTCATATATTCTGAGCATCTTGTACATTTAACTGAAATGGAAATTGTCCAAAGTTTAAAAACACAACAAGTGACGGAATGCAAAAAAATAACTAAATTAAAAGACGGGAAAATAATAAACACCCCTCTCCACATTCTCTCCTTCAACACCTACGATATTCCACACGAAGTAGAGGTTGCGTGGGTCAAAGTCAATGTCGAACCTTACATTCCATCACCAATGCAATGTAAAAACTGTTTCTTAATTGGGCATACAAAAAAACACTGCAAAAATTAAAAGAAATGTTTCGTGTGTTCAACAGCTGAACATGACCCAACTCCCTGCACAAAAGTCGAATGCATTTACTGCAGACAAGAGCATCGTTCAAACAACAAAAACTGCCCAACTTACAAAAAACGACAAGAAACTCTCAAATTAAAAACAATTAAGAAATGCACTTTCCGAGAAGCATTACACTCAGTTAACGAATCCAACACAAATATTAATACGAATCATACGTTAACCGAACAATTAGAAGAAGCAGTTGCCATTAAAAACAAAAGCTTCAATAGAGAAAACAAAACAATACAAACAACTACAACAGCAACAATAAATAACACTATCATTGACAAGAATACAGTAATTCCACACTCGGAAAAAATCAAACCAACAACAAAACTTTTAACAAAACTGACACTCCTCAAACATATATAACGCAAAAATACAATTCACCCAAATCTAACAACATAGAAAACACTCAAAAACACAATATATCAATAACAAGCTCTCTTACAAACAATTCCGCTCACACCAAACCAAACTCTCCCCAAAACAATCTCTCTCCAGAAACTCATAAAACTTCTTCACCAGAACTCTCTCAATTTACACTCACACACCTAAAAAACCTTGAAAAACTGAAACAGTCCAGACAACAACAAATCAATAAACGCAACACACAAGAAATCAGCTCTGAGCCTGACATGGAAACAACTTAATACTCTTCCATTTGTTTAAATAATTTAACATATATAAATATCTGCAAAAACTCTGTAAATCTGACAGTAATGACAGCATCTTTAAAAACTATTCAATGGAATATCAAAGGCTACAAAAACAATTATAATGAACTAGAAATATTATTAAAAAAACATAAACCACAAATCATTACCCCACAAGAAACATACCTAAAAGACGACAAAATAATACCTACTCCCATTAACTACCAATTATACACATCTCTACACCCAAAAAATTCATTTGGCGGCGCAGCCATACTCATACATAATTCAATACAACACAGCACAACCAACTTTCCTACAAACAATTTTGACATAGAAAATATATTTATTTTTTCAAAACAAAAATTCCTACTTAGCTCAATATACCTACCACCCACAAAATCTTTCAAAGTCAAAGATCTTCACGATCTTTTTGACAACTCACAATCACCACACTTGATCACAGGTGACTTCAATAGCTGGCACACCAGTTGGGGTTCTAATTACAACAATGCTAGAGGCAAAAAAATCGATAAATTTATCACACAATTGGCACTGACTCTCCTAAACAACGGCTCCCCAACCCACTTCACAACGCATAACACTCTAACTCATATTGATCTTACACTTGCATCTCCTATCCTAGCAATAGAAACAAACTGGCAAATAGAATCGGATCTATGCGGTAGTGATCACTTTCCTATCCTCATATCCCTCTTCCCCAATCTCACAACAATTCCAACTACAAGTAGACCTAGATTCAATTTAGGCAAAGCGAATTGGGACAAATTCAGCATACTAGCTAATCACTTATCTGAAAAAAGAGCTGTTAGTATAAACATAAACAAAGAAACTGCTAATATTCAAAAAATAATAATTCAAATCGCTAACGAATCCATTCCTCAATCTAGACCTAAGCGAAGAACAACAGTCCCCTGGTGGAACAATAAATTAGAAGACTTAAAAAAAGAAAGAAACAAACTTCGAAATAGCCTAACCAGAAACATATCACTATATAATATCATAAAAGTCAAGAAAGAAAACGCGATACTTAAGCGCGAAATAAAATTATCTAAATCAACCTCAATACTTAACTTCACCTCAAACATCAATCCTTTTACACCTTCAGGAAAAATTTGGTCAACAATTCGCACATTCTGTGGGCTTAAAACCTATACCCCAATCCATTCAATTAGCTTACCCCAACCTAACCAAAATTCGATCACAAATAACTCCATAATAGCCAATACACTTGCAGAAACATGGTCCAAAGAACCACGATAATTCATTCTCTCCTACCTTCCTTTTAAACAAACAAAACTCCCTATCCAGAAGTAGGTTACCTAGTCCGAGCAAATCAGCCTTAATTATTGACGATAAAATCAATCTAATCGAACTAAACATGGCAATAAACCAACTAAAAGGCAACACTCCCGGAATAGATCCAATATCCTACCGAATGATTAACCACCTACCCTTTGCAGTAAAAAGTCGACTTACTGACTTATATAATAAAATATTTTCTGGTTTTATCCCTCAAATGTATAAAAATAGTTTCATTATCCCTATACCTAAACCTAACTCAGACAAAACCATGTTAACATCATATCATCCAATCTCACTTAACCCTTGCTGCTCCAACGTACTAGATAAAATCATTGCCAACAGGCTTTGGTGGTTTGTATCAAATAACAAACTTCTGAATAGCCATCAATTAGGATTCAAAAAAGGGAAATCAATATCTGATTTTCTGGTTTACCTTGATCATCAGGTCACCCACATCCCTCATCTCACTGGATTTGGCTAAAGCATTTGATAAAATTGGAGTACATGCTATTTTAGATCAACTTAACTTGTGGAAAATCGGCCCCAACATTTATAATTATATAAAAAACTATATGACAAATAGGAACATCAAAGTAAAAATCGAATCCCAATTTTCTCAAAGCTTTTCTCTCCAAAATGGCATTCCCCTAGGTTCTCCCCTCTCCGTAATCCTATTTCTGATAGCCTATAACAAGCTAAGCTACACCTTATCACTCCACAAAGAAATTGACTTTCTCGCATTCTCTGATGACTACTTACTAATTAAAGAACTAAATAGAAACAAAAACACCCCCTACAATTTCGATCCCATCTACAACAAAATTTCGGATTGGTGCGCATATTCAGGAGCCGCATTATCGCTACAAAAATGCAAGCAAATTCACATCTGTAGAAAACACAATTGCTCCTCAAACATCATATGCAACAATATAAATATAATCAAAGTTGACAATTTAAAGATACTTGTGATTACACTGAACAAAAGATATCGATGGGAAACACATATTAATCAATTAATAGACTCATTAATCAAACCACTCAGTATAATCAAATTCCTTTCAAGCAAAAAATTCAACTGCAATACAGCATCACTAATTTCAATAACAAAATCCCTCCTCTTATCTAAAATTAACTATGGTCTTTACTTATTTGGGTATGCACCAAAATCAACCATAAATAAATTAAGCACTACCATAAATTCCGCTACGAGGATTGCATTAGGTGCATTCAGAACAACCCCTGTTCCCAACCTCCTGTATGAAGCTAAAATTACACCAATATCCTTTGCCCGGGACCTAATCACCTCTAAGCTTATCAAATCAGTTCTAATCAACGACCACTCCCCACTCCCAACCCTATGTGCCCAAATCCTTCAATCTAAAAAACTCCAACAAGTACCATCCACAATAAATAAAGTGATTAAGACCACCCAAAACATTGAAGTACCCATAATCACAAAAGTACACAAGAAATATTTAGTATTTCCTAGCTGGCAACTTCCTCATAACTCAGTCAATACTGACCTACGACAACATAAAAAAAATAATAACCCAAATTAAATCTATATACAGAACTTTCTTAATTTAAAAGCAGAGCAATACTCCTTTAATTTTATATACACTAAACAAAACGGCCTTACAGACTATAGTATCGTGGAGGAAAACAAAACCATTCAAACAGCACACCTACCACATTACAGCACAAGTTTTGGAGCTGAGCTAATAGCCATTCACGAAGCGACTAAATACGCAAACACAAAGAGAAGGAAAATCGCGATCTGCTCAGATTCTCTCTCAGTCTTAGACGCAATTACTAACCCAGTAAACAGCAACCATTCCATAGACGATATAAAAAACATATTAATCAAGCATAAATCCACAATCAGACTCATTTGGATCCCCGGACATGTCAATATAAGAGGCAACGAATTAGCGGACAAAATTGCCAAAAACGCCACATGTGCCCCACTAACGACTACACAAAATATCTTATCATCAGACATCCTAAAATTCATAAAAACCATTCACCGGAAAAAAGCCAAATATCTATTCCAAACTACTAATGACTGGTACAAAAAAATTAATAAATCAAAAATACCTATCTATGAACATTTTAAAACCGTTAATAACACCAACATAAACAGACAAGACTCTATAAAACTCGAACGACTCCGACTTGGACACACAAAACTGACCAATGAATACATTATCAATAAAACAAACAACATATGCAAATTCTGCAACCTACCCAACATAAACGTCAAACACATATTAAACAATTGTACATACTTTAACATCTACAGAAAATCACTTCCAAACATCAAACCAACAACCCTACTTAACAACCCTACCGATAAAGACCTATAAAGAAATCTAACATATATATAAAATTAACTAGCTTAAGACCATAGATGTCATAGCTGTAAGTCTTATTGTATTAAAATTTTAATTTTAACACAAGTATGAATAAATAAATAAATAAATAAATAATTGTGGAAATTGTAATAATTAAATTAAATTAGTTATTTTTTATTTAACCAGCGATTGTTTGATTACTACACGATTCAGTGATACGAATCCGAGTACAGAGAGTTAGAGTAAATTGTCAAGAGGGCAATTTCGTAACAATATGTCTATACGCGTGTATATATATATATATATATATATATATATATATATATATATATATATATATATATATATATATATATATATATATATATATATATATATATATATATATATATATATATATATATATATATATATATATATACGAGTATAACCCAAGAACCTTCTCTGTACTCTCACCTGCAGCGATCTGTTTCGTTGACGTACTGTCATCCAATTGTTTAAATACTTCCTTTGAGTTCGATACGAATCCACGTAATTCGAACCCACCATGGCGATGAATTTTGCCAACCTGCTTTGAGATATGGCCTCTTGAATCGTACTAAAACTGTCGACAAAATCATCAATATATTGGTGATCAAAGATAGCTTCAATCGCACGAGGGCGATTTTCGCGGTGCTCCTGGCGATCAGTCTCGTAACATATTGAGCCGAGCTGGGCGGGCAAGCAGCGCCGCAAATCATCACTCTCATTTCATACCCCTCAGGCGGCTTATTATTATCGCCAACACGCCAAAGAAAACGGTGTGCGCACCTATCAGCTGGCTGTATAGCTACCTGGTGGAACATCTCTTTATTATCGCTGCAAACTGCAACTGCACGTTTTCTAAAATAAAATAAAATCGAAGGTAGTGATATGTAGAGCTGTGGCCCCTTTAACAACCTAGAGTTCACAGATACCCCTCCAACTTGAGCGGTTGCGTCGAAAACAAAACGTAATTTTTTCGGTTTATTTGGGTTGACGAGCGTAAACTTTGCTAAAGTACCCTTCGATGACACCTTTCTACGTTGTTGTAAACGTTGTATCACGTTTCATCTTTTTCTGGATGCCTTCCAGTCTGTGTAAAACTGCAGTATAATTATCGGGCAAGTCTTCTTCTTCTTCTTGTGTGCGTACAAACAAGCAAGAGTGGGTGGTTAACGGCGCTCGGCTAGTTGGTCCGAAAACTACCCATCCCAGTTCCGTGTTGAAAGCGTACGGGCCTTGATCACTAACCCTTTTTATATCAGTCGGTAAGCCTAGGTGTGCGTGGTCAATTCCAATCAAAACCTGTGGTACAGCATCGGAATATGGCTGGAAGGGGAGAGATGAATTTGATTTGTCTCCACTCTTCAGATCGTCATGACTTAAACTCTGCGTGGGCATATCTAGGTTAGGTACGGCATATTGCGCAGCAGATGACGCTTATTTTTACCAGTCCCGCTGAATTCAATGTTGAAAACCTCAGACGGCTCTTGTGCTGCCCTTCCTCCAAACCATTGTATATTTAAGCTGTGTTGAGGGCCACGTATTCCTAACTGCTTGGCTAACTCGTTGTCTAACATTGTAATTGAAGAACCTTCATCCAATAAGGCGTATGTATCGATGCGCTTCTTTTCACCATACAATGTTACAGGCAGCACACGAAAAAGTAGCTTGGGTTTAGTGCTGCCAATATCCGCGGAACTCAACACGCTTCCTCGTAATTCACCTCGTTCTTCCCTTCAGGCGCTGGAGGTCGGAGTTGTAGCAGTGACTTCGTGCAGTAAGGCGTGGCGTCTGGGTCGGCAACCCTCTTCTGAACAAGACTTCTTGCGGCGACAGTTGCGCGTGGTATGGCCCACGTTCAGGCACGAAAAACAAGCACGATGTTTCTTCACTAAATCCCATCTATCTGGCACTGCAGCACTTATGAAACGGCGACAATCTTGCAGTTGATGCTACACTGGCACAGGGGACACTTTAAGAGACTCAAACCCCCGGACACCGTTTTTCGGACGACGCATTTGGTCTTTTATATTAGAAAGTTCACTTACTCAAGCGCTAAAGTGTATGATTGTCGGATACCGCTGTATGGAGACGACGACTCTATCCCACTCCAGTTTTTTACTCATTGGGAGCTTCGACAATAATTCCTCCAATAGCGTAGGATTGGCGATGTGTTGTTGTCCATTAACTGATTGCAGGAATATTGATAAAGTTTTTACCTTGGTAGCACAGGACACCAACTTGGACAATGCATTCTCCGCTGACGTAACTGGCTCTGAATTAATTGTTCGTGGTGTCCGAAGCGAAAGCGAAGCTGTTCTATGGCGACACCGGCGTCATCTGGGTGAATTAAATGCGATTTAATCAACTCGCGCTCTTCTCTTTTAACAGCTTTCTGCAACTGATAATTTTCCAGATTGGTGTAGAGTTGTACGCTGAAGTCGACTGGATGTGCGATGTATAAAAGATAGGCCAGTCTTCTAGTTCCCCATTGAACTCGGGCAAATCTTGCAATTTTCAAAAATTATAACTCATTTGTTGGCATAGGCGTACGCGTAAAATGATTGAAATTATTAAGGGCCGCGGGCGATGTTTAAGACACGCCGGAATGACTTGGTGTTATTACCGTGCGCTTGGTGCGTTATTGCATATATAAATATATATATATATATATATATATATATCTATATATATATATATATATATATATATATATATATATATATATATATATATATATATATATATATATATATATATATATATATATATATATATATATATATATATATATATATATATATATATATATATATATATATATATATATATATATATATATATATATATATATATATATATATATATATATATATATATATATATATATATATATATATATATATATATATATATATATATATATATATATATATATATATATATATATATATATATATATATATATATATATATATATATATATATATATATATATATATATATATATATATATATATATATATATATATATATATATATATATATATATATATATATATATATATATATATATATATATATATATATATATATATATATATATATATATATATATATATATATATATATATATATATATATATATATACGAATATTTACTATTATACATATACATATTAGAAATTGCGATCTGTCAAACTTCAGCTGTTAAACTTTCACCCAAATTCATCGATTAGTTTATTTGTTGTAGTCGTTTGAAGTAAGCAACTTTTGTGTTTCTTGAAAAAAGGCGAAAGAGACAAAAGAAAAGCTCGATAAACATTACGGTGAGTCTGCTCCGTCAGATTACATGGTAAAATATTGGATTGCTGATTTAAACGCGGCCGAACAAGCACTGCAACAATACCATCGACAGGAAGGCCAAAAGAGGTGGTTACTGAAGAAAATATCAAGAAAATCCTCGATATCGTTATGAATGATCGCCGAGTCAAGTTGCGTGAGAATGTTGAAATGGTAAACATATCATATGAACGTGTGTTCAACATTTTGCATGAACATTTGCATATGAAAAAGCTATCGGCAAGATGGGTGATGCGTTTGCTCTGCTATATATATATATATATATATATATATATATATATATATATATATATATATATATATATATATATATATATATATATATATATATATATATATATATATATATATATATATATATATATATATATATATATATATATATATATATATATATATATATATATATATATATATATATATATATATATATATATATATATATATATATATATATATATATATATATATATATATATATATATATATATATATATATATATATATATATATATATATATATATATATATATATATATATATATATATATATATATATATATATATATATATATATATATATATATATATATATATATATATATATATATATATATATATATATATATATATATATATATATATATATATATATATATACGAATATTTACTATTATACATATACATATTAGAAATTGCGATCTGTCAAACTTCAGCTGTTAAACTTTCACCCAAATTCATCGATTAGTTTATTTGTTGTAGTCGTTTGAAGTAAGCAACTTTTGTGTTTCTTGAAAAAAGGCGAAAGAGACAAAAGAAAAGCTCGATAAACATTACGGTGAGTCTGCTCCGTCAGATTACATGGTAAAATATTGGATTGCTGATTTAAACGCGGCCGAACAAGCACTGCAACAATACCATCGACAGGAAGGCCAAAAGAGGTGGTTACTGAAGAAAATATCAAGAAAATCCTCGATATCGTTATGAATGATCGCCGAGTCAAGTTGCGTGAGAATGTTGAAATGGTAAACATATCATATGAACGTGTGTTCAACATTTTGCATGAACATTTGCATATGAAAAAGCTATCGGCAAGATGGGTGATGCGTTTGCTCAGTGTCGAAAAAAAACGAGTTCGACAGACCACTTCACAGCGGTGTTTGGACATGATAAAGCGTAATCCTGTTGATTTTTGGCTTCGATTAATAACTGTTGATGAAACGTGGGTCCACCACCACACACCTGAAACCAAAACTCAATCGAAACAATAGGTGGAAGCTGGTGGAAGTGCTCCGAAGAAGGCGAAGGCAGTGAAATCGGCTGGCAAGGTTATGGCCACTGTATTTTGAGATGCACACGGAATATTGTTCATCGATTATCTTGAAAAAGGATCCACAATCACAGGAAAGTATTATCGTGCATTATTGGATCAATTGATTGATGCAATCAAGGAAAAACGACCACATTTAAAGAATAAAAAAATGCTTTTTCTTCAAAACAACGCACCGGTTCACACAGCATTAGATACGATGCTAAAATTACGTGAAATGCACTTCGAATCAGTTAATCATCCACCTTATAGTCCAGATTTAGCTCCTAGTGACTTGTTCCTGTTTCCAAACTTGAAAAAATTGCTCGCAGGAAAAACATTCATCTCAAACGAAGCAGTGATTACCGAAACTAACGCGAATTTTGAGGGGTTCCCGAAGTCGTATTATTCAGATGGTATAAAAAAGTTGGAATATCGTCTTACTAAGTGTGTCGAAGTAAAAGGAGACTATGTTGAGAAATAAATGGTTTTTGAACAAAAAAATGTTTTTCTAGCTAGCTTTAGGTAGCTTCAATATCAATCCGCCCTCGTATATGTATATTTATATGAATTTGTATATTTATACGTATATGTATATACATGTAATGTATAAGTATAAGTAAATGTATATGTTAAACTATATGTATTTGTAGATGTATATGTTTATGTATATGTATATTTAAATACAAGTGTATATGCATATGTAAGTGTATATGTGTATGTATATGTATATTTAAATTTATGTGTATATGCATATGTAAGTGGATATGTATATGTATATATGTATATATATATCTATATATATATATATATATATATATATATATATATATATATATATATATATATATATATATATATATATATATATATATTTATATATATATATATATATATATATATATATATATATATATATATATATATATATATATTGTTACGAAATTGCCCTCTTGACAATTTACTCTGTTACAAAATTACCCTCCTGACAATTCCTCTAACTCTCTGTACTCGGACTCGTACCACTGGATTGTGTAGTAATCAAACAATCGCTGGTTAAATTAATATAATTAGCTTTATTTAATTATTGCTATTTACACATTTAATATTAGGCTTAAAGTTTACTTAGTTATTATTTGCACTTTATTTCACAAACCATTAGTCACTTTATTTACTAATGAATTTCATCACTTTGTAAATCACAAATACTGCTGCTTTGATTATAATGCTAGATGTACACACTGTTACGGTCTCTGATCTACTGCATTCGAATTTGAAATATTTGCAAGAGAAAGACATGCCCTCCAGGGAGGTGTGTAGGCTTTCGCCACAGATGGCGCCTCCGGTCTCCTTGCACCGGTAGGTGAAATGTTTCACCTCTAGACACCGGAAACACAGCATCCGGCTGATCACCTAGGGTCGTAGTTTCTTCCTGGACAGCGCCAGGCATCGCTCGTACCCGATGATGGCGTGTCACGGCTGATTGCATTGCTTGTACCGAGTAGAGATAACTCAGTGCAGACGAGAGGTAGTAGTGGTCGCGGGGGTGCCCTGAGGTGGTTTGGGTGGATGTTGTGGCGATGCGGAACTCTTCGGATCCTGCAGGGGTCCGACCGGTGGTAGGACCCATCGCGGTGGCGGTGATGGCATTTGGGAACGGCTGATAGGTGCGGTTGGGGTGGCTTCGTGGGTGCTCCTGTCTCCTGGGCTTAAGCGACGTGCGCTAGCCAGGTCCATACCGTTGCCAGCGACTCGTCGTGGTTCCGCGGTTACGGTGGAGGAGATAGGGTTCGCATCCGCAGCAAGATGGATTGCGTTGCGACCTGTAGCTCGTTGGCGGTGATGGGTATGCCGCGACCGTATCCTGTGGTAGAAATCCTATAAGGGAAATAAAGAGAGGAGTGTTACTAAAGTGACGACCAAAGGCATGCTGCAACAAAGGAAATGGTTAGTGGATGTTTTAAAGACAAATTACTTTTCTCCTCGTGAAGGCTCTTCTGCGTGAAGAACGATGATTTTGGTGATAGGCCTGGTCAAGACCCTCGCATGGTGCGTACGCTTACGTCTCGCACTTTTCCATCGGGGCCGGGATGCGCTTCAGTGATTCTGCCCAGACGCCATTCCTGAAGCGCGAGGTTGTCGTCCCGCACAACTACTAATTTTCCTACACTGATGTTTCTCTGGGGAGTATACCATGTGCTGCGTCTTAGAAGGTACTCCGTCTTCCATCGTGTATTGAATTGGTGGGCGAGGGTCTTCAAATTACGTCACCGGTTAATATGCGAGAGGAATGGCGTAGCCTCCTCTTCTTCGGCAGGCGCTAGGAGCGGCAGTAGAAAATGGCTGAGCGTCAATGCTTGCAAATCCATGGGATCCTCCGAAAGAGCACTAATGGGCCTAGAATTGAGACACGTTTCTATGCGAACTAAAAGAGTTAGAAAGCCTTCAAGAGTATATTTGAGCTGCCCCACCATACGTTGAAGTGCTGGTTTGAAGGTTTTCACCGCGGCACCATGTTGAAGGGTTGAAGTCCCATTCTATTTGGATGTGAAAATGCCCGATAAGGTTTCGGTCACGCGTCTCTTGCAGCATCCGCTGGATATCCAGCTTTAGAGCTTTATCGGCGCCTACGAAATTTCTACTGTTATCAGAGTAGATTCTTGATGGCCACCCTCGTCGAGCGACGAAACGAGATATTGCTGCGAGGAAGGCAGGCGTACTCATCGTCGTTCTGGAAATGGCAGGTGTGCAGTTCGCGCGAGCCTTCAGTTGATGCGTAGGGTCCCATCTGAATGTAAGAAAGGATTCAGTGCAGGAATTGAGCTCGAGCGGAGTAGCGGCGCGCTTGCCGCAAGTGCCTTGTATTCTTTGGGATAGTACTTTTGTTGTGGTAGTACGATCCAACGCAGGTTGACTTCACTGATTTCCCCGGTAGTCAGCGACGCTCCTTTCTCAGGGGCTTCGCTTAGATACTTAACGAGGGAATATCGTGTACATCGCCGCGCAAAACTCAACACCCTTAGGGCTCGAGGTAACGATGAAAAGCGTAGGATTGGGCAGATACGTACGCCACATGGCATTGAGCTGGTCTCTGTTCTTCTTCGGTTGTGAGCGAGATCGCGTCTAGCGAAAGTTTTTTTTTATTAAAAGAATATATTATTTATTGAATCTGCTTAAATTAAGCCTAACAATAAGTACATCAAATCTTAAAACTAGTCACTAAAAATAATTTTAACCCAAATTGAATTTGGCCATGAAAATTTCGGCTCTGCCTCACTCTTCAAAAGGCCGGAAAGTCTCTTCTCTGCAGGCGGGTTCGGCTTATCGGTTTTGCGAGGGATTTAGTTAGTGGATTCGGGTGATTTTCCAGTTTTGCTATGTACTCGTATATCTGCTTTCTAGACTTTATTTCTGCGATAATTGTAGGTATTTTCAGGTCTTTGTGAATATTTTCGTTACGCATGTAAAATGGAGCACCTGTTATTAACCTAAGTATCTTTGACTGAAACCTTTGAATTATGGCAATGTTAGAAGCGGATGCAATACCCCACAGTTGAATCCCGTACAACCATATCGGCTTAATAACTGCATTGTATAGGAGGCTTTTGTATTCTAGGCTTAAGGTAGATTTGTGGTTTATTAGCCAATGCAGCTTGTCGACCTTCTACTTCATATTTAAAATTTTAGCTGAAATGTGCGTACGCCAAGTTGAGCGCCTGTCTAAATGAATGCCCAGGTAAGTGACTTCATGAGCTTGTGGAATCTCGTTATTTTTGAGCCGAATAGCTGGACACGTACCAGGGCTCAAAGAGAATGTTACGTGCTTGCTTTTTTGCTCCTTAACATTTATACGCCACATTCCTAGCCATTCTTTTACCCTGAATAAGTGCTGTTGTAATGCCCTCGACGCCTTTATCGAACATTTATTGCAACTAAGTATGGCGGTATCATCCGCAAATGTTGAAATTAGCGTGCTTTCTATTATAGGAGTATCAGATGTGAATATTACATATAATGTAATAGCTTAGAACGCTACCTTGTGGCACACCGGCTAAAATTGGAAAATTTTCGGAAATAAATTCGCTTACTTTTACACTGAAACGTCCATTGGATAAGTAAGACTCAAGAATTTTATGGTAGGTTTTTGGAGGAAACTTTTTGATTTTGAACATCAGTCCTTGATCTTATCAAATGCTTCAGCCACTTCAAGGAATATTGCAGAGCAAAACACCCCAAGTTCAAATGTTTTCCTTATTTCATTTGAAATTCGATTCACTTGGTCAATAGTGCTGTGCTTTTCGCGAAAACCGAATTGGTGTTGCGGTATTACGCTATGTTCAGGAAGAAAAGCAGATAGTTTATTTAATAGTAGTTTCTCAAACAATTTGGGAAGGGAAGGCAGCAGGCTGATAGGTCTATATGATGATGGCAGCATTGCGGCTTTTCCAGGTTTAGCTATCATACATATCTGAGACTTTTTCCATGCATTCGGGTAGTAACCGATGCCAAAAATTGCGTTAAAAAGCTTACAGAGAAATGCTGTAGCAGAATCTAGTAAATGTTTTAGCATTTTCGGGGTAATATTATCGAATCCAGGTGATTTTTTTGGATTCAATTGTTGAATATGTTTGCTACTTCAGGAAGGGAAATTTTAATAGGCTGAGCAATATCAGTACTGCAAGGTAAGGCAGGCAATGCAAAGGAGTTTGTAGCCATATTTGGCTGGAACACGTTGCATAGATGTCGTGCAAAGCAGAGTGCTTTTTCTTTATCGCTTTGAGCACACGCGCCGTACGGGTTTCTTAGAGGTTTTACACCTTCCATTGGAGGCTTAATGTTTTTCGATGCCTTCCAAAGGGAATACCTTTCGGTAAAATTTGGGGTTACCTTCTTCAGGTACTCTGTTAGGTTTTTATCCTCCTCCTTTGTAAGAGCATCTTTAAGCGCCCTTTCGGCTGCTGCTTTAAGATTGTATTTAGAGATGGGTGAGCGATGGGTCTGCCATTCTCGGCGCATCCGTCGTTTCTGTGCTACAAGTTCTTCAATTTGGCTATTTGCACAGGCATACTTGCACATTCTAGAAGTATTTTTTGGCGTTGCCACTACGGCTGCAGTCGCTAGCATGGAGTTGAAAATATCAATATTATTATCTATATCATCTGCATCTTTTACTCTCGTAGAGATACTATTATACTTTTTGTAATTTAACCAATCGGTTTGATTGGTCCCTAGGCGAAACAGTGGACTTGTATATTCTGGCTGTTCATAAAGGTTGATTATTACAGGCGAGTGATCCGAGGACGGAACTACACAGGTCTCCGCTGATATTAAAAACCTATCTATATTTTTAGAAATAGCAAAATCAATAAGATTAGGAATTTTCTTTGGGTCTGTTGGCCAATGGGCTGTCCTATTGACACAAAATCAGAATCAAAAAGTTCTTTCAATTTAGTTTCTGTTACAGCAAATAGCAGTATATAGCTGAAAGCGTCAGGTCTTTGCCATGATTTTTAATAGATACTGATGTAGCTTGCATCCATTGCATCGAATGCGATTGCATAAGATGATGCTTAAGCCGATTTCTGATTAGTATAGCCGTACCGCCATGTGCCTTACCATCAGGATGATTTGTGTTATAAAATTTGATGCCTGGGAGATGAAAGTTGTATTTGTTTGTGAGGTGTGTTTCAGACAAAAGCATAACATCAAGTTCGTTATCATGTAGAAACTTATTAAGGGCTAGTTTATGCTGGTTAACACCATTTGCGTTCCATAAACATATTTTTAACAAACTCATTTTTTACTTACAAGAGTTTTGATCATCTGATTTTGAGCTTTAATCAAATCTTGTAGCATATTTTGCACTGTAGACATGAATTGAGTCATACACTGAGGGAGATTTAGGATCTTCTACTCCACTATTAGATGCATTGTTATTGTTAACTTGCCGTACGTTACCCTGTAGAACACTTGCGTAGGTTGCTTGACCAGAATTAGGTTTTTGCATAATATGGTCACCTATCTGAAGATTTGTGGTGGCAGGCTGGATATAAATAGGATTTGGGGATAAGTTTCGTTTTAATTGTATACTCTGCGACAGTTTTGATTTTAAATCTTTATATACAGGGCAACCTCTGTAATTTGCCGTGTGGCTACCACCACAGTTACTACATTTCTTTGCGGATGTGTCAGCTTTAGCTAAGGTGCAAGTACTTGTAGGGTGGAAATCACCGCAAACTACACAAACACTGCGCAGAGTGCAGTACGATTTAGAGTGGCCGAATTCTTGACAATTCATACATTGTATTGGGCCGTTACGTTTCTGCGGTTCTTCAACCGTAATTCTGCGGTGTAAAAGATATCTTAGGTTATATATTGGGTGCGTCTCGTTCTTTTTAAGCTGGGTTTAGTTGGGGAGCAGTTCAACTTTAAATATAGGTTGTGGTACCTTATTTCTATTCACAATATTTATCACAACCTTTACGGGGAACCCTTGCTCTTCAAGAGCCTCTTTAATATCGCCAGAATCTACTGTGGCTTCGATTCCTTTTAAAACAATAACTAGGCCTTTTGAGCTCTTTAGCTGATAGGAATAATAATTTTTCTTGTTCCCCGTTAAAAAATTTGTAATATCACGATAGTGATTTTCACTATATGCCTGTATCTTTGCCTCCCCAATACTACCTTTTCTAAGAGGCACAATTTGAAAACTATTTGTGCCTATAATATTTGCGATGTTCAATACTAATTGATTGGAGCTACGATCGCGCAGGTAAATTGGTGGCGGTCTGGCGTTACTGACTACAGATTCACCTTTCGATTTATTAGTAGAATTCTTTACACTAAGAAGTGCAAATCTATAATTCTCCAGAGGAGCACCTGAGTTTGTTGTGTTTGCCCTTTGGCGACGCCCATGACCTTTTGTGGACTTATCTTTCTTTTAATATTAATTTTAATGTAGCGGTCAATGCCAGTCTGCACTACCGCCACTTTTTTATTTTCTCTACCTCACTGTTTATTACCGCCTGCAGAGGCATTGTTGCTGGACTCCTTACTGCTGGAAGAATAGGCCAACACCACTTCTGCTGGTGGAGATGGAATGTAAGTGGTGGAACCTGGCTCTGGTTCTGGTAAAGCGATTGCACTAAACAAGGCATCATCCGATGGCAGTGTCTGTTCCTTATTGGAAAGGGTGGCGCAAGCCAATATGACTGACGATGAGGTGCTACTGGCATCGGACGAAGAAGATGCTGATAAAAAGGTGGTGGAGGTGGAGACCAGTAACCATGATGTTACGGGTACTTCAGTTTAATCTACAACACTCAAAGGTTGCGTTCGCCAATCTTATACTACATTTGTCAAAGGACTGATACCTTATTGTCCTGATTCAAGAACCATGGGTTGTACAAGGTCTTGTGTGCGGACTAGGGACTCCAACATACAAAATGATGTATACACGCAATACAGGTAAACCTAGAGCGTGTGCACTAATACGTAGAGGGATAAATGCCTTTATGCTCTCTAATTATAGCGATGCCGATCAAACGACTATCAGCCTGGAGTCGGGTAACGAGCGAATATGGCTATCGTCATGCCACCTATCCCACGATCACGAAGAGCTACCAAGATCAATTTTTAAGCATAAGGCATCACTGGTTATTGGTGATGCGGCAGCCCTACCTACCTACCTGCCTACCTACCTAATTAAATCTTTATTAATATTTGGTATTATTATATCAGTAATTATTTGAGTGTTAGGAGGATTAAATCAGATTTCTTTACGAAAACTAAAAACTTTTTCTTCAATTAATCATTTAAGCTGAATTTTATCTGTTATATGATTAAATGAAAGAATTTGATTAATTTATATTATAATTTATACATTTATTAATGTTAGTTTATTCTTAATATTTAATATATTTAAAATATTTCATATTAACCAATTATTTTCCATACAAATAAAATCTAAAATGTTTAAAATAATTTTTTTTTAAATTTATTATCTTTTTAGGATTTTTTTCAAAATGATTAGATATTCCTTCTATAATTTCAAATAATCAATTATTTATTGTGTTATTAATAGTTATAACAAGATTAATTACTTTATTTTTTTTTTTGCTCCGATTATGTTATTCTGTTTTTTATGAAACTATTACGAAAGTAACTGAATAACTAGAATTAATTTTACAAAAAAATTATATAAATATGATTTTAATATTTTCTATAATTTCAATTTTTGGCATAATAATTATTTCATTAATATATTATATACTTTAAGACTTTAAGTTAAAAAACTAATAGCCTTCAAAGTTACAAATATAAGAAAAAATAATTATTAAACCAAACACTTCTGTAAATTTTACATCTTTAGAATTGCAGTCTAATATCATTTTTTTACTATAAAGTTTGATTAAAAATAAATCAATGCTTATAAATAAATTTACAGTTTATTGCTTATCGTCGGCCATTTAATCGCAACAATGATTATTTTCTTCTAACCACAAAGATATCAGAACCCTATACTTTTTATTTGGTGCTTGAGCGGGAATAGTATGTACATCTTTAAGAATGTACTTACTATTCCCGCAAATGTTTTTTTTACAATTTTTTTATAGTAATGCCAATTATAATTGGAGTATTTGGTATCTGATTAGTGCCATTAATATAAGAAGCCCCCGATATAGCATTTCCTCGAATAATTAATATAAGATTTTGATTTTTACCCCCCTCTTTTACACTTTTATTGGTAAGAAGATTAGTGGAATCTGGAGCTGGAACAGGCTGAACGGTTTACCCTCCTTTATCTTCTACAATTGCCCATGCAGGAGCTTCTGTTGATTTAGCTATTTTTTCCTTACACTTAGCCGGTATTTTGTCAATTCTGGGGGCAGTAAATTTTATTACAACTATAATTAATATACGATCAACAGGAATTACGTTTGACCGAATACCATTATTTGTTTGATCAGTAATAATTACTGCAATTTTATTACTTTTATCCCTTCCTGTATTAGCCAGAGCTATTACAATATTATTAACAGATCGAAATCTAAATACTGCTTTTTTTGACATGGTCTTGTGTGCGGACTAGGGACTCCAAAATACAAAATGATGTATACACGCAATACAGGTAAGCCTACAGCGTGTGTACTAATACGTAGAGGGATAAATACTTTTATGCTCTCTAATTACAGCGATGCCGATCAAATGACTATCAGCCTGGAGTCGGGTGACGAGCGGATATGGCTATCGTCATCCTACCTAGCCCACGATCACGAACAGCAACCAAGATCAATTTTTAAGGATCTGGTGGCGCATCCGCTAGACGCAAAAATGATAATTGGTGCGGACATAAATACTCATTACATCGTGTGGGGTAGCACGGACACTAATATGAGGGGTGAGTGCCTTTTTGATTATTTGCTTGGAACTAACCTGCAAATCTGTAATAGGAGAATTCAACCTACATTTGTCATAAGCAATAGGCAGGAGGTAATAGACGCCACCTTTGCTTTTGAATCTGTTGTAGGGAGTGTAAGCTGGGTGGTGTTAGAAGAACACTTCCTCTCTGACTATAGACACATCTCGTTTGAGATTAAGAAAACTCTACCTAAACCTAAGCCTGGTAGAAATATCAGGAAAACAGACTGGAATAAATATGTAAATCTAGTTGGGAATACTTTAAGTGTCTGTCCATCTAGCGAACCAATAAAGTTAGAAGGGATAGAGGAAATGGTAGGCTCTGTTACTGCGAGCCTGAACGTGGCCTTGGCAGAAGCCTGTCCACTAAGGAAGTTGAGAGGAATGCCGAAACCTCGGTGGTGGACAGAAGAGCTAAGCAAACATCTGGTAGAAAGTAGGACAGCTTTTAATGAGGCGAAGTATACACGTCTTGAAAATGACTGGAGAGCGTATAGAGAGGCTGGCTCTTAAGGTCTTTAAGAAGAAGGTGCTCAAAGGCAATCATGGAAATCCTTTTGTGAAGAAATAGAGGGAGCGACAGAGGCTTCTATACTTCGGAAAATTTTGGCGGGAATTTCTCAGAACTGGGAGCTTTTACAGAAAGTGGAACATTCACTGCAACTAGTAAGAAGTTTCTAGACCCATTTCCCTCCGCTCAGATATTACCCATTTCCCAGGCTGCTCAGATATTACTGGGCACGAGAGGGAAGATACGTCAAATAGTTGGGAAATTTGGATAGACGCACTATCTGAGGATCGACTCTTATGGGCTATTGAAAGTTTTAAGCCTTTAAAGTCCCCTGGTCCTGATGGTATTTATCCAGTGGAATTACATGAAACCGCTGGATACCTGAAAGGCTGGCTGTCAGCAATCTTTGAAGGATGCTTTAAGTTTGGGTATATACCGCTTCAGTGGAGTCAGGCCAGAGTGGTCTTTATTCCGAAAGCTGGAAAAAGCTCACATACGAGGGCGGATTGATATTGAAGCTACATAAGTAGGAAAAAAACATTTTTTTGTTCAAAAACCATTTATTTCTCAACATAGTCTCCTTTTACTTCGACACACTTAGTAAGACGATTTTCCAACTTCTTTATACAATCTGAATAATACGATTTCGGGAACGCCTCAATATACGCGTTAGTTTCAGTAATCACTTCTTCGTTTGAGATGAATCTTTTTCCTGCGACCCATTTTTTCAAGTTTGGAAACAGGAAAAAGTCACTAGGAGCTAAATCTGGACTATAAGGTGGATGATTAACCAATTCGAAGTGTATTTCACGTAATTTTAGCATCGTATCGCTTTTTTCCATTTTTCAAAAAACACAAAAGTTGCTTACTTCAAACGACTACAACAAATAAACTAATCGATGAATTTGGGTGAAATTTTAACAGCTGACGTTTGACAGATCGCAATTTCTAAAAAAAAAATGTATGTATTTGTGCTGCCACCTAGCGCTAGGTAGCTTCAATATCAATCCGCCCTCGTACTTATCCAAGGCACTTAAGACCGATACCTCTGTCATCTTTTCTTTTGAAGACTTTAGAGAGAGTGATATGAATCCACTTAAGCTTAACTTTAGACAAGAATCTAATCTCATGTGCTCCACATGCCTATACAAAGGGTAAATCTGTGGAGAAAGCTCTACATAACCTTATTTCCATTGCAGAAGGGTCATTGCACAAGCAGGAATTTACCCTGCTGCCTTTCTTGATATTGAGGGGGCCTTCAATAATGTCAAAGGGGAGGCCATCACTGCATCACTTACTGAACTTGGTGTGGAAACCGTCCTGGTGGGCCTCATTGGCAAAATGCTGAATAGCAGAATCATTGAGGCGAATCTAGGAGAGTCCTACGTAAGTTGTTGAGCAGGGGTACACCTCCGGGAGGTGTACTTTCACCGTATCTATGGAACACAGTTGTTAACAAACTCCTAATAAGATTAGAAGCGGTGGGATGTAAGGTGGTGGCTTATGCCGATGATGTTGTCATTGCTGTCTCTGAAAAATTCACATCTACACTGAGAGATTTGTTGCAAAATGCTCTAGATATTCTTTGAAAGTGGGCGGAGGACTGTAGTCTTGGAGTAAATCCGGATAAGACTAAGGTCATTCTGTTTACTAGGAAACATAAAATCCCTCAATTAGACCCAATTACTCTTAAGGGGAAAGCTCTAGGGATTTCAGAAGAGACGCAATACTTGGGTCTTATAATCGATAGAAAGCTTACTTGGAAGTCAAACACCATAGAAAGAGCTAGGAAAGCTGGGGTGGCTTTTTATGCCTGCAAAAGAGCTATAGGTAAAACCTGGGTAATTAAGCCCAGGGTAGCTCACTGGCCTTACACTGCGGTTGTTAGGCTCATTCTCCTATATGGAACTGTGCTCTGGTGGACTGCAGTGCAGAAAAGGACCTACCACGAAACACTCGGTAAGGCACAGAGATCAACAGAATTACAATAACTTTTTTTTTTTTTATTACAAAAATTTATTATTTATTGAATCTGCTTAAATTAAGCCTAACAATAAGTACATCAAATCTTAAAACTAGTCACTGAAAAATAATTGTAACCCAAATTGTATTTGGCCATCAAAATTTCGGTTCCGCTTCGCTCTTCAAAAGGCCAGAAAGTCTCTTCTCTGCAGGCGGGATCGGCTTATCGGTTTTGCGAGGAATTTAGCTAGTGGATTCGGATTTTTTCCAGTTTTGCTATGTATATCTGCTTTCTAGACTTTATTTCTGTGATAACTGTTGGTGTTTTCAGGTCTTTGTGAATATTATCGTTACGCATGTACTATGGAGCACCTGTTATTAACCTAAGTATCTTTGACTGAAACCTTTGAATTATTACAATGTTAGAAGCGGATGCATTACCCCACAGTTGAATCCCGTACAACCATATCGGCTGCATTGTATAGGAGGATTTTGTGGTTTATTAGCCAATGCACCTTGGCGACCTTCTACTTCATATTTAAAATTTTAGCTGAAGTGTGCGTACGCCAAGTTAAGCGCCTGTCTAAATGAATGCCGAGATAGGTGACTTCATTAGCTTGTGGAATCTCGATATTATTGAGTCGAACGGCTGGACACGTACCAGGCCTCAAAGAGAATGTTACGTGCTTGCTTTTTTGCTCATTGACCTTTATACGCCACATTCCTAGCCATTCTTTTACCCTAAATAAGTGCTGTTGTAATGCCCTCGACGCCTTTATCGAACATTTTTTGCAACTAAGTATGGCGGTATCATCCGCAAATGTTGAAATTAGCGTGCTTTCACGTATAGGAGTATCAGATGTGAATATTACTTATAATGTAGGACTTAGAATGCTACCTTGGGGCACACCGGCTAAAATTGGAAAATCTTCGGAAATAAATTCGCTTACTTTTACACTGAAACGTCTATTGGATAAGTAAGACTCAAGAATTTTATGGTAGCTTTTTGGAAGAAACTTTTTGATTTTGAACATCAGTCCTTGATTTTATCAAATGCTTGAGCCACGTCAAGGAATATTGCAGAGCAAAACTCCCCGAGTTCAAATGCTTTTCTTATTTCATTTAAAATTCGATTCACTTGCTCAATAGTGCTGTGCTTTTCGCGAAAACCGAATTGGTGTTGCGTTATTACGCTATGTTCATGAAGAAAAGCAGATAGTTTATTTAATAGTAGTTTCTCAAACAATTTGGAAAGGCAAGGCAACAAGCTGATAGGTCTATATGATGACGGTAAATTGCGTTAACAAGCCTACAGAGAAATGTTGATGCATCTGGTAACTGTTTTAGCATTTTCGGGGTAACATTATTGAATCCAGGTGATTTTATTGGATTCAGTTGTTGAATATGTTTGGCTATTTCAGGAAGGGAAATTTTAATAGGTTGAACAAACTCAGGAATCCAAGGTAAGGCAGGCACTGCAAAGGAGTTTGTAGCCATATTCGGCTGGCACACGTTGCATAGATATCGTGCAAAGCAGAGTGCTTTTTCTTTATCGCTTTGAGCACACGCGCAGTACGGGTTTCTTAGAGGTTTTACACTTTCTTCTGGAGGCTTACATTTTTTCGATGCCTTCCAAAGGGAATAACTTTCGGTTGAATTCTTCAGGTATTCTTTTAGGTTTTTATCCTCCTCCTTTGTAAGAGCATCTTTAAGCGCCCTTTCGGCTGCTGCTTTAAGATTGTATTTAGAGATGGGTGAGCGATGAGTCTGCCATTCTCGGCGCATCCGTCGTTTCTGTGCTACAAGTTTTTCAATTTGGCAATTTGTACAGGCATACTTGCACTTTCTAGAAGTATTTTTTGGCGTTGCCACTACGGCTGCAGTCGCTAGCATGGAGTTGAAAATTATCAATATTATTATCTATATCATCTGCATGTTTTACCTCAACTCTTGTAGAGATATGACTACTAATATACTTTTTGTATTTTATCCAATCGGTTTGGTTGGTCCCTAGGCGAAACTGTTGGCTTGTATATTCTGGTTGTTCATAAAGGTTGATTATTACAGGCGAGTGATCAGAGATAGATACTAAAGACCTATCTATATTTTTAGAAATAGCAAAGTCAATAAGATCAGGAATTTTCTTTGGGTCTGTTGGCCAATAAGTGGGCTGTCCTGGTGAGACAAAATCGTATTTACTATGTCTGTTAGTTATTGCATTGTACAATTGTCGGCCTTTTGGATTAATAAAGGTAATAAAGTCTTTGCCACGATTTTTAATAGATACTGAAGTAGCTTGCATCCGGTCTTTGCCACGATTTTTAATAGATACTGATGTAGCTTGCATCCATTGCATCGAATGCGATTGCATAAGATGATGCTTAAGCCGATTTCTGATTAGTATAGCCGTACCGCCATGTGCCTTACCATCAGGTTGATTTGTGTTATAAAATTTGAAGCCTGGGAGATGAAAGTTGTATTTGTTTGTGAGGTGTGTTTCAGACAAAAGCATAACATCAAGTTCGTTATCATGTAGAAACTTATTAAGGGCTAGTTTATGCTGGTTAACACCATTTGCGTTCCATAAACATATTTTTAACAAACTCATTTTTTACTTACAAGAGTTTTGATCATCTGATTTTGAGCTTTAATCAAATCTTGTAGCATATTTTGCACTGTAGACATGAATTGAGTCATACACTGAGTAAGATTTAGGATCATGGCTTCTACTCCACTATTAGATACATTGTTATTGTTAACTTGCCGTACGTTACCCTGCAGAACACTTGCGTAGGTTGCTTGACCAGAATTAGGTTTTTGCATAATAGGGTCACCTATCTGAGGATTTGTGGTGGTAGGCTGGATATAAGTAGGATTTGGGGATAAGTTACGTTTTAATTGTATACTCTGCGACAGTTTTGCTTTTAAATCTTTATATACAGGGCAACCTCTGTAATTTTCCGTGTGGCTACCCCCACAGTTTCTACATTTCTTTGCGGATGTGTCAGCTTTAGCTAAGGTGCAAGTACTTGTGGGGTGGAGATCACCGCAAACTACACAAACTCTGCGCAGAGTGCAGTACGATTTAGAGTGGCCGAATTCTTGACAATTCATACATTGTATTGGGCCGTGACTTTTGTGCGGTTCTTCAACCGTAATTCTGCGGTGTAGAAGATCTTAGGTTATATATTGGGTGCGTCTCGTTCTTTTTAAGCTGGGTTGAGTTGGGGAGCAGGTCAACTTTAAATATAGACTGTGGTACCTTATTTCTATTCACAATATTTATCACAACCTTCACGGGGAACCCTTGCTCTTCAAGAACCACTTTAATATCGCCAGAATCTACTGTGGCTTCAATTCCTTTTAAAACCATAACAAGGCCTTTTGAGCTGATAGGAATAATAATTTTTCTTGTTCCCCGTTAAAAAATTTATAATATCACGATAGTGCTTTTCACTATATGCCTGTATTTTTGTCTCCTCAATACTACCTTTTCTAAGATGCACAATGTGAAAATTATTTGTGCCTATAATATTTGCGATGTTCAATACTAAGTCATTGGCACTAGGGTCGCGCAGGTAAATTGGTGGCGGTCTGGCGTTACGGACTACAGGTTCACCTTCCGATGTATTCATCATTAATGAAGATGGTAATGACAATGTAAATAAGATTGAAAAAGCTATTAATGAACGTATATTAAGTGGAAATAACGACCATATGTCTACAATTGAAAAATGACTTGCTGAAATTGATAACAGATGTAATAGTTTTAAAATCTTCATTTTTAAATATTTGAATAGAGACAAAGGAAATGAAAGTGTTGAACGAAGCAAAATTATTCACCCAATCATTAAAACTTAATTATTAACCATACATTATATTTATATGAATAAAAGAGATGGAATCAATGAACTACACAAAATATTTCAAAAGAAGACGCGTCATCGCAAAAGGAATTGATGATTTATGGCAAGCAGATTTAGTAGACATGAT
This sequence comes from Clusia tigrina, assembly GCA_920105625.2. Classification (NCBI taxonomy): domain Eukaryota; kingdom Metazoa; phylum Arthropoda; class Insecta; order Diptera; family Clusiidae; genus Clusia; species Clusia tigrina. The sequence continues at coordinate 184,768,863 of OV050030.1, read as the reverse complement.
AAATTATTAAACTAATAAAATATATTGCTATCTCCTAACAGTAATAAACACATTTTCAAAAAAAGCTTGGGCTGTTGTAGGAAAAAATAAAACTTCTAACGACGTAACGAATGCTATGAAAAGTATTTTTAATAACAATAATCGAAAATCAAAAAATTTACAAACAAATAACGGTAAAGAATTTTACAATAAACAATTTCATCATTTAATTAAAACTAAACACATTAATCATTATTCAACATATAGCGTTCTGAAAGCAATAATAATAAAACGATTTAATAGAATAATGAAAAGAATGATATGGAAAGAGTTTAATTATCAAGGAAAATCTCAATGGATTAATAACTATCAAGAACTTATGGATAAATATATTAATACATTTCATAGGACGATAAAAATGACACCACATGAAGTAAATTCTTTAAATGACAAAAATGTATTATATACAGTTTGTAATAAAATAATAATTTAAAAGTATTTAATAAACCTAAGTTTAAAGGTAATGAGAATGTTCGAAGTAGTAGATATAAACAAATATTCGAAAAAGGTTATAGACCAAATTGGACGGCGGAAATATTTAGAATTAAAAGAGTAGAGCATATTTATTTATTTATTTATTTATTTTTTTCGGAACAATCTAGTAAGCGCAGCACTCAGCCAGAGTATATATCCATTGTACTGCACTCAAGGTTCCCTTTTACTCGGCTTTAAATCTACCCGACCTCCGAAGAAATAGAAGTAGATCCTGTGGTGCCAAGGAGCCAAGTTGGTTGTTCCTCAGCACATCAGTGCCAAAAATCCCAAACCTGATTCGAGCAAAGGCAACAGACGCAAAGAAAATGGTCCGCCGTCTCGTCTTCTTCACCACAAACTGGGCACAGCGCACTGTCTGATATGCCAATCCTTTCCATGTGCCTAGCCCATAGAAAGTGCCCTGTCGTCACGCCAACCAACAGCCTGCAGTCCCTCTTACCTAAAGATAGAAGGAACCGTGACCATCGGTCAGAGATAGCAGGTAGCATAATTTTCGTTCATCCGCAGCCTCTCTCAGCCCGCCTTGTTCGGTTTTGGGTCGAAACAACCCACTTGTTTGCACTGGCTTTGATGACAGCAGAAGGGAGTGGCAGAACAGGCTCAGGGCTAATAAAAACAGCCTCAGAGTCCATCCTGGCCAAAGAGTCAGAGGTCCCGTTACCCGCAATGCCAGCGTGTCCCGGTACCCAAGTCAGCGTCAGACTATTATGTTTTCCAACATAATTTAGCCTGGATTTGCAGGACCTGACTATCGTGGAAGTGGCGGTCGGACTATCCAAGGCCATGAGCGCAGCTTGGCTGTCACTGCAGACACAAATAGATTTGCCTTTCCACCTGTTTTCTACAACAAAGTCCATTGCCTCAAATATCGCATACACCTCCGCCTGAAACACAGACAGATGCAGACCAAGGGCAAAGAACCGACGGGTTCCACAAGATTCCACGAAGACACCAGAATCTGAACCTTCTTCAGTCCTGGAGCCATCAGTGAAAATACGGCAGCAGTGTTTGCCGGGCTCGTTCTCGGGATCTAACCATGAACGTGCATCTGGCCGCAACACATTGTACCGCTTTTATAGTATGACGGTTGACGACATGGAGTCCAGGGGCATAGACAGGATTGCAGAATCGATGTCAGTGCCTGCGCCGTCGTCCAATATCGAGTAAACCCCATACCAGTGGCCACTATGTTTCACTCTGCAGATGGCCTTAACGGCCTCTCCGCGGATGAAGACATCTAGTGGCGGGAGATTCACCAAAGCATGAAGTGCCGGGCCTGGAGTAGTCGAAAATGCTCCGGTACAACATATGGCCACAGCACGTTGTAGTTTTGATAGAGCTTTTCTGACCCCTACAAGAGAGAGTCTGCTCATCCAAACCATCGATCAGCAATAATTAACTCTACATATATTTTAGAGGATTATCGAGGACACGAAATCAAATGTGGATTTTACGAATTTGAGCAAATGAAAACTAAATTTCCACACACATATTTAGTTGAGAAAATTATTAAAAAGACTGGAGATAAGGCTTATGTGAAATTGTTAGTATTTTCAACAGAACATAACTCTTGGATTAATATTAACGATATATCTTATTAAAAAAAATATTACTTTCATTAATCAGACGTTAAGATGTCAATAACACTAACATTAAATGGATATTCTTCAATACTGGCTGCAAACTATTTTCCACCAATTCAACTTAAACAAAATTATGTTTGAGGTCTAATCAGATTTGACACATATCATTCAATTCCGAATGTTGATCTACAAAACAATTTATTTCATATTGGTGATAATGTAATAGAAATTCGTGTTGGATCATATGAAATATCTGATATAGCAGAAATAATTCATACTACATATGAAGAGATTAATAAAAAATGAATTCTTGATATAACACTAAGTTATAATTCATTACAAACGGAAATTAAAAGCTCAATGGATACAATTAATTTTGATAAAGATCGTTCAATTGGATCATTATTGGGTTTTACTAAAAAAAATTAGATCCGGGTACTACACATTATTCAGATAAAACAATCAATATAAACAACATAAATACAATAATTATTGAATGTAATATTGTAAGTGGATCATATAAAAATAATGTATTGGCACTTTACATCAGTTTTCACTTGTCGTCTATCCTCGATATACCAACAAATCACTGAAATACTAACAAATGTAATATATTTACCAGTAAATACAAATGAAATTAATATTATAGTTCTAAAAGTTGTAGATCAAGACGGCAATTTCATAAATTTTCATGGAGAAAAAATATCAATAAGGTTACATTTGAAAATTTTGCAAGAATGATTATATTAAACAAAAAACAATCACAAAACGATTAATCATTCACTTTAACATCACCAATAGAACACAACGAAGAAAAATTAAAATAATAAAATCCAAATATAAACATTAACGTCACCTCCTAAGATAAATCGTTGTCCTAGAGTATTTAAGAAATAGTTGTATAGTATGTTGGTGATAGTGGGCTTTGGTGAGCATTATAGGGATGAAAATATTATTGGTCCAAATGCGTCTATAATTTGTATTGCCGTTGCCTGAATGTCGTTTGGTGTGTAGCTGTCGAGTTCTGTTTAATTATAATAGCTTATCCGCCGCGAGCCTTGTCATCTGGATGGTTTGTATTGTATACTTTAAAGTTCGGTATTTTAAAGTACCTCATACTAATAAAGTGGGTTTCAGATATGAGCATCACGTCAATAGAATTGTCATTTATGAATTGGTCGAGTTCTCTTTTGTGCTGTAGGAGCCCGTTTGTGTTCCATATAACTATTTTTCCGTTATTATTTGTTTCGTCCATTAATATTGGCTAACAATGTTGAAACAATGCTCTCCATATTAAGCATTTGTGCCATGAGTTGTTTCATCATGTCCTTGAGCTCAGCGAGGAGGTACGGTGTAAATATTGGGCTGGGTTACATAAGTTGGCTGTATGTCTTTTGAAAGTACTTGTGTGTGGGATTTTAAAGGGTTGATTTTACTAATTGGTACTTTAATTGGGTCATCTTTGATTATGGGGACTTATTTTTTTCTCAGTGCTGGACAACGTTTAACCATTAGCGATTTATATATTTCGCAGCCTTTGTAGCTTGCAGTGTGCTTATTACCGCATAACGCGCATTTTAATTTAATACTGTCATGTTTTATAGGACAGTGTATAGTTTTGTATATTCACGCGCATTTGACACATACTGGTTCTTTCGTGCAATAGTTTGCACTTTGAGGTATGTGTTTTTTTGTTGGGGGGTATTGGGGGGTTCAAATTATTTTACAATGAAGTAAGTGGTCAATGTTGTTTGAACGTGAGCCTGGAATCAATAAGTATTCCTAGGTACCAGAGCTGAGGTTGGGATATAATTTGATGGCCCCCCACTGTGATTGTTAAGTCTCGCTTAACTTCCTGGTACTCACTAGCACTGCCTCTGTTTTTTGAACTGCCAGTTCTAGCTTTGCCCTGCTGAGCCATTCACTCACAAGCCCAATTGCATCGTTGCATTTCGTCTGCAGTGTGTGGATGTGTTTTGCAACCGCCACCATAGCGATATCTTCTGCGTACCCGATGAGTGTTACATCCGAACGTAGTACGCCATCGTACATGACGCGCCAGAGAGTAGGGCCTAGTACCGATTCTTGTGGGACGCCACCCGTGATTTCATAGCGTCCAACTCCTGCATCCGTATCATAGAGTAACACTCTGCTCTGGAAGTAGCTAGATATCAGCCGTTGTAGGTATACTGGAACGCCGAAATTGTGTAACAAATCCATAATCAGGGGCCAGCTCGCTGAGTTGAACGCATTTTTTATGTCTAACGTGACCATCGCGCAGTATTTTTTCGTGCCGCAACGCCATCGTTCGCCACTCGTTGCTTCTTGGGCTATATCCATTACGGCTTGGATTGCGTCTACAGTTGAACATCCCTTCCGGAAACCATATTGACGCTCGGAGAGCCCGCCCTTTTTTTCGAGCACTTCCTGGAGTCGTTCGCAGACATTTCTTTCCAAGACTTTGCACATAATGTCTAACATACACAACGGCCGATATGCTGGGGGTTGGTCTGGTTGATTCCACGGCCTGAGTAGTAACACCAGTCGCTGCCGTTTCCATCTAGCGGGCAATACCCCTTCCCTAATGCAAGCGTTGTACATATTCATAAAGACTTCTGGCCTCGTCTTTATTGCCATTTTTAGAGCTACGTTCGGGAAGCGTTCCAGACCGGAAACCTTCTTGTCATCGATTTTTCCTAATGCAACGAGAAAGTCGCTGATGGTGCCCGCTGGTATATCACCATTTGGGGCCTGTCCCTGGTTGTGTATTTTATATGCTGTTTAGGAAATATGGTGGTTACAATAGCGCTCATTAGAGCGAAATCAGTCGGCTGTGGGGGCCTAGGCCCCTTTAACTTGCTAATAACCACTTTATATGCTATTCCCCATGGGAATTTTGCACACAACGACTTAAAGCACTAATTTTTGCTTTTGCGGATGGCCACCTTCAGTGCTTTCCAGCAATTTCTGGAGTTCGCTCGGAGAGTCTTCCATGTTGGACGATTTCGTGCCTTCTGTGCCTTCCGGCGGGCTTGGACGCACGACTCCTGGCTGCTGCGATCTCTTCATTCCACCATTAAACTGGCTTCTTGAAGTGTCGGCTTACCACTCTTGGCATTGCCGCGTCACAGGCTTTCGTGAGCCCGTTGGTGACATGTTGTGTCATGTTCGTGGCAGTATCCGTGTTGATATACTCTTCTCTCCAAACCAGCTCAAACATCTCCGCATCAAAATACCACATTTTCCAGCCTTTTGTCTGCGCCTTCAATACCCGTTTTGTATGTCGTTGTGCAGCGGCGTCCACTTCGATAACTATCGCTAAGTGGTCGCAGTGCATGTAGGTGCTGCTGATGAACCATCGTGCGGTATTTTGCGCGAAAGTCAGGTCAATTACAGATCTACCCCTGCCGGTTTCGAATGTGTGTTGACCACCTTGGTTGAGAAGGACGAGGTTCAAGGGCGCCAGACACTCTGCGACACAGTGGTTAAGATTAAGTTGCACTATTCTCATAATCCGCTATTTCTCTTCGCCTGTTGGTATACTGGGCACTTACAGTTTATCGCCGTATGATCGCCCAGACATAGGGCGCACTTTTCCTTATTAGTGCACGTTGCTGACATGTGGCCCCTCTCTCCGCACTTCCTACACATATCTGTTCGGTCAACCCCTTCTTTGCACGGTTGAACAACGTGAGCGTATCCCCAACATTTAAAAAAGCGCTTGAGAGTCACCGATTCCCGTACTCTGCAGGAGACATATCCAATACGAATACGTTGGGCCTTCAGGACCTTTTTTGCGTCATCGACTGGCAGGCTAATATAGGCGGTTTGAGTGCCTTTGTAGCCATTACGAAAACTTCTTATAGCTGCCTCGTGTGGTCTCGTTATTCCTCATTGTTCATGCAAGGCTACACAGACCGCAGCTGGGCTTTCGCCCCCCGGGAGGCGATCGCTGAACACTCATTTTCCTCTCCAAAAACCCAAAAATTATAAGTAAAAATGGTATTAATAAATATAATTTTAAGTAGTGTTATTTTCCCTTTTAACCCCTAAAAAATTGAAGAAAGGGAAAAAAAGGGGGAAAAGGAAAGTAATAAAAGTAAAATACACTAAATGCAATACTTAGCTTGCGTCCAATGGCGTTGGCAACACTTTTTTTATTTTTTTGAGTCTCTCTCTCTTTGCTCAGATGAGCGCGCTGCACTCTTACACTACACTAAGTGCACAGCTTCCAACGCTCTCTCAATTTTGCGGATAAACCAATAGAGAGGCGGGAACTTGCATAAGCCGCAACACGTAGGCAAAATAATTAGCTTTAAAGAAATAAACTTATATTCGCCTCGGCACAGAAATTGCCGTATCTACAGTGTTCCTCCAAATTACGCTTCGCTGCGCGGGGGCTGGTATTTTCGCCAGCAACAGCTCAGTTTGCACTTTGTAGGCGGAGGTCACTGCAGTTTACGCTCTGCCTATCGGATAAGCGAAACAGAAGCAAAACTGCTACAACTCACTGCAGAAACTACAAATCAAATACCTTATTTATTTTACGGTCGCAAATCTACACTTAGCACTTATCACCAGGGTTAGCTATTCGGCTACCCTTTCCACAATTTTCGCACAATGTATTATTAATACCTTTGGTAGATTTTCAGAAAAAAATTCCGCGCACTAAGAAAATTGCAACCGTCACTTCGCTCTTCACAAACGTGATGTGAAAAAAATATACATATACATAAACATATACATAGAAATATTCATATACATGTACATTTACATATACAATTATATATATATATATATATTTATATATGTACCTGGATATGGATATGGATATGTATATATATATATATATATATATATATATATATATATATATATATATATATATATATATATATATATATATATATATATATAAATATATATACATATATATATGTATATATATATATATATATATATATATATATATATATATATATATATATATATTTATATTGATATGTATATGTATTGTTGCCAAACAACGCAGCACAGACTAAATAATAAAAAAAGTTTCAAAAAAAAGGAAAACACAGCAATACGAAATTTTTTGAAACTTTGATCTCCATCTTTTTTTTACATAAAATTTTAATCAAATTAAAATATGTGGCGTATCTGGGAAAAAGGAAAGGAAAGGAGACTGCGTACGAAGTATTCTTTACTAATATTTAATTAATTGTACAATATATTAGTTAGTTATATTATTATTTTAGGAAAAATAAAAGTTTCTTTATCTTTTTAAAGCAAGATATTAAGGGAATTGTTTGTTTTTGAAAATACGAAGCCAAGAAGGTGCCAGTAACAACATTATTTTATTTTTCTTCCTTTTGGTGCTGCTGCCGAAGAAGACTCCTGGAAGGTCAGCAGAACCTTTGAATCACAGTAAAAAATACACTGCGGGAATTCACCGTGTTCAACAAAGGATACCTCAGCCGACTGTCACCACGTGTTAACTGAAAGCAACAAGCAATGGTTAGTCCTCTCACTTTTTTGTAAGCGTTCTAGGAAATGCCACCAAAATTGATGCACACTCCACCACAAAAAGCGAAACCAGTCATAGATTGCACATCGTGCCAAAACGACGACGAAAACATTGTTGAATGTGTCACTTGCAAAGCATGGTTCCACTTCACTTGTGTCTGTGTTGGAAACCAGGTATCGGACATGGACTGGTTATGCAGCAGGTGCAAAAAGCCGAATACAGCACAGTCGTCCGTGGGGCCAGGTCCTAACATCAAACGCCGTTCTACCTCGTGCAAGCAAAGTGAGGTTACAGTGCCGCGCTCTCAAAATTGCAAAGAAAAAGCATCCAGCCAAAAAAAAGGCTGTCAAGACTTTCAAGGAGCGGCTAACTTTCCTCCATCGAAGTGCCCTATAGGGGCAAGTAAACATCTTCAAAATTCTTCTAGGTCAGGTTAAAAAAAATCCGAAGCTCTATCAGCACGCTCATCAAAAGGAGTGCAGCTGCAACTTAAAAAACTGGAAGAAGAGAGACTACTCAGAGAAGAAAGAGACAAAAATTATCTTGATCAGAAGTACTTACTCCTTGAGCAGCAACTAACTGAGGATGAAGGAGGAAGCGTTAGCATACAATCAACAACATCTCACCATGTTAAAAGTTGGGTAAAATATCAAAATAAAATGAAAAAATGAAAAATTTTTAATGAAAATAATGTGCACACAAATTCTTTGGTAAAAAAGCTGGACGCGGCACACATTGCTGCCAGGCAAGTCATGTCAAGGGACCAAATTATGTTCAGCGGTCGACCGGAGGAGTAGGCTCTCTTCATTAGTTGGTTCGAAAACACAAGAGAAACGTGTGGTTTCAAAAACCAGGAGAATCTTAGTCGTCTTCAGCGATGTCTGAAAGGCACCGCACTTGAAGCGGTTCGATGTAGACTGATTCATCCATACCAGGCTCCTGGAATAATATCCAACTTAAAAATGCTATTCTGTCGACCCGAAATTATTATTAATTCGCTTCTGGAAAAAATTCGGAACGAACCACCTCCTAAAACAGACAAGCTAGAACCAACAGTAAAATGTTCTTTTTCGGTTCAGAATTTGTATGCTACGATGGAGACTGCAGGACTGCGAAATCATATGGTTAATCCATGTTTGATTCAGGAGCTTGTGGAAAGACTACCGCCACAACTTCGACTTCAATAGGGAATGGTAAGACAGCAAAGCGTCAGCACAGCGAAACAGCGAACCTTCCATCATTCAGTCGTTGGCTCTCGCAAATAGCTGAAGCAGCGTCGGTAGTCACCTTCACTCCAGTCGTGTGCAAAACAGAGCTGAAAGGAAACCGCCAAGAAAATGTTGTACTTGCACGACAACAACAATACGCAAAAACAGATTTGTAAATTTATGTGCTTAATTTGAAAACAAATTGCATCTCCGTAGATAAGTGCGCAAAATTCATAGCTTTGCCTATAAATGAAAAGAGGATGGCTATCAAGAAAAATATACTCTCTTAAGCTCAAGAGCGATTATGTCTGGTGGCATTATGCTAGATATGACTCCAACAGTATCGTGAGACACTGTGCGAAATGCACTAGCAATTCTAATGGCACTTAGTCTTAATAACGATTTTGCAATCTTGGCATATGTTTTCTGCTTTATTGCTTGTCCCAATACAGGTGCCGCATACATTCCTATGGATTGGGTAACTTTTGTCAGAATTAACCTTCTGGTTTGATTTGGGCCGAATATATTACACATCATTCGAGATAGGGCCGTGTTGACTCGCGTAGCTTTTTGACAGGCCTGTTCAATGTTTATTTTATAGCTAAGTCTCGCGTCTATCATCACTACTAATTATTTTAACGATGGCTGCGTTCTAATTTTGTACCCGTCTATATTTAGTGTAATGGCTTAAATTTTTTCCTGCTTTTTATTAAGACTGCTTCAGCTTTTTGGCCTGCCAGTTGGAGCTTCGATGACGTTAGCCATTTTTTTATTATTTGTGATGTACTTCTACAAATGCTCTCAATTTGCAATAATTCGTTTGCCACTATTGTTACTGCAATATCATCCGCATAACCGATGATTTGTACTTCTTTTGGCATAGGTAGACGAAGGACTCCGTCGTAAAGTACATTCCATAAAAGTGGGCCCAGTACGGAGCCTTGCGGCACTCCACCAGTTACTTGATGTCGGTTCACTCCCTCGTCCGAATCATACAGCAATAGTCTATCGGACAGATAGCTTTTTATGATACGCAGCAGGTACACCGGTGTTTTAAATGTCTCTAGTGCTCGAACTATGTTAGGCCTGCATACCGAGTTAAACGCATTTTTCACATTTTTCACCGCACAATATTCTTTGGTACCATGCATCCACCTGGTACCTTCAATTGCTTTATCTGCTATTTTGGAAAGTCTTTTGATACAGTGCTTTACCCACACATCACTACTTCTTCTTTTCTATACGAAACTTTCAACTAGCATTCAACTAATTAAGTATTAAGCAAAATAATCAACCGATCAATTCGGGGAATCGGTTTTTGGAACTGGATATATCCAGGCCAAAGACTAAGAGAGATAAGAAAAATTATATAAAAGACCCCTTTCCAACCTATTTCAAGACAGAAAAAAAAATCCAAAATTTGTTGTGGTTAACTCAACGGACTGGGATAAACCTCTAACTTCCTTCAGTGTTTTCGCAAAGAAAAAGGCAATTGACTCCATCAGCACTAAAGTTGAATCTGTTAGTATGTTGCGGGACGGAAGTTTTCTAATACTTGCAAATTCTTTAAAAGTAGCAGAGAAGTTTGTCAAAACATAAAAATTTGGAGGACTGTGCCCAGCGGCTGTTACTTACCTGTCTTAAAAGAATAAGGTGCAAAAAGTGTTTACAAATTTGTGAAAGCAGTTGATGGGCAGAAAATAGCAACTGGACAAATTCTCTTTACCTTTGATCTTTATCAGATAGTCGACTCGATGTAGAATGGTAAAATGTACCCACAACAATATTCGTTTGATACCACTATGAAAACTACTTACGCTCATATCACAAAAAATAACAACCACAACATCGAAAACTCTCCCTCAAACAAACACAACAAAACAGAAATTCCTCACCCAAAAATTGATTTACAGCTTCTTGCTGAAAATACCGTTTCAAAGAAAAATTCTACATTCAAAGACACCAAGCCATAGTCTTTCGATTGAAAGCTTCATGCCTCTCATTCCAAAATCGAACACACACTCAAAAACCATACAAATTTCAATCATAATTCTCTCTCAATCCCAAAAAATAGCCATACGAACAATTTTTCTCTCACACCTTCACACAGTCAATGTTCCTCTTGCAGCAAAAGCACGATCAGTCACTCTCCCTCTCACTCCATCTCTCAAAATTCTATTAACCAGTACATAACAAGCAATACTAAAACTACAAATCAAAATCAGTCCACTCACCACCGTAACCCCCTCACTACATCTGATGAAGAATTCATGTAAATACACTTAACTATTTGTAAGAATAGTTTACGTAGTATTTTTCAAGTATAGTAGCTAAAATTATACTTAATATTTTTCAATGGAATTTTAAAGGTTTTCAAAATAACTACCAATAAATTGAAATTCTGATTAAAACCTTCTCCCCCTAATTATATGCCTTCAAGAAACGCCCATACCCCATAACGCGATTCCCTACCCCCTCACCAATACACTGTATACTTTCACAACTTTCCAACTAATACCACTTGTAAACAAGGAACTGGTAGTCTTGTATATGAAAGTGCCCCACATAAACTCTCCCAAACACAATCAAATATTTCAATTGTCACTCTCGAGGTAAATATTAAATATCCTATAACAATTGCTTCAATTTACATACCACCCGAAGAGAACATATCAGACCCTGACCTACCGAACATTTTAAACTCCTTCAATATACCCACAATTTTAACAGGAGACTTCAACGGATGGAGTCACATGTGGGGTTCTCGTTGCCATAACCAGTGTGGAAAAAAATAGAGAATTTTATACTCAACTACAATATTTCTTTACTAAACAATAATAGCAAAACACACTTCTCAACTCACGGTACGCTCATAATCCGCTATTTCTCTTCGCCTGTTGGTATACTGGGCACTTACAGTTGATCGCCGTATGATCGCCCTGATATAGGGCTCACTTTTCCTTATTAGTGCACGTTACTGACATGTGGCCCCTCTCTCCACACTTCCTACACATATCGGTTCGGTCAACCCCTTCTTTGTACGGTTGAACAACGTGAGCGTATCCCCAACATTTGAAAAAGCGCTTGAGAGTCACCGATTCCCGTACTCTGCAGGAGACATATCCAATACGAATACGTTGGGCCTTCAGGACCTTTTTTGCGTCGTCGACTGGCAGGCTTATATAGGCGGTTTGAGTGCCTTTGTAGCCATTACGAAAACTTCTTATAGCTGCCTCGTGTGGTCTCGTTATTCCGCATTGTTCATGCAAGGCTACACAGACTGCAGCTGGGCTTTCGCCCCCCGGGAGGCGATCGCTGAACAATCATTTTCCTCTCCAAAAACCCAAAAATTATAAGTAAAAATGGTATTAATAAATATAATTTTAAGTAGTATTATTTTCCCTTTTAACCCCTAAAAAATTGAAGAAAGGGCAAAAAAGGGGGAAAAGGAAAGTAATAAAAGTAAAATACACTAAATGCAATACTTAGCTTGCGTCCTCAATAGGAAACGTACATGCTAAAAGGACTGTCAAGAGAGGTACTCCACAAGGCGGTGTGCTCTCACCCCTCATATGGAATCTGACGGTGAACACACTACTTAGGAGATTAGATCAGACCGGCTGCAACACTATAGCTTATGCGGACGACATTGCTATCTCTGTTTCCGGTAAATATCTGTCAACACTATCAGAAAAGCTAAGCTACACTCTTAGCATTCTGTCCCAATGGTGTCTTGAAGTTGGCCTAGATGTCAACCCTTCCAAAACTTAGGTCATACTCTTCACCAGGAAGCACAAAATACCAAGTTTTGACTTACGCAAACTTAGCGTCAAGTATCTAGGTCTGATCCTGGACCCTAAGCTCCATTGGAAAGCAAATTTGGCGGAGAGGGTACGGAAGGCCACGTGTGCTCTGTACTGTTGCATGAGGTTCATGGGAGCGAGATGGGGCGTCCAGCCTCGGATTATGTCCTGGCTCTATGCATCGGTTGTTGAGCCGCACTTTCTCTACGGCGCTGTCTTCTGATGACCCGCAACTGACAAGGCGGTGAACCTAAAACCTCTTGACAAGGTCAGAAGAACAGCAGCGGTTATGATAACAGGGGCTCTGCGTACCACCTCTACCAAAGCTCTATTTGCATTCCAACATTAGTTGCCCACTAGGCTTCTGGTCAGGCAACCAGCAAAATGCTCGGCAACCAGACTCAATACTATAACGCGCTGGACTAGGCTGAACTTGGGCCACGCCAATATTCTGATGCAGGACACGCCCGTACAGACGGACGTTGACTATACGTGCTCTACACCTAATCTAAACCACGGGTTCGACACTTACATTCCTAGTAGAGAGGAATGGTCCAACAATTTAGTGGTCACTGGCAGTTCCATTGGCATATATACGGATGGCTCCAAACTGGAGAATAAGGTCGTTTGCGGCATCTTCTCCAGAAAACTTGGCATCAAGCTTTCCTATCGTCTCCCTGACCATTGCAGCGTCTTTCAGGCGGAAGTAATGGCAATATTCCAAGCGTCAAAGTGGCTTATTCGCAATGAAGTATGCGATGTGATGATACGCATATTCACGGACACTCAGGCAGCAGTCAAGTCACTGGCTGGTGTATTCAATACCTCTAAGCTTGTACACGATTGCCGCTCCTCCCTGCACGTCGGTTCGGGTAACTCACAAGTTCACATATACGGGGTGCCTGGATATAGCGACATTCTAGGAAACTGCGAGGCCGATGAATTGGCCAAAAGAGGCACGCTGCTCCCTGACATCTCCCCCTCCTTTGATGTAGGTGTCCCACTGGCCACGGTCAAATGGGCCATAAAACATGACTACCTTGAGGCAGCTAAAAAAGCCTGGGTAAATGAACATACCTGTAGTGTTGCCAGACAAACCTGGAGCACTATCGATATTAGGCGTACTAGTCAGCTACTCAATATTAACAGGAACTCAATCGGCACTTTAATAAATGTGCTCACTGGACACTGTCTGATCGGGAAACATGCTGAAAGATTAGCACTGCCCCATAATGATTTCTGTCGCAGCTGTGGCTCTGAGGAGGAGGAAGAAACAGTACTTCATCTCATATGTCAGTGCCCAGCTCGGGCTAGGCGTAGATTAAAATTCCTAGGCTTACCTTTCTTCACTTCCTTAACCGATCTATCTTCCATCAACATCAAGGACATAGCCAGGTTCATTTCGGAATCACGGTGGTTCCCAAAATTCTAGACGGGGGAGTCGCATCGTCTTAGTGTGGTACCACAACGAGCCATTATATGTGCTTAAGTGTGCTTTTTGCGACAAAGGCTGCCAAAGGCTGTCTCTCTCTCTTTGCTCACATGAGCGCGCTGCACTCTTACACTACACTAAGTGCACAGCTTCCAACATTCTCTCAATTTTGCGGATAAACCAATAGAGGGGCGGGAAGTTGCATAAGCCGCAACACGTAGGCAAAGTAATTAGCTTTAAAGAAATAAACTTATATTCGCCTAGGCACAAAAATTCCCGTATCTACAGTGTTCCTCCAAATTACGCTTCGCTGCACGGGGGCTGGTATTTTCCCCAGCCACAGCTCAGTTTGCATTATGTAGGCGGAGGTCGCTGCAGTTTACGCTCAGCCTATCGGATAAGCGAAACAGAGGCAAAACTGCCACAACTCACTGCAGAAACTACAAATCAAATACCTTATTTATTTTACGGTCGCGAATCTACACTTAGCACTTATCACCAGGTTTAGCTATTCGGCTACCCTTTCCACAATTTTCGCACAATTTATTATTAATACCTTTGGTAGATTTTCAGAAAAAATTCCGCGCACCAAGAAAATTGCAACGGTCACTTCGCTCTTCACAAACGTGATGTAAAAAAAAATATACATATACATAAACATATACATAGAAATATTCATATACATGTACATTTACATATACAATTATATATATATATATATATATATATATATATATATATACTCGTACATATATATATATATATATATATATATATATATATATATATATATATATATATATATATATGTATATATATGTGGAAATGAATAAACACAGATTAGCAATTTAAAAGTAATCAAGTTTATTACAATTATTTTTTTTATTTCAATATTTAGCAGAAAATAACAAAATTAAGATAATAATTCATGTATGAGCAAAAAATCGTCTATACACAAAAAAAAATGGTTCGTTTAACAATTTACTTTCTTAATATTCATTTACACTTTTTCTTATGTAGCCTCTTAATGTTCGCTTTACGAATTACAGCTTGACACACGTTTTTCGACTTATCCTCTCGACATTCGCTTTACGACTGAAACAGAAAGTTATGCACGCTAATAATTGCGCTCGCTTAAGCTAATTTACATGTATTAGCTTTTTATATATACTGGTAAATAATGTAGTGTATATAATTCCTACATTCGGTCATTCTGAATGTCGGATGTCTGAGTGATGTGAATGCTGCCCCCTTATCAGTTATAGTACGGCAAGAATTTCCAAATATTTCACTTATCTTTTCCAGCTTTACTTAGCACCTCTGCCGTAGTAGTAGACTTTACTGGAAAAATCCATGTAAATTTCGCTAATGCATCGATGATTACGAATAAATAATAAAGAGATTCCCTTTGAAAAGTGTGTAATGGTACGTCGATTTTCTCGATTTGAATAAGAAATGCTGCTTCCCAGGTTTTCGATTTGCCAATATACAAACAATGAAATTCGAAATAACTCTCTCAATATACTTCCTAGCATTCGGTACGTAATATTCTTGTTTGACTATCGCCTCTACCTTGCTGGTACTTAATAGTGTTCTTTCGAGTAATTTTGTGATCATTTCTTATTGACTTTGGTATGACCAGAAGGTAAGCACCTTCTACAAATTTACAGAGCACACCGCATCGCTTTTGGAAATTCTCATACTCCCTACTCTCTAGTAGCTTTATAATAACCTGGCACATCTCATCCGTTGCTTGTGATTTTTTGATGGAATTAAGGATAGCATCTTCAACTCTTAGTACGACAGGGTGTCGAATTAATGCATCCACGTGACGCATGCAGCTGCCTGATCGATGTTTTACGGTGCAATCAAATTCCTTAATCTGCATAGCCCAATGTGCTACCCTGCTGTTAAGTGCCTTCTTCGACATTGTCAGCTAAAATGCCTTGGAATCTGTAAATATATCAAATTTTAAACCCAACAAATAATTTGTAAGTCGTTTGAATGCTTTTATGATCGCCAAAACTTCTAGGTCGTAGCTGGGGTAATTTCTTTCTGCAGCTGTCGTTTTGTAGCTTAAATAAAAAACTGGGTGATAATCGTCATATTTTTCCAGGAATACAGCACCGTATCCTTCTTTGCTAGCATCTGTTTGAAGTTGTGTAGGCAGCTTTTGATTAAAGAGTTTCAGTACAGATTCCGCACTAAGTTGATCTTTAAGTAAAATCTCTATCTAAAAGCTACAACTCTTTTGGTAATGTCGGTTAATGTTTTCGCCAGCTGAGCATAATTTTGTACAAGTTTTTAGAAAACTCATTACGACGTGTGTGTCCTTGGGCCTTGGAAATTTCTTGACCGCTTTTCTTTTCGCTTCGGAAGGGCGGATAGTTCTATTTTTCATTACGTGGCCCAAAAACTCAACGCATTTTTCCAAAAATGCAAACTTTTCCCCACTTTATCAACAAACCATGATCCTCATTAACTTGTAACACTCTTTTCAACTTATCGACATATAAACAAGTACGACACCATCTCGTATCAGATCTTTCAAAATAGTATTGATGAATCGGTGAAATGCTGAAGCTACTGCTACCAAAGGTAATTGACTTGGCGCGTGCTGTTATGTAGTGGATGACGATATTGTTGTGCCTACGAAAATTAATTTTCGTAAATTCCCCAGCGTTAATTTTGGGCAACTCGCTTCTAAGTTGACGATGAATGGGGGTGGGTGTTGCGGATACCAAAAGGTGCGTTTGGAGTGCGGTGAGGACTGTAGTTTCAAATGTAATGTTTTTCTGTGGGTACTTCGTAAATGGTGTTGATGGTGCTAAAGTCTTTGAACCTGACGTAGGATGTCTATATGGAACCGGAATTGCGATTACTTTATTTTTGGCGATACAGTTAGGATGCATGGTTAATATTCCAGAGCCTGTTATTGTTAGTTGAGCAATCTGGGTTCCACACACTGTTGACATTTCAGTTTCTGATGTAGTGGAGAATATCCACTGATTCTTCTGATGCAATTGGGTCCACATAGAGCTACAATGGGATTGTGTGATGCTACAATCTGTTGTAGCTTTTTTGTTGAATAGATTAATTTCGCAGGAAAATGCCGCTGATTCTCTTCCATAGGTCGGGTGGTTGCTTTCACATATGTAGGCGCCTTCCTTGGTTGTGAAGCATTTGTCCAGTTCATGTGAACTTAGTGGGATGTACTGTTCACGATGAGGGTTGCCTGCTAAAAAGGAGGTATCTGGAGCTATTGTGTACATTGATTCGTTCCTCATAATTGGAATCGAGATGAGTTGGAACAGGTCGAAATGTTGTTGATCGATTAGAGGTACCCTGATTAGAAATATGACCTTGCTCTTTGTGACTGCTCCTTCTCCTTTCATTATTTTATAGAATTGTACTATGTTGGATTGTTAAGTGGGCAGTTGTCGAGCTAATGGAAGGTGCGCCTTAATGGTGCTGATCTGAACTTGTAGTTGTAGCGGTGTGAGTGATGTTGGACTGATTCTACTATGGTGTGTATCTGTGAGCACATCGATGATGTCTGCCTGTATTCGTTGCAGGTGGGCCGCCATTAATGACAATTGGGTTGCTGCTAAAATCAATAACTGGGCAATCTTAATTTGATTTGTGTTGCCGATCACGCTGTTATTTACTGCATCTATGTCCTTCTGTAGCTCAGAAATTCGTGACCTTGTTGCTCGTTCATCCTTCTTGATGAGATTAATGGTTGAGTCAATGATGGAGGTATGCTTTGCAGTAAACGCTGCAGATGATTTTCGTTGGTTTTTACTTCATTAGTTGTGTGAGACATTTCTTCATTGTAGTCTGATTCGAGAACACCGAACAGGGTGCGAGCGATGTTTCCAACTATATTGAGTGCCGCTCATCTTTTACGCCCAATCGATAGCATATCTTTGTCCTGCAGTAGCTCATCCCGTGTCTGATTTAGGATGCTGCTTAGGGCATAACACGTGGAGTTTTTTTCTGCTATTTTATATAAGTTCTGGAGTGCTAATATGCCGGAAGAGAAGGTACCGATTTCTGCGCAAAATGAGGCCAAGTCATAGTACACCACCATTTTTCATTCTACTGTTATCATTCCTGTTGTCCCTGATGCCTTCGAAATATATCCCAGGGTCCTTTCCAAAGTTGTTGACATGGGCTGAGCTGCTTAATATTGCCAGTATCAAAGAAACAATAACTTTTACCAGGAGAGAGCTGGTCGGTGAGGCTCGTCTCCTTTTTGTTGGTATTACATTCGATTCGGTTGACCGAGGCTGGATGGTTGTGAGATGGACGCTGTGGAGGTTATTATTGCTGAGCTGGGAAGGTACACCGAAATCGTTGTCCGCATCAGGGTCCGTTACTGGAAAGGGTGCGAGCCTGTGGATTGGACGCTTCCAGTCTCCAGTTGACGTTTGATGTCAGCCACACGTACTGCGACATCTTGGCCTTCGTATGTTTTGATTATCCTTCCTAGTGGCGCGCGAAGGGGTGGTTAGTTGTCTTCTTTGACTATTACCATCATACCTGGTCTTGCATTATCCACCTGCTCTCTTCACTTGTGCCTGTATTGAAGTTCATTCAGATAATCTCGAGACCACCGGTTCCGAGCTTCCATCCGGTTAACAATGAAGCTTTGGTCGATGTGGCAGCCGTGTCAATTGGTGCTTTAAGAGGTTTGCCAATTAGGAAGTGTCCTGGCGTTAATACGTGTCGGTTGACATGGGTGTTAATGGCCGAGATTTTAAGATAGCTTCTATTTCAACCATCACCGTCTCCAATTCTTCATACGTTAATAAAGCACTGCCCACACTTCTTACAAAAAGAGTTTTGGCAGATTTGACTCCTGCTTCCCATAGTCCGCCAAAATGTGGTGCTCTTGGTGGAATGAAGTTGAACTTGATGCCCTTGTTGCTGCATGTTCTGATTACTGCTTCTTGTGCCTGGTCCCCATGGACTGCTTCTTTTATTTCTAAAAGCTGATTTTTTGCGTCGACGAATTTTGTTGCGTTGTCGCAGAACAAATTTTGACAGTGCCCTCGTCGGCCTATGAAGTGCTTTAGGCATCCAATGAATGCTTCTGTGGTTAAATCGCTGACTACTTCAAGATGCACCGCCTTTGTGGCAAAGCAGCAAAATACTGCTACATAAGCTTTGTGTGGTCTTTTCCCTCGCGCCTTGAAATGAATCCAGAAAGGGCCGAAGAAGTCGACTCCTGAATTGATGAATGTTCGTGCTGGTTGGACTCGTTCTGCAGGTAACCTCCCCATTATTTATTGGAAAAGTTTAGGCTTCGCTTTGGTGCAGCTAACGCAATGCTGTACAATTGACCGTACCATGGATTTGCCTTTTATAGGCCAGAACCGCTCATGAAGGTGGTCTAGTAGAGTCTGTGGCCCACAGTGCAAGTGGTCTTTGTGATACTGTGTTACGAGAAGTTTTGACAGGGGGTCGTTGTATGGAATGATTATTGGATGCTTGGAATTGTATGAAATGGTGGCTGCTTGAAGGCGTCCTCCCACACGCATTATCCCTTCGGCGTCCACAAATGGGTTGAGGTTGGCTAACAGACTGTTTTTGTTTAGATTTGTATTTTTGGCGAGGGCCTTGATATCTTCTTTGAACTCAGATACTTGCATGGCGTGGATGATGACTGTTAGAGATTTGATTTGTTCTTGAGGCGTTGGCGCAGTGTGACTTCTTCGTTCCTTCTTCGTAGTGTTTGAATGATTTATAAATCTCAATACATATGCTACAATGTTTGTTAGTATTTTGAACAAGTTTAAGTCATTTGCAGCCGTAATAGTTGCTGTTACCGCGGTTCGTCTCCTTTCGATCGTAGTCTCGATGGCCAGTTCTTTGGAATATGGTTTTGGCCAATCGCCCATTTTTCGGTGAAGGAAGATAGGTCCATAAATCCACATATTGCACGTGCTTAACTCTGACGGTGCTATTCCTCTGGATAGTATATCTGCTGGGTTTTCCTGAGAACGGACGTGTCGCCATTGGGAAGCGATAGAGAGCTCTTGAATTCTTGCAATTCTGTTAGCGACAAAGGTTTGGAATGACGGTGACTGTGCGTTGATCCATGAGAGAACAATTTGTGAGTCAGTCCACAGATACGTTGGGACATCGGTTAAGCGCAAGTCCTCCTTTACTCGTGCTGCTAACTGGGCACTGAGTAATGATAAGCAGAGCTCCAGCCGTGGTATTGTTTGTGCTTTCAGTGGTGCTATGCGAGATTTTTCGCAAAGAAGCCGTACGACAATTGTTCCGTCAGGGCGGATTGATCGAGCGTAAATTGCCGCACCATATGCCTTCTCTGAGGCATCAGCGAATGCATGCAATTGAATGATCTCATAGTGGCTTCTTGAAATATGTGTCTGGCATTGTGGGTATTGTTGAGTTTGTTCAGGATACTACGGAAAGTGGTCCATTTAGTATATAGTAGAGTCGGCAATTCGTCATCCCATGACAGCTTTGTCAACCACAATTCCTGAATGAGAATTTAGCTGCTACCACTATTGTTGCCAGTTCACCCAATGGATCGAATATTCTGGCTATATCCGAGACGATGGTTCTTTTGGTGATTAGATTATGTGTGGTGAGATTCACTTTGACGTAGAATTCATCAGTTTTCGGTAACGAGGTGAGTCCTAGGGGTTTGATTGTGTTGTTGGTGTCATTGTTGAAGTCGAGATTGACTTCCTTGTCTTTGTTTGGAACAGATTGAATTAATTTTGGATGGTTGGCGCACCATTTCCGCAATTGAAAACCGCCTTTGAGTAGAATATTCGTGAGCTGTTTTTGCGTTTCCATTGCTGTGATTAAACTGTCGGATCCAGTTAAACAGTCATCCACGTAAAGTTGTTTCGGAGAGCTTCAGCCCCAAGTGGATATTGAGAACTGTGCTCATTTCCTAATTGTTGAAAAGACTTGATTGCCAAGTATGGTGCTGACCGAGTTCCGTATGTCACCGTGTTTAGTTGGAAATATTGCAGGTTTTCGGTGGAATCTTTCCTCCAAACGATTAGCTGTTACTTTCAATCGTCCGCATGAACCAAAATTTTTCTGTACATTTTTTGTATATCAGACGTGAAGACAAATCGTGGACATCGGATTCGCAGTAAAATCGTAAAGAGTTCGCTTTGAATCGTTGGTCCTGTGTGCATAGGGTTGTTGAGAGCTAAACCTGTTGACGTCTTCGTTGTGGCATCAAACACGACTCTTAACTTCGTGGTGCTGCTTTCTGGCCGCTTGATGCAATGATGCGGGATGAAATAATAGGGTGATGTTATGCTGTCGAGATTTGTTTTTGTCATGTGTCCCAATGATGTGTATTCGTCCATGAATGCGGTATACTGAACCCTCAAGTCCTTATCTGCTGCCAGGCGTCTCTCCAGCTGATAGAATCGATTGGTTGCGATTTTCTTTGAGTCGCCTAGAGCGGATGTATGTTCTGCGAATGGAATCTTGACTATGTATCGACCTTGATGGTTTCGAGTGGAGTTCAGTGCGAAATGAGTTTCACACAGTTTTTCTGTGGCAGGCATTGTTGGTTTTGTGTCTTCCATTTCTTCAAGGTTCCAAAATTTTTGAATTGTCTCATCTAACAGCTTATCCTCATTTGTCAGTACCCCGCATGTTGCGGTGGTGGAATCTTGAGTGCCGATTTTTCCAGCTGCCACCCAACCAAGCACTGTGTTTTGTAGGATTGGGAGATTTTCTCCTAACCTTATTTGCCCGGTTAGGAGTAGCTGATGGTGAAATTCAGCGCCAAGCAAAACGTCAATTTTGTCAGGGCGTGTGAAGTGAGGATCGACTAGTAACACTTCTTTCGGTATTCTCCATGATGAGTTGTTCAGAGATTGTGCCGGTTGCATTGGGACAAAACCTGCAATACAAATGCCTCTAACCTTGTAGAAAAACTGCTTGTTCGTGACTCGAGTTTGATGTTGACGCGCTGGTTTGCCGGTTTTCTGCTGTGATCAATGCCTTCAATGCGGAGCGTTGCGTTGCTTGGAGTAATTGCTAGCCGCTTGATCAGCCGTTCGGTCACTAAGTTGACCTGTGAGTCGGAATCTAAGATGGCTTTGAACTCATAAGATTGTCCGTTCCTTGCCGTGATCGTTACTCTGGCTGTTGCTAACAAAACATGGCTTTGGGGTGCCGACAATTTACTGGCTTCTGCTGATGTAACTGATGAATTGGCCGCTTTGGGTTCTATTGTATGTTTTGTTGATGGGAGATAGGTTCCCAAGTGCAGCAGTGAATTGTGTTTTCCACGTGCCGTGCATGTTTTTGACGTATGGTCCCCTTAATGCTATTAACGCATAGTTATTGACTTTGAGCCCAGTTTAGTCTAGCTGCTGCTGATAATTGTAGAAATGATTTACAATAAAACAGCGGATGGTTTCTGCCTTGACAAAAGTTGCATTTCGTAGTCGCAGTTGCAACTGTTGACACTGCCCTTGATGAATGTGGTCTTTCTTGTCCACCGAGAGTTTCCAGAGATTGGAAACGAAGTGCAGAAAGTATTCCAACGTTTGAATCTAATTTGGATTCTTTAATGACTGCTCGTACAGCAAGTGACTCTGACGGTCTATCTTCTTCACGAGGAGTTCGCAGTAATATTGGGCCCCACGAGGATGTGTCAATTCCTATATTGTTGATGGGCAAGATGCTTTTTCTCACAACATCATGGAGGTTTTTATTGCTCCTGAGGATTTGTTTTCTGGTGATAGGCTTGATTGCCCTATGATATTTTGGAGTAGTGTGGAGGTCAGCACTCGTTTATTGTGGTACCGGTCTTCTCATAATTCTAATACGTTAATGGTAGATGCCTGATTAATCTTTCAGCTTCTCCAGTGACATTCGATTTCAAGTACCACATTTTTCGTGTTGGGGTAATTGAAGTCTTCTGCACCATTGCTGAGAAGATATCAAGGAATTGGTGACATTTGAGGTAGTTGCCGTAAAATCTTGGTATTGAAATTTTGGGCAAACTACTAGCAAGCGATTCAGGTTGCAGTGTGGAAGTCGGAGTCCTTACTTTGGTGGACAAAACAATCAACTGCTGATGAACCTGATCTTCTATGTCCAGGTATGCTGAATGGTCATACCCTGCGTCTTCTGGTGTTGATATTTCCTCAAAGATCTGGTAATTTAAAGTCTCGAGCTCGTCCCATAGTTTGTTGATGCGTTTAATTTTACCCTCGTAGTACTTCTGTGGTTGCTCGGTTATGATGTTCGACAATCCAGAAAGTAGCCGGCCAAGAGACATTAAGAACGCTTGTTGTGTGCGCATGATGCCGCTTATGTTGGGTGTGGCACCATTCACTTGCCTCTCTGTAAGCGTTGGAGTCCTTGCGGCAGGGCTGGGTTCTATTTCCATTGAATGAGTGCGGTCTGCTTGCGATGTAAGTGCTGGATGATAGGTGGTGGTTA